>JBBMOE010000014.1:9965302-10174505 GCA_037975065.1 Chaetodon trifasciatus | reverse complement strand
TGGATGGGTGATATAATGGCTATTCCAGGTTAAACAAAACAAAATATTCTTTAACAAAAAGGTCTAACTCTACAGGGATCATTTCCATAATGTTGTCAGACACTTTGAATAACAATCTGAACCTGTCAGTAGCAAAAACACTTTTAGTGGATACACCTTGACTTGCCCATAACAATTACATTACAACCTGGCTGTAGTCTGAGGCCATCTACTGAACCAATTCCAAAAGTCTGTGTACATATTAGTCATCTAGACACCAAAATATATTAAATATATATATATATTTATATTAGAGAAAAAAAATATATATATATTTTTTAAAATCATTAAACAAAAGGGCCCAGGTTTTAAAACACCAGATTAACCCTTTATTTAAACTGTAGTTGCAATTAGAACCATTTTGGGCTATTTCGTGCACTGTGTGGGAAACAGTCCCAGGTGGTTTTGATAGGAAACCATTAAGGAAGCAGCCCTTTCCAGAATTTTTTGGTTTTACAAGAGATATGACTTGAAGGACTAAGACCTTGATTCCACAGGGTACGGGTCTATGATGTTCCATCTCAGACATAGTTTTATTCAAACCTTTGCATGGCTTCACACCCCATCAGGAGCTCTTCAAAAGCAGGACTGTAAAACTTTGTCAGCCCAATTTTGTTGACTTTGTTCATTTTCCTTTGCACTTCTACCATAGTTACATAGGCTACATAGTTAAGCAGTTTCTTTGTTAGTCTGTTTTTACAATGGGAAGTCTGCATTAGGTGTTTTATTTTGAAAATTGACCAGATTTTCTATCCTATGTGTGACTTTCTGACCGACTCAATCTGCTTTGTGCACCTTGATGTGGCCTCCGTCAAAAATAGACAAGGTGGGTATTTTAAACTGTGCCCAGTGGAATCAGGCTTTAACTGGTTTGGTAGGCACATCCAGGTAAATGCATGTCTGGTTAACAAAAGAGTCAAACACTTTTACTTCCCTCATTTTTTCTATGGGAACCATGCAGCTGTCCACATCCTTTATTTTACTTGTGTACATGACATGCAGCTTGCTTGATTGGAAAAGCCCATGTGCACAATTAAAATACTCCTCTGGATAATAATTATGAGACAGAGGGCTTGCGTGAAAAGAAAACAGAGTGATTATTGTCCTCATGCTTGAACTTGAGCTAAAAACTTAATTTCTGGCATTTGTTGGGTATAAACACTGGTGGGAAATCTGTTCTGTCAACATGAAACAATCAATCAAGTCTGAAGAGCGGAAAACAAACAAAACTCATCAGGTTATTTGTCTTGTGCTTGGTGAAAAAATATTATTTGCAGAAATCCTTTACAAAATAGGAGCATAGAGTTTAAAGCACATGGACATTTAGTTGGTCTAACACAAGATGACACTGAGTTGCATTATAGGAAATTAGGGATCCGGTGTTTTAGAGTTTGACCTATACTTTAGAATATAAGAGAGGTTCTACAGCTTAGATTTTATAAATTAATTTTAAAATCTTGAAAAGACAGGGCCTCAAGATTAGGCAACAATACATGACCTATCCTTATGTTGTCTTTGAGTGGACCATATTCCTAAAATACGTCCATATAGGTCATCCGTGCAAGTTGATCATTACAAGTCACATTTCCGTTTACTGCAGTGACCTATTGTGGCTGTATGACAGGTGCGAAGGAGGAACTCAAGTGACGTTGTATAAGGAGCAACAAAGCTTGCACATGACAGAAGGTGGTGTGGATGGATGGGTCAAACAAAGACAGGACTTTGACTCAGGAGTCTGCTGTTTCGACCTGGAGTCCTTAGGCAGTTGCTGGCTTTGTCCCGTTGGTAATCCACCTTGCAAAGTAGGACCAACATTTTATTTTTTTGCCTCTCATCCTGTTGGCATAAAGCACACACCAAACTCCTTCAATTAAAGAAAACATTCAGTGTTTACTTCTGACTGCCATTTGGAATCAGCAGTGTATAAAGCTGCCAGGTGCAGCTTTAAAACCTGACTGTTGTTGCGGTGACTCAACTTCCTAAAGTGCTTCCCACACAGACAGGACACCAGAGGTTGGATGGGATAACGTGGGAGTTTCCATGAATTCGCTTCCATAGCAGTGATTCCATGTAGCTTTTTCTTTACAATTTAATGAGATTAAGGAATCACCTTTTAATCTGCCTGCTTTTTTTTCCTCCAGCTGCTGGGTGGCACCACCACTCATCTCAGTATGATTCTAGTTCATTCCAAGTCTAGCCAAAGCCCCCAACCTTAAAGGGCTCTCGTGAGATGCCATGGGAAATCAGCTGCAGTGCACATTGTGTTTATCCAGTCAACTTGCATTCATCACAGAGCCCTTTAGCATGAGTCGTCGCTGTGGTGTTGGCTGGAATGAGATATGAGCATATTCAGATCTTGCATGGTTTGTGTCACATGTTAAATGACTGCAGCAACAAGCAGTAAGAAACCAAGAGATCAAAGAAGTTGCACAGTCACCCTCTTAATAGACCTGTGTTTGTTATGTCTGAATAACTCCAGACATAAATAAAGCCATGTAGGCGGCACTGCCTGAAGAACTCCATCCTTTGGGCAAGGCATCCATGCCCTGTGGCTAGGATTGAGTAACACAACCTAATTTCGCTTGAAGTGACTCTTGACGCAGACTAAGTGTGTCTAAATAAAGGGCCGTATCTAACATTTTTTGACACTCACTGAATGATACATGCATTTTGAACTGCAGTGAATACATTTTGTTTTGCTGAAATGAATGTAATTAAAGGCTGGTAATTTGTGAAATGACAATATTTGATTCTCTCAGCTTGTACTGTTTTCACTAAAAGGAAATGGTGTAGCAGGTGTAATAGGTAGCAGAAGGTAAACGTGAAGTCATTAGGACCCCATTTACGCGCCACGCATCTTTTATGAACTAGATGTCAGGTATCACAAAAGTAAATGCATCCAAGAAGCATTCGAGACTGCCTGAAATTCGAGACGCATTCCAATTGGTGGCTGACAAGGTGTGAATGCATTCATCTCTCCGATGCGCATATATAATCTTAACTCCCCCTCAAGTGCGTCCGTAAGCTGTCACTGGAAATAGCCACTCACAGAGTCTGAACACTCTAAAGTGGAGCTGATGTTACATTAGCCATTATCTCTCCGTCTCATTAAAATGAGAGAAAGGAAATTCCTGCAGTGATTTCAATACATGCGATTGTACAGACAGCATCATGAGCCACTTGTCGCAAATATCTGATCCATGATCAGTGCACCCACTGAGGGAGTGGTTTGAATGAAATCCCATAAAGATGATAAATCCTTTGTTTCGCTCGTAGTTCAGAAGTCGAATTCATCCATGTGTTTGTGCTTGTTTAAGGATATTTGTTAGCTCAACTGTTATTGTTGTAAGTGCTGAGATGAGTTATTCTTCCTCTGGTGTTTTTTGCAGTTACCAAAAAGCTTCAGGTGCATTACCACCACCTTGTGTATGAGAGTAGGGTCAACCCTGAATTACATGTAGCCCTGAACAAAAACAGAAAGAAAAAAGCCGGTAGACCTGTGACCTGGCCGTGGAGCCACATACAATGTAAATATTCAAATAGTGCCCAGGGCTTTTATTAAACAGGACCTCATGTCAGGACGGTGGGGGCCCTAAGGAGCACCTTCAGCAGCAGACTGCTACATCCACTCTATAAGGAGAAACACTCCCACGGGTCCTTCATTCCAGCTGCGATCAACCTGTTCAACACTAGTAATGTTTAATGTAGCACTGTGTTTACATATTTACTGTTTCACACGACACTGTGATTTTTAGTTTCATCATCTTGCCATAACATCCATGCAACATCTTGTGCAATGTTACATATTGTCTTCCATATAACATATTTATCTTTTTTGTATGAAGTCTGTGCATATTTGTCTTTTTAAACACCATCTAACATATCTTTTGTATTTAATGTGCAATAGTGAAAAACACTGTACTTTGCACTGTACACTGTGCTGTGAAATTTTCAATCCTCGTGCAATTTTCAGTTTTAACCCATTAGCAATATTATTTTTCAATAACCCCCCCCCATTTTTTGTATAGAATGTACATATATAGTTGATTTTTCACTTTCTAATTTGTATTTTCTCTCTCTCTCTCTCTCTATATATATATATATATATGTGTGTGTGTGTGTGTGTGTGTGTGTGTATATATATATAGATAGATAGATAGATAGATAGATAGATAGATAGATAGATAGATAGATAGATAGATAGATAGATAGATAGTGTTATCTTACCTTATCTTATCTTATAATCCCCCCGTCCTCATACTCAAAACTTCCTTATTCATTTCCACAGCACTAATTCCATCAGTCCAGCAAGGGTCTAGTCATATCGGATGCAGCTTCAAGCTGTATTTTTCAATTTTACAAGCGTAAATACTTCAAGGTTGAAAACTAACAGGTTGGTTTGACAAATGTACATCTGCTTGAATTCCTTAACTCTGATAAAGAGCAATGAACAGCCACTACCTTATAGTTTTTTATGGGAACTATCGGGGGCTGCTTCGCAGGCAGTGGACGAGATGGGTTACGTGCATTTTGAAACTCAAAGTTTTGTATATACTCAAAGGTTTTCAGACTTCTATTTGTTTCATTTTTTCTCCTCTTCCTTGCAAACCCTGGGTGCATAAATTGACAGTCTGTCCTATCCAAGAAAGTTGACTTTGAGTTGTAATGAAGCAGATAGTGGAAAGTCTGAAGGTGAATTGTAAAACATATACAAACAAGAGTTCTGGCTGAACTAAAAGCTGCAGCTAATAAATAATACAGAAGGGATGAAGATGATTTCCAACCGACCCTGCTACTGTTCTAGCACAGAAACAAAAAAGAAGATGCTGTGTTTGTTCCCAAAACAGAATAAAGATATGAGGTGGAGGGACTGCTGTTCTCTAACAACAGACGAAGAGTATGGATGAGGAGGGGAATGTGTGGCAGCCAGTCTGGGTGACCACTTTAATTAAAATAATGCTCTTCCATTTATCCATCATGTTCAAAAAGTCAATCTGTCACACTGAAAAAGCAATAAGTAGTTACAATTATCTCGATGTTGCTTATCTGACATATGTGAAATGTATCTTAAATGCTATATTTAAGTGTTTTCTGCAGTTTATATAGGGGTCATGATTCAGGCACAAACATAAAGATATGATAATTAACTCACCTATGCTTCTAATACTTTTTAGTGAGTGAGCTGAGACACTCACCTAATGTTCACAGAGCTTTAGTCAATTAGACTGTGAATGTCAATTTTCTGACTACAGACCCAGTATGGGGTAAAATGCTTTAATCTGAGGTGTTCACTGGCTTTCCTATGAGAGGGTCTGTTCTAACTGGAGCATAGTATTGATTATATTATTATACTTTTGTGCTCCCTATGCACAACATTTGCTGAAAAAGTATCATAAATTTGGACACACTCCTCTGTTGGCTTTTATCAGACATGGCAGATACAACATATGTTGCACCAAATGAGTTTGAAAACAGCTTCACCCCAATGCTCAGCCAGCCCAAGCATCTCAGTTCAGTTCATACACAAATCCCCCTCATGTAGTTAACATAACAGCCATTAAAATCCGAAGTTATAAAAGCCATAATTCTAACAGCCAAAGCACAGGCAGCTGCACAGAGCACACTGTAGAGACGTTATTAGTGAGTGGTGTGAAAGAACTCTAAATTTAATGCAATGCAACACAGTAGTAGATAAGAAAAAACAATCCCACCGTGACCTTTTGGGGGCTTAGTTCAAACAGTGTTCCCATCAGTTAACCCTTACATGCTGTTTGGGTCAAATTTGACCTCTTTTGACATTTGACAGCTGCGAAAACACCCTAAATATCATTCTTTTAGTTTGAAAGTTGATGACTTTTCTGACTCTAACCCAAATTTTTTTTGTACATTGAAGCTGTTCCGGGTCATATTTGAGCTGCATCTGTTTAAATGGATTTTAGATCCATCTGCAAGGAGAGACTGTAGTGACAGTAGTGAGCTGGTGGGGGACCTCAACATGGTCACGAGAATCACCTGTGTTCCCACCACATTTGCACATTTTCCTACCACTGCATTTGAAATTCCCAATGCTTTTTTGTTGAATGTGAAATGTTAGTTAATGTTGAATTAATAGTTAATAGTTAGATACAATTAGATTGTACATAAGAATATAATTTTTCATGATATAGAATTAAGGAAAGTGTTTGAAATGTTGGTTATGCTATAAACCACACAGTTCCCAAAATGTTAATCATATTTTCAGTTTTCATAAAACACGTTCATATCATAATGGCTGTTATGTTTTTCATGTCTTAGGTAAAATAGGTAAGGCATGATATTGTGTGATAGTCAATGTATTCCCTCCAAAAACAAGTGGTGTAAAACTGCTGCTCTCTGAAATAAATTTGTTATGAAATGAAGGATTTATGTTCATGTCAGGCAAATTTTACATTCTAAATACATCTATGGTTCAAAAGTTGGTATAGACACTTGTTATTACTCGCACCCCACTGTGAAAAATCTATCATCTTGTCATCTTCAGCCAATTTTAATATGGTGGCATAAGAATGAAAGGCAACACAAAGTGCGTCACTTGCAAAGTACTGTTACACTTAAAGCTGCACAGCCACTTTCCTTTTCATGTTGACACTGTAAGTTATGAATAAATGAAGCAAACATGCCTCAAAAATAAAATATTAAGTCTGGAGGAGGCTCTGCCTGCACCCTGAAGACAGCTGCTGGTGTCCCATCTCCCGCAGGGACGGACCAACATGCTTGGCACTACTGAATGTTGACACAGGCTGGTGGATCACCATCACATAATGAAATAACCAAGAGATACAAAGCTCTCTACTACAATAATACCAAAACACTGATGTTATAAATATGGCCATACAAACTAGCCAGTATGATGCAATCCCATGAATAGGATTGACACACCCATTTCAGTTCCCAGCATGGCCAACAAACTGCCTTTCGGATGTTTAATTATTTTCAACCCTGCAGCAGCTGGAATCAGGTGCATTTGGCTTCTGAGCTCACTACAGAGGCTGAGGATTTACTGGGTGTGATGGAACCTGAGGTGTGATATAATACTACGACCATGTAACACTTTTCCTGGAGAGAGATGTGTTTCATTTGCTCTGATTCATCCTCGCTAAAGATACTCTCATGGCTCATAACCATGGACGGATTATCATGACCACGGGCCCCAGGCTCAAACTCGCCACAGGGCCCCACCTACACACTAACACAAGGATTCGCCGTGCATGTGCTCTCCAAGCACACACAGATTGCTGGCACAATAGCACAGGGCCGAGACACCCCCACACGGCTCATATTTCTTTGAAATTATATTTATTTTGATAGGTTACCTTTATTGGTCCATTTTGTTCTACACATGACCTGTACAGCACAGCATAAATCATTCCTCACTTTTAAGACACAAAACGAAACACACACCTGAATAATATTCAGAAAATAACCTACAACTACCGGGGAAAAAACGCATACATGACAATCAAATGAAATATACAGCCACATGTTGGTTTTACCTTCATGTGATACATTAAAATCTGTGTGCCATGTATTACAAAAGGCATGACTTTGAGCAACATATGGTAAAGCTCCACCCTTCTGGTGAGATACAGGCACAGACTTTTAGCTTTTTGGCAGATACTCCATCCCTCTCATTGTCAGTGTTTCTGTCCTTGTTCTTTTTTATTGGTGGGTGCCATTTGATGTAGTGTCTCTTTGTCAGTAGGTGTTACAGCTAATTGTTGTACATACCGCCACCTGCTGTACCAGAGGGGAACGTCGTAAACGCATCAAATAGCTGGTTAAGCCATTGCCCTTAAACAGAGAGGCTGGGCTGGTAAAACACCAGTCCAGGGTTTTTCCTGCCTATGTAACTCAAAAGCGGGCTGCCTTTGTGTTAGTGGCTGTACACGTTTGTTTTAAATTCCCCCCAAAACTGCAAAGGTTTTTAAATGCCCAAACCATTGTGCCTTGTATCAGCAGCTGCTTTGATGCACTTATAAAGATAAAGATAAATCTTTATTAATCCCACGCTGGGGAAATTTGCTTGTTACAGACAGCAAAGAATAAAAGAAAGACATCGAAATATCAGAAAGGCAATGAAAAGGATAAGAATAAAGATAACATAAGTGACAGATGGACTGCGGTGAAATTATTTTTTGATTTTTTTTTTTGATAGAAACACTGTACACTGCCCATTTCCTCTAGCCTTTGCCACCTTAACCCTGTTCAAGACATCTTGTGAAAATGCTTGTATTTTTTCATAACACAATATATATTGCAGGAAAAAAATACCGCAATGTCAATTTTTTCCAATACTGTGCTGTCCCAATTTGCACATTTTGCATCATCTTTTGCAGAACTGCCAATTATGTATTTCAGCCAAGTTCTGCAGCAGTGAATTACTGAAATAATACAGGAACACTGCTCAACTAAATCAATTAAATACACAGCCTCTATGCCTTGTTGTGACCTTGACTTTTCATATTTGACTACATATAATGTGTATGGTCTTACAGCACACATTAAATCTCATTTTGATGGAAACTTGAGAGTTGAAGCAACGGTTTCTTGTTTTCACTCTTGCCTTCAGCTAAGCTAACTTTGAATTCTTAATGAGGCAGAACAGCTCACAGAATGAAACCTCCTGAAAAAAGTATTCATTTACTGACAGCCAAGGAACCTTGGAACCTTCTTTTATCATCACAGCAACTGATTTGGCCCTACAGGTCTGCAGGTAACAAGGCCACTCTGTGTCAGTCTCTGATCGAGAGGTCACCGTTTATACAGCCAGGCCTGCCAGGCAAGTCGACTGACAGACACACAGCACGCTGTTTTGGTCTCAATAATTTAGATGGATTTGCCCCAGAGTACATCTGCACTCCACACACACACACACACACACACACGCTAACACACATGCTAACACCACCAGCCCCTCTCAAGGTTTCAATATATTTCCCTATGCTTTTCACCTCACATGCGATGTGGAATGATTCCAGCGGCTTTCTATATTCTATGAAATTGTGGTTTTGCATCGCAAGTACGAGTAAGATCTCATGTGACAAGTGTCTGTGCTCGGAGTGGCAGAGACTAGGCAATATATTTTCATCATGCTGAAGAGGGGGTTCAATTCACCAGGCTGAAAAACAAAACAATCCTGCTGAATTTTTGGATTTTGTTGGAGCCTGCAAAACAAATGCAGGTGTTCCAATACATCTTACTATGGTTTGGATTATAATTCTCACCTGTCTCCTTTTTATTTACTGCTGAAATAAAACAACGAACACGGACCCACTTCTCTGAGATAATTCCTAAAACTCTACAAAACATAATAAACACATTTCCCTTCAGAGGGTCAATAAAACAGGCTTCCTTGAAAGCTGCGTGCAGGTCTGACTTTGGCATGTTCAATATTCATCATGTATTTGCAACAGAGACTCTGTTAGAAGTGGGTATGCCCTGAAGTAAAGCTGTAATGAGACACATATCTGATCTGTTGTCAGCATGAGAACCTCTGGGATGGAGCTCTGCAATACACAATAGCCGACTTCTTTTTGCATCTCTTTAGTGTGTTTGTACTGTATGTTTTGTGTTGTGAGCATGCTGAGTGGGGGCACATACAGTACTGTATTTACACAATCCCATATAGGTCAGGTGTTGAATAAATCAGCTGAAGTCAGTGCTGCAGATCAGAGGTTTCTGCGTGGGCTACTGCTTCCAAACTAAACACAATTTTGATAAACCGATCAGGTAAACATACAGTGGACTCTAAAATCAGATGAGCTCAGCTCTATTGTAGGTTTAGTGGCAGATGCTAAAGATACAGGAAACACACTGCCTGTGGTATTAGCTGAAACAGTTGCAGCTTGGAGGTGTCTAGGAGATAATGACACAGTGGTTTTCACTGTTTCTCACCATCATTTCTTCATAATCAAATGTTTTCTAGCATGGAGGTCTTGACAGCATGATGCCTTTCTGTCAGTCATTCACACAGTTCACATATGGGGAAAGTATTTACCACTGTAGCTGCATGTGAAGAAGGTGAGGGAGATTCAAAACCTTGAACTCCCACTTTCCCTTTCTTGTTTCCCAACCAGCCCAACAGTCACGCACAGCTGACTGACAACTGGGAGTAAAAATCTCCAGCTCTACAAGTGACCTCAATCGGTCAGAAACCAGAGCCAGAACATTTACACAGAGAGTAAACAGCAGAGCAAAGGCACAGTCAGCATTGTTGAGCCTGGAGAGGTTCTTACATTTTTATGTTCTACAAACATGGGGGTCACTTTTGCTGAATCCAACGAAATGTTAACTGATGACCTCAGCCTATAGTAGCTTAAGGCAGAGGGTCAGTGGGTTATCATGTGTCATACAGTCATTAGTGGCCTTTAGACAGAGAGACTGCTCAGATAGTATGGTTCAGGTTGGGGAGAGATTAAGGTTATGGTTAGTAAAAAAGGCAAACATTAACAGCAGGTCTTCAATAGGACACAAACTCAGGCCACCATCATGAAAGCAAGACTCATCACATGCCCATCCACCACCCCGACCTCCACAATTTCCACATTGCTACATTGTAGGCACACCTTGTTCATTGGAACTGAGCATTTGCATTGGACATAAATTGTGAGGTGCAGAATTTTCCAATATCAATGTACTACTACTTATCAAATGGCCTGCGGTATTATCAAGATTATCTGGAGACTAAACTTTTTTTTCAATGCCACGAGCATGATGAAGTTCTGTTTTCCGCAGTTGTGTTGGGGTGGTAGCTGAGATCTCAGACACCAATTTACTATTTGTCCAAAAGAATGTGGGTGGCCTGCACTGTGCGGACTAGGCTTCTTAGTTCCAGTTGATGCTTCACAGTCTTAGACAGTGTTCTCCCAACTCTGTGGCAACACTGCTCAACATATCAATGTCCCTGTGCACAAGTCCAGCTCCATAAAGAAATGGTTTCCCCAGTTTGCTGTGGAGGAACACAACTGAACTGCAAAGAACCCATCCAACACATTTGGCAGGAATTGCAAAGCTGACTGTGAGCCAGGCCTTATCATCCAGCATCAGTGTTGGACGTCATGAACCACTCTTGAGGCTGAATGGGAGCAAGTCCCTGCAGCCAGGTTCAACATCTGCTGGAAAGACTGAAACCAAAAGAGCGGAGGCTGTTAGAGCAGCAGATGATTACATGTGGATGTAGCTTTGTCTCTGTGCATCTGGGAATTAAAACCAATGGTCATATGCTATATTTGTAGTTTAAGTGAGCAGTAGCACATATGCTTACGTCTACTGCATAAGCATAATACCTAAACTGAACATTACATTGTTGTGCTATGTTCAAATGGTTTCAATGATTATCACTCTGACAGCTTGCATAGGAGCCTCTGCCACCAGTATAGGAATGTGTATGTGAATGGATGAATGTGTTGTTAAGCATGTTAAGTGGTCGGTAAGACTACAAAATGCAGCCCATTTAGCATTTACCATAATAATCCCACTGTGGACTTGTTCTCTTAGCCAATCAAATGACAGCGAACTTAAATGAAAAGAAGAAATCAATAACATTCATATTCAAAGAGTAAACAGTACATACAAGATTATGGATGCGTGCAATTATATTTGTAGGGACAGGCAGGTATGTAATGTGTTCATGCAGTCTTTCAGCCATTCTCTTTTAAGCCTTTGGATTTATTTGCTGCACACAACTCTGGCACTATTCTGGTCATTTTGACGGAGAATATGCATTACACTGACAAAGGGACTTCCTGCTATTAATTCATCAGCTGCTCTTGATGCTGAAAATCCCATTAGTTTCCCAGATGCAAATGTCAACTCAATTTCTTCGACCGTAAACTCTCATAATAAAAATCCATGTTGTTTGTTTTTGTAATTCATAAATGCTAACACTTTCAAGGCGAAATCTCCGCTTGGCTGCATTATTTCAAACGAAAAAACATCTGCACATTAAATAAATGTCATAACATATCCCTTTTCATTTCACTGAATTTTATTAAATTGTTTTCCAAGATTTGCTTGCTTTTATCTGTCATTTTGAAAGCTGATTTGAATTTTAGCTCAGTCTTGCAGCACGTCCAGGCACACACTGAAAAAAGAGAGATTCAGCTCGTTTTGATGCACAGGTCAAGGGCTTTTTAATTCCAACTTTATGAATAAATAATGAGCCCTGCTGTAATATCAAATTTGTCACTCTGCCATAGTGGGGCAAACACATTAAGTACTGGTCATGAATGATGGCCCACACACAAGTTTTCACTTGGCAATTATTTCTAAAAAAAAGAAACAGTAACAGTGTGAACCTCAATCACTTGGCCCTGTGTTTCATCATGCTTTGGAATAAACAAAGAGAGAGTGTAATATAGAAACATGATAAATCTTAACTTAACAGGTTTGTCACAACGCTCTTATAGATGTCTTTGGCATTTAAGAAGGTCCCTCATTCTTTATTCTGTGCTTATTAGCAGAAGTTTGCATGCTAACAAGTTAAACTAGGATGCTGAAGATGGTAAACATTGCACCTGCTTCACATCTGCATGTGTCAGAGTGAGAGTGTTAGCATGCCGACGTTAGTATTTAGGGCTGCAAACTAAAAACTACAATTTTTTTTTATATTTATTTATTTTTTGGTGGTGGTGGGTCTCAGACTCTGGTTCTTCAGTAGAGCATAGTCCTATGAAAACTGATGACAGTTCATGGTGATTATCTATTCAGCTCCTCTATACTGGGCATCACAAATGAAATTCCATTCTTCTCTAAACCTCTAAAGCCTGGGCTAGAGTCCCAAACTGTCTGAATTGATGGATACCAGAAGAGGTTATTGAGAAGATAGAAATTTTAGGAGTAATTTGGGTGAGCTGACCTTTTAGATGGACCGGCAGGAGAGAGGCTGCTTTGTATTTGAGGAGAAAAAAAGCTCATTTTTGTGAAGCATGAAGTCGATAAACATAATAATACCACAATTAATTCATCAAAAGTATGCTGTGTGTGTTGTCAACAAACTCTTTTAATTGGTTTATTTTTTGATTGTCTAAACACTGACAATTCTTCCCATGTGAAAATGGAGGTTTATCAAACTCCAGTCACATTTTCTTAAATGATTAGTGAGGTCTTATCTTGTAGAAGAGAATGCATCCATGCACACCTAATGTCAGTTTGACAGAAACCATGAGCCTCGAACCGAAGCAGCAACACCGAAAAATCTCCATAATGATAAACCTGACAGGACAGAAAAAATGTTTTGGACTTTCCCAAGCAGACATATCAGACTTTTACTCGGAGTAAATTAAAATGTCCCGACAGTGCTGATGGAGCTCAGGACTCAACCTGAGGACAGCCGCCCTGTGACAAATGATTGGACTGTAGCCGATAAAATTAGAATCTGTGCATGACAGTTTACCTGTCTGATGTGGAGCAAAGGACGGGAGCTCATTTGCAGCAAGATCCTGACCCATCCTCTGTGCAGGATAGGGATAATTAATAATTAGTAATAATGAAGTTACCATTATTAACCATGTGCTAGAAAGGAGATTTGAAATGAGATGTAAGTAAGGTATTATGAGTTATCTTGATGTACTCCCTCGCTTTGTTTAAATCCTGAGATGTATTAACACATGGGCAAAATAATAGCAACACCGTACAATATAATATAGTCCTCCACTACCCATGAACAAATGGCCAGAGTTCAGTTAAATTGACCACAGACTTGAGTCAGCACCTGTGTCAGAGCGGCCATGGGACATGTTTCTTTGATCTGATCAGTAGAGATTATCTGAGGAAGCTACTGTAATTTATTTTCTGGGAGAGTTTGCCTTCAACACTTCCCCTCCAGTGACAACTCATGCTAATCAGAATTATGTGAATTCAATAACACCAGCAATGTCTGAGTAATGAAGCAATGACAAATTGAATTATTACTACGTAGTGGAGTTTCACCAGTGTCCGTGTAACTCATTTTCATGGGTATGCTGAGCTTGCAGTATGATTTTAGATGAAAATTAGCTAATACAAATATTCAGTCTAGTTTGTCAAGTTGTAATAATTCCGCAGTTGCTAAGATAATGATGACCACAGGGATTGTGCTTGAACATGAGAAATATCGAATGGAGCGTAGTGATAGTTCAGCACTGAGGTAACACCTGCTGTAGCTTATTAGCATCAGCTGCTTCGTACTTGCTTCTCATTTAATGTCTCACTGATTGCTCACTACCTACCAGCTGACGAGTTTCATGCTCGTGTGCAGGTGTTCAAGTCATTTCATGTCTCTTTGTGGTCATTTTACACCCTTTTGTGGTCATTTTGTGTCCAATTGTATTTGTTTGCGACCCCCTGGACCCCTGGTCATGCTCCCAGTAGGCCCCCTCAGTAATCCATTCATGAATGTGTGTTAAAGTCGGGGTGGGGGTGGATGGGTATGGGTCCAGTTCGCCTTCCATCAAAGACCTTCACAACTCCTTCTTGATTAATTGAGGAATCAATTGTGGTCATGATTCAAAGAAAATGTTGACTGTTAGTAGGAAACCAGATGCAAATTGCAGTCATTCATAAAAGATTCCTCACTACTTATACTTTCACCCTTGCTTTTGGGAGACAACAGCTGTTTTTTTTACGCTGCCAGAAGGCACCACATATCAGGAAAACCTGAACTTAGCATACATTGCTTTACATGTTTAACCACAGTTCATGTCTGCAAAACCTTCACTTAGAGCTGAAACCAGCGGATACTCATGCAGGTCTTCATGAATATGGACTTCATACTGATGTTAGGATGAGCATCAGTCATCTATTGTACAGCTTAAATGAAGTGAAGTCTGTCTTGATTGCAGTGTTGCAGCAACAGAAGTGAAGTTCTATACGGTTGACACATAAACAGTGATTAAGTTGTGATATAATTACCGACCAATGTCAGGCAATCTCACTGTGTGACAGAGTCTGTACAGTCTTCCATTCATTATCATGATACTAAATTAAAACATTGCAGTGCATGAGTCTCTACATAGCCACGAGGCTCAGTGGGTTGATGCTGCACACTCCATCCCTCCAGGCTCCAAAGCAATCCCTGTTCTTTCTGGAGATCTGCCAACCTCTAATTAACACAGAAACTTTTTTCCCTCTGATTTTAACAAAGCAGCATGTGCAGCTCTTGTGCCCTCATGCAGAACCAATCAGCCAAACACAGCTTAATCAGTGAGAAAAATGGGCTAATATTACTGTACCTGTAGTGTTCTGCACAGAGCAGTGAGGTGGCCCCATCTGATTACTGTGCGCCCCAGTAGCTAATTTGGGATGGTTGGTTGAGGCAGGATCAAAACAGCCCAGAGCAGAGAAACGACACCGAGGTAGCTGCGATCAAAGTGATCAGCAGTGTGGATCAAAACGTTTAATCCAACGATGCTTTCTTGATAAATTGTGCAAAAATCTTTTGTTACTCCAGTCATGCTACAGTTGTTTGGCACCTGCGAACTGAAAAAGCCTATCAGAAAGAAAAAAAAAAAAACTGCCATGAAATATGATGTCAGATGTGAAAAAAACAAACAGCAAAAAAAAAAAAGATTTAGAGTTTTTTTCTTAATCTCCATCGTTAACCAAGCAGTTTTTTTTCCTCAGCACCATGGCAACAAGATTATGTCTTCAAGATGGAGCAGCAACTTTCAAGGACATGGCATCTTTCTGTTTGGCAAGCCCTGGGATATACCTTGGATTGAATTAAAGCAACTCCAAAGCATTGTTGATGCCAAGATGTTGTGAGTCAGACGTCTAAAAGAAATTAATTTCATTTTACTCTGATCTCAGAGTGGATTGAGAATGAACACGCAGACTCATTGTTACTCACATTTTCACATAAATTCAGTGTACCCCACAGTGAGTCGTGCCAAGTTGTTTGCAGCTGTAGTCGTTGGCTTTGCTGTGCTGGAGGTAGGTGGGCAAGCTGTGACCTATAAACCTGCTTCAACAAGCAATTACTAATTCATTTATGGCTCAATCCTTACAAACACTCTTGATATATCTTTCAAGGTAAACTGTCTACTGTAACACTTTTTGAGGCTTTGATGGACTTGTAATTACAGGGCTCTTTTGTCTTCAGTGACAGAAAGCCATTGTTTATTAAGTTTTTGCCCACTAATACATCATTGTGTTCAAGCCTGTGCTCCAGTATGAATAATTGGTGACTCAGCTAAGGTGGGCTTACCCTCTGCCGAATTCCTACTTTGAAGCAATGAGAGCAAAGTACTTCATCTTAATAATTAAAGCCTCTCTGTGTGACTCTGAAAGTTCCTCACTTTAGCAATTTGCAGTACGACTAAACGCAGCCTGAGAGGAAGACCTGCAGATGCTAGTCAGGGTTCAAGGAAGTAGTTTCACCATTTCTACCTGTTTTTCAGGAAAAATAATGACAAAAGACACTCAGTCATCGATTAGGAAAATAAGGCAGAGAAAGATGGTGTTCTCAGTGGTAAAGGTACAAATACATTATCCATCATAAAGTGTCAGGTCTCTATCAAGGAAAGTAAATGTGATTTTAATTAGTATTTCCAAGGGTTTTCTTCATTAAGATAAGTAAGAATGCAGAGGTTTGCACAGAATTTCTGTTTTTGCTCCTCCTTATCGGCTCATTGACCAATTTCATCCTAATTTTTGTGACTTTATTGTGCTCCCACTTGACTGAAATCCGCCTGACACCTGTGCCCCCACTCGTCTGACACAGACATGTTTGACAGGGTCTCTCTTCATAATATTCTTCCATATTTCTGTCCATTCCCCATGACTGTCAGCTTCTGACACCTCCTGTGATTTCAGATCAGTTACAGTCCGTCCATCACCAGCGGTCAGTTTGTTCCCACCAGGTTCCAGGTACCTGATCCTGACACCTGCCTCTGCTCCTCATTTATTCATTAGTCTTAGCGCTCTTTGACCATTTATTTCAACAGGTTGCCAGTGGAAACTGTCCTGCCACTCTATCCTTGCCATGATAAGGTCCAGCTCCCTTTGACTGTCACCCTGGTGGCTCGCTTTTGGAAGATTCTAGGACAGTTTCTGTCAGTGCAATCTATTCTTTTTTTCCAGTAGATGTATAACACAATTAGTTCTCGGGCTTTTAAATGTGTTAAATGGCCTAAAGCTTGTCATGGAGCTCCAAATGGTTTGCTATAAATGCCATGTTAATGTTACAGACTATTAACAGTCCAATAAAAGTCTCCGGAAATGATTCTGCAGTTAAAGATAATTTTATGAATCGGTGCCACATTAGATAAATTAGAAACCATATTTTATATCACTGACACATTTTTTTTGCCCACATCAAAATGATTACACTGCAACAGGGTCATGATGACTGAAGAAATAATTATCTCATATGTAGAAGTATGATGCTAGCTGTTTCTGTTAATTAACTGCACACACTGAGGACATTTAAATGAACTATTTCAACTCACTAACCAAGCATCATTTATTTATTTAATGGGCTTTAAATAAGGAGCAGTGGTAACTCTTATTGCTATCTTACTCCCCTAAACTCTCTCTGCTGGTCGCACTGTCTTCCCTACACGCACATAACCTCAATGGAAGAGCTCCCAGCAGGCTTCCTTCAAGTGATAATAGGCGGCGGGGAGGGCTGGCAGCGGGCTTTGAGTTGGATGACGTGGGAGGGCTACATGCGTCAGAAAAAGGATGAGGGAGTGAGTGAGGGAGAGGTAGTCGAATCCACACTATCTAACAGTGTCGATTCGACAATGTTCTCCTACGAGCTCCCTCTGATCAGGCAGCGATGGGTGACAGGCTCAGTGTGAGGCAGAGCCGCAAGCTGAGGAAGCTCAGCATTAAAACTCACCACTACACAAAGGAGTATGGGTGTAAGCTACTGTTCTCTGCAAACATCCCAGTGCACACACTTTCACTGAGACAAAAGACGAGTTGGCGGGTTAGTGTGAAAGCTTGTTGGAAGAGTGAACACATGCATCCATCACATAATCAGTTTCTGTGCTATATTTTGCATTTGGTCATATCATACTCACACTAAATTAGCTTCTCTTTTATTAGCTTTTCGGTGACTCTTTTACACTGTGATTTTGGAGCACCTGAGACTAAGGGTTGGTCAACAGTTGTAGATCTCCCTGTGAGACACATTCACCAATAGACCAAAGACAGCCTGCAGGAAAATTATGACAGGATCAGAAACTTACCAAAAAAAAAAGAGAGAGATAGAAAAGGAAAGCTTGCAGAGCTTTCTTAACAATAAATAAAGTGTCTCTGCTCTCATATACTTTGTTTTATTTACATCACAGCACTATGATTCACTGCATATTCATCATACAATCTGACATGCCTCGTATTGATATCACACAATCTGACAAAGATTGCAACTAAGACTTTGGCCTAAAGGTGCGCAGTTATTGTTGTCCTCAGGAAGTCCCCGAGGAAGCTTTGTCACTGCTTCCAAAACTGCAGGCTGTTCTTTGTCGCCCCTGGCTTACAACTACAAACGGCACATCATGAGCCAACACAATCAGTTCTGACCCCTCATATGCTGCCTGTGAGCTGCTGCTGTTGCTCCCTTCTGGGAAATGTTACCAAACCCTGACCAGCAAAGCCACCTGATGAAGTGTGCGTCTGTAAGAACGACACAGCTCCAACACATCCTATGTATGCGTGTTATATACATGTCTGATTAATGTACAAATCTGTCATTGTGTGTTGGTAGCTGCTTATAAGAGAGAAAGATGATTGTTTTAGTCAGTTGTCTCACATTTAGTTTTAAAAGCCCTGCACACTCATCGTCTCCCCACACAGGTTATTTCACTGGTTTGACCTCTCAGAGCTTTAGGGTGTGTGCAGACTGTGCTAAACTGACACCACCTTCACTCTTAGAGTGAGTACACTTACACTGTCATCAATTCCAATGCCACAGAGTTGTGTGATATCACATAATTCCTAAGTAGAGATCTAATCAGGGTCTTTAAATGACCACAGACCACTTTTTCATATCAGCTGC
This sequence comes from Chaetodon trifasciatus, assembly GCA_037975065.1. Taxonomy (NCBI): domain Eukaryota; kingdom Metazoa; phylum Chordata; class Actinopteri; order Chaetodontiformes; family Chaetodontidae; genus Chaetodon; species Chaetodon trifasciatus. The sequence goes on along the minus strand of JBBMOE010000014.1, from coordinate 10,155,445 downwards.
CTGAAGTTAGCTCCACCAAGAAGGTTAAGATGCACTTTTTCCCCTCTTCTCTGTCTTTTGTCCATTAGGATAGCTCCAAAACAAAACTGCAACATTTTCAATGAAATTTTACTCCTTTATGTGTTGTGGTGGAGGAGCCAGAGACCTCAGGCAGTCCACCTTGAGTCATGGCAGAGCAGCAGTACTTGTACTATGTAAATTAGATTGGATACAATCCCCCATAAGAGGTGCGTAATGCTTTAGGTCGCTACATCACATACTACCAAATACAGGTCTTCAGCTAGGTATAAGAAGCTACCTCAGTGTGGACATCATGGCAGAGATGAAAAGGACAAAGACAATTTTGACAGTGGAAGGTAAAAAAGGAAAAAGAGAGTGATCTAGCAAGAGGCCAGACAATAGTAAATTGTCTATGTAATGATAAAGACTGGCTTTCAGTCACTGGCAACAGAATAAATGACACTTCAAAACTTCAGGGGGGCCAAGTCGCAAAAATAGCAGTTCTTGCATAATGTTGCTTAATATCAAAATGTACATACGATTACACTGCAGCACATTTTCTCACTACTTCCACTAGACTAGGATAACTAAAAGGCACTTACTATAAGTGCATGAACACAATGGTATTTACATATTATAGATAGGTGCCTTGTTGCTGCTATGGATCTGTAAGCACTGGACAAAGTAAAACTGCTCCAAAGTGTCACTTTGTCCGGAATAATTCACAGAGATGAAGGAGAATCTCGTGTGGCAACTCAGTGATAGCAAGTGTGTGTGTGATTTGACCTTTATGGTACCTCATACCTCTCAGAGCTGAATCTCACCTGCTGTGGCAGGTGCAACTGGAAAGAGGTAACACAGTGTATTATCCTACTCTGCAAGAACAAAAGCCTGCTATGACAGCAGAACATGTTGGTCAGTGTGAAAACCCCTTCAGGTATTTGGTGAGAGGTTTCAGGACATGAAAAATAAACAAAAGGAATTGAACATATTTGCTGTTCAATGTGGAACCAGCTTATTTGCCTGACCAAATCACTGAGCTGCAAAGCAATGACCTGCTACAGTGAGAAGCTCTTTTCAAAACTGACTCTAGCGCCCAAACCTGAAAAACCAGCTGTGAGTAGCATCATCACCATTACTATCATCTGACATCAGATGCCTCAGCAAAGAGAAGCAGCTCCAGCCATCGCAAAGGTTAAAGTGATAAATGTCGTCAATAATTTAGTATGGCCAGGGGCCTCCCCAAGTGAGCCCCCTCCTACCCCCAACACATATGCATAATAAGCTTTGCAGGTGCTGCCTCCCCTGCTGTAAGACATTCATTTGTGGTCCTGAAGCATAAGTGAAAAGTTCACACATCAACAATATATTATGTAAACATCTTCTCTCATTTTCTTTTCAACTCTGCATTTTCCTCCCCCCCGTTCCTGTTCCTCAGTGTTCCCTGTCACACTTTCCTTCAGATTGTACTGTTCCCTCACTTGCCAAAATCTGCATGCAGCTTCAGTGAAATTTGTTCCTCTCAGGGGCACCGCACCAGGGACTTGTGACTGTAATTTAATTTCAGCCACTGAGGGCCATTGCCTCAGTTAATCCCAGTGTACAGAAAGATCATTAGTGTTTGGAGGAAAGACAGGGAGAGGATGACTAAAAGCCAGAGCTGTAATTGTGAGGAGAGGGAAAAGGGGGGACAGACTGCTAATGAGACATGCTGAAAACAGAGCACTGGCTGATGTAACTTCTTATGGAATCCACACTTTGGGGGTTTAGGGTTTTCGGTAACGTGCTACAAAGGAAACAAGGTTGTACAGAGGTACCGGCATTAGAGAATCCTCAAGTTCACCCTGTTCCTTGAGGAACCATTTTGCAATGGAGCAACCTGCATTCCAGTTTAAGGATGTACAATGATGTCTGTGGATGTTATTTTGGATCATTGCTGGTTTGAGCCGTGTAAAATCATTCAGTTTGTTGTATTTTTGTTTTGGTAATTGGGCCAGTTTTTTTTTTTTTGTTTTTTTTGTTTTTTTTTTTAATAAAACAGCTAAACGTGAAATTAAAAATAAAAGTCCAATCCTTTACCTGTCCTTCAGGTAAAAGCAGTCTTTCACCATCATCCATTATTGGCTGCTCTCTGGCAATTTCCCTTTCAATCTCTGTTCACCCCCCCCCCCCCCCATTATTGTCTGAATATTAGAATTTCCTTCATAACCCTTAAAGAACAAGCTGAGCTAAAGCACAAACCCACCGAAATTTCTCAAATCAAAGGTTTTCTTAACATCCTTTCTATAGCTCTTAGTCACAAGGGGTACCTATTATTTGATTTTACATGAAAACACCTCTAGCAGGTCAGGAATATCAGAGCTTCACATTTTTTGATCACACATAATCGGGACTCTTACAATAAAGATTCAAAAAGGAAAATCTGCTGCTTTTTCTTGGTCCAGTATTGACCTTGTGCAGATCTGAGACATGCTATATTGTATTCCAGTGAGACTTTCAATGGATACACTGCCAAGAAGGCTGTCCTTTCATAGGAATAAGAAGTTGCTCTGGTCACATAGGGAAACAATTCTGTTTTTGGCAAAACCATGAACCATAAATATGGTTTTCACTCACTCACTTACCATTCCTGAGCCTCTATTCCACACAGATTCCTCCCTCTGTCTCAAGGGAATCTCTCTCTTGTACCTTTTCATTCTTTGACCTTTGTCAGTTGTAGCTCCAGGTTGTTGAAAATCAATCACCTCTGGTTGGAAGAAGTACTCAGATATCTTACTTGAGTAAAAGCCGCAGTATAAGGAACATGTATTTCCACTTGTGTTTTTATGAAAAATGATAGAATGAGTAACATCATACAAGAATACACACAGTAAGTCCTAAAATCACCACTAAGAAACCACTTGCTTTAAAATATCCAAGCAGCAAAGATTGGGTTTCTAGTTTCTACATTAAGTGACTACAGTAAGGCAGTCAGAATCAGATACCTGGTAGAAAGTGAAATTAAAAAAAAATAAATAAATAAAAAAAGTGTTTTTCTGCCTCCAACTGAAAAAAATATGTTTCCTTAACATACTAAAAACATGTTAGTCATTCAAGGGTTTTCAAAGAAGCCTCCTATGGATCCATCTGTTTGAACAGCAATTAAATTTCTGGAAAATTTGGTGTTTTTGTACACTACACAGAACTAAGACTGCTCTGGTGGATGTCAGTAAGGACTTACTGCTTGCTGCAGATGCAGGCCTGGACTCTGTTTTAATTTCCCTTGACCTCAGCTCAGCCTTCGACACAGTGGACAAGAACGTCTTAATTAGCCATTTGAAAACCTATTGCATCAGCATCTCAGATGACATGCAACTGTATATCACTATATAGTCTGGCACCACCAATGTATCCTGTATTTTGTCCTGCCATGATGAAATGTAGAATTGGACATTTAAAAAATGTCTTGCAGTTGAATGACTGCAAATTAGGATAAGACATAATTCCTCCTTCTGGCCCCAGCATTAACAATCATTGATCTAGTCTGGATGGCTTATCAAATAGGTTTAATAAAGAGGCCTGTAAGTGTATTTTTGACTTTGAAGCTCAGGAGACCGCAGTGGCGAAGTCCAGCTTTGCTAAACTGAGACTTTTGACCAATATAAGTTCTTTACTTTTCTCTGCAGATCTTAAAAAGTTCATCCACGCTCATATTTCCTCCAGACTTGACGATTGGTATGCACTTTATTCTGGTATCAGCATAAAACATCAAACATTGACACACTGCAACTTAAATACAACATTGCTGCCAGGCTTTCAACACATTCTAAGAGAAGTAACCACATCACATCAGTCCTCGTAGCCCTTCAAAAGGCAGACAAAATGTATGGCAGGGCAGAGCTAGTAGTCTGGGTTCTACTATAAGTGATGTGAGGCCAATCTTACACCCCATACCAGTCCAGTAATCATTTGTCTAAAACACCTCTGCAAGCCTTACCCAAAGTCAATTGAACTCTGTCCTTGAACAATTTGGAGTACATGCATGGTTTGGTCTCTTTTGAACGGTAACACTTTTATCCCCAGCAGTCAGAATCACTGTAAGTGCTCCTGGCATTGAAGTTTGAACACACTGAAAGAAGTTTTTTTTTTCCCTGAATGTTTTTTTTGCAAATAGATGCATCTAGATTAGATCTGGGCCTGATTAGCTGGAAAGCACAATGGGACCACAGCATGAAGCCAACTCTAGTCCAAGTTTACTTTACTACAGAAACTGAATATTTTTGTGGTTTCTCTTTTATATTCTGGCATTATTTAGGCCAAAAAAGGCAACTTACTTTAATGCTTATCTACAGAAATATATATATCATCTACATCTATATTCATATTTAAGGCATCTATACCTAAATTTTGCCTATATGTCTTTACATTGAGGCCATTTACTATGTTTCTCACTTCAAACTGTTTAATATCCCCATCAGCACTGAATTCTTTGAATTGAAGTGTTGGTAAAGTAATCCACTGAAGTGGCATATTGACATGCTCAGAATTTCATTGGCTAGTCAAAGCGTCAGTCATCTGCAAACTCGGCTGTGATTGGCTTGGTCTTCCGTTGAACTCAGACTGTTATTGGCTTCTCTGGTTGCTAGTCTTCATATGACAGATCGTGATTGGTCAAGGTGTAATTTCAAACCTGGGAGTCCACAATAGCAGAGTCGCTGCAGATGTGGAAGTTGTAACAGGGAAAGCACAGAAGGTGAGCAGAAGACGAGCACATCACCTGCTAATTTGAAAGGAGAAAAGCATCTCTCTGTGGATTATTATCATGTTTTGCGTGTTATCAATCTGTGGATCACTGAGGGACAAAATCGGTGAGTTGTCTCAATTTGAAAAATGTTTGTCTGCTGTTGGTGTTTGTCGGGCCTCCTGTTGTGATTATATCTTGAAATAGTTTGCATTAATCGATTAATGAGAATCATAGCTTTCTAATTTTGTTTAATATGAGCACAACCATGAAAGTAATGTTTGTGTCAATAGACGGGAAGAAAAATAAATAACAGTAAATTCTCCTGCAGGCCGAGGATTGCCTGTTGAGACGGTACACCAGGGTTGTCATGGGTGTAACTGTGGTCGTTGTAACATGGACTCAGAGTGAAGTGGAAACTGTACCATGTGCGCTGTGTCTGATAGTGGTAGTATGAAGTGTTAGCTCTCAGATGATCAAAGTGTTTATTGTCACAGTGCTTTCAGTCTCTTACCTGCTGCCATTTTCTTGCCATCTGCTCACCTGCTCAGCCAGTACTTTTCCACTCTCACTCCCCTTTCTAGACACGCCCACCTGATTCTCATTACCAATCAGCCCAGTATTTAAGCCGCTCTCCCACACTCACCAGCCCAGTTTGTTCTTTGCTTTCAAGCAAGACTCTCCAGCATTTACCTTTAAACGGATCTCTTGTTGCTGAACCTGCCTTTGACCATCTGTTCTCCTGTTCCCCAGTAAATACATCAGTTTTCCACTCTTGATTAAGAGTTTTGCCCTGTACTTCCTGTTTTTGCCTGCCTGTTACTGTTTGGTATTTGGTTGGCTTTTGTGATCCTCTGCAATACACATTCATTTTAGACACATTTAGTCATAAAATCTGTACGTAAGCTGTTGAGTCTGGCTGATTATCCACCTTCTCCTGTCAATTCATTATCCTGCTAAGTTTCTCAGTCGGTTAAGTTAACTGTTAAAGCTAAAAGTCTTTATCTGCCGATGGAGTTTGCTCAGTTATCGCAGTGATGGCTCAGCTGTCAATATAGCATGGAAATTCAATGACCTCATACTTCAATATCATTATATTATCCAAATTATCAATTATATTAGGAGTCATTATACTGAGTTGCCAGCTTTTTAAACATACAGTTTATGCTTTCTTACATCCAGTGCAAACCTACTAGCCCTGCAGTAAATATATACACTCTGTTGTATTCAGTTTTCACTGACAGTGTGTGAGAGAAGTATTAACTCAACTCACTTTTGTACAGAAAAGCATTTCCTCTGTTTTATCCACCCCTATTGAAATACTGTAAATGGGTAATGAGTAATGAAAACTAATGACTGTGCAAACTGCAAATGCAATAGAAGATAGAGGTCAACCGACTACAAAGGCCTCATGAGAATATTGTTGTTCTCAGAAGAAATGCATTTGCTCAGATGCTTCAGATGTTCATAAACAGTGCAGATGACAAATCACGCACATCCCTTCTCTATTGTTGCAGTGTTTTGTCCAACCGGCATACATAATACAGCTGATTTAAGGCCAATCAGAGTCTGCATATCATGTTAAACCTCTCAGTTGGTACATAAGATAATAACCATACAGGTGTGCCTACATCTGGAGGCATCTACAACGTAGCATGCATAGTTGTAAATGGCGTATGTCATTGACCAAAAGCTCTGTAGCTGTCAAAGATTATTGAACTAACTTGATAACTGTAACAGTGACATCATCCAAAGTGACTATTAATTCTCTTCCATTACTGATCCGCTGTTTTGATGAAGCTCATGTGTCTTCAGCTGAATGTTTTAATGTGAATCCGCAGCAGTGGCAAATGTAAGATTTGCATAAGCACTAACTTAGTTACTGCGTTGTTTTCCCGTGACTCCCCCGTGCTTTGGGAGACAATCAGAATCCTGTGCAGGAATTGCAGACTCTGCCACTACCAATGAAAACAACTATATAGAAATATCATTGTTGTTTACAGAATGTAAATGATGCATTAAATGGCTCTTGCAGAAAGATGCTGTCCACAAACGGTATCAAAAATGGTGTTTGAGTTTATGAAAACCTTACAGATTGCACCTTTTTAGTGGAGTTAGGCCAAAGTAAAAAATTTAAAACCGGACACTTTCATTGTCTAAGACCTATAAATATTTGATGTCCATTAGGGTTTGAAGGTGGACATATATCACAACCATAAAACCATAATATGTTGCAGAATGTTGTCCAGGCAGTGTTGCCTTTAATACTGAATATACTGTATTTGCAAATGCAAATAAGTTAGTAATTTAGAATTTTCCTCCATCACAGCACGTAAAGCCCCTTCAGATTCTCGGCTATATAAATAAAGTTGACTTGAATTGACTTGGACACAGAACAGGTGAATGGGACAGTCTTCAAACACTCATTGAAATCATCAAGTGTTTTTTATCAGATTGACAGATATCGTGACCGACACTGATGTCTGTCTAAGCGCTGGAATTGCACTGATTTCACAACCTGCAGAAAGCAAAATACACACGATGCATGCAGACAAGTGCACCAAATGAAGCTATCACAGTGAGACAGGCGCTTTTACTGTCTGTCCTAATGAACAATTAGACAGACTTTAACAAGATATCTCAGTCCTCAGTCAGGTCATCTTAAATGGGGTGGAACAGATGCCTCGCAGGTAAATGGATTCCTCACAGAGTTGGCCTCTAACATAATATGAATAGCTTTGGTTGAGATGGACTTCTTTTTTTTTTGTTTGTTTGTTTTTTGTCAGAATTACGCCATGAACTATGTTCACTAAACTACTGAATGAAAAAGGAAACCACTTTTATTTTAAGGCTTTTCTGGCATGGACATGTTTGTGTATGTTTATCTAGTGTGGCTAAAGAAACTCACACTTGGCCTTGAAACATACAGTACATTTGAAGCTTCTCCTGTACTGTCTTTTCATAGGTGACATGGATAAGAGTTTTTGGTCACGCTGGATTTGCTGTGGAGCCTTTTTGTAATGAGCCAAGGTGAGAACACAGCCACTCAAACTCGGGTTGCAACAAAACACTTGAACATGTATCAACACTTGAGGAACACTTCTGTGGTTCTTGCTTTATGAAGATAGAAATGTAACAGATTTATACATTTAATCTTTGCACCAATCCATGACCATGTCAGTTCACTATAAAAGGTTCCCTGCAATATTTAGACAATTTTTTCTCTGCAATATTAGGGCAACATATATTAGGGTCAATCCCGTCAAGCATGTGCAGCGTCCTCATCACTGTTTGCATTATCACTTGAACAGGTCATGAAGTTTCATGATGACGATGACCATAATGAGGAAATGTTGGAATTCTGAATACATCCATGGACATTGTCATAGTCCTGGTATGGAATGTGGAAGCTGCATTTGCCTGGAAGTCTGGAATAATCTTTCCCATCACTTCAAATAATAACAATTATCAACTACTTCGCTATAAAACTGGTCATTAGTTGTATGTATCACAGAAGAAGCACTCCCTATTTGGGATAACTACAAGACCACCTGGTACTTAAAGCACTCTCAGTAAGACTGCTGTTCATATGGTGTGGGAGTTCTCCTGGGTTAAATCATTTTAAATGCATGTTGCAGGCAGGGATCAATATATCAAATACAATGCTGTTAAATGGGCAAACTAAAGAGGTTTTCAATAGTGCCCTTGATCAAGTACAGTGTTTGGCTATTTTGTCCTTACGTATAAAAACTAGGATTGGTATTGAGCGTAAATTTTCTAACGTCCTTATTTTTGCTTGGTGTTTTTTCATTTGCATTGTCATTTTGTAGATTCCTCCTGGTTGGTATTCTACTTTACTTTTTTTTTTTTCTACTTTCATTTTACCTAATTAACTGTGATTTTTTTGATTATATACGAGTGACACCTTTCACTTTTTTATACAATCATTTGATCTGCTATTGAGATAAAAATATAGATAATAGCCTAAGTATGGACCTTTTTGTTGAAGACAGTGATTATACTGAAACAATCAATGATAAAGTGTGACGTTTGTTAAAGATCTCATCTCAGCACTTTTTATCCGGCTCCGTGTTGGGGTGGAATTACTTGACTGTCCCTGACCTGTTCGGTGACAATAAAGGATAGTCAGATATCGATGTCAGCTTTGACCACCTGTTTCATCTGCCTGTTTGTTTTATTCCCATGATGCTTCGGCTTATACCTTCGATTCACACTATGGTAATCCATAATCAGAGGTTTGAGTGGCAGCTGTGGGACTTCTCCCCGGTTCTAAGCTTGAAAATAGAGTTTTTGATTGAGCCCTCCACTTAAATAACCGTAAAATTTACTGACTTCATGTCTTAATTGACTTATATTAGCGTGTTTGTAAATAACTACGTTGCTTTTCAGTCTGTGTAAAGTCTGCTGTTGTCATACAGACACACAATAATGCACCTATTATACAGTAATAGCCTCAGGTGGCCATACTGCAAACTGTCATGATGGGCTTTCTGGATTGTTAATGTTTTCTGTTGTACACTCAGTTTTTCCATGAGTTACCCTCATGATGATAATGTCCAACCAGCAGCTAAATGACAAACGTGCACAGTGAGCTAAATTGTGCATTTTAGGGATGACGTAACACTTCTGAATCACATTAACACATTAGGGAGAATAATTTGACTGTGCCACTCCACCCATTTAGGTTTGCTCTTCCATAATGTCAGGGCACTCAGAAGACACATTAAAAAGTTAAAGCAGCGAACATTGAGGTATCTTTCTGATATGAATATCTTGCTCCCGAGACCAATGTGTTGTTGTGGCTTTTGTTAAATATTAATAAATGTGGCCTTTTTAAAACCAGACTATGATCTTTTCCTAACTTCAGTCATGTTCTGTGAGTGTCTAAACATTACCATGATGAGTGTATTCATGCTGTAGTCAGTACAAGTAGATGTTATACAGCAACACCTGATATTCTGGTAGAAAGCACATGAAATGTTCATTTTGTCAGGCCCTGGCTGTATTTTGTGTCTACTTTTTTCCTGTGCTTTGTGTGACCTGTTCCTGTGCGTATCAACCTCTATGTGTCTATTTCTGACTGGCTGGATTCGTAGATTTGGTCAGGGGAGTGTCTTCTGCTCATTCATCCATCCGCAACATCCTGCCTTTTAAAATGTTTTAAAAGGTTTTGCAGCAGTATGAGGACAGCAGCTTGGCTACAGCACCTCACTTCTTTCTGTGTGATAAATCTGAGCTTTTGTTAGGCTTACTTAACTCTGTAAATATCTGTCTAACTAGTGTTAATAGAACAGCCCACTTTTGTTGTAAATAGCACTGAAGCTGTGGGAGTGAGGGACTCCCCGAAAGCTTGTTGCTCCTTCTGAAAAAAGTCAAAGAATTACGACGTTTTCGAAGAATTTCCATTTACAGACTAGATCCTTCACATAGCATCTCAGCCCCCTAAGGGAGCTCCTAAGGTGAAAAACTGTTTGGAATAGGGAGGGGGACTTTTTAGAGGCTTAACAGTTTCTTAAGCAGAGGAAAAAATTTCATTGAGACAAAGAGGTTGGTGAAACATTCTGCAAGTGCTGGATGACAGTGACTAAAGATTAGATGGTGCAGGGATAATGTTTGTGGTTGATCTCATTAAAGATGTGCTTACAACTCCCACCCAATGCAATAACTCTATAACACCAGCAATCACAGTAACTGATGAAAGCTGAGCCAGATTTCTCCCATTAACAGGCCTATCAAATAGATGGCACACTGAAATTACTACCATGGTAAACAAACGTTAGCAAATAAATAGAACATCTATCAGCATGTGAACAGGTTGCTGCACAGGAAAGCCTGTGTTTTCAAGCATATTCTAGGCTACTTTTAAAGTATGAGTATGAGTAAATATTTAAAGAACACCATTTCCCATAAGCCCTCCACCTTTGCAGGCTTGATAGCAGGTCCATGGGGAAGTATCTGTGGTTCAGACATGTCAGTAACAACAGCAGGACAGAGAGGACTGGACAGGTTTTCAGACAGCAGAGATTAGAGCGAAATCAAATGGAAAAGAGTGTTGGTGGGTTGTATGTTTTGGGACAAAGCCAAGCTATGATGACCTAAATGCACGAGTGTCTGCACCTGTACATTTTCATGGGAGCTGTAGTTTTTCTGTGCTCACTCTGTAAATGTTATTCAGATTTGTTAAAATCGTGATTATCGTAATAGCAACCACCAGCATCAGTTCACAGTGCCCCCTCACTTGAATGAAAGCATGTCAATATCTTCTCATCAGTGGTGTCTGCTCTGGTAAAATCTACTGTAAAGCTTCTAGAACGCACAGGACACAGTGAGACTGAACATTTTGTCTGCTAGTTGCAGGTTACCCTATGCATGTTTTGAGGAGGGACGCTGGAAGTCGGTAATTTGGTGCCCCCCCCATCCCCCCCGCCATAAGCCTTCTGCCTCCCTTGGATATATGTATAACATATGTTCACTGTATTGTAATGTACATTCATCATGTGGCCATAAACACTCCAAATGAATGCTAATACTGTGTTGTTGCTGTATGTATAAATTGGCAACTATTACAATGTCATCAAGGCTTTTGCAGAAGACAAACACATTATACAGTTCTTTCATGAGTAAACTGAACTTAATTTGTAAAGTTGATGAAGTGCCCCATTAAATGCCAAGAAGAAACTATATAGCATTAAACATCTGATGCAATTGCATGTGTTCAGTGGATTAAAATCCTTTAATTACATCTACAAACCATATGTCCCATGTTTTTGAAACAATGGTTCCATACATTACCAACAACATATTTTAAATAGTCTTTTAAATGGGGTAAAACACATTATCTTAAAGTGAAAAACAACATTTCCAACATTTCTTACAGCACAGTTCACTATATTGCAGCTGTGCCACAAATCTATAAAATAGCAGCCTCAGTAATACCCTTCCTGAACTCCCATTGTGGAACCAATTTCACTGTAGAGTATGGCAATACCATTAAAGAAGAAAAAGTCATGAAAATACAATACACACTCCCACATCACACACACGTCATACACATGGGTATTGCATGGTGAACTCTCTTGGGAGGTGAGGCAGTTCCACCTCAGGGAGCTGTGAAGGCCAACGCTCGGCAGTGTCGACTGAAGCAGAGCCACAGAGGCTGGGTGCATACAGATGACTGGCTGCTTGTATAGGTGTGTGCTGGCGAGAGAGTGGGCTGCTGCATCCAGTATGTATGTTGGGGTAAAGGGCAGAACATGTTACTAGAGGGCCTCGGAAACAGATGGCGTGTTCAGTGGGGATTATGAGCAGGCGTGAGAAAAGGGACTGCGGGCTGCAGAGAGGGTTGTGAGATACAGAAAACAGCTGGGAGACTGATAAAACATGTTATCTCAAACCAGTGCACAATTTTAGCTCTGTTCAAGTTTGGGATGGAGAGGTTAGGTTTTGATGCACGCTGTGCTGTTATGGATGTCCAGTAGCTGCATCCACTCAAACCTGTTTCTTTACCTGATGGAAAACTCCCTGACACTGCTGCTTCTTCACAATTCTCTCTTGCCAGGTGCAGCAATATGTTTATTCAGCATAGTAAAGCATGAACTGAGGCAACATGATACCTGAAAGTATGTTGTTGTCAAATGATTTTCACAGGGTGCAACCCTTTCTCCTAATATTCAAATAAAGCTAAACTGCACTGTCCAATACTGTTCATGTATGAAATGGAATGCCTCCTGATCACATTTATATTCAGTCTATCTGCAAACTATCACTATGGAAGCTAAGGCCATAATTATTTGAATATTGAGTTTAAATAGGTAATAAAATAAGTTTCTGAAATGTGGGTGCTTGAAGAGTCACAGCAGACTGAAAAGCAGTGTTTTAAGGCCCTCTCTGGTTGAAGGTTGAAAGTCTGTTTCTTCTCTGGCCATGACCAGCATGACTGTTATGTGCTGTTGGTTGTGGTCAGACATGTGCACTGTTGCACCTGCAAGCAGTGATTTCAGTGCCCTGGAACACACCTGTACATCACCGCAGCAAAGTGAGAGGATAAACCACTCCAGGTTAGCATAGAATATGTACCAATATATATCGGATGTTTTAGAAATTTCAGTTAAGACCATGTGAATTCAGATGGTTTTTAAAGTACAATATTTCAGTGCTATAAATTCAATGCTATTTTCAACATTAAGAGCAGTTTGCTTTTAAAAATCAAGTGTATATGTTGCTTGCTTGAAGAGGGGCCCTATATCAAAAGCTTATTCCTAAATTAGTTTGTGTTCCATCAAATTGGCCTGTATACAGTACAACAGATGTAATACTGAGGCATCGTGTCCAACTCGGGGGGGGGGGGGGATCACAGAACTTCTCTTCTGAATGCTCGTCATTCCCCTCTTAACTTCATGCTTATTGCACTGATTTGGAAGGCAGTGCATGAGTCATCCTGGACCTTGCACTTAAGCTCCCTACCAGTAGATGCTATTAGTCATATCACTGGCTGTCTGACACGTCATTTTCCTCAGTGGTGTTCAGCATATTTTTTAAAAAATTGACAAAAGATGTTTCATTTATCTCCAAACCTTTTTAACACAGAACTCACCTCAAGGTTAAACACATACATTTCCTGATACCGGGATTTGCAAACATTTGACAATCCGCACTCTTAAAGTCAGCTTAGGAGTAAAGTTTCCCCCGCAGGGTGAACAATAGGTTTTAAATTGTAATTTGTTAATTGCTGTTGAGTTAGAAGAAACTAAATTATCCCCAGGGTTAATTTAATTAGTGCTTGGCCTGAGGAGAAGAAAGGAGAAGAGGCAGACACATTATCCTTTTAAAGTGCACTTAAGTGCTTTGGCATCAGTATGGCTGTCTTCAGTTCACCAGGTAGCATTCGCCAGCGCAATCTGTCAGCCTGTGAATGAATGTGAGTCCCGTGGAAACTTTTTTCTCCCTCATACGTCAAAGGGGGAAATTGGTATAAGAAAAAAAACTACCCTGAGAACACAATCAAAAATTGATTAAAAAAAAATCAGATTCTGCTTTAAGATTTAATGATGTGTTATTTATTAATGAACACGCTTACAAAAGTTTGGAAATTCATAAGAAAATTCTGAATGGGAAGCGCACTGTTCTGTTCTCTTTAGTTCTATTCTGCACCAAACTCCTTTTAAAAATCTGCCAATTCTGTTGCAAATGAGTTTTCCTTGCCCTATCTGTCATACCTCTACATGCTAAAACAAAAGATATGGATCAATACAATATACTCTTCAGGTTCAGCAAGTTTAAACTTGGATAAAGCCTCAGCTTTTACAACTGGACCATAGTGTTGCTGTCATTGTTATTAGGGGAAAAAGACAGGAGATGACCGGAGAACCAGTTAAAAAGTGGTGCAATGGTGGCACGATAATGCAGTAAAATAAGAGGAAATTTCATACCCAAAACATGGAAAGTTTGGAAAATATGCACTTGGTTCATTTTGCTTTTCATCAGTGAAAGTTGAGTCTAATTTTTCTTCTGCGCATTTTGAGGCTGCAACTGTCGCCATCTTTGTTGTACACACTTATATGGTTACATGTGTCATTACTGTCTATAATGGGGTTAGTGGGAAAAGACACCGTGCTCTGCAGTAATACAAAAGGCAGACTCTCCTCAGGGAATCCATTTCTCATTACAAACTCTGAACCGTTTCTGCTCACCCAGCATTAGCATTAGCAAAGCCACATTTCTCTGCACGGCAGAAAAGCGAATCACTCACTCCACTAAAATACTGTTCACTGAGAGGAGAAGCTGAAACGTCAGATAAAGTGGTGCTATTTCTTTGGCGAGCAGCTAGAAAGATTTAGACGGTCGACCGCTGACATTAATGGTGGAATATTTTGTCTGATCAGTGTTGGGCAACTTACTATCGAAATGTATTCTAAGACATACTAATGGTTACTTTCTTTTTTAGTTAATTAGTGACATTGCAATATTATTGTCAGTGTAGAAAAACGCATTACTAATTCACTACTTTTGCATTACTTTAACCAATATAACCACAAAGTACGACTTTAAACTTTGGTTTGTTATAACATTATTGCTACTATATCCTTGGTATTGCCTGGTCTCTATGGCAACCTTGGCTTACCTTGTCATTAGTTTTGAAAGGAATTTTGCTGACAGGCTTTATCAGACACATTTGTTACCACGCAGCAGATACCCCCTCATTTTAATCCATGCAGCTGTCTGCAGCGGCTCTGTGCAGGCTCACGTTCCAGCTGTGTCTCATGAGCGGAACCGTGACCTGTTGAGTTTATTTCATGCTGGAAAAAAGAAGGACTGAATAAATAGATTCATCTATATTTTGTAACCTGTAGAGCAGACTGTGCTGCTGTCTGGACAGCACACACACACACACACACACACACACACACACACACACACACACACAGTCATTTCCTGGAGATTTACCCTAACCATAGCCATAACCACTACCTGCCTAACCCTAACCTTAGCCTAACTTAAACCTGAACATTTCCCGAACCTTAACCCCAGTCTTCACAATTAAAATGTAATGATTTACATTATGGGGACTTGCATTTTGCCCCCCACAATGTGAGTAATACATGGACACACACACACACAGACACACATCCCTTTTGCACCAAGCTTACTGAAAAGTGGAGCCAACATTTCCCATCATGCTGTGCTGTACTGGCTAATTTGTCAAGCTTGCTGTTTTATGTTCCAAAATGCAAATGGTCCTTTTTGATCGCGTTTGTATGTGTCTGCTCAGAACATGCTCTTTCATGTTGGTATTTGTCATTTTTGTGCTGGTTTATAGTTTTTGCTGTTGGTGAAGTGGCTGTTATGTTTGTTAAAGTTTAGAATTTTTTGATGGCACGCAGACTTTTCGTGCTTTGTGTTGAGTACCTTTTAAAAGGTTGACATTACTGAGAGCGGCTGAACACTGAAGTTCTTATTTTCAGGTAGTAACGCATTACTTGATGTAGTAAAAGTAATAATATTACTGAATTCCTATTTGGATTGGAAAAACTATTTTTGTTACCACCAGAAGTAATGTTACTGTACATGTTACTTTTGGTTACCCCAAACACAAACAATAGTAATGTCAGTGTTGTGTCCACATCCACAGCACTAACTTTTTAACCTTTTTACTAGCATCAGCCTGCTGCTGCATGTTTTTGGAGTTTGTCTCAGCTGGTTTTCTGTTGCTTCTTGTGTAATTCTTCATGGACTGTAGCAGCAGATCTGGCCGTTACAGCCATGTGACCGAACACATTATGACTATCCAGGTACAGTCTCTCTACAAACATGTTCCCAGATACCCCATGCAGCAGAGCACACCCACCATTCTGACCTCAGAGTATATGTTACAGCCCATGCTGCACCTATAGAAAGTGTTGGTGTCAGTGTATTTGTAAACAGTGGTCTCCAAGTTAGCAGAGGTTAAGTGCACTCCGCTGCCCATCCACTGCACAGCAGGGCCACTAAACACTCAATATGTGGACTGCACTGCAATAATGACCCCATGCTGGAGGATGAGAGAGAGGGTGTGACTGCGTGTTTGTGCGAGTGAGGAGCATGTCAATGGATGTTTGGAGATGGATGTATAGCAGGTGACTGTGTGAGTCTTTTTGTTAGCTCCTGCATGCATTAAGCATTCTGCTCTGCTCGACACACTGAACCTCACCATCAAAGGAGGGCCGGCTCCTGCCGTTGCATAAGTTCTTATTGATCCTGGGTTAAGAGGGATAAACACATTGATTCATGTCATGTACTGCGCGTAAGCTTGATTTGTGCTCAGCTTGTATTGCCTCTGACCTGAACATGCTGCATCATTTTGGCTCATACAGATGAGGTTAGTCACTCCGGAGAATGACTGAAACTTATATATTGAGGTTGACATTTTCAAAATTGAACAGCCATTATGATTTTGTCTCCTATCTACCTGTATGAGCGCATATGTTTTAAATGAAATGAATTTTGATGAATTTATTTCAACTTGGATCCAAGGTTGAACTACTGACTAGGAAAAGCAACTATCCAGGGACCCCAAACCCCCAGACATGTGGTTTGTGCTTCATTAATTTGTTCTATAAACATGCCCCATTTTCACTACATTCGTGTCATATTGTTCGGACAGTGACTGCGAGCAGCCAAGTTAGAAAAATTGCTCACATCAGCCTCCGAGTTGTAGTTCTAAGCTGGAGATATTGGGGAATTCTGACGGGCAATATTTGGTGAAAAGATCTACAAAAGTGTTACAAAACCTCTGGTAAGATGAAGTGAAAGGATGACATTGAATTCAGTGAAATGACGGTTAATACCGGCCCTCAGACTCCTTGCTGGCAATGCTGTATTCCTCCTCTGCCTTGGTGGACTGGACAGTGACAGAAAACTCCCACGGGGTCTCATTCAGAGCATCAGCGCTTTAGTTTTCAGAGTTGGAGTCCATTCGTTTCTGTGCGAGGAAGTCTCTCAGTGTATTGGCTGGCAGTTTCATTGTTTCTTTTGTGTGCCTGTTGATCTTATCTTTTTCATCTCGTGTTGTAATTAGATGTTAGCTTGTTAACGTGTTGTAATAAATTGTAAATGGAGGCCTTGACTGCATCCCTGTTGCTATGGTTACTCGTTTTAGAGAGGCTTTTTAGATAGGCTGCGCATGGAGTTAGAACATTGAACAGACAGTTTCACTGAATCTACTGAGTAGGTGTCCATTATCAAGTGTTAATGGACACCTGGTGCATTTTCTTGCATTGAGCAATTCTCAAGTTTGTGTGTTCAGAGGTGAACGTTGTCTTTGGTGAACGCTCCTTATCGCTCCATGTACTGTGTTCTGTGTTTTATTAAACATCCAAAATGTAGCTGCTGCTTAAAGTGTAAATCCTATAGAGGCTGTGGGTCAGGTGTTAAAATTTATATAATATAGTGTGTACACACTGAAGATTTTGTCCTTTCACCTGCCAGTTTTCGGCTGTAACTAGGTCATTGTGTTCCCAAAACTCCGCAATTACTAGTCTGTACAGTGCTATTATAATTGGTATAAATACTGGACAAAACTGCAGCCTTTCATCTATCAGATCCCGTCAGATTCATTGTCTCTCGCTCAGCTGCATATTAACTGCAAAGAAAAGGCCAAAGGACAACATGTGACAGTACGTGAAGTGTGAAAACTGCTCCTGTCACGCTGACATACAAACGCCTCTGACCCACGGTGACCTGCAGTAGCAGCTTGTCACAATTGTTACGTTCTTTTATCCCAGATTAGACCTTTAGTGTTGTGAGGTTATAAACAGGTAATCTGCTTGCACTCTTTAATCAGACAAAATGTGGGGTATTAGGGTAGATGTGCCAGCTTTACCATTCAGGTCTGCACTGGTCAATGCCATTTTTTTCTAAGTGAAAGCTCTCTCTCAGCTTTGTCACACCAGTAAGAACAACTGAGAGCAAAATCGTGGCCATTCATGTACAGTCCACAGCTTGCCTTCGTCTCCTAGCGTTAGAAACACTGTTCCACATAAACCTGTGAATGATCATTTTCAGCCACCAAGTGTGGTTTACAATCACCAACTGGTGAGTGGGTGGAGTTTTCAAATATGCGTTCACAGATATTCACCACCCCTGCAGAGCTGTCCTCAAGGAAAACTTATTTATGGAACACACACGTTCTCCTCGGTCTCCATAGAGCATCGCCACATGCAGCTCTTTCCATGTAGCAGCAAGGTGCTTCTCTGATTCCCGTCTTTGTCAACCCTTATTTTCCCTGGTCTCACTCACCCACTTTGTGCAACATCAGGAGAAGGCAATGTTTGGAAGATCTGGAGTTTGAATCATCCATCCAAACAAATTTTAACATGTCTCCTTCAGCTTCAGGCTTAATTAATATTCCTTTGTCAAAAAACACTCCTTCCTGCAATATGCATAGAGTGATATCAGAATCTGACAAAATGCTACCACTAACAAATGGGAGCTAGACTCATCCATCGCTCCTGATGCAGACACCTGGAGCTAAAAAACACCTTCAAAATGCCAGCCTACGACTCACATGGTGTAACATACTCCACAAAGTTCAAAATTTGTTTAAAAGTGGACACAAATCTGTTCATATTGCACATACAATAGCCCAGCTAGCTGCACACCCACTGAACACTTTTTGAAAGAAATCACTGAGTCACTATCCTGATTCCTGGGCTGCCACATCCGATCATCTCCCTCCTTCTGACAGATCAACATCAACCTGAACGAGAAAAACAGTAGATTACTCCTTGTGGCTCTAACTATGGCCCAGAAAACTGTCCTCATGAGCTGTGATCAAGAACCACCACACACCACACACTGGAAAAGCTTACTTACAGATTGGACTACAATCTCCACGTAAAATGGATTCATCTCTTTGATTAATTTCCTACAATCCCGACTCCATTAGTCTTGTTGTTTTAATCTTTGAACTCATGCATCTTTAGCAGTATCTACACCTGCATTTTCATCTGCACACACAGAAAGGGAGAAAAAGGGAATGGGGAATGTGTGTGTGTATATGTGTGTGTGTATATATATATATGTGTGTGTGTGTGTGTGTGTGTGTGTGTGTGTGTGTGTGTGTATCTATAGATAATATAGATATACACATACATACACATATATACATGCTACATAACTATGTAAGGTCTTATAGTCCCATTTTATTAGTAGTAGGAATATCTCTATTCAATTTTCTGCCTTTACGCAGATAAAAGATGTGTGTAGATGAGTTATTGCACCATTACTGACTTCGTCATTGTCAGAATGCACCCACACACCTACGCCTACAGCACATCCATATATATCATTACCTACATCTACATGCACCCATCCACACACAAATACGCATGCAAATACAGCTACAGCACAGTCACAGTTATTACTAATATCATGATGATGATTGATTCTTTATTTTTTGTGTGTGTCTCATATCATTATGGGTTGGTTGCCACAGCCTGACCAGCCTGACCAGTCTGACAGTTTGACCAGCCTGACAGTCTGACCCTGCTAACCTTTTCTGGAGCTCTCGCATGGTGCCCCAATCCCTCTTCACTGCCAGTGGCCCAGGGACTGTGCTGCCACTTCCTCTATGGGGGGGTTCCCAGAACTGTTTGGTCTGAAAATGCCTATATATTCAAGTACATGTGAAAAACATGTTGCTGATGCATTTGGTCATGCAATTTAAGAATATCTAAGGTGGATGCTTTTAATATTTGAGTGCTGTATATTCATATTTGTGTATTTCAGACACTTCATGTTTTCTGGCTCTTCTCCTCCTGGGACACAATCATGATTCTTTTCCATGTACCCTCTTTTTCATTATAAATATGTCAGCATGCAATAGAGGAGAGTGCACTGCTTTTAAAGGGAATGAGAGGTGCTGATTTGTTTGGCTATGCCTGTTGCCAGCCCTTCATACACCCTTTTCCACTTAATCCAGCCCATATGTGTCAGGGCTGGTGGGCATGGGTGGGCCTGTGCTGCCCAATTTTTTGCAAGTGCCCCTCTATGCCAATTTATGAATGAAATAAAGTATTAGCCCTGAGGGAGGCAGTGGAGGGTGCACTCTACCAGAGGGCAAGCACAGGTTTCATCAAGTCAAACTTTCAGAAGCTAACAAACTTGTATAAAAGCAACAGTCCATTAACTCATACCAGCTCCACCAGCTTTCATTTTATTGATATTTTTGGTAGTTCTTTTGTTGTATTACGATGTGTTAATGAAAAACACATCAAAATTCAAAACATTAATGTCTGTGTTTTATTCAGTGGAACTTTTATATTTATGAAGCACTTTGTGTAGAACCAATGTTACCTGCTACACTGTGTTGTAATAGATACGTCCCTTTTGTATTTGTGTGTGCTCAAATCAGACTCAGTGTAACAGGTATTCAGCATTTGCATACAATACAACCATATGTTGTATCTTATTGCGTTATTTTATGATTCAAAAGGACAAAAATGAATGCTTTCCTCTTCCAATCTAATTTTAGACTTGTAGGTTTATGTTATCATTGTGTCCCACACCTATGTGCAAGGCCCAACCATCACACTATTTCTGGCTACGGTACTAATTCAGCCCACTTTCCAATGGCACCAATATGTTCAGCTCTGGTGCAAAGGCACCACTTGCAAAATTTACCAAAACTCAGTTGGTCACACACCGGAAAGCTTGAGCCATGTGCTTGCACCATCAAGTGTGTCTGTCCAATATTATTCCAGCTGCTAGGACTAGAAGTCTATTTAGGACTCAGACTTTAATCTACCAGGACCAATTAGCAACCAGCACCACAGCCTCTTTTACCTGCAGCTCTTCCAGAGACAAACAGAATATTAACGTCGGTAGTTGGTGCCAAAGGCTCGGGAGCAACGCTGACAACTCAGCCCGAGTGTATTAACTCACTACTTGAGAATGAGGAGGGATGAGCTGAAGGGTGCTCAGTCTTTTGGCCCTCTGTCCTGTCCTCATCACCAGAATTCAGCCTGCTGTGATGCTCCAGGAGCTCCTCCATCCAAAACAGCCTGAAAAATCTGGGACTCAGTGTTCTCTTTGCTTTGTTACAAGCTACTGTATCTGAACTCAAATTTTTTTTAGTTATTATTTTTTCCTCTTGCCACCCCTGAGACTCCCTAATAAACCAATGTTTATTGTTCAGCTGCTTGTCTTGGCCTCTTTGCTCATGAAAAGTAAAACATCAAAACATCATAAGAGAGGAGGTATGATTCAGCAGTGGAGTGGTAATCAGGAGGTTTATGGCTGAGTTCTGTGGGTTTCCTGATAAAACTGTGTGTCCTCATACAAACATACAGGAAGTCCTCAACATCCAAATCAAGTCTAAAGTAGAGGAGTAGCTGAGTGGCCCTTTCCAGTACAGTCTTACTTTGACCTGAAATCATTTCTTCCGGAAATCACATTTATATACCACTCATTTGTTTAACCGGTCGATATCTTGGGGAAAACAAATTAAATGTGTTGCTCATGCTAATTGGTAGTATATAAACACAATTTATAAGAGCTGCCTGGGTTACATTTTCCATTATCACAGAGAGGAAATGTTAATTAATACATCTGGCAAGTCCCAGAAATGTTGATACACAGTATATCAAAAATATTCACTTACAAAGTATTTCATTTATTTCTCATTTAATAGTGGAAAAAGCCCACCATGACGTGAGCCACAAACGTGACTGTTAACATTGAACTAAAATCATACCTTTACATGTTTTTGTTACCAAAACCTGACCAAACACAGGACTGAAACCCTGCTCTCCTTATATGGTCGCGAGATAAATGCTGAATTGCATTCACTCAAAACAGTGTCGCCTTTGAACCAAGCCACTATGTTTTGCAGCATACAACAATTTAGTGCTATCTACGTGTTATTTGTTGGAAGCAAGGTTGCAGATTGCAGCCTTAAGTTGTAAATTTATGTTGGGTGGCAAAGGTGGTTGCTGACCACCTTACATTACAGCCACGCCACATCGTCTAACTCAGAGGGTCAAAGCAAATCCCAGAATGAATGATTTGCTCATTGATTACGCCAGGGAGGGAGTGGGACTCACATGACGACAAAGTTATCATGGAAGAATGAAAAACCACTTCTAGTCGCTCAAGTTTGAATCCAAACATAACAACTGTCGCTTGAAATAAAGGTTGAGATGAGGAGAGAATCTACTGATCTTTCGGCCGTCCTCTGGGAGAAACATGGAACCTGGTGAAGAATAATTCATCCAACCTCTGACCTCTTCTTCCACTGGAAATCTTAAACTGCAATCAAAAGCTTGAAATAATATAGACACAGTAAACGACTGCATTGCATGTAGGGGCGGGGACCCTTCCTTAATATTAAAGTGGTAAAAACATGTCCCATTAAATACAGATTGGAAATTACAATTATATTTAACAGAAATGCACATTTCCATTTTAATTAGTGACAAGTGATAAAGTATTCACATCAAATGATGAAGCCATTTGCGTGCAGATGATGAAACAATTCCCATTAGTGGCACTAAGCTGATAAGTATTGCCGGCAAGGTGGTTATTTTTAAACTCCCATCATTTGCTGATGGATAGAGGTCAGAGGTCTTATGGTTATCAGGTAATCCCTTTCTAATGGACACTCTGATTTGCATGACTGAAGTTAGAGTGTGTTAACCAGCACAAAGTGTTTAATTCAAGGGCTCAGTTTTAACTTGGTCAAAAGAATTGTTTTAATGAATAGCGAGCAGTCTGAGATCGTCTGTGCTTGGGACCGTTTGATGTCATAGCTCATTCAAAATGCCCACTTTAAAGTGGAATGTGACCTGATGACAGAGAGGGGAGCTGACGGAAAGCTCAATTTCTGTCTTTCTTCAATGTCATTTTCTTCTTTTGCAAGTAATTTATGAACAAATAAGTCTTCACAAAACACTTTTCAATCCAGTGAGCCATGTCTTCCAATTAGATATAATGATGAAACAATGAAAACTGAAAAGGAAATAAGAAAAATAAACGTTTACGCCATCAAATACTTGTCATTGCATTAGTCAGAGGACTCGTTCCATGAAGAGCTTTCATTTCATCATCCAGTGACTAGAGTTACCTACCATCCCTCAGAACGTAGCATTTGTTTAAAGTTTGTGCTGTCAGTCAAATGGTTAGAATAGTTTTTTGGATTTAATTGAGACCTCATTATGAAACCAAAATGCAGATTTATGACATCATACTGTGGCAGTGATTATTCCAGTCACATAAGAAACGATGCACTTTCTCATCGGGGCTAGAAAACTGAATGAGAAGAATGAAACAAAGTAAAATGTGATTAAATAGCAATTGATAAAAGTAATTGGTGTAAATGCCGAAAAGTAACCACATGGGCCACATTGGAGAAGCTGTGATCAAAACATGACATATTATCAATTTACAAAATGTTTATGGTGAATGCAAGCACACAATTATCGCTTTAAACAGCACAAACAGAGCAGCATTAACCTTCATTTCAGTCTGTGCCACATGAGGGGTTGTGAACCTTTAGCATCCGGGCTAATCCACAAAGTGTCCGTTTGTCTGGAATATTTCATAAGGATGAAGAAAACCTTACGTGGGAACTCAGCGATAGAGTCTGTGTGATTTGGCCCTCATAGTAGACATTAACAAGTGCCTCTCAGAGCTGAACAGAGCAGTCAAACAGGGGCTTTGATTTGCCTTTCTGCCGTTCCTATGAGCAGCTCTCTCTGAAAGTTTTCTTGGTCTTCCAGAACTCAGCTTGACCTCCACTGTTCCAGCTGACAGCTATTTCTGAATTACATTTTGAACTGAGGAAACGGCTACCGGGAAATGCTCTGCTATGTTCTTCTCGTCTTTTCCTGCTTCGTGGGCTTCTATTAATTTAATTTTCAGAGTACGAGGCAGCTGCTGAGAGGAGTCCATGGCTGCTGATTGTTGGGACAAGGTTCGAGGAGTCAGGGTGTTTATGAAGCTTTAAAATTTGCATCACCTGACCTTTTCCTGATGATGATCAGGCCAAAGTCCTGACACGCTCATTTGGGGCCGCTTATCTGAGAGCTCAAGTCTCTTGAAATGTTCAGATTATCTTTTGCTCTTAAATATGGGGTGAGTTTGGTTAACCCTTCACAATGATGTGTGCCACATGCAGACCGTGAGGTCTTAATTTGGTGTGTGACGGACACTTTGAATCCTCCCGTGGCCAGTGGAAAGCCGTCTGTTTACAGCTGCAACATGACTGTCACCATGAGAGGAAAAACAAAACCCTGGCTGAATAATAATGAGACCTGGCCCTCTTTGAACAGATATATTCTGAATTAATCATAATTAGCCTAAATGAAATCCTTCAACATGTTGCGTTTTTTTCCTCTCCGTTTCTCCATGCAGCTAATCTCTCTCTCTGCCTTCCATTCTCCATCTGTTTCTGAAAAGGCAAAGTCATTGAAGAAAAATAAAATCATTTGGCTGTCCTTAATGTGTTTTGATTTTCCCATTAGCAACCCAGTCATTCTTCCTCATGAGCATAATTAGTGTCTTTCATCTGCATAAATTTGGCCTCTGAACCACTAGAATATCGATCAGCCTTGCAAGCATAGTCTTACCTGCAAACTATGAAGCCTATGGTGGCGTCCTGCGTGCACAGCTCCCAGAATGCTTTTCCTTCCTTTTGTTCATCAGAAACATGTTAACAGTATAAACTCTGAGCATTTGACTGTCACATATTTGCCCTCTGCCATTTCCACCACTTAATTCGATGATGCGTCTTCTTTGAGTGATACAATCAAACCTGTGATGTCACTTTACAGAAGCGCCACAATTAGCATTAAAAATTCAGTTTTCATTATCTTCCTCGTCTTCACGCTTCGCCGTGAGCCAGCATTGGATAATTGATCTCACCAAAAAATCTCTCCGCCATCTCCTCGCTCACTGAAGACATTTTAGATGCGAGGAAAAAGATGGCAGAAACATTTCTTTTACAAAGCCGGTATCTGAACATTTGTGAGAGGGTTTAAAAAGGTTTAAACATCTGATATGCTGGATATCTAAGATAAGTCCTTCCACTGGAGGTGCAGTAAATACACAAATACACTGAGTGACTGTATGGAAAAGGTGTTTAGAAGCTCCACGTAACCCAAACTAAGCCCACATGTATTTCAGGACACCAATTATCCCTTCTTTATTGTTCAATTGTTGAATCATTAAGTGTCATATTGCCTCTTTGTACATCCACAGCTCCTTTGTTTGTGAAGCTGCTTTAAATCTGGAACAATATGCTCACACCTTACAATCCTAGTTTGTTTCTGGATGCTTGTCCTTCAAGATTTTTTTTCCCTTTACACTTGTGTAAGTGTGATAGCTTGAACGGCTGAAAAGATCACTTCAATGGTGAAGCGAAATCTGAAAGCGTTTAAACATTGTTGAATTTTTCAGATGAGCTGAAGTTGGAAAGTGAAGCTGAAGCTCTGAAAGAGGCTGAATGGAAACACTGAGAGAAGGCTGAAGTTGAAGCAAGTGAGGCAGTTTAAATGCACTGAAAGGAGCATAACCACTGTGGGGAGTTAGAATTAAAGCACTGAGGAGAGTTGTGGTTGAAGTGGAAAGGCTGGGCGATGATGGAACATCAGAGCATTGATTTCATATTGTGTGATGCATTTTATGAACAGCGACTCTACAATTTTCCTTTTTTGCTGTCGTACAAAATAAAAATAAAACAACATAAAGAACAAGTGCTCCCACATCAATCATGAATGAGCTGCAAGTGTGTTTTGAATATACAAATAAAACCCAAAAGACATACAACAGCTCCAAATAAAACTGGACATGTGTCTGAGGGACACTGGAAAAACTGAAGCATCTGGTGGACATCAGGGGTAATACTCTGCATAATCAATAGGATTTCAGTGCAATGTCTTCACCATAAGACAGACTGCATCTTACGAACTCCTCTCCACTGCTCCAGTAGTTGCTGTAATGCTGTTTAACTGTGCAGCCTGGAAGGCATGACTACATGTTTCCAAGACTTTAAAGAGATCATAATATTAATTGCTTTATTTAGAGTGAGGATACACTCTTGATCATGTTGGAGTTGATCCTAACATCTGCCTGCCCCCTAGTATCTGGAATAAAGTCTACAAAAGGAATTAGGGAACTTCTCAAACTTTTAATTGCAAGTAGCAACGAGTGCCAACACATGTATCACCAAATACTCAAATGATTCACTTATAATTCATTTATTAAACATTATACATATCTGATATGTATATACATAAAGGGAGAGGGAGAGTTACTTACTGCTAATACTTAGGGCCAATACCACTGGTAACCCCAAAATAACCTTATGTCACGTTTATTATTATTATTACAGGCATTTTGGCCACCCCAAAGACTGTATGAAACAAAGGATGTACTCTCTGATGTCTCCAGTGGCTTTCTGAAGCTTGGTCAAAGTGGTTCCGACCATCACCATCCTGGCAGTGCTTGACTCTGCCTGACTCCCAGCTCATCCAGAAATGGACGAAGCGGTGGAACATGGGTGGAGCTGAGAGGCCTGGTTGCTAAAACAGTCACTCAAAGCTGCCATGCCCATAATTCTGTGCAACTTTAAGCCTTAATATGATTTAAAGGAATGAGCTATGTAAAAACGAATCTCTGTACATTTGCCAGAAACTAAGAAATTAGCTAAAAAGACCAACCCTGTTTTTGTACCAGGCTGTGAACATGTTAATTTCTGTTGTAAAGTCGGCCATTTTAATATGGAGGTCTTTTGGAGCTTTTGGAGCCTGTCACATATGGTTATAACAGGAAGTGTGGACTCTGACTCGGATGTACAATGTTATTATTACAAGTAGGAGGTCCAAAATTCTGGGCGTTGTAAAGAACTAGGATCAGAATTTTCCAAGGGGGTGGTTGTGTTTTCTTTACTATTTTTTCATCATTATTAACACTCAACATTGTTACCAAGGTTTTTTCCTCAATACACCTTACCTATAATTATGGAAAACACATTAATCACTCCTCTGGTGACAGGGAAATCCAGCGCACCTGCAGAGTAGCTGCCGCATGCTGAACTGTTATCATGTAGATATGAAATCCTTGCAGACCACGGAGCACCCCTCCTGTTGGGCCACTGACAGAGCAGTCAGGCCAAATCGTCCGTCACACCAGACAGCAGTAGAGCAGGTTGTGTCAGTGTCTGGTTCAAAAGTATTTTACCCAACGTCACTAACATTCAGCAGCAGATTTAACAGCGTCAGAGCAGTGAGCAAAAACAAACGGCGCTGCCCTCTGTTTCCATCGACCTTCTCCGCCTCAATTAGTTTTGCAGTTAGGTCATTTTGAAACGAGCCTGCCATGCTGTTATCCTCTGCTGCTCTGCGTACGATGATGCAGCCAACAAAGAACGTGTAGCGATTCAACTGGCAACATAAGATACAACTCGGGGGCTTCTTGACTGATGATTCAAACCATTGATGTTTAGGGGCCAGTCCTCACAAGAACATACATTGCTTTTTTTCTTCTTTTTTTTTAAGGCAGTAAGACATGAAAAGAAAGCACGACTATCAAAAGACATGTCATCAGCGTGTCACATCCTTTCTTGTAAAGGCTTCCACAGAGGGAACCCCTTTCAAGAAGCATCGGTACAGGGCCGGAAATAGGAAGCTGTCTGTTCTGATGAATCCTCGTTCAAACTGCTATTCCATCCACAATAGGCTATTTTCTAGGCAGCACAGTACAACAGGGACCAAATTAGTTTAGCTAAACAAGGAATTTCTGAAGTTCTGAAAGTCTACAATTTAGGCCAATTTAAAGTTTGAAGGTAAGACATAATTGAACTGATATCTCCCTCCCTGGAAAACTTCCAAACTGCATTTGAATAACATGAGTCTGAATTGTCTGCTGTTTCATTCACCAGATTCTCTCTTCACTTTTCTAAACATCATCCAGAACATTATTGTAATCCAGGGTCTTAATCCGACTGTATTTGAAAACACACCATCAAAACATCAATGAAAGAATGAATGAGAGTGAGTTGCTGGAGGAATCAGATTTGAAGTGAACCGAGTTGTGAGAACAGCAATTTCCTTCCTCGCGCCTGCAGCACAGAGACCATTGTTAGCTGAATAACAATCATATCTGGAGTTGAAACAGAATGCCCTATTGTGTGCTTCCAGGGGAAAGCAACCTTTGAAAAGTCCTCCTTAAAAGAAGCAGCTTTACACCATGCAGGCCCACATGGTGGGAAAGAGACACCGGGTGACACTTGACGGGTAAAAGCATTTGGATCCAAAGGGACCGGGCAGTCTGCGAGGATGTACCTCTCTGATGTGGGAAAAGTGGCACTTGAGAAATCAGGCTGTGTATCGTATTGATTGCCCATCATTCTCTACCTCCTGTCCAGCCTTTGTTACTGGGAACATCACAGGGGCCACAAGCGAGAGGGGATAAATTGAGGAAAATCATAGCATTAAGTCCTCAATGCCTTCAAACACCACAACACCCTCTGAAATTCAGGGTTTTCCGAAACCTGTCGAAGAAAATACCTGCTGAAGTAAGAGGGTCGCTATTATCTTACGCAAAATGTGTTTTTTCCTGCTCGTGGCTGTAGAGCATTTACAGTGAGCTGCAGCTGGATGCATATTATGCTTCATGGTTGCACTTGCCATTTAAATGTACAGAAAGGTCCTGCAGTAAGCTGTTATTGACAAGAAGGGATCAATAGTCAGCTGTATGTGCTTGTAAGAATATAAAATTACATATGTATGACCAGTAGGTGTATTCTCCAACACCAGATCTGTTGAGGGTGATTCTTGATATCAGTGCCAGCATTTGTAATACTGAGCGAGGCTGGTGTTATTCTGTGTATTTCATATTGTCAACAAATCCCACAAAAAGACTAGAGAAGACTGTCTCTCAATATTTTCCAACTTCCCCAAAGCCACTTATGTCTATGGACGACATAAATATAATAATAATAATAATATACAAGTGCTCATATAAACCCTGAAAAAAGTTTTGCTTGCCGTCCATATCCTCGAATAAAAATGTGTTCGAAAGTTTATGAGTGAACTTATGTGTTCCCAAATTTAAAAATGAGCCTCCGTGTACAACACAAATATCAAGTTTCATTTAAGAAATGCTCAATAGTTTCCTGAAATGGCAGTTTTTAACCAGTTTTACTCATACAGTGGAAACAGTGCATTTGCTGGGGACTGTTGGATGGGTGGATTAATCCACATTTGGTGCTTTAGTGTGTTCTGGGGGCAGTCGGAGTGCCTGCCCTACAGTGTGTGTGTGCGTGTGTGCGTTTGTGGTAATGAAGGAACATGTCGGCCAGTGCAGCGGTGTGGCTCACTGATGTGTTCTTGATAGTTTTTGTAGTTTTTGGACAGCAATGGAGCTCTTCCTGGCACAGGGAGAGAATATATATCAGGCTTTGAAACATACAAGTCTGGTTAGTAGGATGCATTCATTTTTGGTTTGGCTCTGCATTTGACCACAAGAAAAGGACTGAATATCAGCAGCCTTAACCTTCAACAGATAAGTGGTTTTCAGACAGTGCCGATTAGTTCTAGTTACTGTATATTATAATAAAAGGCTTTAGCCTGAACTCACCTCATACCAGTTATCTGAGTGTTGTGTACGCTTCAGTGTGGCATTACATTCACTATAATTGGCTGCAGATTGGCTGGAAACACATTTTATTCAATGCAGCCTATTTTCAGCTGCAGCCAGCAGCCCTATAGCTCACTCTGTTGGTTGGTTGGTCGGCCCACAGAAATTTCTCCAACCTCTGGCAGCCACAGTTTTCGCCCGTAGATGGCTGAGGCCAAGTGTGTGTGTGAGGGTGTGAGTTTGTGTTCATGCCATTTGGTTGAAAGGGGGTGTGGCAGTGGTAGTGTCATTTAACAAAACTTTGAGACGCACACACACACATATAGACAGACATTAACATACACACATACCATTTTGCCACATCCCCATTTATAATTCATAAACTTGTAGTCTCAGACACGTGTGTGAAGCATCAGAGGATGAAGCAGAGTTCTCTTGTCATTGGTGATGGTCTGCCCCGCCTCCAAAGAGTAACCACGCCTCCTCCATAGCTTATAAATTGTTGATCAACTAGCCTTCAGGAGGTTTCATTTTACCCAAAAGGTCCACAAAGATCTGTCTGTGCATTGGTCCACAAAGCTGTGGACACTCAGCCGCTGCTCTCTATCTACCAAGCTGAAATTTGCCATTGAGGTCAAGTGTGCGTGAGGTTGAATGTGTGAATGCATGGACGTGTAAAGTCATGCATGTACTCTCTGATGCTATTGTAGGGTTTCATCTGATGCTCTATTCAGTCACGTGTCATTTTCGTGGCATTCCTGGGTCTTTTACCCAGTTGTAGCAAATTCCTGCCGCGCCCGATCCCGAAGTACGCTTGATCTCAGATCAGTGTTCCATTCAACACAAACAATGTTTCAACACCAAACATGACACATTTTTCTGCAGTGCGCGGTGTACATCCACCTGTGCTCCCGCCTGCCTGTGCGCGCATTCGCCGCATGTGTCCGCGGCCGCGCGCACCGCTCCTCGTGAATCCTAATAGTGTGTGGAGCCGCAGAGCTGGGTGGCATCGCTGGGTGCCCGGTGCCAGACTGGAACAGCAAATCCACTACAAGCCGTTTGTGAGGATACAGCTGCCGCCTGCATCGGGGTGCACCATTAGTCGCGTTTGGACACGGAGTTTGACATTATTAGATCACTGTTGTTCATTATTATCAACGTTTCATTTCTTTGAGGATTCGGCAGATCAGTCCTGTTTGTTGTTTTGTTTTTTGTTTTTTGTTTTTTGTTTTTTTGTCTTTTGCAGAGTTGGATTGCTTTGATATTCTTCTACTCTTAGTTCGCAACACAGTTTCGTTTCAGGACAGATTTTCTCTGGTGCGTCAAAGCCGCGCGAGTCGGAGTTTCCTAACGCGTTTTATTTGCAGAGAACTTGTCTCCAGTCGCTGTAAGTGTGTTTCATTTCCCTCTCATCAACACACTTCCCACACCCAGTCTTATATTTGCGCGGAATGCCTTTAAATTTTGCAGACTCCGTGTTTCGGTTGTGGCCAGGGTGTGTGGGATGGAGAGCGAGGTAACCCTGCGTCAAGCTCAACACAGTCAGCCAGAGCATGACCGGAAATTGTGTGCTTGTGTATGACAATTAAAAGCACAGGTTAAGGAACAGCTAACAGGACAATTAAATCCAAATGTAAAAGTGCTCAGGGGAATAATGTTTAGAATGGTGCCAAATATGACAATATTGTACGATGTGACGCTTCAAGTGGTAAAATAATGGAACTTAACAAGATACTGGGTACCATTAACATCCATAACCATCAAATTAGCCCCTGGGTCTGGTAGGTCCTAATTTGACGAATTGATTCTCCTATGTCGATTAAATTTTGTGTGTTCTGATTTGTATTTTCACCTTTTCCATTAAAAAAAACACCAAAAAAAATCTCAATTCTGTCAGCATGTAATTTCTATATGCATACATAAAAATACACCAGTCAACAAACCTAAGCTTTAATTTTGACAGCCCAAACAGGAAATGTTGCTTTTATTTTCTTGAACTTGAGGCTGGTCCCTTGCAGTGACGGGGCGAAGTCTCGATCGGAGGCTCGCCACCTGGCGATGCGACTTTTTGAGTTGTGAGGCGTCTCCAGGTGTTAGTCTGATCCCACAGCTGTCCCACCGCAATAATCTACGCTTTCTGTTTCTCTCTTCCCTCACAGAGACTTCACCCAAACGATTATGTGTGACTTTGGTAAGAACGGGATGCCCGCTCAGTGAAACGGCGCTGGATGGATGGATGGATGGATGGATGTGTACGTTCTAGGGCGCACTGGAATAACACAGTGAATTGACAGATGATCAGTGTTTTGCTCGTCTCTTTTCTCTGGAGTTCGTCTTTTTTTTGCCATCTCTGGAATTGTTACATTTAGTGGTGGGAACGTGCAACATTTATTCCTCAAGCCTTGATCACCTGCTATGTTTCTGGTGTGGAAAATACCTGGTGGAAGGTGTACAGCGGGATCCGGTCTGGGAGGACAGGACATCTGCAACTGATACAGCTCCGTTCTTATACATATTTCCTTTTTAACCTGTGCGTAATGTACGTGGAATGAAGACAGAGGATGGATATAATTTGGGAAATATTCATCATTCTTCAAGCTAATTTTATTGTCTGCATATCAGGTGAGTTATGGGCGTCATTGGTGTCTTTTGCATCAGAGAAATGTATGAGTGAATTACCTTTAACTTTTTCCTCACATTGTGAGCCAGAGGGTGGTTTTGGATTGTGGGGAAAAAATGATTCATTGACAATAATTGCTTTCCAGGGCGCACTGTGGCGGATTGTGAGAAAATTGTAAAATGTGCCATAGTTTGTGAGCCTGGCAGTAAATAATCATTTTATTTTAGTCCTTGGCCACCTATAGATCTTTCAGCGTGTGTGTGACAGTGTGTGTGACTCAAGATCACCGTATAGCCTCTAGGACTGGGTGCGAAGGCTTCTGACGCACGCATGACAAGGGTGGGCTTTTTTAATGCGAGCCACAGTGAACGTGGTGTATTATTTTTTATGCATTTTTTATGCGTTTTTGTGGCTCCACTGAGACGTTGCGTGTTAGCTAGAATCCCCCCTCCACTGTCCTCTCTGTCATTGTGAAGTCCCTGGCATCCAGAAGCAGTTCAGGCGGATTTGTTATCAAATAAAGCAGTTGTGCGCACCGGTGAGCGCACAGCACTCTGCGGTGCGGTGAGCGGATGCGGCGCTGTAGGTGATGCTGTCTAACGGCTCTGTGTGCGCTGTGCAGGCAGATGCATCCGAGCCACCAGCGATTATCGATGGAGGAACGCATTCCCTCACTTAACTGTGTTTCAGCATCTACAAAGCTTTGGAGTCGAATGGAGCGATTTTACGCTGTGCTCTTGTTCGAGTGTTTCTCCGTATAGAGTGTAACTACTATACATCTAAAAACAGATACACACTCTTATTTTTATGAAAGCGTGTCAAAAAAAATAAATAAAAATATATAAATATATATATCACCGTCTCACCTATTGGACTGTACATTGTGTTGAGTGGTTTAAAATCAAGGTAGCTATTAGTGGATAATCCTGCTTCCACTCGCGCAGGAGGCTGCATTTTGGGCAGAAGTTGTAGATAGACTCAGAGTGTTTATCATTGATGTTGAGTTCAATAAAAATAAATCAATAGATTTCAATCAGTAAAAATAAAAACACCTTTTTGTATCAGTGCTTGCAACAGACATAAATCTGGGAATTTACAGTATAAAACTGGTGCGTCATCCACTGTGTTTACGCATTACGCACGCCAGGCTCTCCACTTTTCTCTGTGCCTCGGCCCTCAGGTTGTCAGCAAGGAGTAGAGGTTTATGTGACAGCCACCGAACGTCAGTTGCCTAGTCCCACCCTCCAGTTTTGATTGGTTTGTCCCTAAGAACATGTTTTAATTGAGGTCAGCCCGCCAACCAGTTAAAAAAATGATTTACGTAAATTGGCTAACAATTGTGATGTTGCATTCACGTCTTCACAGGAAACATTGTATGTTGTTTGTACTAATGATTTCAGTTGAAGGCAGCCCTACCTGCAGCTAGTAGTGAGTTTACACGTGGTAAATATAGCTTACAGTGATAATTAGACAATAGTTTGTAGTTTTCATGTCAGTTGCTGTTTCCCATAAACACCTTCAGACTCAGCATCTGTTGTAAGGGACATCAAATATTTATAAATATTTATTGGTCTTAGCCAGTAAAGTACTTTTTTTTTTTTTTTTTTTTTTACTCTGACCTAGTAACTGCATAGATTTTGATTAACCAATAAATGTCAGGTTTAGACATTAATATTAAGGTGACAGAATGAGACGTGACACAAAACAAGTGGAGTAAGACGCTTTTCATATTTTCATTTATCACATTTACACATCAAGGTCAGAGTGCCCATCATGTGGAGGACTACTCAGCCTGCTCAGTTATTACTTTAATGTCTCCCGTGAAGGGTTGGGAGTAATGTGTTACTGTAGTTCCACTGCTTTTGGCAGTAACTAGAAATGTAAGTAATCACGATTTCAAGTTAAATAACACAATTTCTGAAATTTAAATGGACTCGTTCCTTGTTAGCTTTGTCTTACGTGCACAGCTGCGGAGGATAATGTTAGCAGACAAATGCAGTCTATCCCCTGGATTTTTCACTTTATGATCTAACGTCACACAAACTTATGAAGGCACAAAACAGATCAGGCAACGTGAGCTTGTGTTCCATCATAGTGATTGTAATGTTTCTAATATCATCAACCATAATTATTTATTAACAACTGTAGCAAAGTTTAGTTAACATGTACATCCAGCATCATTTAGGTCTTCTTCTACCAAATCCTACTGGCTAACCAAGATAAGTGTATGAACCCAAATCATTGTTGCCATCTGGTGGTAATAATTTTCAGGAACTTGCACAACACTGCTCCTGTGGTTCTGGTGTGAATTATTCAAAGTCTGAGAAAAATATTTCAGTTTTTTCACACAAACTATACATTTCTGTGGCGCAACAGTTTTTATATGGTCAAGCAGCCATCAAGAAGTCAGATTCTGGTTTTAACTCAAGTTTGACCAAATATGCAGTTATTGCATTTGTAGGGCATTGCAAATGTTGAAACATTCATTAACTCTGAGCATTTTTTGGAGGTCAAAAGCCAACCCAATTGCCAGGATAAATGTGAGCATTGTATGTTTCTGCAAATCATGAATATGTTAAAATTTTACTTTTCTTTACATTGAAATTCTCAATGTTATGTTGTGACAACACTGCAGCTAAAATCTTATTAGGTTTAGCAATAAAAGCCACTTTATAAGGGCTGGGAAAAGATAAAATTTTGGCTTAAAATACCCAGTTTTGTTGCTGCAAACACAGCTTGAGCAGTGGTCTGCTGCCTGGCAGATGCCTCGCCATGCTGTCACTCCACCACCATCCCCTCCTCCACCTGATAAACTCAGCTCATATTCATGTAACGTTTATCTGAATTACATCACTTTGTAGCTATTGTAGAAATGTTGATATGGCACGTATGAAACTTACAAACTTAAAGTATTCCTGGTTTGCAGAAAATGGAAAATGCCAACATTTTATTGTGGTGCCTGGGCTATGAAAGCTGGATGGTAGAATGCACCAGAACAAGTGGGTAAGTGCACCTTGAGGGGAGATTGTGCCTGAACTGCTGGTTCCAAGGTTAAGAATGGCTAGTAACATTCAAAATCTTCCCGAGTTTCCTCTAAAACAGTTTAATTTATAACAAAACATACTTTGTAAACTCTTCGTAACCAGTAACAGAGGCTGTCAAATAAATTTAGTGGAGTTAAAAGTACAATATTTCCCTCTGAATTGTAGTGGAGTCTAAATAGAAAGTGGCAGGAGAGGAAAATACTCAAGTAAGTACAAGTACCTCAAATACTGCACTTGAATCAATGTATTTAGTGACATTCCACCACTGGTCGATGCTTATCATGTAGCTTGATGTCAGGTTACACTACATAAATCTACAGCAAGGATAATGCTTCTAAATCAGACTTCAAGGCAGGCTATTATCTTGCACGGTTGAGCCTGGATTGTGGACATGAAAGTCTTAGTGCCAAGGCTCTAATCTGTGATGTAATCAAGAGGCAAAGCTTGGCATCGCTCCAGTGACAGTGAACAGGAGACTGACTCTGTGGGCACAGTTACAGCACCCTTAGGGGATTTTCTGAAGAGAGGGAGCTGCAGTCGTTATTCTAACGCTGAGGTTTTCAAAGACTGACACCGAGGGCCCCCTGTCAGACAAAATCAAAACACCCGTGCCCACCATCACAGTTAGCATGATGCTGTGGGGGATGTAAGCAGAAATAGTATAATGTCACCGTGGATTCAGTGAGTTATACTGTGGGCTCACTGGATTAGTTTGATACTGAAGAAAACTGAAAAACATGACTTTTTTCAGATGTGTGTAGTGATGGACAGCAGACATAATGACCTGTGCCTCGAAACAAGGTCAATGAGATCTGTGAGACTGAACCAAAGCAGCAGCAGGCCATCAAACCAAAGCAACGAGCTAAGAGGCGCTAAAGCGCTCTATAGAGCTGAGGGGACCTTCAGAGTCAGGTGACTCTTTGAAGGATCTTTACCACAAGCAGCCCTTTTCACATCTACAACATCATTTGATCCATTGTTAATACAGATGTTGAATATAGCAGCTTTAATGAGCTGAAAAAGTGAAACAATGAGTGCAGACACATTCCTGGGGAATTTGCAGTTTTACAGCAAAGTGGCAACTTGAAAGAAAAAAAAAAGGGGCCCAGTTGGAGCTGACTATGTGAATTACATACTCAGCATGCCCAAAACCTTCAGGGTCGTTAGCGACAAGAGAGCCTGCTTCTTTTTATCAGGGACTATTTCTTGTGTAATTTGTGCTTCTAATGAAAATTGCCCAGACTGAGATCTGTGGATTATCCAGAGTAATCAGGACATTATTTCAGGACAGATATGTTGCTGCAGAATGTAAAAATGTCACTTTTCAATGCCTGCAGCCCCACAAACCAAATTCACCTCAATTGTATTGGGTTGGAGGCAGAAATCTGTACTCTCAGAGGGCCAGAGGCCATGCAGTGTGAGCTTGAGGTCTCATGATTTTTCAGCCGGACCATTTCCTGTAACACTGTGATCATTTGCCCTGGCTGTAAATTAAAAACCTCTAGCAGGTTGGCCCCACCAGACTGATGTTAATGTAAGGTCAATCTCATCTGGCGTCTCAAGTCCCAAGCCTCATGTTCAATTATGATTTGTCAACATCTTTTTTTTCCTGCCAACCTTCATTGGTTAAAAATGAGTGGAGCAAAAAATGTCATCTGTTGTTTTCCTAAAAAGTGTTTGTCACTCATTTGAGTGATCAGTGGTTCCTCTGGTGACAGGAAGCACTGGGGTTTATGGGAAATGATGCCCCCTTTTTTATAGTAAATGTTTAAACAATGCTAACGGCAAGAGATAGAGGGAAGTAATCATCTTGACTATAGTGTCATTTCATTATGGATAGCTAATTATAAGCCATGGTTTCATGGTTATCTGACAGTGATCCTTTGATGTTACATGGGCTACATATAGAGCAAGCTGAAGTTGAACCTCCTCCTCAGCCTCTATATTAAACCATAAAGTCTGTTTCATCTCGGTCATATTCATTTGATCATTGGACTGTGCTCAGCTGCATTACATGCATTATTCTACAGATAATTGCTACCTAAACATCAGCAAAGAATAGTAAATATGAGCCACAGGCCTTCAGATTAAACACTCTGCCTTCTCTTTCACACAATCTTGAAATCCAATCTAATAATAGCCGTGATGGAAGAAGCCTTATATCTAAGGGATGCTTTTGCTTTTCCATGTACATATCTGTCTGCATGGTATTCCACAGAGGATGTAAAGAAGATGAAAAGCAGGGCCAGATTAACCCACAATGGGCCCCAGGGGCAAAACAGGCTGTTGGGCCCCTATTACCCCCTCTGCTTTTTTTTTCTCTTCTTCTTTCTTCGTGTGGCTGGCTGATACCGCAAAATCTGGTTCTGATCAAGTAACTCCTGATGAAGAAACACCCTGATTTATGAGCTTGATGCATCATTAACAGGCTCCTCCAGAAATTTCTATTACCACTGAATGATTTTTTCGAACATTAGGCGTTTCTTGTTATTAGGTAATCACATCCATTTTCTTTAAAGGACAATTTTAAAAGCAGATAACAAATGTTTATTGCTGCCATTGTTTATTATTCTCTGGTTTGGTGAGGTGATTGCTACATGCCTGTACACAGCAGCAGCAGAAGAGAAGAGATGACATGTACTAAAAAGAGTGTTATGTAGCATAGCTGTGCACTGCGTATCCTGTATCCAGGGCTCATTGTATTGAAGTGCATTGGAGGCTTTTTAATGCATGTGACCATATATACTATGAACAGGAACCTGATGCAGCCAAAGGGCAAAGCCAAGTGAAAAGTCTGTACTGTGTGACAACACAATGACAGTTATGTGATACGCTACTTGAGCATGCTTCCAGAGTTTGGTGATTCGTTCACACAAATGAATGGAAAACAATGGCTGCCTCGGACAGTAGAAAAAATGCATAACTCATCAGCAGAGCAGCATTAGTTGCGATGCAACTAAGTATGTAAGATTTGAAGTAAATGGGCTAAAACACGCAAAAATCACTGGTATGGTCCTTTATGGTCCAAAGCTTTTAATTATACCAATTCGTTTACAAACCAGGCGACACACAATGGACCGAGGGCTCTTGGTGACCAGAGTCTGGGGCCTGGGCAGACGCTCTCTTTGTTCAGTTAGTAATTCAGCCATTATGTGAAGTAGTGCACTGAGTGTGTTTTTGTACGTCAAAGATCAATTGAGCACAATAATCAGCAACATTTACTGGCAGTGATTTAGCCTGTCTTGCAGCTTCTTGATGATTAGAGCCACGGTTCTTCAGGTTTGTAGTTTGTGGAGTTCAGAGGAATTGACTTAGCTGTCTACCACCATAAAACTAATCTGGTTGCCTTTGGGCTGGATTGGTGCTCTAATGGCCAAATCAAAGATCAGAAATTCAGACTATCTAGATACACAGAAGAGTCTCGCTGTTTCAAATATTCCAGAGAAAAAAGAGTATTGATTTTTTTGTGGACTCCAGTTGTGACGAGATCTATAAAAGCTTGTTGTGTGTGCTTTCACACAGTTTATTTCTTTTATGGCAAAAGGCCAGAGCAGGAATATGTTGTCATAGTGCTGTGTTAGAGCACATATTCAGAGGTTTTTCACCTCTCCTCTATTACAGTATCTTTTCTCCTGCAGCATTTGTTTGCTTCCTCTGCCCGGAAGTGCTCAAAAAGCCAGTTCTAAACAAGATTTGACATGATGTGCCAGGTAAACAGTTTTGTCTGCTGTTCTCCATCTGTTCAGAAATGCCTATTTCACTCTTCAGCTTTGTCTTAACATGTTCTCAGCAGAAATCCTCCCATCCACACACTGTGACAGATTGGTATAAATGGTATGAAAGGACTGATTCTCTTGTTTTCTGTCCCTTGTTCCATTAAATGCTCGTCTAAGAATAAGCGGAAAACACAGAGGTGGGAAAAGAAGATTTCTGTTTTGAAATGCATTTTTTTATGGAGTCTAAAATAAACACAATTTATAGACTCTACACTAAATATGTGGAGACAGGCATGTCTTTGCAGTGCACATCAGATTACTCTATAAGACTCATTCAAAGTTGAGACAAAACATTACTCATTCCAATATCAAGTTCAGTTTTTCTCTTTTTCAAAGAAAATGGGATATTTAGAAGTAAATCTTTGGGTTTGGACTTGACCGTCTGAAGGCTGGACTTCAGACTTAAAAGTAAAAGCTGTGTCATTTTAATGTTCAGCTTTTAGACAGAAAGATATTTGACCTGTGAAATTTTGGGCTTTAACTTGAACTTCCTAAAGATTTTAAAGTAATGCTCCAACAACTCAGTTAATTCTTTAAGCCACGCATGATGATGTGCTGGTTTTCTTTATTTTGTATCATTTTAAACTGAGTGTCTAGGATAATATGATGAGCACCAAATGATTGATCTGAACAATGGTCTGCACAGGAATCGATCATCATTAGTTGCAGCCCTCTTTTTTGTGTTGTTTAATATATTTTTTTTCAGTGAAAAATCTCCAAGATCTGTCTCAGTGACATGTAAATACAACAAAATTGAGGCAAGTGCAACATCAAAATGGCCTCTATAAAGTCAGTTCTTCTGTCATCTGAAACTAAAGGTGATGGTACTCTGTATAACAGTGGCAGAGCTGTGGATCTGAGCCGTCAGCCATTGGCTCCAATTAGACTTGAGGGCCATAAATATGCAGACCAGAGAAACACTGCTGTTAGCCCGGAGCCTTGAAAGTAAAATATTTAGATTTCTTATCATATGAACATTCTGAGAAACTGAAAAACATTTGCATTTTGCCACTGAAGACCTTTGATTTGACTTGGACTAGCCATTGTGAAACTAAGACATGACGTGACTTGTTTTGACTGAAATTGAGGTTTGGTTTTGTCATGATTGAATGGAAATCTGACTTGGAGTTGTCCTCAGTGACTGAGGCTTGACTTGAGACTTGGAATTGGATTGAATTTGAATATCTGAAGCAGTAGAAACCAGTAGTTCTTTGTAGTTTTCGTCATGTGAAACTGAATGTGATGCAAGTCTAAAAACTGAGGACTTGAGACTTGTGAGACAAAACCTCCAAGGTCTACTGACTAGCTTTTAATAGTCTTCATTCAGTGGATGGAGAAGGCTCAGGTGACACATCACATGACCTAAGTCACTAAATCAGGTCACGTGATAACAGGTGTATCTGTCTTGGGTCAGAGATGGTCCTGGACCGTCTGTTCTTGTTGGTCCTGGTGATCAATGAGTCTCTTACTACAGCTTTCACATGTGATGTCACACACCACTCCAATCTTCCTCTGTCTTTAAGATGTATCAAGAAAAATATTGGTTTGTGGTGCTCAAAGGGCCTTCTGAAAATGTGCTAATCAATAAACTGAGGTTCAAAATATCAACACAGTACTTCATATTTTTACTTCCTTTGCCCCCCTGACCCCAAATCTTTGAAGTAAGCCAAATTAAGGCCTTTCATTATTTAAGAACTTAATTAGTAGATATTTCTAAGTTATGAATGCAGTATGGCAAATGACTTCATTTTCTATGCAGTCCCGAGAGGAGCGCTTACTGCATACATTGCTCTTAAATAATGACTGTATGCCAAATGCTAATTTATGTGTCATGCAGCTCTGAAACAGCGTGCAGTTTTCTGTGTTTTCAGCTGCCCTGGCATGCGTTGTAAGATATAGTGCTCAGGGTTTATCAGTCATCTACCAGTGAGCCTTCTAACATGGTAACATCATGATTTAAAACAGAGAGGAGAGACAACAAGCTAATTATCGCACCTTTATATGAGTCGCCCACAAGACAATTCCTCCCTGGCCCCACTGTGGACATCGTCAATTTGTTTGACTTGTCTGCCTGTCTCCTGTGCCAATTTGACAACCTGTTGAGGTGCTGGGAGTGTTTTCAGTTCTTAGACTCGTCCTCTTTCTCCTTCCTCTTTTAACCAATCTGTGCATTTACTTTCAGCCCACTGGAGCCAAAGCTCAAATGGAATTTCAGCTTGCAGAACATGTTTGATGGAGTGCTGAAAGTGTATAAAATTCAATACTGAATTCTTCTGTAGAAGTAGCATTGAGATTACGAAGGCAGTAATGAAGTCCCCACCTCACGCATTACTTGAAATTTTCAAAACAAGCTTCGCAGCCAAATTTTGGCTCCAAGGCAAAGTAATATCAACACCTGATTGCTTCCAGGGACAGAGGCACATTAGCAGCTCCTGCTTCCCCTGCTGAACCTCATTTTGTGAGAAACTGTGTCCACCACAGATAATCAAACGTTACCTTCAGAGAAAAATGTGGCCCCGGGGAGGCTTAGAAATTTAAATGATGTGATGAAATCACAGGGTAGGGGCTTTTTGTGTATTCGTGACAATAACATGTGTCTCCACCAGCCGGCCATATGCCACCAGGCAAACATCCGTGTTACTAAGGACGCCCTGCAATCACTCCCTCCTCTGCTCTGGATGTATCTCATGTTGCAAACCCCAGTGGCACATGGCGCCTGCAGTATGTTTCTGTTTGAATCTCTGCCCACCCACTTCTGCATGACTGTCTGGTCAGTGTGTGTGTGTGTGTGTGTGCTGCCATTTTGCTACACTTGTGAGCACCAACAATTTGAGTTGTGAAAATTATTTAGATTGGTCCTCAAGGTTACAACCATGGAGAAAAAGAAGTTAAGAGTAATTGTATCTGCATCCAGTCTGGAATACACAAGGCCTGGGACTTTAGTCCAACCATGTGTGAAGACAAAATTGTTTATCTGTTATTGATGGCCATGTGAGGCAAAAAGTGTGCCCTTGGATGTCAAAGGTACAAGAATTATTGCATGTGTGGAACAGGGTTTCATACACTATTTCACAACACAGCCACAGTATTGATATTTGCATGTTTTGCCACGAGAAAAAGGAAAAAGAAAGTGTTATTTTTGTTACACAACCTGCAATAAATGTCTAAAGGGTGGAGAGCACCCCCTTCATCTTAAACAGTCACTTTTTAGTCCCATTTGTTCTGTTCATTTGTGTCTGGTTGAACACTTGAATAGGTTCTTGTTTCATCTCAACTTTCTTCAAGCTTTGTGTCTTTGCTGACATAAATACAATGTAGGTGGCTGCTGCTTGTGAAGATAGGTCTCAGCAATTTTCCCCACAAATGACAAACTGCTTGACATTTAGTCTGTGCACAGGAAATATGTCTGCAAGGCTGATATGTGACCTGCCCCTCACCTCCAGCGGTTTCAGCTTGTCTAATCGAAAAAGACTGTCCGGACCAAAAAATTACAGCCCTGGCCGTTTGTTCGAATACATTGCTTTACCTATGTTTATATTTTCCTGACCTACCAACCTCTTCTATTCTGGTTAATGGCTGTCCCTGCTGTGAAGCACATGTGGAGGTAATGCAGTGTTTTTATACTGCAGCAAAGTGTCTAATAAGGCTTTTCCATTGGCACTTTTGGCTGCACCGAGTCAAACCATACCATGTTGACGTGCGTTTCCATGACCAGCTTAAACACGAGTTGTGCCAAGTCGCGCCCCAGATGGACCATCTCCAGAGTTGGGTCAAAGCGCACCCAACTGCCTCGGCGGTTGTAGCGACAGCAGATGGGCTTTGTCATCATTCAGGGATGATTCAACGACATGTTTAAATAGCCTCCTCTGCTATTGCCAGACTATCAGATAGTTCGACTTTGAACTGTATCTCAGAAAAAGAAATAGAAAAAAGAATGGCAAGTGTTAAACAGCCTGAAAATCCATAATGAGAAGTAGCTGGATGCCAACAACCGTTGCACAGTGCAATGGGAAACCGTGCTAAAGAGGGTGCTGCTTTCAAATGTCATCGACTCCAGACTAGTGCGCCATCAGTTATAGACATACCTTCATGTGAGTAGCCCTGTTGTAACGGGGATGCAAGTCTCCATTTTGGCCAAGTCAAACTGAATCAAGCCAAGCCAGCACACGTGTAAGGACAAGGCCCATTAGTGACGAGATTGACACCTGAGGCAATGATATGCACCCTGGTTTATGTTTCTTTTAACCAAGACCATGCTTGAATTGAAATTGAAAGCTGCTCTTATCAATATTTTTGGATGTTCAATAGATCAATTGACTATACGTACTTGTTAAAGGTGTCAGTGGAGAGCCTAAACAGAGCTAAATGAGAGAGAGTGAATATTGGATTCAAATTCATTGGTTGGCCAGAAGCATGATTGCAATTGAAGAATAACTGGGGTTGTGTCTGCTCGATGTGGCACCTGTTTCCTAATATGTTCACCATATAAACCTTTTAAGGAGATAATTTGTTAATTGGTCGCTCTGCTGCCCTGAAGCACCACAGAAATCAACTCATACTGCTCTAACTAAATGTCAAACACAGAGGTGGCAGATCAGAAAATGTTCATATTATTTTTAGAACTCATATTGACAAAGGACCTTTTCTTTGTCATTAAGTTGTCATATAAGGATTTATTTAGCAGAAAATATACAACCTGTCTCTGAGATTAGGATTTGGATATAGGGTTAATTTCTGGATTCTGGTTTGAATGACAGAAATAAGATGTCCTCACAGGTATATAAGTAGTGCAAATGTGTGTGTGGCGTTGTGTGTGTGTGAGAGTGACCACCTTGCCTGTCCCCCAAGCAGCCGTAGCTCATCACATCTGCTGCTCAGGAATCTGAAGTCTATCAGCAAGCTGGAGCGAGACGACCTCCACGCCAGCTGTAATTTACCACGGGGAGATGGGATGGGGAGTGTTTATACGTGTGTGTGTGTGTGTGTGTGTGTGTGTGTGTGTGTGTGTGTGTGTGTGTGTGTGTGTGTGTATGTGTGTATTGGAGTCTGTATTTGTGAAGGACTGACGCAGCCAGAGAGAGCAAAATGAGTAAGTCGGTGGTGGGGACTGGCAGAGAAAGTGGGGACAGGAAGAGGGAAAGAAGACAGTGGCTGTGGTGTCAGCAGTGGCATGGAAGCATCATGCTGCAGGTGGACGGGGAGCTTTCATGAGCACAAATCACAAAGCTGTCCTGCCTGCTCCATACAACAGCACCATCCAAGTGCCCCAATTCACTCTCCACCACACACAGGCCCTGTCAGGGGAGCCAAATCACCAGCTGCTAATCTGATAATCCTGTGCAGATGTGTATCCTGCTGCAGGAATAGGAATGGTGTGCTTGTGCGAGGGACATGGAGAGTAAGTGAGTGTGTTCTACAGTAAGTGGGTGGCTGACACAGAGACAGAGAGCTGGTGTTTATCCAGGCTTCATTTCCCCTTCTCTTATTGTGACAGTAGCACAGTAGCTGTTTGTTTTTCCATGTCACCAGTTCTCCCTGGAAAAATCTGCACCGGTGTTTACACAGTCTGCTGAGGTTTTAACACAGCGGGGCTACTGTGTTTGGTCAGTTCTTAAATCT
The DNA here is from genome assembly GCA_037975065.1 of Chaetodon trifasciatus. Lineage (NCBI taxonomy): Eukaryota > Metazoa > Chordata > Actinopteri > Chaetodontiformes > Chaetodontidae > Chaetodon > Chaetodon trifasciatus. The sequence goes on along the minus strand of JBBMOE010000014.1, from coordinate 10,110,532 downwards.
GAAGAAACTGGTAATACACATTTCTACTATATATGGTCCTGAGTGACAGTGAAGGTATAAACTCCATTTGGAGTTTTTAACCCAAGTGGGTCAATTTGCGTCAATCTTAGAATTCCGTTGGGGGTGATAATAACAATAATTATAAGAATAATAATAATCATCTACAAATTCTTCAATATCAAAGTAAGGCAGGTGAAAGGTGTCATTATCAACTGTATCAGCAGGGAGTGCTAGGAGCTAATGCAGCATGACTTTCTATTGCGCGCGTTCATCGAAATGTAATTGCTATTTGAAAAGAAAAGTAGGGAAAATGAGGCTAACGCTGCATTCATGCAATCTTGGCAGAAAGACAAAAAAAGGAAAGCTCTTGTTATTCTGTCTTGCGAGGGTTGGTGCATTATTCTAAAATGGTTACCCCATGCTAGCCATGTAGTGACACCAGATGAATAGCCTAAAAGAGCCACTTTGATAGTGTTACATATCTGTAGCACTCATTACTGCAGATTTAGCTGGGCAGTTTAGCTGGAAAGTTTTCCTAGAAGTAGATCCCATTGCAGTTTGCAACAGTCACCAATCTAAGGGGCTTATTTCTGTGGCTACTTTCGATCGGTCTTGGAGACAAGAGTTTGAAATCATATTGTGTATTTGGAAAGCTTTCAGAGGCTCATTCTTCTGGACACGATGTCCACAGTCAGTATTTCCTGGAGGTGAGAATCTGTGCAAAGTTATCATGACCAATAGTCAGAGTGGCCCAAATTATAGAGACCTGGGCTGAAAAAGTTTTCTTCCAGTCAAACCAGATATAAACACTGTGTGGCTCTTTTTTCCTGCTGTTTGGTTCCATTGTATTTGATTTAGATGTAAGTGCCAGCTATGGTCCTTTTGCAGCCATATTGCTATTGATTTGTCAACACTTCTATTTTTTTCTTTTTTTTTTCCCAAGTGGGAGATATTGCAACTGTCAGAAGTATAAGTACCGACATGAGCAGTTCACAGTTACAGTCTGAACAATGTCAATAACGTGGCAATAAGTGTAGCGTACACATAACTTATTGAGTCCATGGCAAAGTCACACTTTCTTTTTGAGAGACCCAAAGCTTGATAGAAACTCTATAGCCCAAACTAAAACTACACAATCAGTATTTCTTGATGTCATGTATGAAGTTAAGTCATTAGTTTTTATGTCTGGCTTCAAAGCTGGCCAGTCTCTCTTCTATACTGTGTCCTTTTCTGTGTTAAATAATGCTTGAATATCTACGCATGGTAAATAGTGAGGGCACTGCAGCATACACTATTCACCATAGCTATTCTTGGCTCTCTGTACCTGTGCTGAGACAGAGCGGACTGTAGCCGAGCTGTTACACACTGTGGTAAGTACAGTGTCTAGTCACTGGTGCAGGTACGCAGGGTTTTATGGCTTTCAGCTCAATAGGATCTGAGGCCAGAGAGGACAAAGGTACTCACCTTCTTTAAACCCCCCTCAATTATTGATCACTCTCTGCTTCATCTCTCGTTTCTCCAGCTCAACACAAACAAAATAATGTGTTTCTTCTTTTTCCGGCACTCTGGAGGAGAAATACGGGCAAAGTTTTAGAGAGGAAGTGGGGCAGGGTGGAGTGTGCAAATAGAGAGTGTGTTCTTGGCTGAGGAAGATTCAGTGTGATCAGCCATCCATAAACACTCAGCCACTTCTCTCTGACTCTGCTGAATGCACGTCTGACACCTTCCTGTTACGATATGTAAAATAATACCATTCTTTTGACCCAACCTTGCCTGATAGCGGTCATCTGATATGAGATTATGTGTTCAAAGAGCTCACTGACACAGTTATGGCCGAGAAGACCGATTTAATAGAGTTATTGTGATATTAAAGCTGCAATATGCATCCTTTTAACATTTAAATGATACTCACTCTGCGTTCATGTCGTAGGCTGTGCAACACATAGAAGCAGTCTCTGTGAGGTCACCCACAGGTGTCTGAAGAGCCACTGTGAAGCTCAGTGACAGCGGCTCTGGTTGTCACCATTTTGGCAGTGCCTGAGTCCACCAAACTCCTGGCTAATCCTAAAATGTGCAAAGAGGTGGAGTGTGGGTGCAGTTGAGGAGGGCCAAATGTACCCAGGTTGCTGAAACCTTGCAGCCAGCTGTCACTCAAAGCAGCCATGTCCATAATTATGCATAACTAAGCCTTAATGTAATTTAAATGAGTTATATAAAAATTCACCCTCTGTACAGCAGGAAAACAAGGAAATTACCTATTAGAGGCGAAAACCGTGTTTTGCTGAAAACATGTTTATTGCTGCTGTAAGTTTGGGTATTTTAATGTGGGGGTCTACGGGGATTGACTCGCTTTTGGAGCCAGCCTCAAGTGGCCATTGTGTGTGACTTAATTTTTCAGTCTGATGCACCCTCCCTGAAAATATGTTTTCAGTGAGGTTTGGGCATGTCTAGGAAAGAAAAGGATGTGATGCCTGGAACATCATTTCCAGGTGTTTGAAGTGATGTGTTGAAGCATAGATTTAGGTGTACACCTGCTGCCATCTTGTCAGTGTTTGTTTTGGAGCCAGGAATCTTGGATAAAGATAGACAGGAGCCCTCTCTTCATTTTAAAATCTGAGAGACCTGTCAATCAAAGCAAACACAACCCCAAACATACTACTCTTTAAGGCCTCTTATCTGCAAAATATGTTTCAAATCTGTGTGCAAAATGCACATCAGAAGAAGTTAAAGGAGCAGTTCAGACCCAACTTAAAGTGGAATAAAAATGCATTGAGGTTAGTCAAAGCGACAGGGAAGACAAAACAGCACAGATGGTATTATTTGAACTGCAATTTTATAGATTTATCTCTCACTCATGATTTGCCACTTGAGATGTTTATAAGTAACCCATTCTTGTAAGCATATGTGAGTGCAGTCAAGGGTTAGCTCTTTCAGTAAGGCTGGACTATATTAAAGCAAACAAAAGCAACAAGGACAGAAATTTGGTTCTATACTCTGAACAATTGATTGCAAAAAAATGGCTAGATTGATCAATAATAACTTGTAATTGCAGTCATTAACAAAGTAAATCTCTCACTCCCAAATCCTAATGTGGTTATTGCCTATGGTCCAAATTTTAGCCGTAGATGTAAAATACATATTGTTTGACCTTTGTGTTTTGAGGTTAACGATATAGAAAAATGGGATATTCTCACTGCAAGTGAAGTGCCTTGCTTTTTAGCACAGTATATTTTTGATGCTGCCAAAGATGCCGAAGTCAGAAATGAAGCAGGTTATGATGTATGATGTAGCAGATAGTGTTCGTGATTCTGCCAAAGAGACGTACCATAAAATAATGACGACATCATGCCGGAGATAACACTTTCAGCTCCTTTGCAGCAATCAATGCACGTGGAAGCTGAAACAAGCTGTTTACACTGATATAATACACCGACAATCAATCAGGACTTGCACACGCAATTCATTCTCTGTTGCTGTTACCGTGAGCCAACACCATCCGTGTCAGTGAGGTACACCAGCAACTACAGGTTACATCATAGGGGAATAATGGTTGTGTCTGTGAGAGATCATAATGGTATCATTCACAAAGCCAAACATAAGTCCATATCTACAGTACACAGCACCTACAGTAAGAATAGTTACTACAAAACAGCCAAAAAGAGAGTACACTCATTGCACTCTGTCAAAGAGACACAGATATCCAGTGAATGCTGGCCTGGGAGATGGGTAGCCATGGGTAGCCTTGATTCAGTTTTCCCTGTTGTAGATTTTATCAGTTATTGTCCAAAACCAGCAATCCTAAGAGGTAGTTATTCTACACGAACAAATCAGTGCCTAAATGCGGCACTGGTGGAGAATCAGTAGCTGACTAAGCAGCATGGCAGAGTCATGTAAAAGTAGCTGTGGCTGGAGTGGATTTCATGCAGTTTGGTGTGGTGAAACTACCTGTAGCAGGTAGTTCAGCCAAGCCTTTATCAATAGCTTATGGACTCATAGAAAAACAGTTAATTAGCAGATAATGCATTTAACTCTTTTGTTTTTTAGGTTTAATTGAAGGTGGGTTGCCATCCACCTGTTTTTATCTGCACTTTCAATTTCCACATAAAAAGAAGTAGCATCACCGACTGTTAAGCTCAGTGAGCTAGCTCCTGATAATTGCGCAATAGCAATGGATGGAAATGCATCACTTTGCATTGGTCTTGAAACTGGCTTCAAGTTTGCGCTGCGCTTGAGTGGAAAGCTTGCCTGAGTGACTGGCGTGTCCTGAGCCATGAAGTCAGAGCAGCACTGGGGACAGCATAGTGCCTTCTACATTTTAGATAGGAAACCAATTGGTTTGGTTTGATTCAGTCTTCAGGGCCCAGATCTTTCACTTTGTGACACAGAGGCAAATATGCCCTGGCACACACACACACACACACACACACACACACACACACACACACACACACACACACACACACACAGCTGGGGCTATTAAAGAGAAGCACCAATAGGAGCTTGGTGAGAGATAATTGTCTCATAAGTCAGTAAGCACAGCTGTTGGCAAGGTCAAGTTTCATTTATGAGCAAACGTCGCCACTCAGTTTAGTTTCTGTGTCTTTTCCAATCTGTCTTTCTTCTTCTCTTGTTCTCCCCTTTTCTCTCTATCTGAGCCTGTCCTGTACCTGTCCTGCTCCCTGTCACTCCCCTCCGTCCCTCCATCCCTCTCTCTTTCTGCATGGTTGGGCTTCAGGATTGCTTGTGCCTTCAATGAATATTAATGGGGGAGTTTGGATATTATATGAAAATGAACTGTTTATTTACAGAGTCACTCTCTTTTGGCTTTATGGGAGGTTAGCGGGGGCTGGCTGCCAGACTCCCAAGTATGAGGATGAAATAGCCTGGTACTCTGCTAAATAGGATTCAGGTCAGTAAGAGGCTGTGGCCAACCAGATCCGTCATACGGCTTAAGAAGAGCCTTCTCGTTTCAAAACAACATGATGGCAAAGCGTTGCATTGTTTGGAACCGAGTGATGAGCGAAGGATGTCTCAAGTGGCTCTGGGTTTGACTCAGTGATGCTTGTACTTTGTTTAGTTTGGCTCGTTCTGTGGAGTCATTTAACTGTGTATTTATTAGTCAGGAGGCAACAATATAGAAAATGTTGTGTTACAAGTGTAAACCCTGCTTTAGTAAAAGGATTAGGAGTAAAACGTAATCCAAAGTTCCCAAAATAAAAGTGCTTAGAAGAGTAGAGTTTGGTGTCGCTGTCTGTTGAAAACCTGGAGTGTCTCTGACATTTAAGTGTTCATGGTTTCAGGTCAGTTCAACAAGGAAAGTAAGGAAGAAAGTACAAAGGGGAGATACAAAAGAAAGTGGAATCAAGATGGAGAAAATAAAACAGGACAAAGGTAAAAAAGGAAGGGTGGAAATAATCAGGAAAGATGGAAGGAAGTAACAAAAGACAGATGCAAGGAAACACAAAATGACTGAAGAAAATAAGGAAGGACAAAAGAAGGAGAGAAGTAATGGAAGTGATGGAAACAAATGATATTTGTGACCCGCCACGAGAAAACCAGCAACAAGTCGGCCCGGCGCAAGTTGTGTAAACAAAGAAAAATCTATTTTTTTTTTTTGAAAAATTAGTGATTTTCGTTTTTTTGTAGAATATGTAAGTTGAAATCATGAAGAAGCCACTCCATGTTTCAAATAACAGTATTGGGGGCCTTTAAACCATAAACTTTGTATTTGAATTTGGGTTGTTTTAGAAGAAATTCTCGGTCCTAGTTGGGGGTGTGGCAATTCAGCAGTAAATTAGCATACTGGCCTTCTTTTGCTTTTCACTTGCACTGTTCTTTTTTCGGCCAATCAGCTGCACGTTAAAAGGGAACCACATGGCTACTTGTGCAGCTTCTGGTTATGCCAACAACGATCTCACTTCTGATTCTGAATCCGAACTAGAAGATGAAACTGAAGAAATCGATGAGAGCGACTGCATTACACTGGAGAACATCCCTAATCTACAGTTGTCCTTAGCTGAAGATGAAGACGATGAAGAAGACGATGAAGAGTAGTGATGGCGGCACGTGTGGATGCAGCGGCTCCTCTCTGTCCTGATAATATGGTGTCTACATATTTGTCTTCGTCGGTGTGTTCGAGTGATTTTATGTTTTTGTTGCGCTTGTTTGTCCCAATGCACACATACAGCCATGGGACTCTTTTTGACATTGGCAACACAGCAATCTGCAAATTAAACCCGGCACACGCTAAGGAGTTACTCGACCTCGGCCTACTCCAGTGGCCTGTTTTGACACTGACCCCCACTACTGCAGCGCACCTACAGAGGAAGCGCCACAGGGGGTGGGAGAGGAGGCGGAAGCAAGAAAAGCACGGGGGTATCCGGGCTAAGCTAGTAGCAAATCCACACAAGCCAGCTACACCATCTATCGTACTCGCCAATGTACGCTCCTTGGACAACAAACTGGACTATATACACCCTCTGATAGCTAGACCAGTAGGGGGTTGGACTTGTAGATGAGATGCAATGAGCAGCACTGTGTTACCTGGCTCCCCTAGGTGAGAATCTTTCAGGCTGGATTTCTCACTAAACTTGTTTGAGGAGTGCCTACATTCAAATGGCCACATCTCTTCAAATATTTTCAGATTTCCATGTGTTAGACATCGTTGAAAAGCTCAGAAACTACACTTTCAGAAACTGTAAATAACTCAAAATACCCCCCGGGAGACTTGTTGCTCGTTTTCTCGTGGCTGGTCACATTTACTCATGTACTGCAACTAGGAAATGAAGATGTAATAAGGAAGGACAGAGGGAAGGAAACCAATAAGGACATCTAAAGAAATGGTAAGACATAAGGCAATAATGATAAAAGATGGAAGGAAAGAAGTACAAATACATCAAATGAAGCTCAAAAGGAAATAAGTCAGGGAAGTTAAAGGGAAAAAGGAGGAGGAAGAGAGGGAGGGAGGGATATGTAAAGCAACCCTGTTTCCAAGAAATGACATTCATGTACACGAGGTTTGCATTCACACTTATGTTGTGCTGACAAATGTACTCTTTGGTGAAGGTTTGGGAAAGATCGTGATTGCTGCTGACTTTTTCTGCATTAACATAGACCATAGTCTTTCCCTGACATTAACCAAGTGCTGTCAGGGCCTAAACATAACCATAAGAAAGTTGAATAATGCTGTAGTCAAAATGAGCAGAACTGTGCTTAAGTATGATATCTGAGAAATACACTCTCTACCTCTGCTCACTGTACGACTGAAGGCATCACAACGAGTTGGACCCATTTGCAGCCCAAATCAGCTCATTCCCAGACTTTTCTTGAATTGACTGACATTATCTTGTTACTGTTGTTCAAACTTTCGTTCATTTTCTGCCATTTTAATTAGGGTCAGCTGACAATAGTGCTGACAGCAGGGACGGCATGAGTCTATTTGAGGGCTGACATTGTGACAGGCTGACAGAAACACAAAGTACACATTTACATTGGGTCCAGTCACAGTCTTGAAATATGTCCTTTGGAAAAGAATTGACAAGAAGAGCAGATTGTCATCTGCTGAGCCCGGCCTGCCTCAGTTTCTATACTTAGAGTCAAGACAGAGTTGACAGATGGCAATCTAAACCTGCAGTGGATGGCAGCCGCAGACCAATAACATCAGGTTTAACGCTGGAATTTAAGTTTAGAATGGAGATAATTGATTTTTCTTCCTGACTCCCTGATTGATACTTGGCTGTTGTTCTGTGGGCAGTGAGCAATTGATCAGTTCACTTTACGCTGCCTGCTGGGACAAGCTCACACAAATGTCTCATGGCATTAAGTGAGCATACCTGGTACCATTCCTACAGTTATAGACAGTGTGTTGTCACAGGCTCAGTGAGCACACTTAGACCTCTGCAGGAGAAACTCGATTCCTTGCATACACTTAAATGGGTACAGAGCATAACAGGGCTTTCAAGAATCCATGTGCATGACAAAGACGCCTCAGGTATTTACTGTGGCAGCAGAGCAGTGGGATACCATCACTCCAAGGAGTGTATCCTACAATGAGGATCCAAACTCAGATAACACTATAAGGTAAAGAATAGTATTAACAAAGTGTATTCTGCTTGTAACCTGACTCCTCCCAGCAACTCCTCCTGGTTTCTTGTCAGTGAAGTTATCCTTTATTGATCCCTGTGGAGAAATTCATTCTCTGCATTTAACCCACCCGAAGTATTAGGAGCACTGGGCGACTCCCAGGAACCAACTGCAGGTCAATAAGTCAGTGCCTTGGTCAACCCAACAAACACGTTTTTGATGGCGGAGGAAACCGCAGTACCCGGAGGAAATGCAAACTCCACACACTCCACGAACCACTGAAACACCACACAGTCAGAGTAACCAGCATGTTTAACCCATACAAGCAATTTTTAGGTTCACTATTCACTATAACCTGTAACCAGATAACCAGATGTCATTGTTGGTGTCAGGTGAGGCTGCTGATAGAACCAAAACCTAAACGCTACAAAGAAATTCCAAAATGCTGGGGATTTAGGCTGGAAAAACATTCAGAAATGAGACGGAGCACTTAAGAGTATCTGTATCATGTGGTTTCACTGCTGTCCTGTCCCTTTAGGAGAGTAGCAGCAGGTCTTAAGTCTATGCAGTAATACTTTAGTGTTAAAAATGCCCAAATGGGATGGGGGGCACAGACAACCGCACCCACTTAAGAGACAGGAAGTGCATGCATTTCTTACCACTGGAGCAGTTTGTAATGCTGAGAGCATCTTTGATAAAAGGTGACCAACTGAGGGTGCACCAGATGATGACATGATTGATGAGAACAACAGAGAAACCCTCAGCTCCATTTTGAAAATGGCACATTACATCCTGACAGCTCTGAGGTCTGTTCAGAGATGACTCAAAGTGAGGAACATCACCACTTGTGTGTTTATACTGACTGAGCTTTACGCACACACCTCATTCCAAAATTGACATTGCGTACTTGCATCCCTTTGACCTTGACAATTCAGGCAGTTTTTATCTGGTTTCTATTGCAAGCGGAAAGGTCATATTAACAAATATGGAAAATCATTAAAAAATACTTTGAGTCCCATATCAGTGGAAAGCATCCACCCACCTTTTACCTCACATACTGCTTAATTGATGCTTTAAACATCATACCCTTGTTGTACTGTGCATCTGCCATCTATCTCAACAGCTCTGGGACCCAGTAAAATGGAAAATGGCGATCCATCAACCCCTGCTCCTGTTTACCACCTCCTGCAGTGTCTCGTCGGTATTTCCCTTTATAGATCAGAGGCATTTCCTTTCTGCTGATGTCAGGAAATGTGTTTTGGGGCCACAGCCAGACATTGTGAGAAATGGGACAGTGCTTGTTTTGCTGCTTCTTTCTCTCTTGTTCTCTTCTGATGAGCCACAGGAAGTGATGTGGCCTCATCTATCAGCTAACAGTTGCTATCACTTCCTATCCAGCAGTGACGAAAGCCTACACAATTATTTGGAGTCGAGAGTGTGCCAGCACAATTTATCATGCTTAATGAAATTGATATTGAATTGAATGCATAAAAACGTATGAATGGAATAATCACATTGGCATTTAAATGATGCATTCATGGACTGGGATCCCGCACACGACTCCTTGCAAATACAAAACAATTAGCCAATCAGTGCTCCTGTTGCTGCCCTGTGGGTTGGATTTTATTTTTAGGTTGTACGTCGCCTACTCATCTTTAAACGACAGAAAGACTTGAAACTTAGATTTTAAAGCAAATAGTTTGTGAAATAGAACATACATGTATGTAAAAAAAGAGAAAATTATAAGACTTTTATTCTGAATGGATCATTTAAAGACAGATTAAGGAAATGAATCACAGATTTTCCAAATCAAGGATCATTTTGTTGCCTTCATTCAAATATTAATATATACATTAATAATTTTTAATGATCTTGATTTGATTTTTCATTAATGTATCTATTACTTAGCATAAAAAAACTGTTAAACAGATGCCACAGGAGAGGTCACGAATCCTCAATCTTATACTGTGAAGCTACCCCAAAATTAACAATAATGAGAAGAAAAAAAAATCTTTAATACATATTATTAATTAATAAAATAAATTAATTGAATAAAATTATAATTTGCATCATTTAAATGTTAATTGAACTGATTAAGTCTTAATAGCGTTTTAACAAATTAGCATATTCTTATTTGAACTTGTAAAAAGTCTGTCCATTACTGGAACAGTTCAGACTCAGTAGCCCCTGGAAAAAATGTGACAACAGCAGTTTGGTAATAGTAGTTTATGTATGTGTGTATATATATATGTATATATATGTATGTGTGTGTGTGTGTGTGTGTGTGTGTGTGTGTGTGTGTATACACACACACACACACACACACACATACATAGATATACACACACTCATTTTTTTCTTTTTTTGCGACAATGTGCATAAATGGTTAATTCATACATTTTCCCATTTTTCAATTTCATGTTCCTCATAATATATTTTGTTGCAATTAGCGCTGCTGTGCTGCTGCAGCACCAGCTCAGTTTTCCCCCGGGGATCACCAACGGTTCAATTTACCTTACAGAATTTGTCATTGGAGTATCTCAGCAGCAATTTGTCTGAAACTGATGGTTATGAAATTGTTTCACCTTCACTCTAATTAGACTGAAATAACGAGCAGAGTGGCCATGTCAATCCAAAAAGGGGTTTTTATTCTTTTTTTGGTCACAGACAGCAGCTACTGTTATTATAGGTTGTACACTGCACATGTGTCTGTAAGAGAGACAGCACTGTATCTGTATTGTTGTCAGTAGCTTGTAAGAGGATCATGTCCACAGGCCTCCAAATCTCCTTTATATTATTACTTACAGTAGCTAGAATCCCAAAGGCTCCCACTTACACACACTACCACCCAGATACACACATACACAAACACCCAGTAACACTGGATACTGTTGGTCTCTCTGACCACTCTTTATATTTCTTACTGCGGAGCTTATATCTCATGAAACATGGTGAAAACACTCTGATAATAGTTGATAAACACAGTATATTTGCTATTCAGCATTAAGGTTAGCTATATGCAAATAAACTGCACAGAATAGTAAAATGTCAGCCATGAAGTGTTTAGTTAGCTCCAACACTGTTCAATAAATTACCATGAAAAAGAACAGTGGTAGCCACTACCAGCCTGAAGTGCCAAGTCCCCAGAAAAAAGGGTCACAGCAGAATTAATGTGTGCATCCTGTAAAAATTAGGTGGTGTTTGAAGCTTGGTGAGTTAAAGGCCACTACAGAGTCTTACAGTGGCTACCACTGGCTAGTTTGTTTGATGATGAAGTTGTGTTTTGGCATCAGCAGCAGCATTGAGCATTGTGGCATTATTGTGTAGGTATCTGAGTTACAGTAACATGATGACGTTTATGTTTAAGTAGATGACAGTCTGAATCCAGTAATAACAGTGCTGTTACACAAGTGTGTGGTGCTCTGTTGCTTCAACATTTTGGATAGGGAGGCTTGTTAGCTGTCTCTCCAGGAGATGGATTGGAGGTTGATATTAATTTCAACTCTGTGCATAGTTGAGAGCGTCTGCTAAGGAATATGCTTTCCAGTAAAGTAGATTTAGATTTTGTGTTAGCTGGCTAGCTAGCCACCCAGGGTTTGTTGAGAGTCAGAGGGTGTGTGAACCCTGCAGCTTGTCTGAGTTCTTCTGGAGTGCTGTGTGCAGTCACTGGGGCTAAGCTAGCTGTTGATGTGAGGTAATTACCTTCAAACCTTAGACTGGCTGCTCATGAACGTCTCCTTTTCCATTCTAAACGTATTCAGCACTCTGGAAGATGTTACTAAGGGATGTGGCAGCTTTGGAGTTGTTGAAAGGCACCTTTGATGGAGCTCATGAGTGACAGAAGGTGTAACGAGTAATGTGCCATGTTCATTTTTCCTGTTGAGTAATTAGTGAATTACTGTACTTCCTTTTTTAAATTAGTACAGTTTTAATAGGTTATGAATAATTGACCCCATTTTTCAAGAAACGTGCCAAACACTGTTCAGCAGACCAGAGTTAATATACAGCAGAAATGGATTTTGTTTGTTAAAAGGATGATTTGCTATTGGTCAACTGCACAAATCCATGTGTCAGAGCTCACCAAAGTACAACTCTTTGCCTCCTTGTGAATTCCCTGGTCGCAGCGAATCCATTTAAATGAACTGATTCTGGTCCAAATTTTTGCTGTGTGTGACTGAGCCATAACACTGCATTTCACAGCGTATTCCTCCAGGTTGGATTTAGTTAGAAATCCACTCCAGTGCTTTACAGAGCAAGAAAGATTTCTTTGTGACCCAAGAACAAGACGGAAGATACTGCTTTCAGAGTACAGATGTAAAATAAAGGAGAAGCATTTGGTCTGCACAGGAAGCAGAGTGGGTTTATGGGAGAAGTGTTTTTAATTTTGGGAAACAACTCCAATAATAATAATTTTACCAAGAGAGATAGAGATTCCAATCAACTCAGCCAGTGTCTTTTTTACGATAATAACCACAGCAAGGCATCACAGTGAATTTTACAGTGCCATGGTGTCTAAATTTACACATAGCAATTACAGCATGTTATCAATCATATTCTGTTTGTTCAGTCGAAAGGAGGAAACAGATTGCTAGAAATGGAATGGTAATGGCAGAGAGTGATTCTGATTTAGTTCGCTTTTCACTCTTTTGTGTAAAATTGACTTTGTGAATGATGTTGTGTGGAGTTTGTGGGAGTTTTGCAGGGGTCCAGCAGTGCCAGGCAGGGGGCCAGCTTCCCTCTAATGGTTTGGAAAGCTTGAGCAGTCAGTGCTGTTGCTTGTTTGGCCAATGTGCTGATTTAGGCGCACTCCAATCAAAGTTGGTGTTTACTTCCAGTTCATTTATCACCAAAAAGGGAAAAACAATTTATCATTTTTTAAAAAAAATCAACAAACAGGATCCTTTTTTTTTTTTTTTTCTTAGGATGCCAACTGCTGTTTTTCCCCCTTTTTCAGCATGTGGCAGCGGAGATTGCCCTCTGAGAAAATAACCTTTTCTGGACCGTGTCCAGTCGGCCCACCCCTCTGAAATTGAACCTGCTCTCCAGTTTTACTGCAGCAAGGCTGCTTGGAGGGGATAGCAGAGGGAGGAGAATTGTTTGGCCACCTCAACTTCCATTAAAGACAAGCAAGCAGGGCAACCTCTAGACCCTCAATTAAGCTCCGCTTTGCGCGTTCGGTGAATGAACGGGAAAGAAAAAAGTTGAGGTGTAAAAAGCAATATCCCAAAGGCTCGGTGGGTAATTCTCGGTCACAACTCTTTCTTTGTACTGAGACCTTTACTTAGTCACCTCAATTATACAGTACCACCCTGCTCTAATCTGGGGCTTTCTTCCACCGCTCACACAACATGACAGAATGCATTTCCATACTAACGCCTAGGGAGTCATCACCTCACGCTGGGGAAGTTTGCTTATGTGTGTGCATGTACGTGCGTATGCAGTTGGACCGAAACAAGAGGTTAGATTGGAAGCCTGTTTGCTCTGAGGCCGTCTCCAGGGACTCTATTTGCCAGGGCATCTTGCTGAGAAGGTTAGCGGGGCGTCTGGAAATGATGAGGGCGGTAAAAAAAAAAAATAATAATAATCGTTTCCACTGGAGTGCATCTGAGACGTGACCAGATCGCTGCTTTCTTGTCGGAATTTCAGATTGAAGTGATTGATGTCCCTGTCCCTGTGTTTCTTCTCCTTACCTCACAGCGCAGCCGAATCCACCGAAAATTCACGAAGGATGGTGGGCGTACAAGGAGGTGGTCCAGGGGAGCTTTGTTCCAGGTAAGCCTCAAAACTTTGTGCAGCCTTTTGATGCATGGAAGTTTCCCACAGAATACTGATTTTCCTGCATGCACTTTAACCACACTGTGTGCTTGATCCTGAACTCCAAGCTTATTACATATTTAAGATAACATCGGGCCACCTTGCCATTGGCAATAGTTTTACTTTCTCATTCTGACAAGACCTCTTCGCCCTTCCTTTTTTTCTCTGACTGATTGACGGCAGCTCACCGTTCCTTCCACCTTTTCCATCAAGTTGTATATCTGCATGTCAGGCCAATTATTTTCTGGAGATTGTGTTTTTCTGCTGAGCTGAGGTGCTTTTGATAAAGCCTGCAGGTGGCTATGTATATGAGTGTGCTGACGGTAGTGTCTATGCTTGTGAGGACCAAGTGTCTGTATATGAATGGAACAATTAGGAAAATACAAAAAGAGGACATTTTGCTGGCGCTCACTTCTGGAAGCATCAAGGTCAACTTTAAGGATAGAGGTGAGGAAGTGGATCTCTAGTTTCAAGCGATAATGAGAGGTAAAGATTAGGCTGAGAGTTGCCTTTTGAAGATTCAGACAATATTCGCAACTGTAAGGTCCACCGTACCTTTAAAAGTGGAACGTAAACCCTGCTTTCACCCCAAATGAACGAGTTGCAAAATTACTCAAAGCAAACCGCTGCTTTCAATAAACTCTAGCTGCCTGAATCATAGTGGCACACACTGCCCTGATTTTGCACAAGGCTTTGAAGCTAGAGTGCCACTTTCACTACAGAGAAGAAAGGAGAAGTAAAATTGTGTATCTCTGAATTCCCTTGGTAATGCAACACCACACTCCCATGCTATCATGGGAAATGTATCAGCAAATATCACAGAAGATGGAGTCAGGTTCAGTTTTTTAAAATTCTGTTTTTTTCCAGTCCAATGTTATCACTGGCCAGTTTTTCATTCAAATGTGGTACATATTTTAACTGAATTTTCAAAAAGCCGGCAGAAGAAAATGAAAATTAGTACTATCCACGACCAGTAATGTTGAGAGTTGGTTTGAGATAAACAGGAGGTGACTCTCAAGTCTGCAGTGGGGTCCCATTAAACCACTGAGAGGGGTAACAAGAGGGGTACAACAGGATGACATCATCAAAAAAGCTCCAGAAACCTCAAAGGATGAAAAGAAATGTAGAAAACAGAATATCTGTCCCGTATTCATTTCAGCAAAGTCACAGTGTCCCTTCCATCGTGATTTATTCAAGTCTGTTTTCATTGCACTTTGTTGCATTTCACTTTTATTGGTACGTCTACTTTTCCGCCCCGACCAAGCATGCAATTTCTTTTGGCAATATTTGGAGTTTTGTCTGAATTGCCACCATTTTCAAATTGAAAATGTTTCTGAAAACAGGTGGATGTAAACTCACTTGACGTTTTTGTTAGCTGTCTTTTGGGATTAGTAAACTTTAAGCAATGCTCTTCATCCAGTTTTATACTTTACTGCTTGCAAACCATGCATGCACTTGTGTTTTGTGTCAAAGACCAGGTCTGCATCCCTTGGAATTACATCTGTATTGGACAAATCTGCACATTCAGTACAAATGCAGGAAGCAGGGTGCGCTTTAAGAAGTGAAGCAGCAAGTAAGGATGTGGAGGTCAGGATGGTGGATGAACATGTGGCATGAGTTTGCACACCGCCACAGCTGTTTTATTAACCATAATGGTGATCCTTCCCTAACATTGTGGTAGTTGTAACATGCAGAGATTTCATTCAGCGATGGCCTTGTGCTTAAAACAAACCCTTTGTCATTGCATGTTGTCCAGGGTTTTACAGAATTGTCTGGTGACAGGCTTCAAAAGTAACAAAGGCCATGAAAGGGTTCAGCCTTTACAGATAAATCAGGCTTTTTGTGCACAGAGTGCTCACCAACTGCTATTTGGGAGTGCAATGGATTTTGCTTTTAAGTTCTGATTTGACACTTGCTGACGGGGCCAAGGCAAACAAGGTGAATCTGCTTAGGTAACAGGATGCTTGCTTCTTTAGCTGCCATAAACCATGAAAAATGTGCATATAATGCCTTGGGGAAAAAAAATCCCAACAGAGGCACACTTGTTCACATTCAAATTTAAACAGGCACAAATATCTGAGATAAAGCATTAGCTAAGGCCCTGAATAAATGTATAACAAATGACAACTCTGTGAACTCATGAGTTCGTAATGTGGGGTGAGAGATCAGAAGCCATCAGTGTGTTGACAGTGTTCACCTTTCAATTCAGGCCAACGCACCTCTCTTAAATCCTAATGCCTTCTTAATGGAACTCTCATTTTCATAATCCCCACCAAGACACACATTAGAAGGATGAATTTAGCTGTTAGAGGTGTTAAACTTCTATCAAAGACTAGTGTTTCCCCATTGACTTCAGTACAGCCTTTGTGGAGCCTTTCTTACGGTGCTTCCACATTGTTTGGATATTCATCCACAAGCAGTTTCCGCTGGGTTATATCCGGATTTGTGAAGCTGGGTGGTGAAATTTGTTTTGACGTGAGTGTTGAAATTTCCAATGAGGGCTGAGGATGAAACTTGGCGTATTTTTTTGTGAAGACTGAGTTAAGGGAAAGGGCTTCAGGGAATAAAAGCATAGATGCACTGTAGCACAGTGAGGTAGCATGGTATTGTGATGCGTACACGGGGAATACAGGCATCTGTTTCCCAAGGCAAACGGTAAGGCTTTCCCTGCATGTCCAGGCATACATAAATAAATGCCTGTTTGTCCTTCCCTCTGGCACCAACCACTTGGTGGTTTGCTGCCCCGTTTATATCTCAACTATCTCTTCTAGCTGCTCTCCACGGCGCACTTGCTTTACTAACCGCCGTACAACAGCTGGAGCAGTTAAACACTATTCATGATCCTCCTGTGGCCGTGCAGAGAATCCTCAACCCTTGTTACCTTGTTCTGCAGCTGGCAGGATTTCATAGTAGGGACATAAAAGGCAAAGGAAGGCTTTTCACTGCAAATGAAGCCCCCTTTAATGATGCACAGAGAAATAATGTTGATGGAACATAGTCTCATTGTACTCAGTGTACTCGGACAGTGAGTGGCAAGAGAAGATTTCTTTGAAATTGAACATTATATGATATGCACATAGGAGCACATCATTCACAAAAGTATTATAACAGTTGTTCATTTCAGAGCAATAATATACTCCCTTAGAGCAGTAATCCACTACAGTGAGTATTATACAACTTTTCCCCATCTACACTTCAGCTATTTCATATATTGCTTATTAGAAATGATCAGTGTAACAACTCAGGAGAGGGCTGCCGGGGCTAGTTTCTGAATATTTTATCATCTGCCAGTTATAGGGGTTCTTAACAAAAGTTGCAACTTGCGTATTTGACTGGCAGACAAAATAATATTGCAGAAATGGAAATGGAAACGATTCTTCTTCCTCTCTGGGAAAAGCAATAATCTCATTGGAAGGCTCCGCTCAGCTCTTGTATAGTCATGCTATCAGAGCTCCAAGCCGTCTCCACTTCTTTTTTTCTGTTAATGGCCCATTTCTCTTCCCTGAAACATCTTGCGGCGGAGGTCAAACACTGCCGTCCAACATCTGAGAACATTTGCACCCCAAGGTTAGCAAATCAAATGTAATCGTATTCTCAGGCCTGTGTCACCGTGGCCGACCTTTGGGATATTGCTTATCCTTTCTGAACCCTCTCATTCAGGTTTAAATTTGGTAAAGGTCAGATATAACTCGAAGTGCTGCGTCAGTTTCCCCTTTGCTCTCACCTCCTCTTCCTCAGCCATGTCTTAACTTTCACGGTCAGGGTTAAAAGGTATTCAATCTCTTCTCGGTTTCACTCACTGCAGGGCTTCTTTCTCCGGCACAAACACACTTATTCCAGCATTACGTCTTAGAATTGTGTATTTCTTCATTCATTTCACTGTAATTTATTGGGAGCACACAGCACGTGTGATTTATTTAATTTATGCACTCATTAGTTTGTGTCTGGTGCATGATTTTATAATTCGACTGAACTTTAATTAAGGTTGCAGTGCAAATACACAAAGAAATTATCTAATTTTCCCTAACTTACAACTGCCTGCTGTGTTGTAAAAGACTGTTTAAACCTATTAAAATGTCAAAGGACGGAAATGGAAAAGCAGAGCCTGCATTCAAGCCGGCAAGCAAGCTGCCACTGTGATGCCCCAGAGGTATTGGATACAACAATATCACCAATACAGATAAAAGTATATATATTAAAGAAATGATTATCATTAATTGGTACAGGTAAGTCTGTTTTTAATGACGTTAGCCATGTGACATAAGCAAGCTATCACATCTGTGTAACAGAATGAATGAATATAAATACAAAATGAATTAAGATACAGACAAAATAAGAATAAGATGAATTATTATACTACACAATTTGTGCAGAGCTAAAACTTGCAAGTACATTTTCTGCATGTTATACATTGAGACATGCCCTGAGTACATTTCCAGGATCTGGATCAGTATGAGCCATATGAAGCCTCGTTCATTTACCATCCCTCTGCATCTTTTTCAGCAAGGTTTTGCAGGTGTATTCTAAAGCGCTACTGTTGTGGTTCAACACTGAATTTGAATGTGTTGTTGATGTTCATGCCAGGTTGAAGAGATGCTGTCAAAATGCTGTCCAAATCTTCCTGCCACAACTGATACATACTGCTTTAACTAGGATAATTATACAAAATATAGTTGAAAACTGTGATCGGAAAACATGAAAAGGAAGCTTTGATGAAGGTTGAAGGCTGATGAAGGTTGATGAAGCTTTGATTATATTCTTTTCACCTCTGCTTTGTGCTACTAACACACGTTTAGAGGCCAACTTTTTTGAGTTGGTTTAACAATGGAGTGAAAGTTTAATGGCCTGCACATTGGCTGTGTTGGCACACCAAAGGTCTTGTAGCGTAGAAGTCTGACCATGCAAGGTGATGCAGAATTGTCAAGAAGACTGCCCAAAGCCATAAATCAAACCACCTCTCTCATTAGCTGCTTTTATCAGCCTCATATGCTGATTAAGAGATTGTCAGAAAATTGGCTGTCAGAATTCAGTCAGTAAAACTGACCTGGGTATTTATTTTCATGTCAATACTATGTTATTTATAGCAGTGAGGCACTTAGTGATTCATTGTTGTGTGAATGTGTTGCAGGGCAGGCATGTGATGGAGATAGGCTGAGACCAGATAGAAGGATTGATTTCTAGAAGAAGAGCCTCTGAGTGCCTCGGGCTGTGTGCATGTGTGTTTCTTAAAGAAATGATATTGTCACATTTATGAATGTTTGCCGACTGCAGATGGCATTATGTACAATGGGAGAAGTTGACTGTATTTAGATGAGGGTGTAGCAGGAAGGACTGCTGGTTGATATGATTTCATACTCTTTCTTATACTCTGTCTTCTTTTGCTTTGTTGAGAAACAGCTGAACAGCATGGCTCTTATCAATGAGATAAGATTGCAAAAAATAATGGCTAATTTCCTGAACTACTTTATAGAGAGATGATTACAGAATGGAAATACACCGAAGGGCCAATGTACCAGAAATAGTATCAAAAATGGGCTTTTGAAATTGCTTTAAATACTTAGTTTCACTATAATTTCTCTTTACATCCACACGCCTCTACAGGACCTTATTCACACTGCCAGGAATAAAATTCGGGTGGAAAAATACTGCATCATTTATTTCATTATTTACACTGTTGGCATAAAAGTAGACAGATCTAAATGTATTGAGTCCAGAAAATACTGGCACCAGTGCACAAATCATTGCAGGTGTTAGTCTTTGATTGTAGAAATCAACTGTACTCTAAACTCCTGCTAGGTTGAGCCTGACAGCTGGAAACAGCAGCTGAGTGAACAGTTTTATGGTCCAGTTACTCACTTTTTGCAGCGCTTTTGACCAGTTTTCATCAGCACAAGGAGTTTATTTAGTTGTCTTGGAACACTTTTAGGACCTCTTGTCCATGTTGTCCTGTGATAACTGAAAAAAAATCTGATAATGCAGACTATGAGACGGCTGAAAGCTCTAGAACAAGTAAGTAGAGCGTGAGTTAAGATTGTTCCTCCCAGGTTGCTACAGCCATGCAGCCCTGCTATGTTCTTCTCGCTGCCAGTTCCCTCCTCCCATATGGCCCATCTGATGGACTCTGTGTGCCAACAAAACTTAGGGTTTGGGTACATTTGTCCCTCTGTGTGGTCATAATCCTGCTGCTAGTCTCCCATTTGGGGAGATGTAATGGGGCATCAGCGCTGTGGCTGGAGCAGCAGGGCTTTCCCCATGTTAGGTTCCACCCGGGGCTTATGACAGAGCTGTGGAGGATGATGACGGGGGGAGGGTTGGGGGGACGGCAGGGGAGAGGGAAAAGCTACAGAGAGGGTAACTGCAGGGCAGAGAGTGATGAGAGTGCTCAGAGAGACTGACACAAGGATGCTTTTATGGAGCTAATGGTGTAACAGTGAAATCACTCTGGCTTTCTAACACATACACAAACATTATAGCCATTATAGCCACAGCCCTCCATTTGATAAGATTTGTCCCAGGGATCCATATTAGGAGACTTTGTTGGTGTTCATTTAGGATTAAAATGTTTAACTCCCCACTACTGCTGTATGTGTGGAAATAATCAGTATGAGTGATGCTTATAATTCTATTAGTCATTGTTACACATCCAATAATTAGGCTAATTTCGAGCAAATTAGAGGTCTTTTATAACTCAAAATAATTAAAATTTAGAACTGTTTTCATGGCAATTTACAAAATACATGCAGTTCAGTTAAATGGCTCAATCACCCAAATAACAAACCATTTTTGATATTTACTTCAAGTTGCATGTTGGCATGCAGATCGTGGTTTTGGTTTTAAAAGATACTGTGCCACTGTGATTTCTGCCTTCGGCCCAGTACAGTGGAAGTGCTATAAGTGGAATTCAAAATTCAACAGCTACTTCTCTTTCCACAGTCAATGGGTCTCACACAAGAACCACTCGTACGACCAGATTTGTTCTTAAGCAGCGTGTGATTGATTTCAGATACCTTGTCGCATACACAGCCTTTCTTTGATTTAATTTACTCTTAGGAGCAAAATGCACAAGTGCTTCAGGCCTGTCATACAAGTCTACCGGGGGACATTAAACAGTACAGACAGGCAGGACACATGGGAAGAGAGTGGGACTAAGACTACCACCAGGATGCTTCACATACTTGTTCGACTTTAACTTCACAAAATAATCTGCAGTTAATATGTTGATAAAATCAAACAATTTATATTTGAATAAGTATTTGTGCATGACAGCTTTCCAGTTCAGTAGTGGCTCGGAACACTCCCACTCCAACGGCTGCATCTTAGGGTTAGGATAATAATGTAATATTTGATAATAGCATGATACAATATAATGGAACATGTTCTCCATCCATGTTACTATCACGTCCCCTTTACCTCCTCTGATACGTCGTGGGCAGCTTTGATTTTCGCAAGACGTTTTTAGGCATCTAACATCAAGTCAAACCATTCCCTTTTTATTTCTGCCACAGCACAGCTTTGATATGGCACAACGTTGGCAGCTTATTAATATTTTCAAATTGTTTCAGGCCCCTAACATGCCTGCTGACACAGCTACATTTGTTCTCGTTTTGTCACTCTGAAGTTCTACTCTTGACATTTTTGTGAATGAAACATTTCCACGGAGTCGAACGGGCATTGCCGGCTCGACTAGTAATTGGCAACACATCCTCATTCCTTAACAACTGAATGGGTCCATTGCCAATGATTCCCAATATGACTTGCATCAATGTTGAAGAGGATCAATGAGGCCAGTATGACAAAGGCGGACCTTCATTGTCACACTGTTAATATCTTGATATGGTCACTGTTTACTGATGTTAAGGCTGCTCTTGGTTAGGTTTAGAAAAAGGTCATTGGTTAAAATAAGTTAAAAAAGCCAACACTGACTGTTGGTTTCACACAGGACACAAACTGCAGTCTCTGTTCATGAACAGATGGCATCCATCATGTTAAAACAAGCAATTTATGACAAGGGTCTAGGGTAGAGCCCTAACCCTAACCCTTGTCCAGTGAAGATAGTTTGGTGATCTGACTTGAAACACTTGCAGGAACTAGCGTCACATCAAAAGCAAAAGAGGATTCGAATAAAAATACAGAAATGTTCTTGTATGAGACCCAATGTACTTACCACTCTGGTCTATCTACAGAACACATTATCAATGCTTGTTATACTACTTTGGTCGAAAGTAGTTCCAAAAAAGCTGTTGAGAATGTTGAGTGTGCAGACGGGACGCTCTTTATGTAAAGATACACCATGCTGTGTGCACCACAAATCACATATAGTTCATCTCAATTTGGTTGAGAGGAAGCCAAGAGACAGAAAAGCTTTACAAATAAAACCAGCTATTGTCATAGCGCTAGATGGAAGTTATGAAATTTGGGTTTTTGGTAATTTGGGTGAAATGACCCTTTTAAAGGTGCATTTACTGAATTTGGAGCCCGACTGTTATGTCAGCCACTCTCCTGATTTAAATGGGATAAAACCTGTTGGCACAAGTGTTGAGTAATGCACTGCAGTGCTCTAGTTAGGATTACTGTGCTTTGCTGCTAACAAAGCGTGGAGGACAGCTCTTGATCTTGAATGTGCGAGCGTCCGATCTAATCATTGAACCTTATCGTACATCTTCACATCTGATGCTTCATTTTCCAAGGCCCTCAACCCCCGTCAGAGCATTTTGTCACAGCTTCTCATCACCAGAATTTCATTTAATCCTGTGTTTTCCCCTCCTCACACTCTTGTTTGATAGACACTTTTGTTTCCAGCAATCAAACAAGCGGCTGCTGTTTTTCTTGCAGGCTTGTGAGCTTATTAACATTTTATTTTACATCCCAAAGAGACAAGAGCCAAGCACCAATTATAGAATTTTATCCACCAGTTGTAAAGTCCAAAAAGCAGTGTTGTAAAAAAAACCTCTTGAATGTTTTTTTTTTTTTTTGAATACTCCAGTAAAGCACCTCTCTCAATCAATTGAGGAGGCTAATTGGCAGCTTCTTTGTACATGTCTGGCAGGTAGCAAGCTCTTCTTCAAGTGACAATCGCTGATCGAAAACCAATTAAAGGCACAGACACCACCGGCAGGGCCACACACGATTTACCACCAGCAGGTTTATGGGAAGAAAATAGATATTCAATAGCACATTGCCAGCTTGTTTTGAGTGTACCCAAGCCAGCCACTGCACTGAAGCTGGAAGTAAGACTGCGGAAGCTACTGTGGTGTGGGGGCAGGCCTGATGAGAGGAGGTCTCCCAGTAGTGGGATCAGTGCCTACAGAGTGCAGGTGATGGTTTCTGACAGCCAGCACTACACACCAGAGGCTGTTTGATGGGCCTGGAGCATCTAACTAAACAGATTTGGACCCAGTGGAGATGACAGTTGCAGGAAAAATTTCTCTACCTATCACAGTGAAATATTACCTTCTGCACTGATATGCTACTGCACTATTTTTCCACTTTGGTAGACAGCAGTACCATCCCAGTCTTTTTCCTCTTTGTAGTTTAGTGTTGAGGTATCCACAAATGGAATGGGTAACACTTGGGCTTGACACATTTTAAAAATGTGAAAAGAGAAGAGGATCTTCCTGGATATTGTGGTTAGAGTCCTTTTCTCTGAGGCAGGATTTTACTCCTGTGTGTGTGTGTGTGTGTGTGTGTGTGTGTGTGTGTGTGTGTGTGTGTGTGTNGTGTGTGTGTGTGTGTGTGTGTGTGTGTGTGTGTGTGTGTGTGTGTGTGTGCGCGCCGCAGTTTACGTCCACTAAAACAATCACACAGCTTCTCTGAACTCACAGACTGTAATGTGCTTCTTTTTTCAATACTCACAAATAAGCTGTATCATTGTGTTGTCATGCTCTAAGTTTTCTTCAGCTCACAGACATTAGTGCATGATATTTTGTCATTTAAGTTCATGCAACCTGATGATTGTATGAACTTAAATCTGATGAACACTGTCAGGGACAGCAAGGCTTATGGAAACCAAGAGTGTGAAGCCAAAATAGTAAACAAGGTTTACTTCTAAGGTTCAGTCAGGAAGACTACCTTTCAACCTATGTTCATGCTGCTGTTATGCCTCCACCTCCCCATCACTGCCCAGTCTCAGCAGAGTCATCAGCCACCACCACCACCAGTGTTTCCACGGGGGGTCTTATCAGGGTACTGTTCAGGGAAGACGCCCCTCATCTCCTTGCAGTGCCTAAGCAACAAAAGCTAATTTATATCATCTGTATGATAAACAATTTCCTTCAGTTCTTTCAGTTTTTCCTCCTGATTTTAATTTATTTGGAAGAAAGTGACAATGATTTAAGATAGAAAAATAGAGAAACCAGTGAAACTGATGGAAAGAATACTCGAGCCCTTTAACTTAAGTTGAGGTGAATGGAACAAACAATTTAACAAAACTGACCGCACAACTTACAGAAAAGGAGAGTGTATATAGACAGATTGATGTATTATGTATGCGGTATCCACCATGGTGTCTGAAGCTCTTTTTATTTATTATCAATTATCATATTATATATATTATATATTATATAAGTGTAGATTTTATTAAATGTGTGCTTCTTTTTATCAATTGAACTAAGCTACTGTACTGAGGAAGGTAGTTGTAAATTCATGAGTGAAAGGCTGTTGCTTGCAAAAGTTGCACAGTTCCTGCATACGGAAAAGAAATTTGGTTTGTACCTGTATGGCTGTATAGATAAAAAAAAAAAAAGTCTCCCTGGGAATTATGTTTGTATTGGACAATTGCATAGCTCAAATTTACATCTAATTCCATTGTCTGTTGCCTCTATGTACATTGAAACATGGTTTGCTTGCTGTCATCATCCCCCCTGATCATAACAGACGTTAAGGGATGCCTTCTTAATGCACTTTTAGTGTCACTGATGGGGACAAAGCCCACTGTCCTTGTTTTGTTTAAAAATGTATTCATGAGGCTTCAGCAGTCTGAATTAGACAAATCAAGCTGATATCTTGAGTTACAGTGTTTCCATCTAAAATTCCCTCTTTGTGTCTCCCTGTTGAGCTGCAGTGGAGGGAGGATAGTAAAAACAGCCTCAGATAAACATGGGAATGATTTCATCCCACATACACTGAAAATGTTGTAGGAAGGATCTTTCAATGACCAGTATGAACAGGAGGAATGATTAAACCTGTTTCAGTGTTCATATCACAGTCTCCCGCCAGGGGTGGGTTTATGGAGCTTAAGCTCTGAATGTTTTCAACAAAGCCCTGAATCTCTACTGTTCATCATGCGTGGCATTTTTTTGTACTAAACCCCGATCATAGCTGAGCAGGAACCCATGCGTTTTAAATGGGGGCAAAGCGCTGACGGAACAGAAAACAGATGAGAGGAGGACAGGAGGAAAGGAAAGCAGGAGAGGACAGGGAAGGGAATAAGAATAGATGAAAGGAGAGGAGAAAAATGCACGAATTTTACCCTCCAAAACTCCATTTGAGTGGAATTGTTCTATATACTTATACTGAACCGATATCATACCGCTGTACTCCATCACCTCCTGCATGTTCCAGTTGTTCTTGTGCATGAAGGACCCTCCTCTTGTCTCAGACAAGAGCCGTCATGTCCTGGTGTCTCCTTGTGTTTTTGTGTTTTTCTTTCTGGCTAACTGAATGTGTGTGAGATGGAGTTCACTTTCAGCGGAAGCAACAAAAAAAGCCTGTGTGGTGTTACTGCTCACTGTCAGAGAGGGCTCGAGGAACTCTGGAGCTACTCAGCAGGCCTGCACACAACACACTCTCTCATCTGTTCACACACATACACACACACACACACACACACACACACGCACACACACACACACACACACACACACACACACACAGTGGAAAATAATTCCAACAATTTTAGCAGAGAGGGGGAAACACGTGGGGCTGCTGTTTCGTCAGTGTTCACATTTTTTGGTAAGCGTCTGTCAATTTCCAGTGTGATCCTGTGCATACACACGGAAGCTGGCTGAACTACATACACATGCACAAAGGCACACATTTGTGTACACACAGTGACAGCTGTGGGTATTAAATGGCAGTGTGATGGATGGGGTTCAGACAGGATGGCCCTCATAACCTCCCCTTTATTTACCCTCCACTGAGTGACAGCAGGGAGAGAGGGAGGAAGGAGAGGAGAGGAGGAGACAGATGAGGTGAGGAGAGGGGAGAAGGAAATGGGAGAAGGAGAGGAGAAGAGAGGAGGAAAGAGAACAGATAAAAAAAGAAGAGAGGAGGACAGAACACAGATGAAAAGATGACAGGAGAGGAGGAAAGAAATATAGGAGAGGAGAGAAAGGGAACATGACGGAAAGGAAAGGAAAGGAATCTCAGCAAAGGAAGAAACAGGACATGAGAAGAGAGGTAGAAGAGATGAATTAGGGGAGGAAAATAAAACAGATTAAAGGAGGACATAAGAGAGAGAGAGGAAGGAAGGCAGAAAGAGAGAAAACAGATAAATGAGATAGTGAAGGGCAAAGGAGGAAAGGAAATATAAGCAAAGTGAAGGGAAGAAAAGAGATAGGGGCATAAAAGAAGACAATGTTAGTGGGAGGCACAGTCAAAACGAGAGAGAAGGAGAAATGACAGCAGAGAAGGAAAAGAGAAGAGGGGAGGAGGAGAGGAAAGATGAAAGAAAGGAGATGAGAGGACGGGGAAGATGGTAGATGGGCATGGAAGGGTTGAAGAGGGGTTTTATGAGGAGAGAAGTCAGGTCTGAGTTAGACCAAGCAAGGAGATGAAAGCAGAGGCAGCCGAGTGGAGGTTAAGAGAAAGAGAGCGATGGGATGAATAGAGCTGAAGGTTGGATGGAGGGGTGGGGGATTTTCTTAAAGAGCCGCACAAAGAAAAAAAAACTAGAAATTGAAAAATATTCCTTGCCGTTGACAGTAACCCTGTGATGATGGGTGCAGACACTTTCCTCACCTCCTTTAAATCCTTCAATTCCACAGGTCAATGTGAATCTGTGGCTGCCTGTCAATCACCCAGTCACTGTAAGCACCGCTGGCCTCCAACTTACACTGACAAGAGGAAAACTTTCTTTTCACTCTCTCCTTCTTTTGATCTGTACTGATCACTTAAGATATGCTCAGCCCAAACTGGCTGTCTCTGTTAGTCTGTACCTTCGCTCCAACCTTATTTAAATCAAATCTGCCTTTTCTATGATTCTTTTGCTCTCTTTTTTGCTCGGTTCCTTGATGGTTTTTTTTTTCTCTTTCTGCTCTGTGATGATCCATCGGTTTGGCTTTCAAATATCAGTTTCTTTACTCTGCCAAAATGATGCAGCCGAGGCTGAGATATCCCGGCTTTTAAGCCATAGTATGGATCGCATAATTCAGCCAACAGAATCTTCAAAATTTACTTGTATTGTGTAAAATTGGTGGAATTTCCCTTCATTTTCCCCTTTAACCCATGCAGTGTAGGCTGTATCATTCACTTGAATGAGGCCAGTGTGTTAACACAGCTGGAGTGCAGCTGGAGAGCTTGTAATGTTGGCGGGAAAAACTGTCAAACACTCCTCAGTTTTTACCGCAGCGCAGTGGGATGTCATCCAGCTAAACACTGCGATAGTTGATCATATAACCTTGAATGCACAGTCATTGATGGATCACTTCGCAATGCTAGCATTCACCTCATAATCATCATTATTGCTGTGCTACGTTTTCAGAGTTGTAAAATCACGACTTGTATTTCAAATCACCGTGTTGTATGTTGGTGTCTGATCAGCCCTCAGCGTAATAATAAACTTGATTTGTATAGATCTATTACTGATTGATCTAATACTCAAACCACCCTCCCTGGGTCGTATTTTACTGGCTCAAAGCAGCACAGCCTCGCCAACAAAGGCCCAACGCCTGCTAATATATTGGTCCCAGATCTCGCCATTGAGCTTAATGGCTTGAAATCTGGTGACTGTGAACGCCACAGCATATGATTCACCTCTACTTCCTGCTCACCCAGCCATTCAGCGAGCCCTCGTAACCTGTATGGAAGCATCAACATTTGTGACATTTGTCTGTCCATTTATTCAGGGTTGTCACTTGGCTGTAATGGTGCAAAAAACAAATCTCTTGAAGCCAGACCATGCCGGTGAAGCCAGTGAAGTATTTCCACATTTTGCATGTGTAAATTGTTTCCCTCAAAGCCAGCGCAGTACTACTTAGAGCTAAACGAGGCTCAATTCTTTTGGTTTTATTTGCGGGGCCGTGATGAAGAAGAAAATCACCAATTTGACGTATTTTAGCTATTTATTTAGGCTGCCGTTGCCCGCTTGAAAAGCAAAAGAATGAAAGATTATCTAGTAAATGACGCACACACTTAGTCTGTGGAGCCCTGACACACACACCGTTTCACCTTCAGACACAGAGGTGTTCATGAATGCATTCTGAGGAGATGTGAAGTCTGTTTTGATCATCTGTTCATTATCAAATATTCATACGTGGTTGCAGCACTGCTTAATATGTCTACTCCGCGCTTCATGCCGTCAAATCGTCGCATTCCCTTTCAGAATGAAAACCTGCCCTTCACTGTAATGCGTTAGCTGTACCCGTGATTCAGCATTCAGTGCAGGGTCTAAGCAGCCATGTGGGTCAAAGCTGTGTTTATTCCACAGATATAAAAATCTCCTGAAGACAATATCATATCAGCGAGGATCCACTGATGGCCTGCTTTATATCACACCATGCACATCTTTGCCAAATAGCATTTCCTTTTATTGATAGCGATACTGTGTACTGAGGGGATTACAAATTGTGATATAAGTCAAATAATCTGCCGTTGTCTGAGCCCGGTGCAGGACAAAGAAGATTACAGAGGAAAACACATGATTACATCTGGTTCCCCTCATCTGCCTGTCCAGTCTGTTATAGGTTATATGCTCCTCTGTCTGTGGCTGTTGTTTGTTTAGCTTCTCAGAGTGGCATTTAGGAGAATTAGCATACAGTGTGTGTGTGTGTGTGTGTGTGTGTGTGTGTGTGCAGTGCAGCTGCGTATCTTCAGTACAGTAAGTTGCTGATGCTTGTACTCCAGTCTTTCCTTTGATTTACATCGCCTCTGTAAATTGTGTTGTGTTAAACTACTTACACACACCCCAGAGGGAAACAAATTGCATGCAATGCTGTGGACAGATTGTTTGCAGATGCCACAAGGTGCTTTATGATTCACCTCTGCTCCTTCATATATCAGTTGTTTGGTAATGTGAGGAGAAACAAAACAGCGAAATACATGTCACGTTTTTTAGATTGGTATTGTTTTCCTGGCTTTGGTTTGAGATTTTTCAACAATAACCGAACCGGCAGCCAGAGGCAGGTGAATAAAACAATCACTATGGAGTGACTCACTGTTGATAAAACTTCTTTTTGTCTTCGAGGATCAGCAGAGAAATGTCAGCAGAATGCAAAAGCTGAGTATTATATCACTGGTCGGTGTTGTGGTGCCTGCCGTGCTCGGAGAGATGTAAAGATTAAGCTGCATCCTCTGGCTCTGCATTCTCCATTTTGCTTGTGAAGGCAGAATAGCGGCTTGCATAGTAAGTATGAGGTGGCTGGCAAAGGGAGAGGGCATCTGAAGACATTATGCAAAGTGCACCGGCAGACACTGATGGCTTCAAACACAGACAGATCAATGATGGTCAAACACACAACAAACTCCTATAGCTCCTATACGGTCTCAGTAAGGAGTTAGTTTGTGAACAGCAGAGTACAACAGCAAGCTGAAGTCATTGTCAGTCCAACCCAATGAACCCAGGCATGAACATGATGATTAGCAGGTCAAAGGGTCGTTGTTTCAACTGGGTTTGAAGTAGCAGTTTAAGGTCCAGTATATGATGATTTCACACTCTTTGTGTTGTTCGTAGGCTTTAAAGATAGATTCATATGTTTCGGGTGTCACCCAGGGCAAAAAAAAATCTAATGTCTTCCAACTACTGTAAATGAGTGTGTGTGTGTGTGTGTGTGTGTGTGTGTGTGTGTGTGTGTGTGTGTGTGTGTGTGTGTGTGTGTGTCCTAACAAGCCAATCAGCTGTATAGGTTCTTAGTGTAATTCTGACCAATATTTACAGCTATTGTTAGGCTGCAACCTCTATTGGCCATAGTAATTATGACGGGAACAAAGGAGGAGGTCCGGCGACATGGTATAAAAAGCAAGAATGTCCATATGAAGTGAGTGGGTTGGATAGATGGGTTAAACAAAGACAGGACTTTCACCCAGGAGGCCACTGTTTGTGTCCCATGTTAAAGCAAAAGTCAGCTTTGAGTGACGCGATAGCGCCACAAGACCTCTTTGGGAAGAGGTTGAGGTGGATGGTTAGGTCAGTAAACACCAGAAAACACTTATATGGGTCTTTTCAGGCTGGACAGTATTTATTCTGGGGGACTTTAGGCATTTAAGTGACTACATTTCTACATGGACCATAGTTACTATAAGACAAAAGTAATTGAACATCCTTTCTAAGTATGTTCACATAACTTGGAAATTTAGAAGTTTTTCACCTATAAAACAACTATATTTTTCAACTATATTTCACCTGGTTTTAACTGAGACACTTAGATGTCCTTTGACCTGTAAAAGCATGCAGGAAATTTGATACAGGTCTGTCACAGCAGCAGGGGTGGCCTGAACATCTGGACTAGTAGGAGGTGTGATCAGGTGGACCTGGTGAACTAGCAGTGAGTCCACTGACAACTGCATAAACATTAAATGCATCCCATCCTGTTTGATGAGACAGACTTGAGTATGTATTGTAAGCTCAGAAATGAATTATTTTTCATCATGGTTTCATCCTTCTTTTCCTGCCAATTTCACTTTGGTGTGTTCCACCTTTACAATCCTGGGCAGAGTGATAATATCATGCATAAATCATGATCATAAAAGCAGTCAAACTCTGATGTAATGAACATCTTCCCCTTTAAAACATCCCTTTGTGACTGATCCTAATGCATTTTCTGTACAAATCAGCATGTGAAAACCTTCAAAATTCGCAAACCATTGCTTTCATAATTATATTTACCCCTTCATTTTCACTGTTTGCTCGCTTTCTCATGGACCCACAAAATCAGCCTTTCTCATTCTAACACATCAGTCAACTGAGCTAACAACTAAGTAAATGGGATTTGCTCTTCACCAACATTCAGAGGTCAGATTTTTCCATTTTTGAGTCCAGTTGTCTCCTCCGACCCACTTCCACCTGGCCCGGTGTGTTGCCCTATGCCTGACATTGAGGAGCAGATAACCCCATGTAAATACATGAGGTGCTGAGGGCTGGGCTGGGGATGGAGTCTCCATTAAGTTGGGTAATACAGCGCAACGCTGTTTAAACAAAGCTCCTCAGTGGGACTCTGCTGCAGTTCAACCCCAGTGCCTGTAGGATTCCTCACTGGACTGGACTGTAATGAGGAAGGAGAGCCTCTAAGGCGGGTGACCCCCCTGCGATAACCAAATCGGCTCCATAGATCTGAGCAAGGACACAAAGATGAATTAGCAATGTGGAATTCACAGCAGGGACTGAGTGAAATGGGCAGATAATGACATAACTATTCATTTGCCCTCATCTTTGGCTTTCGTTTCATCACTCGTGCCCAGCAGTGTTTTTTTTAAATATGTTTTACCATATATGGAATGACATTGTGTTAAATCTCCTAGGGATAGCAGTGAGATAATGATAAAAGAGAGGTGTAAAGTGTGTGTCAGAGCGAGAAAGGAAGGATGAGATGTGTACAGTTTACCATTGATGCTCTGTGGCAGCCTTTGACACAACCTGCTCTTTGGAATAACCTTCCACCCACTCTGTCTGATTCAGAAATTACATCAACTGCACAAGATACTCGACACCAAAGTCAAATCAAACCAGTAAATCATATTCAATTTAAATACATTTACTCATCTGCAATCCTTAATCCACCAAACTCTCACTCCCTGCCATCAAATGATTCAGCTAAGTTGGTTTCAGTTCTCACTCTCACAGGTCATAAATAAGCCACTGTCTGCGATTTGTAACCAAAACCTTGTTGACTCACCAGTTTTGTAAAGTTACACATTTATAAGATGTTGACTTGAACAGAATTAATGGTGTTTTTCATGCATGGCAAGACAGATGACTCCTTTTAGCTTCACTGCAGCCTTCACTGCAAAGTTTTCGCACCATCTTTCATACACTTTCCTCGCTATAAACTTCTAAAGTCAGGAAGCTGTCTGCATAGCAATGAGCGAGTGAATCAATGGCAATATGAGGCAGCTGAAATTATGATATTATCTACAAGCGGGCAATTGTACCGATCCAAATCAATCAATCACAGAGCGGCTTCCAAAGGAAACGACTCAATTACTGCACCTGTCAAACCCACCGTGGTCAGACAGAAAACTAGTCGCTTTTTAAAGTATTGAATGCTGTGTTAGATTAGCAAGGCTTGTGATCAGACTGCAGCTTTGATTTTCAATCAGGAAGGGATGATGAGATGAAATAATCTGGGAAAAAGAGTTCAAATTTGATATCAGTGTGATGTTTCAGGCTTTGCAACATTAAAGGTTTGAACCACAGTGACCTATTGGGGTATCTATTAATACAGATCAGTTGCTTGAATTGAGTACTTAAGATTTTTGCCCATATCAGTACACTGTCTGTTCTATTGTCTATTCTACAGTGTACCTACTGTAATCTATAACAACAGTTTGCCACAAAAAAATACGGCACTGTGCCATATTTAGCTTTACAGTGTAATTCTGTCAGCTGGTTGGTTGCATGATTCTGTTATTTTAGTGTTCCTCCTGTAATGTCCACAGTA
Source organism: Chaetodon trifasciatus (assembly GCA_037975065.1). Lineage (NCBI taxonomy): Eukaryota > Metazoa > Chordata > Actinopteri > Chaetodontiformes > Chaetodontidae > Chaetodon > Chaetodon trifasciatus. Next base: position 10,077,827 of record JBBMOE010000014.1, on the reverse strand, counting down.
GACAGTTTATTATTGTGAAATGTATTATAGAACTATAGAATGTAGAATGAAAACCCTGAAAATTGCGAACATAGAAATGACTTGGACACGTGAATTCCTTACAAAATTAGTCTTTTATTAAATTCAGTGTGGTTCAGTCACGTTCAGTGACTGACACTTTAAAAATAATTTCATTTTTATAGATCACATAGAACACGATCCACAAAAACACCATTCCTCATGCTGAACAGGTTGAATTCATTTTATTTTTTTCTTTTGCTATGACAAGAGATGCCTGTATCACATTACATTTATTCCAGTCAGTAGCTAATGCACTTCAAATAATAAAATCATTGTAAAATACAATCCACAGGATCAATTAATCATGTCAAACAGGTTCTCAACAATTTGTATACAACTTACATGTCATACTTAATGTATCATGCCTCCAATATACATCTTTCATAATTTATGATCATGTGCAATAGAAAGCGAATGAAAGAACAAGCCTGGAGCTGCAGAAAAGAGACAACTGGAGTGAACTATACTGAGCTGACAGCCAAATTTAGATCACGGTTGCTTCTTGGACACCACTCCCCCCTCACTGGCAAATGTGAAATAACAGAGAGAGCATATATTTGGTGTGGTAAGTGAAGATTGTCTGTGTGTAAAGCATTCACCAAATAAAGATTCTATGGCGTTTTCTCATGATAATCACCTTTGTGTATCATCATTACGAAACAATTATCTCATTTCTATAAACTATTTTATCACTATGAGAAACAAAACAAGGATTAAAAGTTTCCCCAGCCCAGATGGGGAGAAAAGCAACACAAAACTTAAAAAGCTAACCACTAAATGGTAAAATAGAGCCTAGTCCTTCATGTAGAGTTCACAACAAATCCATAGAGGATCACATCGTACCATGGACATTTGATTTGACTACAAATTAATTGCTTCCTTTGTCGACTCTGTTGTTTCTCTCAGTCTTGCTCTCTTGTAGGAGTGAGGGGGATTTTACATGTCTGTGTCCAGAGCCCATTTTCTCATGATCTGTCCTGGTGAAGCCACTAGGTCCAATATAAACATGTCCCCGTTGAACTGGATTCAGAAAGCCAAAAGAGAAGACTGTCTCAGGGTAAACTGCATCGCTTGATGAAAGATCCTTTTTCAACTGCCCTGTCCCCAACTTCACTTGCTGATTAATTGCAGTGCAAAGCGAATCAAGGCCCCAGCATCCAGCATGGGTCTGGATTTGCAAAACCATAGTGGACCTATTACCTGCAATTGTCTCTAAGTCAATTTCAGACCTTCTGACCTCTCAAAAATACTGCATACTTTATGCCCAGCTGGCACAGCATGGATGACCTCCTTCATTATTCAAATTGTCTGGCACGGCACAGGAATTCTATGATAATCAACCTTGCATGCACTGTTGAGCTGTTTCAGAAAGGTTCCAAGACTTACAGTGAGATCATTTGGAGTTTAGTAGCTGCCTATTTTACCTCAAGCAAAGCTCCAAACCCCATTTAGATGCAGGGGCGATGTCAGTGTTGTGCAACTTCACACTTCTCAAGAGCAAGCTCAAAGTTAAGGTCACATATATTAAAATGTTCACGATTTCTTCCATTGTTTTTTGAATGAGCTGCAAAGACTGCAAATCTTCTATTGCACAATGTAGCCTAGAAAGTCACGTCTGTGTCCAAAAAAAAAACAAAAACTGATCGGCTAGCACTCGTTGCCTTTGTTGGTTGGGTTGGTCAGGGTTAGGTAGAGGGAGATAGGTCAGGATCTGGCTAAGGATATCAAGGTAAGCCAATCAGAGGCAGCATGGCATTGCCATGGGGAAAAAAATTGCAACGCCAGCATGAGTAGTGCAACTAGCAATGCAGATGCAGCTATGGTCATGCCCGGCCATCCAGCATGCTATATCGCCATAAAACAGTGCGTGAGCATCGTTAACTCCAGCATGAGTTAACGATGTTCTAATTCAGTAAAAACAATGCAGAGATTCAGCTCACCGTTCATCAAATCATGTTCAATGAATGCACTCTGCACAGCTCTGGGCCTCACAATGGTCAGTCACTAACTGTCAGGGTTGATAACATTTCACTGGTAAGAATGAAAGCCACTGCAACAGACATTTCATTATTTTTATGTCTTTCTGTTTTTTTTCTTTCTCCTGCTTTTAACCTGCGGCCATTGTTCACCATCTAATTCATAGAACTTATTTCCACTGAGGAAACAGTCCCTAGTGTGTACGAAAAGTGCGAGACGTCGGTGGAGTGCTGAGGGTAACAGGGACATTGTTTCTGGAAAACATGTGGCTCTTCAATTTTTTCCATTGCTTTGAGCACCACAAACATAACTCCATCCATCTCCACTCTATAGGGGTGGAGACCCAAACCTAGACCAATAAAACCCTTTAAAACCTGTATGCTCATGATAAATCAATCCCTTAAGATGTTGGATTTGTGTCAAGACACAAATTTAACTTAGTGTCTCAATCCCAGATGTCAGTGCACTGAATGTTTCTCATTTACCACAGTGTCACAGTGTGTTCTGTAATCTAATTTTGACTCAAACAAACCAAAACTGTGAAAAAAAAACTTCTAACAAGACAACATATCTGCTGTTGTTCTTGAGTTTTACAGCAGTTATTTAAAACCAGTGGCAGTCTCATAAATCAAAGCATAATCAGGCTCATTGTGGTTTAAGAACAAGATTTATTTTAAGATGAAAAAAAACATTAAATCAAGTGAAGTTGCCATAATGAACTTGCCACTGTTTTTTTTTTTTACTAAATTGTACTGAAAACGTTGCTGTGGGCTATATATTTGTATTAGCCATCAAATTATTCCATTCTGATGCTCATAGCTCACCTTCTGCCCACTGATACGCATACAGATGACTTTAACCATTTCACATGGCCCACAGGCCGCTGCAGGGTGCTGCTCCCCAGCTAAAGGTTAGCGGGAATAATATCAGTTTCATTATCACCCTCGCTTCATTTGATTTCATCTGTTTTTCCTTCTGAACGGTAAGGCTGCATGCTGGCCTGTCAGGCCTCAGACCTGGGAGGGAATTTACACCCCAGACGGCCTGATGGAAATTCAGCCGGCATTTGTATGAGCTGTGGAGAGGCGTACTGAGCTGTCCTGCTGCTGGGGGGGGGCAGAGAAATGGATGTAGTTGACCAGCATCTGCAAACAAATCACAATCAGGGAGGGCCCAATGTGATTTGTTTGTTGGTTTGTGTGTTTGTACCTGTGTGTGTGTGTGTGTGTAGTCAGGGTACAGGAGGATTGATGAATGTCTCATTCATTAGAACTAAAGCAGATTAAGAGGAGAGCTCACGGTGAGCCTCGTTCTCAGTTTGCCCTCCTGGCTCTTAAACCGCAAGCAGTCGGTGGACAAATGTACAGTCGTATGTCTTTCAATTCATCTTGGAATCAACGTAGATCAGAAAGTCTGCAGCGATCTAAAATAAAATGAAGAAAAGAATTAAAAGCCATCACATTTCTTGCTATGACGAATATCCATCCAACACACAGTTCACTCGGGTTGTAGAGTGGCATGACAGTGATGCTTCTTTTCTCTCGCAGCTGATCTTTATCCAAGAACAGACACCAGCTTGCAGAGAACATATTAAGAAGCCAACAGCCACAACCATTAACAAAACAACTTTCATTAGCAACAGATGATATAATCTACTGCCTGTGATCTCTACACCAAAATTACAAAATTGCTACCTTAATGTCTTCTACAAATTAGGAGATATCAAAGAGAAGAGAAGTCATAGAGCTTAACAAATTTGGGAATCTTTCCAGCTGGGTTAGGGTGATCCTGTTGCACGGTTACGACTATGCTAACACATGTAAAATATATTGTATGGATGCCAACCTGATTGTGAAGACAATCTCAACAAGAACACACATTCACATACACATGATAAACTGTATAGAGCTGTGATGAGTGTGTAAATGCTGTCAACAATGTAGAAAAAGAATCTAAATGTCTTTATGTGAGTTAAACTGGTGACTTGATGATGTCGTACCACAGATTACGAGGTGGTCTGATTCTCCTGCGATTCTTGTATTATTAATGCTTACATGTTCAAATGACAAGGACATTACTAGCATCTGTCGCAAATGAACATGCAGCTACACTTGACCTGCAGTTGACCCCATTTCCATTTTCCATATTCCAAAGTTGCTCGATACTTTCAAACCAGCTTCTCAAATCTTCTGCTTAGCTCTAATCTCTGTTGGGAAATTTTGCAGGTGAGTTTTATAACATGATGAGGCACTGGATGAAAAAGAGATGAAAGACTTGGCAGTGAAAGCACAGAAAAAACAAAGAGTATTTCACTCTAAGTACTACTATCAGTAGGCCTCATTAGCTCTTTTGGTATTGTTGTTGTAAAGATTTGAATGTGCATCATCTCCAGGTAGCACACTGCGGGCAGGATTTTATTCAAGAAGCATTCGTGTTCATGAACAAAGTTTAATTCTATTTGTTAATGCAACAACTAATTCATTATTGTTATGCCATAAATTATAGCACATGAACAACTTCTCTTTCACCGAATTTAGAATATCAGCAATGCTCCAAAGCATCCCTTTAGGCACACAGTTAATAATATCAGTAGCAATAGAAAAGATAACATTAAAGCATAGCATAACCTGTTTCCTGCTAGTATATGAAGCATTAAAAGATTAAGTGTGCGTTGTATCAAACACATGTGTGGGTGTAGTTCATCATATCCTGACATAAATACATATGATTCCCATAATCTCCTTTACTGCGACTGTTTACCAACATCTGTTGGATGACAGGCCCCCTGTGTATTGAGACCTGGATACACCGAACACAAGTTTCTGTTGGCAGATGGGTTAATAATGTCGACATTTCATTTAGCAGCACTTGTGTCTGTTCAGTGAGAGGTAGCACTGATTGAATCGCCATGTACAACATTCTGTGCGACGCTTCCTGTCAAACACAGGTTCTTGTATCAGTGCAAGCCTATGGGGTCTTAGTGATATCTAGAACATGCCCAACAAGAACCTTCACAAGATGTCCCTCTCTGCTCATTACCATGAAAACATCATTAAAGTAACACTGCAGGCTTAAATGGATTCTCTGGTCCACATGCATCTGTGTTGTTATACTTGTACACAAGTATATACGCATACAAATCAATGTGTGAGCCCATCCTGCGTATGCCTGCACAGTTTCACATGTGCTTGTGCATTGCTAATGAGAACATATGGCAGAAGAGAGCAACCATGAAGTAACTGTGTACTTTACGAGAACGTCATCAACAACCCTCCCCTGCTTTGCATCTTCTACATCTGTCGGGGCTCAGCGTGCACATGGTTCCTCTGCACTACTTCGCAGATCCAGCGGAAGCCTCCCTATGATCGCTCTTTCACTGCTTGTTCCCACGATGCATTGTTTGGATAGATTTATAATGCCGTTGTTTGCCTTGGTTTCCCGTTGTGGACCTACTTATTTATTGTGGTTGATTTAGTTTCTACACGTCGCAGTGTTGTTTGTCTTTCTGCCATGCGTCTTCTACCAAGTGCAATCAACTTTAAGTCCTTCACTTTGTCCTTCTGCTTCTGTGTCTTTTTCTGTCTTTTATTAGCTACAAGCAGCAAATCACTCAGCTGGTCCCAAAAATGTCAAAATGGGTTGTGCTTGTTTCAGGACTAATACAGAGATACTTGAAGTCTGCATCACTTTGAGTTTTTGACAGAGCACAACAGATATCCAGAGTTCTGAATGAAATGAGTTAATTTAGTGCTGAACTGCTTGTAGTTTGTGACAAACTATGTGCTTTTCCTCCAGCTTGTCTCAACTAACCATTGCTGGTTGATTCCACAAGGATGATATGTGTGATAATCAAATTTCTCATTTAACTTTTTTTAATGTTGGTCCTTTGTGAGCAACCCTGCCTCCATTACACTTGTATATAACCAAACTATATTATATAAAACTTTTTTCCCANCACACTACATGCACACACGCCATGCTTCCGTGAAATTATTTTCTCCGCCTTTAACCCGTCCTTGGTCCGTCCTTCCTCTGTAGTAGACCAGGAGCGGTGAGCTGCCAGCCGACAGCAGCGCCTGGGAACCCAGTTTCTTTTGTCACCATTGGTCAGGTGGTGATCTTCTTGCATGTTTTTAGTGGGGGTTGTTTAAGAACATGGGGAGAACATACAAACTCCACACAGAAAGGCCTCTTTTTCCTCGAGCAGCAGGCACCGAAGGCATGGTGGAGGACACGCCCCCAGCGCCCACAGTGAGAATGGAACCCGCCTAAGTTTATTTGCTGTTGCACATTAGTTGTATATTAATGTCATTTCCAGGAGTTTGTCGTGAGATATGTCATGTCACTTAATGTGTTTAAAATATGACCCTTGAAAAATCCTGACCAGAACTCTAACATGATGATAAGAATAACACGTATTCTCGCCTCACTGGAATCAGATGAAAATGTCACACTAGGATCTAAAGGTTAAGGGCTTCCTACAGACAACCAAATCAGTATTGATCAATGACACCATAAATATATACTCAAACAAACTGCATCACATCCATACTGTCAGGCACGATGTGGCTGACCAGCTCAGGTGCCACTTTTAATAAAACTCCAATACTGACCCCATCGATCTAACCCCCGCTAGCAAGCAAGCAGCTTCTCACTGTGGGTCAGGAAAAATGACCCAGACAGAACAGGACTATTGGCATGCCAGAGTGATCATGTCTGGGCCATGCTGGAAATCAGAGGAGTATTATCTAATCAATTCAATCTGGGCTAGCAGCATGTCTGGAGGAGAGACAGAGGGAGACAGCAGGAGAAGCAGAATAATCAACAGAGATGAGGCTCCCTTCTCGGCCTCTATGAGCTTTCATTGAAGTGGTGCCCCAAAACATTGATCCCTTGTATCTGCCTCTGGCAAAACACCAAAAATTATGATAAATAAGCCCATTAACCAGCAGGCTGTGCAGAGATCTGAGGAGACTGTAGACCTCTTGCTCTGCTCTGTTTGTTGTTCACTGAGGGTCCAACAGCATCTAAATGTGCAGACCTCCAGCCTCAGCAAAACAACACGCTGATAGATATCCCCTGCCACCACTGCTGCTGTGATTGCTGTTGATTTGTATTCAAATCAGCCTGCCGAGGCATTAAGATGAGATTCATTGTATATTGTGTTGTTTCATTTTACAGCCAACAAATGGTGCTGGGCCGCTTGCTGGTCCTCTCTAGCCCGCCGCCGCATTACTGCAGCTCAGAGGCTTTTAGTTGAATCCATTTGCTCAATTCCACCAAGTCAAACAGATAAACTGACAGCAATTTGAATCAGAAAGGCAGAGAAAAGAGAAAACTAAAGCAGGTGTCTCAAAAAGGAAATTCAAGGAAAAGGTTGTGGTTTGTGTCCATCTGCTTTTCAACGGGAGTGTGTGGTATATACAAAAGGCTGTGTGTGTTTGTGAGCTTCTGTGGGTAAACAGATGTAGCTAAAAGTGTGTGTTTCTGCATTTTGTATGTGCATATGCAAGAAGGTTTCTGTGTGTTTGTGTAGTTCTGGGAAGTGATGAATCACCTCAGGCCCTAGTGTGCAGTACCTGGGAGTAAAACCACAGAATTTGTTGTGGTTGTGCGTGTGTTTGTGTGTGTGTGTGCCAGATCCTCACTACGTCTCAGTGTTTTAATAAGATGACCCAGGGAGCCACAGAGGCTGCCAAGGTGGAGCTCCTCTCCCCTGAGATGGTTGTCACAGATGGAAATACAGAAACACGGGAGGAATGCCAAAACCACAAGAGAGCCTCTGCTGTGTGTGTGTGTGTGTGTGTGTGTGTGTGTGTGTGTGTGTGTGTGAGTGTGTCTGTTTTCGTGAGGATTTTTCCCTCACCAATTTTCTTCTCTGTCCTTTCTCCCCTTGAAGAGGCAGTTTTTAATCAGTGTTGTCGAGAGAGGCACTTCACTTCTCTACCTATCAAATTTCATCACAATGGGGAGAAATCATTTGTTCAGATGATGTCTGGTCTTTATTGAGCAGTATCTACAGCAGTGAACAGAAGAATCAGTGCAAGTTCTGTTATTTTCCAAACTTTTGACTAGTGTTGAAGGGAAATTGGGACCAGTTTATTTAAATTGCAGCTTGGGAGTCAAGATGTTGTTACAGTGATGAAAATACATGAGTGCAGTAATACAATACCTTCATACTGTTGATATGCGTTTCTAAAAAAAAATCTAAAAAATTTGAACATGTCTCACAAGCTGAAAAAATGTAAATTCAGTCCAGTTTGTCATTAATTTAATGTTATCTACCAGGATCATTTCTGAATTAAAAGTTCCAATACAGCAATACAAACATACTCCATCATAAGTGAAAGTACATCTTTATTAGGCAGAATGGGCCATTTAGTGTAATATGACTACACTTAAGGGATAATACCTGACAAGTGGCACATTCAGTGATTGTGATAGATGACATGGGGCTAAAAACCCCATGACATGAAACAGAGGGAGGTGTGCCTCCACTCTCCAGACTTGGAGTATATTATCCCACCTATACATGACCACCTGCCACCAAATGTTTTTAAATATCATAAAATATAGACTGTGTCCAACAGGCTGAGCTCAGAGCTTTAAAATCCTGACAATATTATATTATTTCAACAAGTTCCTTGATAGTTGCTTGTGTTTCCTACTTCCATTTCCCTGCTTTCACAAGATGAATCTTCACACTTGGACTCACCCATAGTTCATTCATTAAATGTGAATGAATTTACATGCAGCACTTGTACTTTTTGTTCTGTTGGGAAGCACAGGCAGATGTGATTCAGTACACTGGTGTATTTCAGCACACAGTACATTGAGTTGCATTTTCTTTCGCGATAATTATATGACAGGCAGTATGTTATTGCGTCCCTGAACATGTAATACCAATATGGATGTGGACGTCAAAGCCTCCGCAACACATTCTCCATCCATGTGTAAAAAGATGTAAAAGTGTCAAACATGCTCCAGGAAACCAGCATCTTGTCATTGAATCTGTACTACAAAACCACTTTACACTTTCTGTGCTAATGTGTGTTGAACAGTGTAGTAGTCTAAAATTATCATTTTCGTGATAAGGGTCAGCATGGTTAGGAAGTGTTTACCACTTACATCAACAGGAACATTTATGCATTCACCTTTGGAAATGTGCACATTTGGAATTGAAGACCTCAAGCATTGAGTCATTGAGCAACATACAAGCCGCATGTAATGTTGTGCTATAATTTCCAGAAATAGGGATATTACACAGGGTTTGAAACGATATATTTATGTAGTAGTGTATATAGTATGTATAGTAAATGGCCTTTTTTTGTAGAATGCCTAGACTACTGGCATTTTCATTTGCTTTATTGTAGCTGATACTGATCCATTAAAACTGCGTGATGGGCTCGGAACATCTCTAAACACCAGTGTTAATTTAAAAAAGACCATATGTTTTGTCATCGCACCACATGTTTCACATTTCAATCTGTGAGAAGTTCTCCTTGTATGTTGTGCATTGCACTCTAGGACAAAAATGTCCAAGCACACCATCTTAGCTTGTTTATGTGGGCTTTATTTTGTCATTTTACCTGTAAGATGATACTATATATTTAAAACACATTTACAATGAACTGATGCTATGCATTTAGTACACAGTATAGACTATTCCAGAAGAGCTAGTCATAGCTAATCAACCAGGAAGCCAGACAGAAGTCATTACTTATTAATTAACCCGACAGTGTAAAGTCTCAGACTTTTCCCAATCTATACTTGTCTTTATTCAGGTTGCATCTGCCCTGCTGATCCACAAAGATGTTTGTATGAATGTCTGTAGGAATGGCATATGTGTGCTTAAACCCCAGCACTCTGGGAATGATCAAAATAATATACTGACAAATCATAAAGTGATAATGCGCAGTTACATCTGCTTCAATATGGCAGTGAACATGCTCTTGTTTAAATCATTTGCTATGCACTCTACAGTTGTTGTCTCTTATCTCTATCAGTCTCTCTGTCACCTCAACAACCCACACATGGATCATGTGAGTTTACGTAACGTTATTTAACCTAATCTTACAACTGATATATTTGAAGATTATGTGGATGGATGTGAATATTGCAGCAGGGAATATTCTTGTAGCTCAGCCGACTGAGCCAGGCATATTTTGGTGGAATCTCTGAGGTGCCAGATGGCAATAACTCAGCTTCATCATACAGTAATTGGTTAGAAAGCACAAGAAAAGCAATGCACCCTAGATTGCTAAGACCTTGATAGGAATCTCAACAGGAGAATTGTTTTGCATAATTTTCATTCTATAAAGTATTGGCTGACTTAAAGCCAAAAACAACCACAATCAGAAAAACTATCAACTTTTTAACCACTCTGTTATCAGAGGCATTGTTTATTCTGATTAACAGTAAGTCATGTAACGTTGTTGTGTTATCCCATTCAAACCTTTTACCTAAATCCTAATCTTAAAGCCTAAATCTGTGTCTTCTTTTACTTAGTTTTCCTTACATTTTACTTGTCTCCCTTTAAACTGTAATTGTGTTGAGCATTTGCACTGTACTTCCCAGGAATCACCAGTGCTTTACATCTCTGGACTGACAGTAACTCCCACACCTCCAAACAAAGCAGTGTGTGCTGCTGTGCTCAGAGCGCTAAAGCAGCCACAAAAAACAGAGTGTCCATTTAATCCAGAGGAAGAGCCACCAGTCTACACAGATGGTTTTTATTTGCACTTCATGACTACACGATATTCTCTTCTTAAAGCTGGACTAATCAGTTTGTGTAATATTAACAATGGATCAAATGATTATGTGTCATGTGAAAGAGGTCAGTTGTAGTGATTACCGCTTGACTCTGTAGTTCCCCTCCACTGTACGAGACCTTTTAGCTTCTTTCAGATCATTGTTTTGGTTTTCCTGCCTACATTCTCTGCTTGCTTCCAGTAGAACATATGATTTCACGGGCAAAGCTCTGATAAACCCACTGAAGACTACCTTGCCGAACCGAACAGCAGACAAAGTTAGCCATTACCTACTGAAAAAGTCAACACGAGCCAAATATTTTTGGCAGAAGGTGGTGGAGACCAAAACAGAGCTAAAGCAAAAAGAGAGCAAATGTTGGACTTAAATCAGGTGGACACAAACATGGCTCCAAATGAATGTTAATGTTGCTTCTCCGTGTCTGCTGAATGTGTTAATAGTAGCAGGACAGGTATTAACATTAGAAAAAAGCATATTATGGATATGGAAGAACCCAAGTTAAGATCATGTAGCACTCACACTGCCATGCTGGTCATTATTTTAATGGGAGCTGCACTTTGCTTGTTTTTTTTTTTTGTTTTTTTAACCTTAAAATTCAAGTCCAATACTTGGTACTAAAGATAAATAAAGTTAGTTCCCATGTTCACTGTAGCATTCCCGTTTAGCTAGTATCGACTTTCAGACTACCCTTTAGCATGCTTGTCCTCCTCTGACTGATTAATCTGACTGTTTTGCTTTAGATTCTATGTTCTTTGTCTATTCAAGCAAACTAGCTCTCACTGCTCACACAGTCTCACTCCATTCTTCAATTTAGTGCAAACAAACTTCTGTTGATGCAACTCCAACAAACACAGAAGTTTCTGTGTTTCTTTTGTTCGTGGAAAAGCCAACAGTGGGAGCTTAGAAGAGCAAATGGAAAAGGCTGACACTTCTGGGTATTGAAGTCCTTGGTTTTCCAATTTTGCTGCTATTTGGGTCTAGTGACACACTTTATGGCTTATTGCAGCTTTAAGTTTTTGGTCCCTCCTGATACAAACACTGCTGTACATTCAAACTTATAAATTAAGACAAAAGCTCAGATGATACATCATGAAAATGTATTGCTAAGTCACCTGCTAATGAATATTTGGACTTCGTACATAGCCAAATTTCTAGACTGCAGTCAAAAGTAAACATTATTTTTCATGTGCGTAGAGAATTGCTTAAATTTTGGTTTATTGCAAGAGGTGAAATAGAAAACCACCAATGAGCAGTTGGGCAAAACTGAAATTATCCCCACTTTGTAAACCCCACTGCTGTCTCACAGCAGCTCCTCTGGTAAATCACAATCCTTTTCGGTTCCTCTGATCTTTGAAGCAACAAAATGAGTTAAGACTTGAAGAGGATTTTGAAAACAGCCAGAAACAAGAATAAAACCGAGCACTCAGAGGAAGTAACAAATGAGTTCTCACTGAGCTAAAACATCTCAGCCTTGATGTAAAGTTACGATCGTGCTGGGACGTTGCATCAGCTTTTTAATTATAGTGCTACAGTATGTTGGAGTAAACAAAGTAGACGAGATTAGGAGAAGAAAACATTTCCAAGTGAGTATAGCCTTCAAAAACATTTCATTTCAATTAGCATGAAAGCTTGGCAAGTGCAGTCACGCAGGGGCAACAGCAGTGACTACAACGATTACAGGTACGTCTAAGACATGCACACACACCAAGAGATGTCAATTAAAAGCTGCCCTTCAACTCACCACGAAAGAACAGAAAAGTGACAGATAATCACGCAATTTCGGGACAAAGTTACTTTGAGACTGAGTGAACACATGGAAAATTTGATGAAGCTAATCTAATGTTAAAACAGTTAAAACACTGCAGCTCTTTGGAGGAAATGTTCTCAGGCAAATGCTGTTAAATTCAGGATATTTTAACAATATTTGCATTTTCTGTGATCGCTGCACTCATAACACAATTCTAACGTGTAGAAAGACCCAAAAAAAAAGTTCTATGAAGACCAGAAGCCTCTACACATGTACTGTACACAGTCCAATGCATTTAATGATAAAGCAAGCCTGCAGAGTGATTTCAGACCAGTACATTTGGTGTTGTGCTCACTGACAGCTGTTTCCCTGAGCCAATCAAACACTGGTAGGTGAGGAATGAGGAATGGAGTCATCATGTTCCTGTGACAGAAAAATCCCTGTGAACTGGCAAGGATGAGATTGACGCAGCTGTACCAGTCCTTGTAAGCTGACTTAGCGAAAGAACTCCTTCCAAATCTGATTATTTCTATTAGAAAGTTAAGTGCTAATAGCAACCATTCCATTGTACCATGTCAACTAAAGTGCAACACACACTACACCACATTGTGCCACATGCTGTCAATTAACATTCACAGCTCACACCAAAATGCTCCATACAGACACAAGATGTAGTCATGGTTCAGTAGGCCGGATGTGCCAATCAGCGGAGCAAATCGGCTCTTCTGAACAGCTGGCATGCATGTGTGCTAGAAAATAGGAAAGTATTTGCTGACACGTCAACCGTTGCGTCAACCTGCAATGATGTGTTTGAAGATGTTGCCAGTGTGTTGGCTTACATAGAACACAATGGGAGTGGGCGCCACTGCTGTGTGTGGATACAGATATCATGAAGGATTGGTCACAATGCTTTCAAACTGAATAATGAAGTGAGATGAAATGTCCGCTTTGACTCGCTATTTGTTATTTGAACATCCAAATTGTGAGTGTGAGATCCATCCACAATAGTGGATATAGACCTCAAAAATCCAGAACAAAAAGAGGTGTGTAGATGTGAAAATTAAAGTTGCGCAACACTGCATCTGTCAGTTGTGATGGAAAATGATGATGATTAGTAAGTGTTTGAAGTATCAGTTTTCTTCTCACTACTGTGTGTTATATAGGAAGTAGAGAGTGAGTGATTGAGGTAAGGATTTTGGACAGAGCTGAAAATATACAACGAAAAGGTAGAGTTTTTATTGGCAGACATTTTGAATCATTACAAGAAGTGAACAGATTTAGTGAATGATTTTCATAAAGTCTGCATTCCATTTAGTTATGAATGTACACAGTACCCTGAATGGAACTGTGCATGATGGCACGCTGTGGCAACTGAATTTGGCCATCTTAATGTGATTATTTACACCTTGGCTAGTTCTGCGGTTGACATTCAAAATGTCTGCTGTGAAAAATCCCAGAGCACGATGTGACATCAAACACACCACAGCTATGATTTTCATGCAAGTACACCTGGGAAATGCAGTTTACAGTCATGGTTCCCGGAGTGCAAATGCATCGGTGCAACTCTTCAAACACAGCACAAAAACCGAGGATGAGTCAATACAAAAAGTAATCAGGAAAAAGTATTTCTTCTGTCTGCCTCCTCTGTGCTCCTGTGCAGTCTCCTCCATTCCACACTCTCTTCTTATTTCTGGCTACTTTCAAAATCCTCTTTCAAGTCTTTTGGCTTTTCATTTGCTCGGAGCTCACACAGCGCTCGGCCTTGCTCGTGTGATTGTGAAGCCCAGCTAAAAGGCACGGCTCAGTCACTAGCGGGCGGATTCGCTCCTGTTTCTCTTGAACACCTCTGACATACCAAATAAATGTGCAGAGAATGATAAAGAAAGGATTTTTGGTTCGTTTGACAGGTTGCTGTTTGTCAGAATTTTTTCCGTGATTGAAGTTGTGTTGGTTTGTTATTTAAGTGAACTCCGGCTGTAGTCAACGATAAACCCTCAGTTAAATGATTTTTAAAGCTGAAATAAATCCTCCACACATACAAAGTCATAACATGGACCATAATGAGACTAATCTGTCTGAACATCTGAGATTGGTGGTTGTCTCAGGTGCATTCTGGCATCTGACTGCATAATTATGTGTTTCTGTGTGCGTGGAATGCATTGTCTGTGCGTGACATTTAGCATAACATTCTTTTATTGGTCTCACAAGCCTGAAAATTATGTTCATGGACAACTAAGAAACTAAGAAAAAGCTAAAAACACAACATGTGACATGGAGTGACATTAGCATCCATTGTGAATGATGTTTCTGTCCGCATGATGAATGTAAATCTATATATTCACTCATTAACTCTATTTTGGTCTCCACCAACTCAATTATATGGCAAAAGTGGTCTACTATGTTGCACTGTCTAACTTCTGGTACTGGTTAATGAGAGTGACCCGAAACAATAAAGCCACAGGTAATCAAACCAGCACACTGAGCTAAAGGATGCTGCAGAGCTGAGTGAAAGTGGGAGATAATTCTCTGTGGTTTGAAGACATGACACAAAATATTTGAGTCCCCCAATCTCTATAATTCTCTTTCCACACACTTGAAATTCTGCCTTACATACTCACACTCACTCAACCCCAGCCAAGATTAAGTTACAAACTAAGCCACTTATCACCCTTGTAATATTTCTTTCATATTCTATTATATCTATATCATATTCTATTTGCCACATCTTCCAATTGCCTTGTCAATTTTTAAAGTCTATTTCAGACTCCATCATTCTTCTGTTGTGCTTTAAGTGGCTTTACACTGCATGCAGCACCTACCCTGAGATCAGCTAATGTCCATCCAACTACACTATATTCCTTCCACATTATGTTCTCGTGAGATTTTAGTAAAGCACCAAGGCACGTTCACAGAGCAGGATTGATGGAAATGATGCTGAGAGTGTTTTTAAAAAAACTAGCCTGGGAACAAATTATATCTACAACAGCTTCCTCCAGTCAGCAATCCCTCCTCCTCTTCCTCCACCACCCCCTCCTCCTCCCTTCATCTCCCACTTGCCTCACTCAGTCTCGGACTCGTAGAACAACTTCCACAACAATAAGGTAAATACGCTGTGAGTGATGGGAGAAAATGTGGGGCTAAGTGCAGCCCAGACCCTTTGCTCTCATACCTTTCCAGGTCACAGAGGCTCGGGGGATTACAAAAGCAATTGTACACCTATAGCCCAACATCAAGCGATACAGCCACGTTTGTTCCTCCAGGCCATTAGCCCCCAGTGTGTTAGTGGCTTTGCACTCCCAGTGTAATAATCGCCGAACTCACTCCACACCTCCACACACACTCATATTGCTTCAACCTCTGAGCAAAGCAACTTAATGTTGGTCTCAGTTTTTAGATGTTCTGTCGAGTGCTCAAGTCGTGATGCTGCTCTTGATCAGTGGGAGTATTTGAAAGCAGAGAAGGGTGATGAAGAAAAATTTGCCAACATTAGGAGACCTACCAAATTTGGTTCGTCGTGGTGTCTTTGGGAAAAGCAGGTGCTTTCAACAGCAACTAGAACACTCACACATGCTTTCTCAAAGTTATTACTCAAAGGTCCACACCTGGTTTTTATTTAAGGTCAGATTGATGATGACAAAATTCATTTTAATTGATTCATTAATGTCAAATCTCCTCTGATTGGGCCAGCACCAGATGGACATATTTGTTTCTGACAGCTACATTTACGCTACTTGTCAAAACTGTGCGCTAGAGACACATTCTGTATCTGCGATTTTGAAGCTGATAGCAAATTTTCTTTAATTTTAGCACATCTTCATTAATGTGTGAACGCAGCAGCAATAACACACACCACTCTCTTCAGCAGTTAATGTTGCCATGACAACGATGTCAATCCTAGGGGAAATCAACCACATTAAAACCTCATTCATGTGGCGACAGGATCGCTGTCAAAGACCTCCAGCTGCACTGTATATTCAACATCACAAACAACTTATTGATCAGGAGAAATTTATTTCCTTAACTACATTTGTCTAAGGGCAGGAATTTGACAAATAATAAAAATATATTTATTTAGATTTAATTAGCCTATTATTGTTGAATATTTTCACTTTCTTACAAAATTAATGTTATTTTTATGAGCCTTTGTTAGTGTGAGCAGACTCATAACAATAACTAGATACTGAACAAGATGCAGACCTCTGCCAAGGAGGCAGTCAGTCTCAATCCAAAATCCACAGTTGAACTACCAATAAATGAGTCCTTATCTCAATAATAATAACAATTATAATAAAAACTCAGAAAGCCAACAAAAATACTCATCATGGGACTCTAAAACAGTTGGCCAATGAAAAATAAACCCAAGTGAAGCCTTGTGTCTCTAATAGAAAAGCTTAAAAATTCTTCAGCGACTCTGGCAGTCCAGCCAGCATGCTGCTGTCAACTTCAGAGAATAGCCAGCCTGTGGGCAGATCAGTTTGATGGTGGGGTCCATGGAGTAGAGAAGATGGAGTTGGAGAATAATCTCATTCTGCAGAATGGGTGAACTATGAATTCTAAACTGTCTGGCTTGTTGTCAGGGGCTGGCAAGCTAATCACAGATTACTCTCAGGTCACACTGGGACTTTTCCACTGGTGAGTAATGTTAGATGCAAGCATTTTCTGAATTCATTAATATTCTGAAGGCTGGATTGGAAACTTTAGCCTGCTGGATGTAGCCCGACTTGGCTGATTTTTCAGAGGGAAATAACTTTGAAAATATCAGTTATGTCCCTAATCTTGGGTCAGGGTCAGGGGGAAGTGGCAATGCCACGCTAGTTGCATTGCCACTAGCAATGCAACTAGCGTGCCAGGAGTGGTGGCTGCTCATGCCAGGAGTGGTGGCTGCTCTCAACAGGACGTCCATTTTGTAAGTGCTGCAGGAGTTAACGGAGTGGCAGTTCTGCCAGTGGAGCTGCAAAGCGAGAGGGGATGATGAAAAGAGAGAGGGATCCAGTGCCAGGAGTGGGATAGGGAAAAGGCAAGAGTCCAGTGGTGAGGAAGGGAAGTGAAGCAGAGAATGATGCATCAAATCTGAGAAGATAGGGAAAAGGAGAGAATAGAGTGGAAGAGATCTGCTGTCACAATGTTGGCTGATCAAAGGCCCTGATGTCCCCATGAAAAGATCAACTTATGTACTACACCACGTTTCAGAAATCTAATTTAGCCGTGGAGAGCAATTGTCACATTCAAGCCATGATTCACTGTATGCAAAAAGTCTGCTTTCAATTTCCTTTGATATACATATTTGAGGAATACAAATTCCCACATGTTTGATCAAATCTGTGTCTTAAAGTTTAAGGGGGTTGCAATAGGAGGGAAAAAAAAAGAACAGGCATGAAACTTATATCCCCTATTTGTTATTCATGCATAAGCTCCAGCTCCTCTTGCCTCATTCATATCATACTTCAAATGATTTGGCAATCAGGCCTCAGGGGGTGTACTGGAGAGGAGGGGAGCAGAGACAGGAGAAATATTGCTCGGCGTTTCAGCTGTTCAGTAATTATTTCTCAGGCTGTAGTGAAGACGCCCAGAAGCTGATGAAAGACCAGTAGATCTTTGGGGTCCTCTGAGAGCCTCAGTGCTCCATGAGAAGTGCTCCATTGATCTGAGGCATCATGGGAAATCTTGCAATCTGAGCTGGACAGTAGCCCACTTTGAATCCTCTCACAAACCAATATCTAAATATCTGTTTGTTTGTTTTTTTCTTTTTTTCAAAAATGGATTTCTTTAAGCACAGCAGTCTTTTAAGAGTTGTATTGGTTGATGCAAGTCATTTGTCCAGAAGCTCTCCATTTTCTCATTATTTGACATCTTAAAGTTGTCTTTTAGCCATGCTAGTGAAATAGATAGATAGATCAAGTACTTTATTGATTCCCTAGGGGAAGTTGCAGTGTTGCAGCAGCAATTCACATATCACAAAACACACATCATTTACACTAAGCTGACTTCAGATAGGTCATAAAAATACTGCAAAAAAAAAAAAAAAAAAATATTTACATGTGCATAGAAACTACTGTACTAGATAAAATAGAATTAGAATAGATTAGAATGTGCAAAGTCCCTCAGACAATACATCTCCTCCCCTTGCACAGAGGGGAGTCATTGTACAGGATTACTGCAGTGGGTATGAGTGACTTTCTATAGTGGTCCTTACTGCAGCGGAGTTGAAGAAGCCTCCAACTGAAAATACTCTGCTGTCTGATTAGTAGGTCATGGCTCTAGAGATGCCAGTGTAGATCTGTCAGTCAGTTTAAGGCTGGAATATTGCAACATTTGATCTCTAAAGAACCAATCCCGCTGATTTTTGGTGATCCACTGGCTTCTTCTGTAGCCACGAGGTTGACATTTGTTGTTCTACGTGAAATGTGTCTATTGGATGGATGGCCATGAAATTTAGTAAACAGACTCACGGCGTCCTCGGGATGAGTTGTAGTAATTGTTGATCACGTAGCCTCTAGCACCACAATCACATCAATATTTAAATTTGTTTGTTTTCTTGCCAGATCCCGCAAAACTAATGACATTCTCGTCAGCCTCTGCAATCCCTTAATGAGTGTTTATTGCCAATTAGCAGCATGCTAGCATACTACTCTAAGATGTTGAACATGATAAACATTATGCCTGCTAAACACCATAATGATAGCTACCATAATGATAGCATTGTGAACATGAGTAACAGTGCTAGCATTAGCATTTAGCACCAAACACCACTGTGCCTATCTAGCATGCATCCTGGAGGCAGACATTGCTGGGAGACATTGCCTGCTTTTGTTATCTACTGTAAACTAGAGACCATCTTGTGATGGGATCACACCAGCCATAACACCCCTCAACATGCTGACGTCCTGGCCCATGAGCACTCCGCAGTCATTACTACATTATTACATAAGTAGCCTCCTCGGTACTCGTGGGTCGGACCACACCTCTCTTAGAACTCTACCTTGATTTTGATCTCAGCTACACACCTGTAAATAGCCCAAGCTATGAAACAACTTGGCTTTGATCAGTGCATCAAAGAAGCAACCACAGACAATGGAACTCTCATTGATCGCATCTATTACAATAGAGTGTGTCTTGAAATCCTCACAGATGTTGTCAACACCTACTACTCTGAACCATGATCTCACTGCAGCGATGGTTCATTAGAACAAGGATACAGTGATCACATTTATGTTTTCACTTCCATTGTCCTAGTGTGGAGGCCGAAAACTCAGATACGTTCTGTATATCTGACATGATTAGATACCGCCGAGTGAGAAAATATCTTTTATTGTAATGTGGGTGAGCTGACCCTTAAAATCATCGGTTGCTTTAAATTCCTTCTGCTCTGTGTTACTTTCTTGTAAGAATCAAAGCTGATTTGCCATGCATGGAAAATATATTTACTTCAAAAAGAGCCTCAATCTGCTTGGCCCGCAGAAAGACACAACTTGCCAGAACCATCCATTACAACACGGACTGTAAAGACACAAGCTATTATAAACCAGAGAGAAAAGCAGGATTGGTGTCCTCTGATGAGACTGTTTGATTAAATGAATGCCAAATGATATCTGAGAGCTAATGATTTATCAGCCATCAAGACATTTCATTCAGTTTTCAATTTCTTTTGGTCTCTTTATTTATTACTCCTTTAATGTCTTCATTTTCAATCTTGGACACTCTCTATTTTACCCTCATATATGTCCTTTGCTCTATGATTTATGCAATTTCCAAAGCCTATCAGATGGTCAAAGGTAAGTAAATATGTAATGTATGTAGCTACAAAGTGCCTCACACAGACAAAAGGACAAAATTGAATAAATAAATAAAGTAAAAGCAGGGTTGTGTTGTTCACTCTCAAGTCCACGCATATGACGACCAGAGCTGCAGATGCTTTGTGTCAGATTACAAGTCTTCATGAACCACACGCTCGTTTAATACTTTGGATTAGTGCATACATGATCAAACTTCACCAACATACTAATGAGTGAATTATAACGGTATATCTTTTGTTGTGGATACATAAACACAAACAGCAAAATAGCTTATCCTTGATTGTATGTGAACAGAGCATAAAATGATGCTGCAAAGATAAGGCATCCATGTAATTAGAAAGGGATCTAGAGCGGGGGATGTGTGAGATATGTGAGAGTGGTGTACAGTATGAGGGATTACTTTGGATTAAAGCAGTGGTAAAGGGCTCTGCTCTCTAACACTGCTCCCTCATTTACCACAAAGGACTGAACACAACATGTTCAGAGGCACAGAAATTACACTATTTTTATCCTTCGGCAACCTGAATAAATTCGCCCGTGTTTTTATCTTTACAAGCTACTGCAAATGTTTGCTTCAGTGAAAAGGCTCTCCCACACTGCCAACACACACCACCAAGGCCTTTAAATAGAGTGAGAAGATGACAAGCATGTTATTGCAGGTTTAGTGTTTTTGTGCTACGCTGTGGTAGTTGAAGAATTTTCAAATTTTGCTACTGTCATGGCTGAGCTTCACTTCGGGCTACAGTGCTGATTTTGTACCTCGCTGCCTGTGACGACACAAAAGACAGAGTGAGTTTGAAGCATTAAAGTGACCTGAATAGTAAAATCCAAAATGCAGCTTTGTGTAGTCCAATAGTCAACGTTGAATGTCTTTTAGAGGAAAAATTAGAAAAACTAGTTCTAAATAAATCATGTAATATGAAGCATGCATGCTGTTTGCAGTGCTCTGTGAGGGAATGAAGAAGGAACATATACAGTAAATGTGGTTAGAGCAGCTTATTGTCCATTTGTATTTTACCATTCAAGGGTCAGTTCAGCCAAATGACACAAAACATTTGTGGTACCTATCCATGCAGATAGTATTTGGTTTATTTTTTTGTATTTTCATCTGTCTCCTGTCCTATTCATTGGAGGTGAATGAAATTTCATTTGTGGCGCTCAAAACACTGAAAAATGACTTCTATAAAATTCCACAGCAGCATATCTTTTCCAAAAACAGCATCCTGTTAACACAACCACAGCAAAAACGGTTAGATTTTGGAGCAAAATAGTTCATTTTAATGGGACTGCCACAGTCAGAGCATTTACCCACCTGAGGTAAATCCATGTCAGTCTTTTGCATTTTTTGCATTCAGCTTCAGTGAATGTTGACAAGCACTGTCAATTTGTGCATCGGACTAATACCAGCCATCTTGGCAGCGCTGACCTTTGAATGAACAGAGAGCAAGCTGGAGAATCAAAAACAGAAAAACTATCATAGCCTTTCAGTGCACTTTATTTAATCTGCCAGACTATGAATTGTTTCAAAACAGAAGCAGGAAGAAGGTTGAAGACCAAGCTCGCTAGCATGTGAGCTGACATTTTGAAAGCTTGAGTTGCCAACGGCATGTTCCCGGGTGGCGAGTGGTTCACTTGCTACATACAATAATTCAGTCACTCACCCTGCAAGTAGTCACCACATCATTAAGCCTCTAATGATGTAGTGACCACCTTGTTGACGTGGGTGAAACATGGACACATGGGAGCTGTGCCATCTTGTGGCATGACCATATGGCTATTCAAATTAAAACATAAAAACACACAGTTGTCATAGGAACTAATGAAGATAACCTTCAACGCTGAACTAAAGGGAGATGTCAGTCAAGCACAGTCAGTCCAGGCCCACTCACTCCTATTTTTAGGTCTAATCAATCAAATTAAGTGAAGATACCTGTGAGGGTGGACCAACAGTGTGTAGGGGCTAAATTTATATCATTCCTCTTGGCAAAAAATCCCTAAAACAGCTCGTCAGCGTAGTTTAGATCAAATGTCACTCAAACAGGAGGAAATAGTACATTGGTTGGGGACTATTTTCAGTAGCGGATTAGTGAGTATTTGAGGCAGCAGGATGGTGTGTGTGGGATTGAGTCAAAATAAACTGCAGTGTGTGTTTTCATGTTAATGAAGGAACATATCACAGAGCGACAGTGTGGCTCATTGAAGTATTTTTAATAGTTTTTGGACATCCATGGAGCTCTATGGCACAGAGGAAGAAGCTATATAAGGCTCTGGGACACACCCAATACTGTACTTGTAAGTAGGATAAAAGCAGACCCTAATTAGCATGTCCAGCATACTGCTTATGATTCCATGTAATTCGTCTCATGGATCTGCACTGTGAAAGAAAATGTAACGGCACTGTCAGAACAGAATGTGTGAATATAAGCCTGCTGCATTTGGAGAGGTGGTCAGCAGAAAACAGTGCATAGACATCAGAGATCTCAACCCATCTCCATATGCTGAGTGTTTTGGGTGTGTTTGCAAAGCCCCGTTCTCACTGTCACTTCTTAACAATCACAGTAACAGACTTCACTTCGCTGTAAGTAGAGAAAAAAAATCCCAGAGCAAATAGGACCTTACTTGACCTTTCCCAGAGACGAAAAGGCCGACAGAAGAGACGACATGTGACTTCAGCTGAGGCCTTTGTAGTGTCTGACATGCGCGCTTCACTTCACGTTCAGATGTGTAATACTTGCTGAGAAGAGCAGAAGGAGTTTCTTCTATGTCTGCTCAGTATTCCCCACGAAACCTCGCTGCCAGAACCAGCCTTAAGGCTCGCCCCCAGCCTCAGACACACGGTGCACTACTGAAGCTTCAAGTTCTGCTCAGGACATGTAAAGACTAGGAAAAACACATATACTTTTCCTGATGCCCTGCAACCTTGAGCCTATGACTCCTCTACTTTACTTCATGATTGGAGTCATATGTCATGGATTTTTAAATACTCTTCAGTTTATGTTCTGGAGGATTCGTCAGTTGCTTAACTTTTGAAGTAAGAGAATAAGGGGAAACAGCAAAGCCTGATGCAGCTGCAAATGCTTTCTGGGTAGAGAAAATCAGATTAGGGTTTCATTGACGTGTCTGGCTGTTTGCAGCCCTGGGAACACATGACACTGTGGATAATCTGCTCAAATAGCTCACAATAATTAGAAATATTCTGACACGCATCAGCCCCTAGCCTTCATTTTCTTTAAGCATCCACGTCACCATGTGCCAACATGGATGGAGCACACACACACGCATCTAGACTCAGCCTGACAATTATACAATGTAGCATAAGGAGCTTTGCAGTGCATTTTAAGCTGAGTCAGTGGTAACATTTGTGTTCTTATTTTGATTATGACTAACTCGCACTGCTCGCATATATGACAGATGCAGTTGTACACAAGCTCTGCGACGCTAAACAATTCTAATCCTCGGAGAGGGAGTTGGGTTTTTTTTTTTTTAGCTCACTTAAAAACAAATGCAATACTGCTGTTTTTGCAATGCAGGTGATTCTGTCTTTTTATCCTTGTAGCATTACACTGCTTAAACTGTCGTACAGTCATGAATTACAGCGTGAGAGGTTTTTTAAACACCAAACTCACACAGTAATCTGGTGAGGTAAGAAGAGTCATAGTCATGTAGGCTTTCTGATAGGGCTCATGCAAGGACAGGGCAGATGTATAGCCTGATCCTGCAGCAGAAGACAGAGAGTTTTCTTTCTTTGGTACAAGTCAGTCAGCTTGGTGAGTTCTGATTTGATCCCTCTCATCTGGACCACTTTTCAGGCCCTTTATAAAAGGTTTAGAGATGTAAATAATTGCTCCAGTAACATTAAGAAGAACAACTTTTGGGTTGTCAGTTGTGAATCTACTTATCTTTGCCTGGTGTTGATCTTCCTCCAGCATGACGCCGATTGCTGTGTCTCAAATCCCCCCCTTGCTCATTCGTTCTCTTTGCCCTGTATAACACACCCTCAGTCGTTTCATCAGCTCTAGTGTTGCTCAACTGTAACACTCACACATTGCTTCGCTCTTTGCTTCATCAAGAAGACCATTCCAATTAACTTTGCTGTTGGCATATTAGAAAGTGAAAAAATAAGGACCCTTTATTAATGACTCGATTAACCTTTTAACAGCGTAACCGACGGCTTATTAGAAAATGATAAACACCAGGCAGAAAGGTTTTTAACTATCTGGTAATGAACAGCTCTGTTCATTGGGTTACTTATTTAAAAATTCTCACTCACTGCAAATATAAAACTCTTTACTTAGATATCTGGGATTTCCTTGTCCTATGTTTTATTTATTTAATTATTGATTGGTTGATTGATTTTCTAATGTTATTCTTTCTTATGTAGGAACATTTTCAGCAGATCAGTACTTCCTCTGAAGGTATCATATCTTAGAGATGGAAGAAAACACAATGGCAACAATACAGACTGTCAGACGCCAGAGTTTTCATTTACAGACTTTACACCACGGTTTGTACACATATAGTGTAGAAAAATTTTTGCCACAGCTGAACTGTAAGCAGTAAGAAACTGCTGCAGCTGCAAAGCTGGTTCAACCGGATTGCGGTAAATTTGGACTCAAGAACAATTGCGTGATAGCGTTAACAAGATTGGAGATTATGTCTTTGTTTCATTACATGTGATAGTTAATATGCTTCAGTGTGTGAACCCACAGAAAATATCTAGATCTCAATTCCTGGTGCTGTATAGTATAAGATTGGCCTTCAGCTCTAACAGTTGCATGGTTGCTTTAATGAGGCTGGAGAAGGTTTCTTTGTGCCTGTGTACACAGCAGTCTAAACTTACATACAAGAACCTCAGTTTGTGATATTCAACCCTGTAGCTGAACACTTAAAATAAACAGACATGCTTGTTGTGTACACATCCTGAGTGTGCCCTGAGCCTGGTGTCAGTCAGGCAGCTAAGTATTAAAGTCGCTCAGGATTGCACTCACAAGTCAAATCTGCACATCTGCTGTCGTCTCTGCTCTGTTCGCCAGCCGGCCCAGAATTGACTCCTCTCTTTGGAGCTGATTAGATTTTTTTTCCCCTCTTTCCTTCTCTCTATATGCACTGCACATCTATCTGCCCCCTCAGTCTACTGTATATGCAGCTATTAGCTCTTTACCCTGCATCTTCAGTCCGTAGGTATAATCCATACGCTTAGCTGGTAAAACCAGGAGGAGAGAGGGTGCGTGCACTCATGCATGCCACCACATCCTGTTCATACACGTCACTGAGCATGTGACCCTGTCTCTGGGATGACCTTTACACATCAAAACCAGGCAAACACATTAAAGAAGATCTATGCAGACATTTGACTTTATTGTCAGTTTATCTTTTTGTGGCTGCTATGTGGACGTGATTCACAAGCGTGCAAAGAAGCAGCTATTTGTATGATAATGTAAAACAGACTCCGTGGACAGGCTGCTCTATGTGATGCCATGCAGGAGACAGCTGACATAAGCACTTATTGAATCTCGCCAACAATTGGGTCGAAATGTAAGTAATGCAGAGGCATTGAAAGGGAGAGAATGAGAAAAATAGCTGGTGCTGGTGGTTTGCCCTGTAAATGTCAGCTTCACAGGGCCCCTGTCTGCTTTCTTTTGGTCCTCTTAGCATTTAAAAGAGGAAGAATACAATTCCGTACATGATGTGAGTCTCTTGTGCGTGTTTCAATGCTGAGAGTCGACTGCGGTGACCAGATTAATGAGCAGCCAAGTCTCCATCCACCCACTCCCACTCCCACGCTGTCTTTAGAAGAGGCTTCCAACACATTGTGCATGATGTGACATGATATAACACACTCTCCCACCTCAATTCATATCTCTTTGTTGAGGTGCCTTTGAATAATGGGAATGTACATTAGTATACTCAGGGCTCCAAAAGCCTGTCTGGAGACATTACTGACAAAATGTTTCATCCAGAGATAAAACACAAATGCATGGTGAGGGCTGGGTGAGCGTGTGCCATCAGTGGGAAATATGAGGCATTGATTAGCTGTAAATCTATTGTAGCAGGAGGGAGCAGGGTACAGTAAAAAGGGATTCTACTCCAAGTCAGAGTCTAGACTCTTTATGGCTGGAGCAAGTTTAAAGTTAGGAATTTTAAACCCCAATTCCAAAAAAATGGGACGCAGGGGAGGCAGAGAATGTGACTGCTTACTAATCCTTTTTGCCATGTACTCAACTGAAAACATTGCAGAGACAAATGCATTTATTAACCTACAGGTATATCTTACATAAGCCCCCTACAGAAATCAACAGGCACTTATTCATGTCATGCTCATGTTTGAGTCTCAATAAAAGTCACAATAAATGAAACATGCTTAAATTTCCCATAACTTGCAGCCTGACTCAAGTCCTAATTAAAAGCAGTCAAATGAACATTAAGATATGCAAATTCTAAATATAGATACAGACGCGTATGCATCAGTGCTTTGCCTCCTAAAAGCACTGTAATAAAGTTGTCATTTAATTATCAGAGAATAAAGTCAGTTTAATAAACCATCAAGTACTTTAATTAGCCTGTTTGAATTTACGATAAAACATTCTAGACTCACGGTTCAATTTCTAGCTTTTGCCGAAGCTTTACCATCACCACAGCGTGGAATGTTGCCACATGATGGCGCCTGAGCAAGTTTGATTCAGAAAACCATGAGAAACGGTCAAAATCTGGAAAGTAAACTTTGAGTTTTGAATATTCTACCACTAACTGGGGTTCCCAGTGTCAAGAATGAATCTCCATGGTCAAATATAGTATTTAGATTTTTTCTTTTACAAGTGTTTAAAGTTGTGGAGGACTTTCTTCTCACTTTGGATGGTGCAACAAGGTCTGGTGAGTTTTTTGCCCCGAGTTTTGCTTCACAGACTACATGCAGCATTGGTGCCGTGTGGAGACTGAAGGGAAGACATGCATACACTCCTCAGGACTGAAAAAGTACCTCACCCCTCACAGTTAATATTTCCCTAAGAAGGCACTGGCATTGAACATAAATAAATTAAAAAAAAAAAAAAAGGCAGTAAAACACTTTATTGGCACTATGGAAATGCAAGATTATCTATATAAGAAACCCACTGAATTGAATAAAAATGGATAGATTTTTGGAGACTGACCACAAGGACTCTGGTATTCCAAACTCTTTAATGTGTCTCTGTGAACCCTTGAATAGACTAGTGTTGCAGCCACCGACGTTCTCCCCCCCTTTCATCTAACCTGCCGTGCACCGAAGGAGTGTAGGTGGAGCGGACCTAAGCGCGGCATTGGCTCGTCATGGAGGTGTGCCCTCCCTCCACCTCCCACCTTTGCCTATCTGCTCGCTGGATTGGTGCAGTGTCAGGGTCCGTTCACCAATCCCCAGGCGCCAATCAAGGACTGGATGCCGAAAGGCTCGAGCAGTGAGAAAGAAACAGACTCAAGGCTGATTGCAGCAGACACACATGATGCTTATATGTCCTTTGGTGAGATTCTGAATCCCTCTTAGTGCCAAGGCTCCCATCCTATAACCACAGCTGATCTCTGACCCGTCTTTCAGAGAAGAACCTTGCAGGGACGTAGAGCAAATCATATTATTATTAGCTGTATGCAGTGCTCACCCACAATCCTGGAAGAGGCTGTGTGAGACTTTCATGTCACCAGTGGGAGAGAAGAGGTTTTTAATACCAGTGACAACAGCGAGCAGCCCGGGCTTTTAGCTCTAATACTCTCCATCACTTCATTAGCAGGCGCAGTGTGTATATATATGTGTGTGTGTGTGGGAAAGAGAGCAAGGGAAGAACAGCGTTGATGCTGTCACTCGGCTGCCATTATGCTTGAAACAACCCACGCAGTGGCAGACACAGTCAAAGAAGAGCCATTATTAATATTTCCCCTGTGAAATGAGCCTAAGAAGAAGAAGCATATGGACGCTCATTGTCTGCTGGCATTGAAGTCCCCTTTTTGAGGACATGAAAGCGGACACAATGATTTCTATTACCGGACCTTATCAGGCGCTTAGCCAAGAGATTAGCAGTGGTAATTCTCTCTTTTTTAGTGTAAAGGTCTTTTTTGAAATTCAGAGCTTATGAGTGAGAGGGAGGGAGCTAAGAGAGGGAAATGGATTCATTAGCCTGGAATGGGTCCTTCAGTCAATAGCCACATTTCGAAGACTTCTTTATTATTCAGGGTGTCTGTTTGCTCTGTTGCCAAATGAGATTCAGTCAGCGACTTATCAGGACCCTTTCAGAAACAGCAGCTTTACCAAACCTTCAGAGGACACCGGGCCACTGATTGTTCACCGGGTGAGACTCTCTGTGGTTTGAGAGACAATCCAGTCACTATCGAGTTGGGTTTCAATGGTCTGGATTTTGTCGTCATTGACAGCCACTCCGGGGATGGCATCATTCAGACTGAACAATGAAGCAAAGGCGTAAATATAGAGTGAGCGTGGAGTCACTGAGCTGTGAGTTTCTCCCCCCTGCTTATTAATTCTGCTTCCATTCTTGTTTTTCTCATTTACTTTCTTCAAAAGATGTTACATCTTGACCCCAAAAGACTGGAGTCAGTGCCACTGCGTGTTTTCATCATGTTCCTCCTTCATCCATATGGACTAGGAGTCCAAGTGATGGCTAGACTGAGAGCAGACCTGAGAGAGAGACAGAGATTACCCCTGCACATTCTCCCAGGGATTTGAAGCCACATGTAAGCCCACATCCACGCTTGGACATGCTCACCACGTAGTCTAGTGAACCACAATAAAATGTAATGACATGGACTGTCGAGGAGGCCTGAGCACCCCGCCGTGATTGAAATGGAGACACAAAGCTGTAGGAAATTGAAAGAAAAGCTAGCTCTCAGTCTCATTCTGCTGTATGCAGCAAGGTTGTTTTACTTATTTCTGCTGTGTAAACTGCCACCCTTGCAGTGTATTAAGCCAATATCACAAACTCCTTTTAAGAAGGACCATTAAACATTTAGTCCATTATTTTGCTTTCCTCACAAGACGTCCACCTGTTTTACTACAGACGACTTCACAGTGTGGTTATCTGTAAAAAGCAGATTATCCCCAGGACAGATTGGCAGAACCGTGGATCTGTTACCTTTAGGTAATTACTACTGCAGTTGTTTTCTGATCGTACCTGTCTTAAGTCTCCACAGGGGCTGAGTTAGTGACGCAAACCTCCTGAGGATAAAAGTACATTCACCGTGAGTTGCAAGGTGTCTATCAGTCAGGGGTTGGGCTTTCAATTGGAGTCTGCAGTCTGCCCTCAAAAGATCTGTCAGTAATTAACAAAGCAAATGATTGACTCTCTCTCTCTCTCTCTGGTTCTCTCTGTCTGTGAGGGATAAGACTATTTAGCTGTATTAGAACTCAGATAAGGACAAGTTGCTGGGTTTCATTACATTGATATTTTTTCACTGTTGTTGGTTTGTTTTATTGAGTTATGTGTGTTCATTTTATAAACACTCACCCTGTCCAGGGTAACAGGGAGCTGAAGCATATCCCAGCATGCACTGGGGCACGTCTGTCGTAGGGCTAAGTGGGTGTTCAGACCAGTGTGCAGCAAAAGTTGAACTGGGTTCAACTGTTATGCTTGATGATTGCTGTTTTTTTTTTTTTTTTTTTAATTATTAAAGCTGAGACCTGAGACACACACACACACAGCACTTCCATCAGTGGAAGTGCTGTCTGATAATGGTCATTTTTTGGATGTATTGCTCCAGTTGGTTTGAACATGGACCAAAGGCCTCAGTATGATGCAAATAAAGTGCTCACCAGGTCACCTAATAGTATCTGAAAGCCAGAGTGGACTCACTTCTTGTTACTGCATTCTTGGATGTGTCATCCAACATACACTAAACCAAGTTCATTTGAAGCATATTGACCCATTAACACATAGAGAAACACATTAACATCTTAGGACAATTTCTACCTTTTTACCTAATGAGCATGTCGTAGGACTGCTTGAGAAAACCGGAGCAGCCAAAGGAAACCCACGTAGAAAGTGTGAGAACATGAAACCTTTTGAAAGGCCCCAGCCAAAGGGTTCCAGGATGTTCTTCTAACCACTGACACACTTTGGCACTCCTGTCTGCCCTAGGAGGACACACTTTCTTTCACTTATGTGGAAATGTGTTGAGATACCCTCATGTGACCCTCCAGGCCAATGATCCCATCCACTCCCAATACCCCATGATGTATCTGCTTACAGAACACCTGAGTCAGATGAAAAATCCCCTCCTATCTTCCCCCTCCAGAGTAGTGCTCCTCCTCCCATCACTACCCCTCCACATCCACCACACCCCACCTCAAGGGATGATGTATTTGTTATTCCACCCCTGAGAGCGAAGGCCTCTGCTGGCCGCCAGCTTGTATCTCCCACACCATTAACAACATGACAGGAGGAGTTAGCTTGATTGGCGTGTTTATTGTTCTGTTGACTGGGCAGTGCTAATGAGGCCTTCGTGCTGTGCTGGGCCAGCAGGATTACCCCAGCATCAAAGGACAAGCACAAACAAGACCCACTGTCACTGACCGTTTCCCTGAAAGCGCCGAAACACACACTCAACACAGGCACGACAAACATGAACACACACATTGGACTGCTCTTCCTTCAGGTGCTTGAACTGCACTCCTACTCCTAAACTCAGGAGTTGCAAATCCAATTTCTTTATGCATTTGGTAATAACAAATGCAAGGTGGTGCAAAGTAATTTTCTAGAGGCTTTTCTATCACAGGTCGAGCAGCTCTACTGTGTACTGCAGCTAGAAAATGAAGAGAAAATTAGCATTATGCATATAATTGATGATTTAAGAACTCATTAACTTGAAAAGACATGAGTGCACAACAGTATTGGAAAGGCAGTGACTTCCCCACAGCAGGTCGACAATGAGTAGGAAAAGGCTCAGTATGTTGTGCATTTGAAGTTTCAGTGGAATGGCAATTAGAGCGTCCTTAGCTTCTGTAATGTGACCTATTTCCAAATGAATTGTAATATGTGTGTTGGGTATAATGTTGATCAAGCTGTTTAAGAATGTGATCTTATTGCTCAAAAATGGGCGTGTAGAAAGGAGTCCTCTGAGGAACCACAGCAGCTTAAAGCTGTGAAGGAGTGTCTGGCTCCATCCACACCAGCATTTAAGATGAAATTGATTTTCAAATTCCGCTTGGGCCCTCACTTCCAGCATATTCAAAAATGTAACAGCGGAGTCGGCGGTAAAAATCTGCATCAGCTGTGGCCTTATGTGTGTGTAATGTGTGACGATGCAGGGGGTGCGAGGACACAGTCTGACCACTGCTATGAGGCAGTTTATTTACAGCTACAGCAGCAGGTTCTTGGTTGATTCAGATATACTTGGACATTGTTGTTGCTCAAGATAACAAGCGATAACTGGCTGAATCTGGTGGCAGCTGTTAATCTTGCTGGCTTAAGAGAGGTCAGGGACATGTGACCACGTGTAAACTAACTGTCCCAACATTCCCAATTGAGTTCTAGCAAAATATGACACTGAACACATACATCCATCCATTTATTTTCCACCATCCCGTTTCATTTTTTGCAGACCCTCCAAGATCTGACTTTAAGGCAGCAGAACAGGATAGACACTGAAAAAGAAGTGGATGGAGTGGAAATGTGGAATATTAGAAAAAAAAAAACAAACAATATGATAAAAGTACAAACAAAATAAACCTAGGGATACATCATGATGTACATGAAGCACGTGACTCACAGGTCTAGTGAAGCTTCTGCTCCACCGATGAGATGAAAGATGGCAGCAGATTAAGACATCAGGCTTTTAACCTCCCTCAGATTAATACATGAAACAAACATAAATGCTGTATTTCCATCATGTTTTCGACATTTTTTCCCCACCATGTGAGATTTGACTCGGGCTCTTCTACGTCATCTTATTGTGTTATCTTCTTCTGCAGCAGTTTGATGGCACCTGACCAGAGTTAGAGCCACCTTCAACTAATGCTCACATAACAGAAGCGGATGGATTTATGCATTTATTTGTTCTTTATTCATTTTCTTTTGCATATTTTCTGAAATTTGGCACAAATTTGCACTACATATGAATGGAAACCTGGCTACAGACTCTGTAGCCCTCAATTAAAACGGACACCTCTTCTATCTCTCCCTCACACACACACACACATAGACAGTCTTGTGCATTCACTCTATACATGTACATCTTGAAAGACAGTTCGGGCAGCAGCACCCTGCCCCTAATAGCAGCCTGGTGATTTACGGTTTGCTCTGCTCATTGTCAGCAGCGCCAGTGTTAGCCCCATTAGGGCTAATACCTCAGCTGATAAAAAGGGCCTATTGATGAACTGTGGTAATGAGACTACTGTGGACCAGGTGATAAAAGTCTCCACTACGACCTGATAGTGCCTCATCTGCAGCACCAACTGTTAGTGCAAATGTTTGGGGTTTTTTCTTTCTTTCTTTTTTCGGATACTTATTAGAAGCAAATGTCCTTTTTCAAGGGACTTGTTCATTCAGTCTGTAATCCCCAGAGAGCTCAAGGAAACATCACATAAAGGGCAGAAGAAGAAGTCTACACATCGCATGACTGTTGTCAGAATTATTAACCCTAACCATAACAAGTGGACATTTGGAGGCACTTTATAGTGCTCACATATTACACTTGGAAAATGAAGGTGTTCAAATAAACCAGTAGAAAGTAGACACAGGTAGCACAATTTATATGCCAGACACAGCCTGTCTCTCCCACTCGTACAGCTGTCCAAAGTCTTGATCTCTGTGTTCATCTCTTTAAGAGAGTGAAACTGCTCTGATTTCCACATAGGAATGCTGTGTTGCCCTGTCAGTCACTGTTAA
Source organism: Chaetodon trifasciatus (assembly GCA_037975065.1). Classification (NCBI taxonomy): domain Eukaryota; kingdom Metazoa; phylum Chordata; class Actinopteri; order Chaetodontiformes; family Chaetodontidae; genus Chaetodon; species Chaetodon trifasciatus. Next base: position 10,044,621 of record JBBMOE010000014.1, on the reverse strand, counting down.
ACACTAATTATAGAGGCATTGCTTGTGCCTGTAAGCTTGTCTAATGGCTACATTCATTATTATGAACTTAAATGTATGTGGCACTTTCACAGATACAGCTGAAAGTGCTTCGCCTTGAACTAGCTTTCATCAAAGTCACTGTCTGCCCTCCTTCACTTGTTGAGTAGCTCTTTTTATCTTACCTAAGTCATGCATAGCTGCTGCTGTTTTTGTGTGACGGCTCTGGAAGTTAAACTGTGAGTTAGTCTGTCGTGTTTGCTGTTGGCCTCCTCGTTATGTCTGAGTTGTGTTTATCTTGACACCATTAAATCTCTGCCTCTTCTCCTGAATGTCTCTGCGCTGTTGTCCTGCTCACAGGGCCGCTGTTACAAAAATATACCTTCTAAACACCTTTTGCACTAGCCGAAGCTGCATGTAGAGCTATGCAAAAAGTGTGTTATATACTATCCCCCGCACATTTTATTTTTACCCAGAAGCCTCTCGGTTTTACAGTCTCCAAGTTCTCTCAGCTTAAAAAAACAATGACTTTTTCATAAATGTGCTGCACCTGGTCCCTGTCCAGAGCTTTTACATAAAGCATATCTCCTTCTGTTCACAGGCGCACCAAAATGTCTCTTAGAAAGCCCCCCTAGTGAGTAAACAAGATGGAACCTGCAGTGCTGGAGCCATGTTTCAAATTGAGAGCTAGCACAATATGACAGCTCCTTTAATGCTGCTCTTAGACATTCATTATCATTAAGATGTTGGTTTCCATACCTGCTTAAGTAAGCATTTATCCCCAAGCTGTTAGGTCGCCTTCAGCGCTCTCTCTCTCTCTCTGACTCTCTCTCCCATTGCGGGCGAATTTGCAACCCAGCTTTGCATCAGCAGTTACAAAAGGAAGGCACTTTTTATACTTTTCTTGATTCTCATCCAAGAAATTGATGTACAGGATGCATCTGGGTCTCTGGGAGAGGGAGAGAAAGGTTGCGTGTGCTTTTGTATGCATGCCTGAGCCCGTGTTTGTGTGCGTGCGCGTTTGTGCGTGTGTTTGCATTTCTCCAATTCCATCCTGCTTCCCAAAGACTATTACTCTAACTTTTCATCCATATCCAGTTGACAGAATAAAGACATTTCATTAAGGCTATCTCTGCGCCTGGGCCTGTTTAATGAAATGCATACCTCTACAGCCAGCAACAGTGGTCTTTGTGTGTGTGTGTGTGTGTGTGTGTGTGTGTGTGTGTATGTATGTGTGTGCATGCATGTTCTTAGATGTCTATGCATATCTCGCTTAAAGGAGTTTGGTTGCCTTTCATTTTTGTACCTATGGTATTGTGTGGAATACATTTTCCTGGCTTGGGTGCAGCTTTAACCTCTTTGAGTGCGTCTGCATATGCCCGTATAGTACGTTTTGATGCTAGCATTCTCTGCGCTGCTCTCTATAATGAAAAACTATGTCTCTCCAGGCTTTAAATTTCTAACTACATGACTAACTATGAGATACTTGGCCGTGGAAGTAATTAATGTAGGGCTTAATTGTCCAGTGAGCGTCTCCTCAGACCTCGGAGCCCACCTTCACCACAACCCTGAACTGTAATAAGCCCACAGGGACGACCCAGCGTGCACCTCTCACCCAGCGAAGGCAGCTGCATAATTAGTCTGCAAACATGGCCTCACACACCCACGTAGAAGACCGAGCTTGTAGCTGCAGTAAGGCAAGATTTTTTTTATGTGGAAAACATTCATTCTATCAGACTGAATAATGACGTGTGACTGGAGTGGACAGCAGCGTCCCATTCTGCCTCTTCATGGATGTACATTCTTACTCTTTAACCAACTGTAGTTCAGATGGAGGGTGCAGTTATTGACAGGGAAAATGCATATTATGACTAACTTACACTCTGTACCAACCTGATTCCAAAAAATTATGGACACTGTGTTTCATTTGATTTGTTCGTCACATGCCCGTGTTTTAGGCGAATGAATATCCACATGTAGTCACCTGACAAACGCCACTTTGGACATAAGGAGGAAGTTCACTCATGAAACATGTCATCCACAGCAATAAGGTCCACCCCGCCCCTTCTCGCCCCTGGTTCATGAGTTCTGGCTCATCCTTACTTAAAGCTGATCTCAGCAGCTTTGTGAGAAGCACTCAAGAGGAAACTGTTCGGGCCTTTAAGGAGGACTACTCGTGGGAAGATCACATCCTTGATATAAATGAAACACAAGACAATACAAAAAGAAAAATGTAGATAATAATCAGAAGAATAATAATAACAAATATTGGTATTGGTACTATCTCAGGTTACTGGGATTGAGACCATCATCATATAGTAATATCATGATATATAATTACATGTAGAATATTAGAAAACCTGAATGTACAGCATTCACAATGAATTCGCAAAGACACTGTAATGGGCCGTTAACTGTATTCTCCTGTGCATACGCTCAGTACTGTTTGAGAGAGATGACAAATCGATGCAGTGAACTGGAAGAAGCTGGAAAGAATGTAATTGTTTAAGTTGGCTACTAAACTGCTGTGAATACTATCCACTGTCGTTTTATGCTAAATTAGCCCAAACCATATGAAATCCTATTTGGTGAGGCCCTTTGATAAAAGAAAAAAATGTGTGATGAAGACCAGTCATGAAACAGAGGCCTCCCACCCTCAGTTGCCCTTTTCGCTTGCACATTACACATCTACTCTGTCCGACATCTGCAAAAGGCCACACCATATATCCCTGTCCACTTTTACAGCTTGCCAATAAGACATGAAAGAGGCTCTAACGCTCGCCAGCAACCTAAGTGAAATATAGGAGTATCAGTGCTATAGGAGGGTGTGTGTAGATTATTGACAGAGCTGCTTGTGCCTCTGTCAGCAGTGAGTGATGTCCCTTGCCGCTGTAGCTGCGTTCAGGAATCTATCAACAGCTAATAATTATGTGTACATTTACGACAAGGGGCCCGGGTTTAATGGATCGATTCGCTCACACTCCAATTCCCATTCTGCACATGGATTTCCTGTCATTTTCATGAAGGATTTTGCATCAGAAGAGCTCTCTCTCTTTCTCTCTCTCTCTCTCTCTCTCTCTCCGCCTCCCCCTCCCCTTAAACCTTCTTCCCAAACTGCTCCCTAATGCTACCTTAAAAAAACCACTGAGCCCATCTTTCATGCTTTTTTATTCTGTCTTGCTGTTTTTCCCCCTATAGACAGATTGTGATAGGAGTCCTGTAATTTCTAGAAGCAGATATCTGCATATGAATGCAGAATCTGTAGGCGTGGTATCGGAAGATTTATGGTTTCCCCTTGTAGTCTCTTCGTAGTCCGAGTAATGTTGACATCTGAGTGGGCTTTAGTTGCATGCGGGTAAACAGTACGTGTGGAGAGCAAAACAACTTTAAACCAAAGTTGGTGATTGTTGGAACAGTGGAAAGACTAATCAAGATGGTTTTGGTCAGTTTTATTTTGTTTTGTGTCCAGTTTAAAGTGTGTTTTATGCTTATCTGCAAGGCAAAGGTACTGTGTCCGTCAAGGGCTTTGAGGAAAGTGATATAATGGCTGTTTCTGGTTAAATGAAAAGGATCTTATTCTTTCACAAAAAGGTCGACCTCTGTTGGGATACTTTCCACTTAGAATAACAATCTGAGCCTGTCAGTGGCAAAAACAAGAATTTTAGTGGACATACACTGACGGTGGGCAATTCCCCCAAAAGATAAGATTGCAGTCTGTTTCCTGGCTGCCGGCTGCATCGCTCATGCTCAGTACTGGACCAATTTCAAAAATTGTTGTCCCCATTAGTCACTTAGACACAAAAACATGAAAAAATGGGTTCCAGGTTGAAAAATACAGAAGTTTCCCTTTAAGAAATTGGCCTTTTCACACTATTATATAGTGCGTTAGCTGTATCTGCCACTGATATGTTACACAGAACTCACCAGAACCTCCAGGGACTGCTTCTGCATCTCGGTCAAATATTGCAGTTGACTGGTCAGGGCTTTTGTGAGCATCAGAGCTGGAGAGGCCAGCCTGCCACAGTTCATCAATCTTCTTTACAAACAGCAGAAACAGAGAAAGACTCTTGTTAGTGACCAGCGACCACGCATCTAGTCCCACGCTGCCACAACTGCTGCTACTGCTGCTGCTGCTGCTGGACAGGCAGACAAAGCTGCCGTCACACCCTGCTGACATAAATAAAGGAAACAACTTGCCTTCTGCTGTGTGAGGACTCAAAGTCAGCATAATGTCTAACATTGCACTTGAGGTCAAGTTTAGAGGCATATAAAGCTGCAGTATTTACTGTTTTACTCTGGTGTAGTACAGGTCAACATATTTTTTTTCTAATTTGTGATAAAGTCAAAGTATTGACAGTTCACAGAAAGCAAGGCTTTTTATTGGGGTGTGACTCAGTGTTGTATGACTAAGGTCTTACAGTATGCCATAACTTATGTCTGTAGCACAGTCACCATTCTGAGTCTATAGTGGACAGTGAAGGAGTGAGATCTGGATGGATATTTCAAAGTATTTTGGAAAATAGCTGTAGCTGCAGTTACCATAAAGTGGCATTACTTTGATTGTAGTTTTGTATCAAAGTACTGTCTTCACTCCTCTAGATATGTTTGGATAAATAACAGAAAAGTTACAGGTTAGTTTTAATTAGAAATGAAAGGCCTCAGCTGTTACTCTAGCTGCTTTCTTACTGTACTGGAGTATGTTGAGCCCAGCCTTGTGACCTTATTACAAGGTCAAGGATTAAGGATTAGTTTGAGCATAGCTCGAGGTATTATGTTTTCCATCCATCCATCCATCCATTCCATTTTCATGAACATGATATCTCACTATCACCTTCCAAGAATTTCATTCAAATTCGGCTTAAATTTTCAGTTGGACTAAACGATGAACAGATAAGATTGTGGTGGTCAAAGTTCAAGGTCACTCAAACCTAGCAAAAACATTTTTGGCCATCAGGAATTTGTACGTAAATTATGACACAATTTCATAGAAATGTCTCATATGACGAAAGGTCAAAGGTCAACTTGACTTTGTCATAATGTTCTGCGGAAACTCTTTCTTGGCCGTTATTCAACACCCTAACTTAGGAACAGAAGGGCAGACTGTGACTATATTTCACATTTGGTCAGATACTGAATCAGTGACGCTAATCTTTTCTTAATTGTTTTAAGTCACTTCAGTATTCATTCTGATTTATTACAACTTAGGTTGTATTTTTGTATCATTCCCTTTAAGTGCTGTGGTTTAACCCTGCTTGTCTGCACAGTGCTGAATATTTTCTTTTGGGCCACTGTACACTGTACAGATGTCTTTGATCCTCATGTACAGTATATAACGCAGTCAGGACCTGAGCTCTGCTACCAAAAGCCAGTATTTTCTTTGGGTAATGCCGGTGGAGCAGGAGGACTAAATCTTAAAGGGCTATATCTACACTCATAGAATCTGGAGTTACAGTGTGTAACTAACATTCTAACATAGGCAAGCGGATTAACATACACAGTTCAAAATCCTGTTAACGTGAACTATAATAAGACAGGGGAACACCTGCTGTGCCACAGATGACACCATGTCAGCCCTGTGTGGGAAAAAAGTGGGCAGAGTGATATTACACTCCATCTATACAGTACTGCCACCACAGAAGGGTGCAACATTGATTATGTACTGTTATAGTCCATATGCAGCCCACTGATCTGAGATGATGAGATTATAGGCACACCTTTTGGCAAGTGCGTAAAAGTGCCAAATATCACAGCACATCATCTGCCGTCTAGTAGCTGGAAGGACTCAGACACATTGTGCAGATAGAAACAGAGGACACAGAGAAGTCCAAGATGCACTCGGACTCTGCAGAGGCTCTACTCCAGCTGCACTGTAGGCTTGTGTGATGGTGTCAGAAAGCCAGGGAGACAGATAGTGTTTTGACAGAGCCATGCCTTATGCGTGCCGTCTGTAATGAATGAACAGCTGCTGTGTCTGCCTGATGTTTGCTGTGCATAAAACATACTGAGACAAAGTGCACACTGGGCAGAGTCGGTGACACGCTTCTTCAACCTCATTTCTCTGTGAGGCACAGAGAAGAACACCTCGAGGGAAATCATTCTGGACCAAAAGGAGTTTGTTACACTTTAATCATAGATGGAGCCTAACTGTTATCAACGAACATCTGAAAATTGGTTAACATGAGAGACAGGGGAAGTGGGATCTGAGCTGCTCCCCACATACTAGCGCCAAAAGTCAGACCATCTACCCTCGTAACACACTGTAGTGGAAGGGGCTCTCGGGCTGTTCAGAGGCCAGACCCACAGCCGTTGGCCTAGCACCAGGAGGTGGAGGATCAATCTGTCCAGCTGTGACAGTGCCTTTCTACGCTATGGGAGCTGCCACAGTTTCCCTGCCAGCAGTTGCACCATGGCTGGGAACCAAGATGCGCCTGTATGTTCTGGTGCCACCAAAATGACAGCTAGATTCTCCTCCTGAGTAAAAGAATCAATGGAACTGAGGGAAACACGTAAAGGGAAGCTCTGTGCTATGGCCGATGAGAGAAGGCATCCACTCCCAGTGGAGAGCTGTCTTGTGCATTCATGGAGAACCACAGTGCGCATCGTACATTATTTTGTGCGGCGAACAGATCCACCTTCACCTTCCCAAAGCCGTCCTTACCATCTGAACAAGTCTGGGACTAAGTTTCTACTCATTGTGGGAAGGACCTCCATGCAACATTAAGTCCACACTGCAGTTCTGTACCTCCAGCATGTACGCTGCTCTGATGGAGGAGAGGATGGCTGTGTGACCACAGCAGGAGGTTTCTGCAGCCACACTGGGCACACGCTGCCCCGTCGGTTGATATATGCCACCGCTGTCATGCTGTCTGTCCTTACTACAACATTGCCTGTTTGTCAGCAGTGAAGCAAAGTGTTTTAACACTTTCAGTACCATGGACAGCTCCTAACAGTTTATGTGGACGGAAAGAGGCTCCATCATGAACACCATGTTTTATCTGAACATCAATGTAGTGCTTTGTAGAGCATATCTATAAGCACCACACACATACTCTGTGGCTGCAAGTCATATAGGACTTGTTGACTTGCTGAGGCTCTGAATTCATACTGTATCATGTCTATTTCCCTCTGATTCATCGTGAATTTGCATATTTTCAAATTATCTCGGCTTTTGTTGAAAATCTCAGTGGAATTTGCATAGCACAATTCCAATGACTCATCTCTGTGTAATGCTGTGTCCCTAAATGGAAAATGCTGCTTTAGGCTCCAGTAGATATGGTGCAAAAAACGGCCTCTTTCCAGAGTTGACGCTTGATAAGCCACTGCTTCCAACCCTGTTGAAGGAATTGAAATCTTGGTCCCGGTGGCCAAGTCTTACATAATAAAATGACTAGCTAGATGCCTATCACGCCCACAGTGCTGACATTCTCTCACTGTGCCATCCTTTCCTCTCAGTCTTATAGTACATGTGTTAACTGATAATAAGCTGATTCCATTTCTCTCCCTTCTGTAATATCTCCTCTATTCAGACTGAGAGTTTGACCAAATTGCTAAGAGTCACTGCAGATTAGACACCAAGCTTCATGATTCTCACCTTGGCCTGCTGTAGTATGAGACTAGAAATCCACGCTGGTCTACCCAAAAAGTGGGTGATATGGAGGGACGGGAGCCTATAATGTTCAAAATGAAAGAACTTGTAGTGTGATCCTCCTAAAGAATAACAAGGTTTTGGTCATTCTGACATCATTGTTCCTCAGATCTGTCTCTTGTGAGTGTCCCAAATTCATGGAAGTACAATATTAAATTACTGGAACACACCTTTAACTTAAACCCTTCGGAATATGTCAGCTTGATCTGATTTACATCAACATTTATGAAAGTAATTAAGTACATTGACTTAAGTTCTGTCCTTAAGTAGTTATGTTATACGTAACTGTGTATGTTTACAAAGCAGTTGAAATTAGCTCCACCTCAACAAACTACAAGAGTAAAAACTGTCCATACATCAATCATAATACTCCAGTAATATAAATCTGAAAGGTATAATTCCTCATAATGACTACTTTCACTTTTACTTTCAAGTACATTTTACTGGGAAACAATTCTGACTTACTACTGTGACGACTGCTATGAACTCAAGTTAACTTCATTTCCTGCTTTCCAATGCATTTTACTTCCTGTCATGGTTCAGTTTTTCCCATCAGTTTTACTCGTCACCTGTTCTCCATTATCCTCCTAGCTGTTCACTTGTTTGCCCGGTTGACTTCCCACTGAACTTTAAATTTTTTATCTGAGTCTTGTTGGGTTCTGGCCTTCACAATAACATTAATCTGGGAGGCTGTATTGATAATCAGGTCATATGTGTTTTCCATTTGAAAATATGCCTTGATGTATGATTTTTTGCCTTTGCTTTTATTGTCTTGTGCACAAAGGGCCCACACAAATCAGAGTGAACTGCTCTTAATGGAACAGGTTGAGTGAAGGCTGAATGAATTCATGAAAAGTAATGAAAGGGGAAATGGGGGGTGGGAGTTGGGAGGGCTGGTTATCAACTAGACTTCTGCTTTTTCTGTTTATGTATTTTGTATTTATTTACATTTCTTTTCACTTACAATTGACATGTATGTATGCCATGTGCACTGTATGTGTGTTGCATATACAGTGCATGTGTCTGCGTTTATTGATTTATATTCATACGACTCTCTTACACAAGCATATAAAGAATAAGGAACCAAATCCTGTGAGAAATTCCTGTAAATTTTAGAATGTTAAAAAGATCCCAACATTAAAAGAAATATAATTTAGGAGCTATCTGCAGGTTCAGTCCCAAAGTTTTGCTCCAAGCTATCAAAAGCTTACATCAATTGAACCCTGTTAATTACATTTCTCCCACTGTGAGTCTGACAGGTCTGAATTCAAAAAATGCTCGGGCACAAACTGTGTGACCTCGCGGTGGAACGCGCTCCTATCTCGTCGGTGCAGACGCTCGCCCTTTTGAACACCCGCTCTATCTTTTGTGTTGCAGTGCCGTCGTTCTGGGGGTTGGTAAACTCGGCCTGGAACCTGTGCTCGGTGGGGAAGAGGCAGTCACCAGTCAACATCGAGACCAGCCACATGATCTTTGACCCTTTCCTCACGCCCATAAAGCTGAACACAGGCGGACGCAAGGTAACGACACACAAATGCAAACATGCTATTCACCACTGTTGGCTTGATGGATGCTGGGACTTTGTTGACTCTAGTCTAGTTGCATCTCTAAGACGTTGCACCACACTGCTCCAGTGTGAGTCACTACTACTGTTGGTTGTTGTTTCAGTGCTATTGTAGTTTGATAAGGTGTTTATCACTGATCGATGCTCCTCACTGCCATTTGTGTTGGCAGACAATGCAAGCTATTTATCCAAGGAACACTCTCCTGGAGATAAAATACAGAACAATTCACCTATTCAGAGATGCACAATGGTTGTGTTCTGGTTCAAGAAAAGCCTAAGCATTATTTTAAGGGCTTTACAGATGAAATCCTGCAGCCTAACAGCGGATTACTCAAGCATATTGTTTATTATTTTCTCCTGTACAGTGGTGTACCAAGGACAGTGTGTATCAGAAATCTGTTCCATCCTTTGCCATATGACAGCAGCTAATTGGGAAGCCTTCACAGATGGGCTGCTTCAAAAAGTGCACAGTTGCATGGTGAGATTAATGTTATGATTAGTTTATGTTTACATGCCAGCAGTGAGTACAGGGTTAGCCTTGGGCAATGATAGAGCATATAGGACACATTGCAGTTTACCACCTATGGTACACTGTTACAGTAGATGTTTTCATCCAACAGATCCTAAAATAGACCCACATTGTGTCCTTGGACCCATTTCTGATCTCATCTGGTCCTTGGGCCTTTTCTGATGAATCTTTAGTCATTTAGAATAAAATTGCAGATCTGTCTACACATAGATTTGGTAAGGCAACCCATGATTAGAACAGGCACTCAGACATTTTCTCACTGGTGTAATTTCTACTTGAAATGCAAAATTAAATTTAACAATTCCTCTTTTTGCAAGGGCTCCCCTGCTGCTCGATCAAGGACTCCACTTTGAGTGCAGCTACCCTGCAGTGTGTCCGGAGTAAGGGCATCATTCACAGCGGCACGATTTTATTGCTATTAGGATGAATCAGAGGGTAGCTGAGAGAGAAGCAGACAGTAGACTGTGTTATGTCGGGCTGCATCCCAAAAATGAAAGCATAATGGTCAATTTCAGCGCTCTAGAAAAAAAATGCAGATTCATGTATCTCCATGCACTGGTTTCTATACAGATTTGCATGGACCAAAGTACACAATATAGCCTACACATGTAGTCACACATCTACGTATTTACAATGTTAGACCTAAGAAACCTACATCAGAAGAAAATACATCATGTTGTGATTATTTTGTCAGATTGCCATTGTGATAAGAGTCACAATTTTATGAAAATGGAGTTTTGCATTTCATTTTCAAAACTACCAAAATGATGATTTTTGCTGTGGACTGACCCAAACAAGCACGTTCCCTTCCATCTGGAGGATACGGTTTGTATGGACGGGCATCTCTGTGGCCCCACAAAGGTTCTTTTACAGTGGGTGTGACACATTTTACCTTTATCAAAAAATGCAGCCCCTGTGATTCAGATATTACACTTGGCCACATCACAGTTTCAATCATATTTTGATGAACTGTTCTGCCTTTGAACTACATACAACACAATACATTACCTAATATTCCCAAAACATCTACTCAAGTATGGGCATGTGAGCGTGTATAGATGAAGACCTTGGAAGAAGGGGAAGCCAATCAGTTATTTTGAAAATACTGTAGGTTGAGTTCAATAAAAACAGGCCAGGAACACATCCATAATGTCTCCATATACCTTGGATTCTATTGTTTTTCTTCATTTATTTAGCTTTTTTCTTCAGCATCACCTTTTTGGTTAGCTTTAAGGACCACCAAGCACTCACAGCACACCTTATCACCCCCACAAACCAGTCCAACTTTCTCGTTTATCTCAGAGAAAAGTTTCACAGTCCAAAAGCCATTTTGGACTCTTTCTTTCTCTCTTATCTCCCCCTCTCTTCCCTCCTCTTTCTCTGCAGTGGCCTAAATGTAATCTGTTGTGTCTCCATCTCTCTGAGCACCTGAGCTGTCAGCCGGCGAACACGAAGCTGGCTTCACCTTGTCAGTGCTGATTCATCCCCGCTCTGTCTCTGGCTGTTTGGCAGCCAGTCAGCCTTGGCCAAACACGCTACAGAGACCGGTAAAGAGCTTCTGCTTCGGCTCGCCACGGCTCAGCTCGCCACCTTGACACAGAGAGAGCTTAAGCCCACTTTCTGCCCAGGAGGAAAGCAAAGGGAAAGATTAACCCTCCCCAACCCCTACAGCACACACACATGCACACACATGAAAACTGCACAGGGAAAATGAACTCCTCTTTTAATAGATTTTTGTGCAGCCCAGCATCGTGGCTAATGAATAGTTAAGGGAAATTTAATTGACCTCCAAAGAGAAATTTTAATTAATGACGAGGAGACATGCAAAGCTACAGTATGTGCGATGGATTGAGGGAATCATAGTTATCAAAAAGGCGCTATTAATTCAATATTTACCCTGCCATAGATGAGCTGCAATTACTTGAAGAGATTTTAATGAATTTAATCACTTTGGAGCCGGGGAGGTGAAAAAAAAAACGATTTCCGAGTCCTCACTCTCCCCGTGAAGTGTTTCCTACACATTTATGAATAGTGCTTATGAAACAGGATTAGATGTCTTTTGTCTTTTCCTCCTGCTTTATTTTTCAAACTAGATGCAGAGGGAATCTATTAGCGCTGCAAAATCGGTGGTGCTCCTCACATTCGGGGACACAGGGTTTCCTCCTGCTTTTGTTCTAGCACTTTGAAGTCAGGTGTGTGCAGAGAAGCATTGTGAAGTACCATTTGGTGTATTCCATAAAAAGGGATATTTAGTAATGACATCTTGTTAAATGGAATTATGAGTTCAGCAAAAAGTTGTGCTTTTAAAGCTTTTAATCATCTTTTGGTTGCTAAATAAGCTCCAAAAGCTTTTAGGATGATCTGTGACCCTTCTGAACACCAGGGGGGATTTCCTACCTCAGCTCTTGTCTCATTTCTTCTTCTACTGTTCGTGAAAAGCATCTTCCTGTAATCCTGATCAACCAGATGAGGAAATCTGACAAGCATGCAGGTTGGGGTGTGTGTTTGTGTGTGTGATGTAGCATGTGTGTATGCTACTGACAGCCCTGAATCTGCCTAATTACAGGGAGTGTTAGGTAGAACAACAAACATCAGGCTCTTGGATGGCAGCTGTACTTTCACTCTGGAGAGAATAACCACATTCTCAGGTTTGCCCAGCTGGCCAGCCAACCAATCAGATATCAACCAGAGTGCCAGCCAACCAGTCACTAAAGCTCTTTCTGCACATGGCTTTAATGTCCTGTGTTTGAAAGCAGGTGTGTGTACCTGTGTGCGAAGCTGTCTGCAGGCCAGTGTAGGTCCTGATGCTAGCGTTGGGCCTTTTCCAGGTCAGCTTGCTGCAGATGTTTGCATGTAGCTGATGGGATACATACAGGTGTTCCTAGACCAATTGTTAATATTTTTGGGCTGTAATTCACTGAAGTTTATGTGCACTGTAACCTGTGTGCACTGGGGTTTTCACCAGTCGTAAGGTTTTGCAAAGTGGTGGCTAAATATACCAGATACAACAGATACATTTAAGCACAGTTTAGCTTGTGGGATTACTGTTATTGTGAACACATACTTTAAACTTTGTGCTCGTGAGAGAAATCTGACAAGTTAGAGCAGCATGAATGTCCGTTCAATATCCCTTATTCTTTCTAACAATCTTAGAAGGAATAATCACTTTTAGGTTTAATTGGTCACAATCTGGAGATACAAATATATAGCTATCATCCCATAGTGTCCATTTTATTGACGCTGTCACAGAGATGAAAGTTAAATTAGACGCTTTAGCAATGAGGTCATAGTTAGTGATGGTGTTTTTCTGGACTGCATTATATTGAGGTGTTTCTGTTATTCTGCCTCTCTTATGTATGCACATGGGAAGGACAAAACATATAATTCAGTACATTGCAGCACCACCTCAATAATAGCCCTTATTACACATTTCCAACACTGTCACCAAAAACTGCATACCTTATAAGCTCCATAAAGGTACTTTTAATAGCAGAGTTACTGTATTGAATTGCATTATTGCACTGGCGTGCCCAATAAAGTGGACACTGAGTGCACCTTTGTTTCAAGGTGTTAATTAATCAGAAAAGTCAGGAAACACTGTGAAATACCTCACAGACAGTGCTGAGCTGTCTGTACTGCAGATGGTGCTCTCCACAGGACAGGTGCAGGACATGTACAGGAGGTGCTGCTCGTCCTCATTACGTCCTTTTCTTCCTATTGTGCACAACTAAATTGCTCACTTTTCTTGCTTTTTAACTGATGGGTGTGGTCAGAAATATGCTCTGTTGAACTTGTAACCGTGATGTCACAGTGTACTGACATACTGGAGTATACTTTGACATCACTGCAACAAGTTAAACCACTGGAGGTCAAGAATTTGTTAGCATTGTGGAGACTTCCTGTGGTTGTTTCACAATAAAGGCCAACCTCTGCCTTCATATTAAGACACTAGATATATGCTGGATATGTTATGTTCCAAAGTGCAAAAGCTCATATTAGACAACTACAGTGTAAACAGTCAACGCCTCACCCACAGGAAACTACTAGTGCAGGATTTAGCATTTTTGGTATTTTGGCAAGCGTTATTCCAAGCCCACAGAGGATGATGAAAAGAGACTCTGCACACCTGCTGGTGATTTCATTTTCTCTGAAAAGAATTAAGTGTAATAACATGATGCATTTTTCACATCCAGAGCCATCAGCCTGCAGCTCTATCAGCTGTCACAGAGTCACAACTGATCACCTGTTGAACAGAGCACCTGACCTCTCTGGCAATATGACACATACACATGCAACATAAACACACATTAAGCCAGAACTGATCTTCTAACTGGCTGTTCCTCCTGCAGTTTCAGTGCAAAACCATGTACCACCTTTCTAAAATCCTTGGTGCTGACTAGATTGCAAGATAATGACCGCTAAGTCTACACTCTGAGCTAACAGAGAGGTTTCCTTCAAGGATATTGAACATTTTCTACACATTATTTTTGCAGTTGATGCAGTTTGTGCCAGATAAGCAACTTGGGTTGATTTCCTCATAAATTCTCAGCCTACCCCATACCTACCCCTGTGTGCACACACACCTCACTGATGGCATTGCTCAGTCTCCTGTGCTGGCTTGCTACCACACCTGAAATAATGCAGCTGAAATATTAGTAATAGATCCAAACAGTAATGTGTTAACTAGTGTAAGTCTGGTTAACTTCTGCCAACTCATAGTTTTAACTGGCAAAACCATTACTGTTCACATTGTCTGTCAATGCTATTATTACGCTGCATGAAATATTTCATTTATCAGCTTTGTATAAACCACATTTATCATGAAACTTCTTGCAAATTTTACTTGTGCAAACTTGACTCTTCGATCTTGAGTGCCTTTGGGCTGCAAGCGGGACAGGGTCACATTTAGATTCCTGTCATGTACGAATGTTTGCTGCTGTACACATCAGAGTCAATGGCCTGACAAGTATGAGTCTGCGAACACAAGCTGATGTCAGTTGCGAAAGGTGGAGAATGCATTACAATAACTTAAATATTCAATTATGCAAATAGTGGATTCAAATTAATTAGACATAAGTTTGGGTTGGCTGAATCTGCGAGGTTGTCGCAGCATTACAATAGGGAGTGGGCCCGGTGCATGAAAACTGCAATTACCATCATTTGACTGAGGCCGGTTCTCACTTCTCAAAGCGGGAGATTGCTCTAATTGCCTCAACGATGCAGGAGCCTTGTAGCTGAGGGATTCTTCTCATGTCTCCGGCTCCACAAATAGCTGGACGTGTAACAGCGATGTCGGAGCCAGCATCCATGGCATATCCATCTGTGGGCCTGAATCTCAATTACAAACTGCTCAACAGAGGGACATAAGAAAGAGGAGAGGAGGGGGAAGAGAAGGGAGATGGGGCCAGGAGGACAGAAGAGGCAGGATCAGGCTATGGTGGCCCAGATGGCTTCAAGAGATTATTGTCCTGATGTTGAATATGAGTCAAGACTGTGAATACAAAATTCTTCAATCCTGTAAAAAAAAAAAAAGAAAGAAAGAAAGAAAGAAATCTTCAATTTACTACACACTGCCATCGTGTTGCTCAGCAGCAAACAGCAGACAGACAAATTTAATGACTAGCTGGAGGATTATTTAGCAGTTAAAGGGATTTTTCTCTGAATTGGGTTCAGACCAAAACAGAGCTAAAAAAGAGGGAATATTGAACTTTCCATAAACCGGACTAGCATTGCTCCATAATAGCTGGATATGTAAATAAACAACTACTAACAAGTTTGCCATGAAGTTTACTCCATCTCATAGTACTAATTGAGCCATTATTATCTAGCTGGGACACATCCTTCAGTCCATGCCACAGAGGCCCTCCTTACACCACTGTAACTGGGTCACCAGCTCCGTGATAACTCCTCCAAATGCCACCTGTGTGAGATACATGGGCAAATCTAACCAAATCAGGCTGTTATAATTGATGAAGTCACCCAGCGCCACTGGGACTCTCTGTGAGTCTTTGTTGCTGATGAAGACGGATTGTTTAACCTAACAAGGTTACTATACTTCCCAGAACTTAAACATGCAAGTCAGTAATTAGAGTGCAGTTACTGGCAGGCCTGTCACACCAACAGTCCCTCACCGACACACACACAGATGTGCACAGTGGGTGCGGCGTGAACATTATTTTGCGGGGGGGGGGGGGGGGGTGGGTTGCTGGTGGCTGGGAAAGAACAGACAGCTTCCTGACAGACTGGCAGGTGAGACAAAAGAAGAAACAGGCATTTATTCCCACACTGTAGATTTCAATCCATCTACTCAGCTCTGCAGGTTTACAGCACTAATGCGCAGACAGAACAGACAGAGCAGGAGAGGGGTGTGATAGAAACATGCGCCACTGTGGCTGCAGATTGAAAACATTTCAACCTACTACTGCTACTGCTAATAATACCAGATATTATACTGACAAGTACAGTCTTTCACTGCATGCGGAGCATTGTGTACCTTGTGAACTGGATGACCTAATGGTAGGAAATCAAGTTTTCCACATCCACTTGACACTCTTTGGTGTATCGCAGTGACTTTTCATTACTGTGTGGACACAATTCAGATTGAACTGCGGAGCTTCACCAAGTCGTAGGCTACCTGAAAAATATTTAGATTTAATTCTAAAAATGCTTGCTTGTACTGTTCAGGTGGCAAAGAACTGGAGCCGGCAGAGCAGTGGGTGTGAGGGAGGGTAGTCTACACCTGGAATAGGTCACTTTTCTATTACAGGGCTAACACATGCTAAAAAAAAAAAAAAAAAAAAATCACTCTCACACATTAGGTTAATTTAGCATTTCTAGTTCGTCTGACTTGCATGCTGGGACTGTGGGAGTGTAGAGGGAGGAAACCAAAACACCTGGAGAAAATCAACAAAGACCCAGAGGAACTGAGTCTAAACCTTCAACCTGCTGCAACATTAAAGTGCTAAGCGTTGATCCATCATATCGCCCTTTAGAGGCTTTGATTTTTTTTTTTTTTTTAAATGTAATTGTTAGCACTACTCAGCCAGTGAAAATGGTCATACAATGGCTCATGTGGCCCTGGAGGAGCTTTGTTAATCAAGAACTACACCTATTTAGTGTTGCGCTCACATCGAACTCACAGTGGACAGCCTTTAAAAATATATTGATGCAGCAGTACCAGAAGTATCATCTCTTTATTCCACACATTCCTCTTCCATGTCAAACGAGACACTTAAGTAGCTCACAACGCATCTCAATAGTTGGCAGCTCGGTTGGGAAATTTGGGTGTGTTATGCTAGTAGCGCCTGATTTTGAGCCGCTAGACTCAAGCAGACATGAAAAGCAGGCACCATAGGTATACTCACCTCTTTCTAAAACCACATCTCCAGATTTTTTCATGAGGTGACTCAATTTAATTCATCAGATTCAACTGATCAGATTTTGCACATCTTCCTCTGCAGCTTCAAAAAGCTTTGTGCAACTTTCTTCACGTGTGTAATAGGGTTCTTCAAAATTTGCACATCTTTATGCCTGAGAACATAAATCCTGATGATGTAAAGGTGATGTGATTAAGGCTATCTCAGCTTGTGCGCTCAGACTACAAATTTAGAGCAGGAATTCGGCTTTACAAGCTCAGACTGTGTACTTTAAAAGATGCTGGCATTTACCAGGCGTGGAGGATCTAATGAAAATATGCTAATGCTTGCATTACGGGAAATGTTTGATCCAGTGTCTTTGGAGCTTGACCCATAAAAGGGCTTAAAAGTCAATATATCTTAGCCTTTGTTGCAAAATCTTTCTTTCAAGTCTCCCATCTTTATGAAAGCACAGGACTAAATCCCTGGATTGCTCCTTTAAACCAAATGTCCCATCTGCATATGTTTTAGTTTATCTATAGCTTGCCTTTCAGCTTGTAAGCTCAAGAGATGCTAAAATGGTGCCTGCGGGAACTTCAGGAGCTGCTTTTGTTCTGCTTTTTGATTGTTTTGGTGTGAGGGGTATTACAAAAGCACAAAGACGATTTTCATATCTCATCACGCAACATGCAAGTGAATCGTTTTACCTCTAAATGCTTATTAATTGAATGTTTTACTGGATATGACCTAAATGTAACTGAGTCATTCAACATTGGGGCTTTTCTAAGCTGTGTCCACTCCTACTTTGCCTGCAGCTTGCATGGCTGTCATCTGAATCTACATGTTTTTCACTACTTATCTCTCATCCATCACAGCAGCTGACGGCCATCCCGAGGCCCCCACTCATATATCTGTCAGCTGGGACAAGATGGATGAGAGTCCACCTGCTCCGTCACTCCTCTCTTCCACTCTCACACTTTTTTTTTCAGCCTCTCCCTTGTTCCCCCATAATCTCATATTCTCATCAGTCATTTCACTCAGGTCTGTAGAGCCTTCTCACACCCTGATGGTGGAGCAATAATAGTTCTGTTTGTATGGGCTTGCTGTTTCGATATGGGATACATAATTGCGAGTCATTTTTCACAATTGCACCTGATTTTGTCTGAATCCTGCTCTCTGTATTTTTAAGATAGTGAGCATTACAAAACACATGTAAGCCAGCACTTCTGAATGAAAGAATGAAAGCTTTACTACCTTCTGGCAGCGCTTCTTTCTGGGTAACCTGCCTTTTCTTCTTCCCACAGCTGCAAACAAGCAACATGTTAATCTTCTGCGCAAATCCACATATTTGATACACTGAATTAATTAAATTGCTGTTTGCCCAAACCAGTATGTCATTTCACTAACACCAGCTCTGCAGTGAAACATGTGTATTAGGAATCAGAAATGACTGTGCTGTATGTGTGGTTGGTGTTATTACAAAAATCCTGCTAGATGTTATCAAATAAAGTATATGGCAGCGATGCTTCAAGCCAATCTGCTGCATCAGTACCAGGGCCAATTTTAAAATTGATCAGTTAAATAAATCCGTACTGTAGCTATTTCTGACCCTCTATGTGCTCCTTCAGCTGACATTTGCCAAAAATATACCCAGCTGACTGGAACCTGGAAGCACTGGAACCTTCCCAGGCCACAATGTTGCAAGTAAGTGAGTAGCAGAGTGGTACAAACAAATGAACAACAAATAACAGTCTTAATGAATCATATTGACAGTGAGCAAATGGCAGCGAGCAGGCAATCGTTTCTAAAGTGCTGCTGTTGGTTAAAAACTACAGTTGAACTTCCACACTTTGTTCATGCAAGGACATGTTGTCCACCTTAGATCTGGACTCACAATCAGCAGAATTGGATTGGGATCGGGACAACAGCTGTTACCACTGCTCGAGTAGCACACTGTGACATGTCGGGGTCTTCACAGTTCCAAAGTTTTGGACCCCGCTGCAATTGTAATATTGAGTAATCAGAATCAGTTTGCTTTGATCCACTTGTACATCAGACTCATTAATGCACAAACCCAAGACTTGTGGTAATAAAATGGGATCCTGCATGGACCAGGTAAGAGTGTATGTAATCAGGGCCTGCTCAACTTGAGTACTGGGATTCGCTCTCAAGGACCAGAGTGCAGATCTCTAGTGGAATGCACCGTCTTACCTAAGAAGGCACAGAGTGTACTGTATCTGTCTGAGAGTCCATACATTCCGCTGCCGTAATGGCTATAAAAATATTGCCTCGCTTCTTCTCGCCCCTGTTGTTGCTCCAGTGCATGTTCCCTGTGAACATTTGTCGTATTTATTATTGAACAAAGGTCAAAACGGCCTTCACGGGGCCTGCACAACCACATGAAAACAGCCATTTCTGAGTGTTTCACAGTCACAAAAGATCTCAAGCAAGGTCACCTTCCTCATGCCCACAATCCTTCCAAACTCATCCTGTCCTACAGAGTTGCATTTAGCAATACTGATGACATAATGATGCATTTGGCAATGCTATCAGAGTTGTAGGGATGCACTTAAGGGACTGACACAGTGCCGGAAGGGTATTAAATATGAACACCGCTGTATTGCTAAAAATAATGACATTCCATTTACAATGTAAAATATCGACGTGGGTTCAGTTCTGAGGTCACAGACAGCTCGTACAGGCATTACCACTATTGTAAATACTGCAAGTGTTGTGTTCAAGTCACTTCATAGATTTCAAGGAATATTTGAGTAAGCATTTTTTTCAGGAAGTCAAAGCTTAAGCCTAACAGACTTGTACTGTCGATGAATATATAGACTTGGTAAAGAGAAATGAAGGTTGTTTGCTTTTGCTTATATGATTCACTCAGAATCTCCTGAATACCTCCACGTCTACCTTTTTTTTCACACTCTATTCCTCTTTGTCACTCTCTATTTCAAAATTTTCAGAATAATTATTAAGTCTTGACAGGCTTCCTACATTTCTCTATCAGTCTTGGCTCCTGCGCCGTCTTGGTGGATGGGTGTTTTTTTTTTTTTCCAGCCTCTCTATCAGTTCAATAGTTTTCCATTTATAAGGTTAGGGCTGACGTAGATTGAAATACATTGCAGTAGCTCTCCAAATCCAATTGCGTGTGTCCATCTTTTTCAAACCTTATGCACAAGCAGAAAGTGATTCATAATGCCTGATGCTTTTATCTCTGCCAGAGTTTTACCATAACTGAAATGCTACGTGTTACGCCTCTCTAAATGCACATCCACTCCGGTGTTATCTACCTTCCATTTCTCTTTATCCAATGTACCTGACTTACTTCGTCTGCTCCCTCGAGGCGCTCTCAGCTCGGTGAGGAGCAAAATATGTAAAAATTGGAGACCCATTTTTCTGGTTCTGGTTTTTGACATTTTGTACTGGCCCTAACAAGCTCTTTTCTTTATCAAAATGACTTCACCTTGCACGTCAACTTTAATATTTATTCAGCAAGACGTCACAGACAATAAACTCCAGCTGCAGCTCCAGCAGACTTTTTCTAGTGGATAGACTGTTATGCTAAATGGTGCAGTGTTTTGTCATTGTGTGGCCTTTTCAGGGCAAGAGAGCAATACTCAGCTTGATCAAGATGTAGATAACTGCTGCACTAATCAGCACTCTTTCCTACCCTCCCTCCGTCTCTCTCTTCCTCCTATTCTCTCGCTCCATCTTCGTTCATTCTAATGATGCCCAACCTGAACCTCTCCTCTTCCCTCCCCTTTCATTTAAGCCCAGGCCATTATGGCAGACAGTGAGTTAATGAACAGCAAATGGGAGAGGAGAATGTATTAATCATCTCTGGGCCCACCGTGTGCTCTATTATCATTCAGCTTCTTTCATCTAGGAGTAACCTTTCTGCTCCCACCACCTCGTCTCCTGCTCATTGCCTGATGCCTGTGAGTGCTTTAAGGCTCTCACAGGTCATAGAATATTTCTGGAACATTAAGAAACGTTTAACAGGAAAGTCAGGGAATCTGATATATTGTCTTGGCAAGTCATTTCAGCCCAGTTGTAGATGAAATTATGCTTTAGATTATGGATGGTACCTTTATAAAAATACACCCATCATGGAGCCAAAAGAACAAGCAGACTGCAGCAGAGATTGTCTCGTTTTTTTTTTTTTTTTTCTACATTCAATTCTGCTGTTGGTTTTTTCACTATCTATTATTACAATTACTATTTCCACATGCAGGATGTGACAAATTGAAAGTGGCAGCTGAAATATAGACTGTTTCCTATTTTCACACCCTCCATAATTTCATCCAAAATTAAGACTTGAAATTCCACACAGCTGCTGTTGGCTGTATTTGGACCTGACAGCATGTCTAATGCAGTTTTAACAATCAAGGAATTCATGCAATTCCATTTTTAGTATAATTGACCCATCCCAAGTCCCCCCGCACTTAGTTGCTATATCAGTCAACTTTCTGTGGCTATGAATTGGCTTCCATCATTTGTGAAACACACTATCGCTATAGCTGAGTGGAAGGGCTTCAGTCCATCATTAAAGGTACAATGTGTAAGATATGGCTGAGTTTCAGTGTGAAATGTTCAAAAACTGAATGAACACTATCAAGAGAATGTGAAGTAACAGTTCTGACAGTATGTCAAAGACATATCTGTATTGTGTTGCAGAAGTTAGCATGCCAACCAGTTAGCTGTGGCCTTGTAGTCTTGTAGTACTCTTTGCACCTCAAGAGGTGATAGTCCAATTGTACACCCTCCATAGTGTCAGCTGTGATGTATGTGAGCTATATCACTGGAAGGCTGCTGGGCCCGGTTATGTTGCACACAGTGCAAACATCAGCAATCCCCCCAGCTTCGAGCTCTTGGTGGGGGCAGGCTCCTGTCAGCTAATAGGGCCACTAGCTGCACGGCTAACTGGTTATGCTAATGGATGGTCCTAGCTACAGCCAGAAATAGCGACGGCAGAGCAGCAGTGAGGATTTAGTCTGGTGATAAGCTGCCCTCTATTTTTTTGGTTCTTATACATCGTACCTTTAAAGATTCATCCAAACACAGCAATTTGACTTTGTCTGCCTGCTGTCTGCTGCTGTGCGGGTAGTGGACAGCATAAAATACCAAAACAATGAGCTAAAAGAAGCTGAAAAAGAAATTTGTGTCAAGCTAACGTTGAGGCCTCTTTTGCAGTTTCCTCTCTCTTCACAATTTAATAAACATGCTTTAATGTGTGCTACATTCAGGTGTTAAAGAATTTCTGTAGAGTTAAAGCAGTTTAATCAATAGTGATTACATTGAGCATCATCACAAAATGATAGCTCAGTGCGGGAGATGTGAGTTTTTTATTCCACACTTCGCATCTGAGAGTAGAGCAGACTTACAATCGATAGCCAAGGATCTTGCTCGTCTAGGCGGACCGCGCTCACTCCTATCACCAAGGTCCTTCAAAGCTGAATTTAATACTCACTCCTCAGTGTGTGTCTGCATGTATGTGTGTGGGAATGAAACCTGCACACCCTTATGTGTGTCTGAATGTAGCCCGCCAGCTCTCCATCTCCAGGCTGGGGAGGTGAAGGACGGGGTCGGGGAAAGAGCGAGGGGCCTCGGGATGGACGTGATCCCGCTGCTAATGACAGTCGGGTAGACTCATACCAGTCTGATATCTATAGTCCTGTCCTGATCCAGCTCCTGTCCTTGGTTGGCCTACACCCCAACGTCCCACAACTCCATTTCTTTGGCATAATGATATCCTCTGTGTCTCTCCATCATATGCCTGTAACTCTCTTGTCTTTCTGCATCTGGCAAACAGTGCTTTTCTTGAACATGAAGGAGCCATATATGCCAACTCAACACATGACTACATACTGTGTACTATATGTCTTTAACTCAGTAAAGACTTCATAACTTGTGTAACTCCTGTCACTTTATATCAGTTACTGTTCAGTAATCCATCAAGCTTGGCAAAATAGAAGTGTTGCATGGCTGGAAGGCAAACACGGTTGAGGTGGAAGTCTGTTAATTTTATTTAAATGTAAGAACAACAGTAAATTAAGTTAAATTTTGTAGTTTCTGGGATTGCCTACTGATCAAACAAAGCAAAGAGGCATCATGTTATTACAATACATTACACAAAAAAGAGCCATGTCTTAATAGAATTATCTGCCATGATATATATATATATTCATAAAACACTTTCTGACAGGGAGGGGCTCAAGAAGCATTATGGGAAATATACGATCCAGTGTTTTTGGAGCTTATGAAGTCTTAGTGTCTGCTGCACCAATTTTGACCGTTCTTCTTTTACTGTGTCCCTAAACTTTAACAAAGCACAATACTAAAATGCTGGATAACCCATTTAATATCCTTAGGTTTGAGCAGGGTTCCAAACAATGACAGAAATCCTCCCTGCATCAACGTTAAATGACTTTTTTTTCTGTCTATTTAATGACTTTTATGTTGTATTGTTTTGTTTTCATGCAATTTCATTTGGTTAAGCATTGGATAGTGATAGTAATAGTAATCGTATTACTTACTTTATTTAGAATGAACAATTGTTGATTATACTGTTTATTTTGAATATACAGTTAATATATTGTCATAAAATGGGGAGATAATGGTGATCGAGACGAACAATAATCAGTCATTTAGTGGGTGCTTTTAGTGGCTTTCAAATGCAAAAAGATTATTTTGTACTGGCTAGTGTACAATATGCAGAGAACTGGCACATAAACCCAGTAAACACATGTTGAAATCAAATCTGAACCATGTGTTACCTTGAGTCTGAGATTTATTCTGTTTCATCAGAAACTCTCCGGGATTGTTGTGCTGTCATCTCCTCCCGTCGACACACTCACAGAAGCGAATATCATTGTGTAGACATGTATCACTAATGACAAATGAAGGACAGGAAGCTCGTCGCTCCTCCTGTTCTTCCCCTTCATCATACCTTGTTTTCACCTGCAACAAAATAGAGGGTTTTTCTTCCTTCCAGTTTCCACTGTCACTGTTAGATTTCTCCCTCCCTCGTTTCTGTCTTCTGTGTTTTCAGCACAGCAATACAAAGTGGATAACCAGCCTTTTGAGGGGTGAACAGCGAGAAGAAACATTCATTATATTCTCGTGATGGGAATTCATTTCACCTGTGACAAAAATCTGGCTAAAAGCAAAGCTACAATGGGCAACATGCCGACATTAGCCAAAAGTGAGCGCTCCCTCGCTCTGTTTTGCTTCCTGTGCTGTATTTCATGTGCAGGGAGCTTCTCTCTATGCAGTATACGGTGCATGTGAGGTGTCAGCAGTTTGCAGAATATACAGTCCCCCTCTATAAAGGAAGGCTTGAAGATCACAGGGATGTTCCCTGCTCCTTGATGTTTGCTTAGTCCTCCCTTTTTTTTCTGTTTTTCCCCAGTAATAAAGTCCGCTCTGCGTCGCGCAGTTCACCGCAGTCTTATCCCTCTTTAGTAGTTTAGCATACTTAGCTCTGACGCTCCACTATGACTAGGTTGCAGTTCTGTCATAAAATGGAGCTTTTAATATGTGAACAAAAATTATAGGCCTTCACTGGCTGCAATTATTCTCAAATTACATAAAGTGCATGATTTTTTTTCTCTCCCATCAGTATTGTTTATTATAGAAGATCATTAATAGGCTTATGGTGCGTGATGATGTAAGTTATATGAGCTGGTTTGACTAATGCTACTGAGGCTTGATTTACTGTATTGTTCGCAGTGTGCTGCTGTACACAGTGTGTGGTGTCTGTAGTCTATCCAAGAATAACACAGCCTGGATGTCAAATGGAAAAGCCATATGTGCACTATCCCAGAGCGGTGCATCAACCCACACTCTTTATTTGAGCTATGTTTAGCTATGGAAAACACAATATCCATATGTGCTCTGATACATTAAGCAGGATGTTCGAAAAGGCGAAATGGGGGCGCTGCAGCTAGAAAGGGAAACTTAAAAGGAGAAGGCAGCAATCAGTTCTGCTGTTACCTGCAGTGTTTTAATTTACCCAGATACTCTGCGCTCATTCACTCATGGTGATCATTTATTTACCAGGAAGTTATTCTTCCAGGAATCTTCCTGTGGAATTTGATTAAAATTGTCACTGGTGATAAGAGGCACATGTACCCCTCATTTTTCAAAATCCTATATTTGCCCCCCTCATATTTATCTAGATTTTCTTGCTCTCTGAACATTATCCTCTTCAAATGATGATTTTCCTACACTACATGCCCTCACAACAATGATTTTATGAGCAGCCCCATGTGCATAATTTTTACAGCAATCCATCTGATATTTCACTCAGAATCACAACTATCAACCTCATGGTACTGAGATATTTCATTGTGGACCAAAGTGGTGGAGCAACAAGTGACAGAGCGACATTGCCATCCCCCAAAGCCATGCTGTTAGGGTGGCTCCATCACGATAGATCATGGCTCTATCATGCTATTACTGTTTCTCCACAGAGTCTGGCTGTGTTAAGCCACAGCACTGCTGTGTGCATAGGCGCTGTTTGACAGTGCCTGTGGTCAGTGCAGCCATGTGGGTATTCTGAATAACACTGGCTTGGAGCCTAAAAAGACACTTTAAGCTGCAGTTTTGCTCTCATGAGCTGTTACGACTTTATGTCTTAAAGCAGTGTGTACCTCAGCAGTTATATTTTGTGGTGTTCATTTTTATGTTGACTTTATATATAGCGTCCCTGTTACCCGTTTTGCCTGTTACTGAATTCTGTCTCTTGACATGCATTCATTTATTATATAAGCAAGAACCCCCATGAAAAATATTGTTGCAGTAATATTTGCAGAGCTCAGCAATTACTTTGGTGAGTACAATGACCAAGACATTATAGCTAAAACTGCAAAAAAGAACTAAAGTCAGTAATAAACAGGATTTTTCCTTTTATCATCACACTACTTCCAGTGCTGGCACTGAACGCTGACATTCAATGTATACTGGGCCGAAATGTGGGCAGAAATGTGCCTTTGATGTTACAGCAATGAGAGCGAGATCAGCCATATCATTGAGGTTGTCAGGTGTGAACACATCATAACAAATTTTTGCTTGCATTAGCTCACAGCAGCACCAATAGGAAGATCTGGCCACTCGGCAGTCAACATCACTCAGTGTGAATTTAATACAACGCGTACAAAAAATTGACAAAAGGAAGGAAAAGAGCATGACATGCAGGCTGCCATCCCATTTAGCCGTTTAGCCGGATTATCAGCAGTGAGGCAGGTTGATAAGAAATGGTGTCTGTCCATACTGTAGAGCCCCGTGGCTTACATTGAAGCTGGTGTCAGCTGTGAAGCATTCTGCTCCATCCCTAATTAGATCAAACTGAAGGCATGAAGTGCATAAGTGTGCGTATTTGTGTGTGTGTGTATGAGAGAGAGAGAGCGAGTGGGCATCTGTAGCACAGCTCTGACCAACACCTGGTGGTTTGAACAGCAAATATCTTCTCTTTTACTGCATTCAACTGAATATAAGTCAAAAAGGATTTGGAATTCATTGCATTCTGTTTTTATTTATGTTTCACAGAGCGTCCCAACTTTTTTGAAATAAGGGGTGATCAACTGCATGTTATAGTGGATTCATCTTTTTTGACTGCTGCTGGGACTTTCAGGCTGTCAAACACAGTACACTCCTCAGCATTTAGATAGTTTTTGTGTTTGACCAGGTGTTTCCTCAGGTTAGATGTTTAGCCCTCACCACCTTTGCATTTCGCATTACAAGCACTGCAGTGTGTGTCGTTTGCATCAAGTTTTGATACCAAAAACCAGCTTTACAAATGTAAAGCATTTGAAAGACCCAACATCCATGACTAAACATCACTTGAGTGGCCCTTTCACATCCTTAATCTTGACCAGATTCTAAATGAGGGCATAAAGGGTTCAATCTCACTTTTGTTTTTGCTAGGTTCAAAAGAAACAGTGTTCAAACCAAACTCCACACAACAAGTCATACTAATGGTTGTACTGGCTCCGCCTGTGACAGTGATGGGCAGAAAGCCCCCATTGCAAACTGAAATCATTTGAATTATAATGATAAAAAAGACTGATATTATCACAACGTATCCAAAAACTGATACATTAATCATACATCAGCTTTTGATGCCGCAGTCATCTGGCCTACTCTGCTGTTGTTGCAGATTTCCTGCAGCATCGATGCAGCAGAGTGTACCCATCTTCAAAATTCACAAGATTTTGCTAATTTAGCATGTAAACAACATATGCTGCTCTGTCAGACTGAAGCGAGGCATAAAGAGCCTCTGTCGGCTTGTTTGGTTAGAGGCTCAGTGTATTCTTTAAGGCAAGTTGTTTACCTTTCCCTCCCTCTGCTCTGCAGAGTGCATTACTAATGAGGAAGACAGGGGGGTTGAAGACACAGCAGGGAGGAAGGCAAATGCGACCTTTACCAGCATCCCACCTTCTCGCTATCTCACTCACTTTTCATGTTTGGCTCAATCCATCTCTACATATCTCTGTAACCTCCCTTTGCAGGCTGTGCTCTATGGGGGGTTGGGCTCTACAGGTTGGGTGTTAAAGATGTGGGTGGGAAGAGGTGTAGGAAGATGGTGCACAAAAAGTCATAGACACCTCCACAGTCAGCTGCATAGACAGGAGAGTTATATAAATGGTGCATTTAGTGCATATTATCAAGTGATAAGAGAAAATATAGTTTGGATTTAGCTCCAGTGAGTGAAAGCTCAGAAAAATCTGTGTGTTTGTTTGAGTGAGTTTCAGCCCAAACTGAGGATCCCATTAGTGCTCTGACTTCCCAGGTTTGGCCCCAGCTTTTGACCTCCCACCCCTCTCTGACCGCTCCTCATTCTCCAGTTAACCCTTAGCTGCTGACCCCAGTGCTAACAAGCTCGCACTGGCAGTAATGACAGTCCTGACACGTGCTCTTCAGCAGAGGGCAGATACAGTAGTAGCCACAGGCAACTCCAAGCCAAGCACTTCACTTTTTAATTACTTCAACTGCACTGAGCAACTGAGTGCTGTACTGTCAAGTACAGTCTGACAAGGTTGAAATCTTTGTATTTCTAGTGTGGAAAATTTAAGATATCACGGACTCTTTTCATGGCAAAATAATCACTCGAACCACAAAGATCCCCTCAGATCTTCATTCTTGTCAGGGAGTTAAAGCTTCTTAAGATTCACTTAGACCATCCGTCACTGAAGCTCTCTGCTGAATTCCAAATGTTTTTATTGGGTGAGCAGCTCCTTCAGGCAGGCTGAGACAGGTTTCGTTGTAGGTTTTACAGATTGGCCCCCCTGCAGCTGTGGAGTAAACACACCACACTGGAATGATTTACTGGAATCAATGATGAACTCTTTGACAGCCAGATTTTATTTTGTATTAAAAGGCCGAGGTTCATATACGCGGCTGCAGTTTGTATTTAATTCACCAAGAGTCAGAAGCCGGACTGAATACCCAAACCCATCAACACAATGTACATTAGTATTAGATTATTTTGTATATTCTCCACCTTAAAAAAGAATGTATTTGCAATGAGGAGTTGCTGCTCTACAAACAATATCACCACAAAATCAAGAAGAATAACATCAAAAAATGAGGATCAACATCTTTTTCGTGATAAAACCCTGCAGTTCTATGTTTAAATCAAGCGAAAGGAAAAGAGGAAGTGATGATTTGGAAAGCGCAGAAAAACATTCAGCCCCTGCTACTTACCATTTGCCCATTTGTAGTCACTCGTATCACAAGTACCTGTACGGCATCAGCTTGCAAGGTGGTGTGTGCAGCCCTGTCCCACTCTTCATTTGTCACACTTAAGAGTAAAACCTTGAGAGTGCAGCGTGCTTTAGGAGCCCAGAAGAAACCACCCTGACTGCACTTTACCACAGATTAAAAGATTGATGACTGGAGTCAGGAGAAAATGAGCAAAACATAAGATTTCCATTTGACTCCATAAGACTCTATTTGACTTTGGCACAGGGCCTGGACGATTACACCCACAGTAGGTGTCTGGCTGATTCCTGCTTCCAGTAGTGTTTTTTTTTTTTTTTTTTTCTTGGGGGGTTGGGGGTGCATAAGAGGAAGCAAGGAGTGAAAACCACAACTCTGTTTGGGTGATGACAGAATCCCCCTGAGGTCTGGAGAATAATCTAGTGAATAATTAATTTGGAATTTAGGGCTTAATTCTCAGTTTGACCAGAGGCTACATGTCTTGGTAAGCCCTCCGCCAGACCAATGTGGCTCTTTTAGGGTGTGAGTAAACAAGGTCACTTTCCCCTAACAGAACAAAATAGCATTAATCCTCTTTCCAACAGCTTTCAACACTTACCATAATTTCAATACCATCAAATACTCTGTGTGCATTCAACCTTAAATCAAAGCCCAGAGAATAAAAAAAAAACTCCAAATCTGATCTAAAAGCCCCTTTTTATATGTTGATGAAAGCTGAAATAACGAAGAACTTTTCTTTCCCCCCTCCTCTCTCTCTTCCTCCCTCCTCTTCCCACTGTCACTGTTAATTGCTTCCCCTCCACCTGCCCATACTTGATTTCCACCTGTCTTATTGTGTGATGTGATTAAAATGTAAAACGCTGCGGTGGATGGGGCTGCTTGTACGCTCGGCTCCTCCATCATTCCTTATTGCGCTGGGCCTTGGCTGTTTGCAGGCAGCACTCGGGGAGTGAGCAGGGAAGATTGAATGATTCTGTGGCTTAGCGCGCTATTTCCTCTAATGCACGGCAGGCATGAAGGCTATCGGGGAGATTAATACTAGTTTGGGCTGTTTGTAACACTGGCATTTATTCTCTCCAAAGTCCCAGCCACTGGAGGGCACTTCTTCATTCCAGCCTGTGCCAAGCCTGTTTACCCATCAGCTATCTGCTGTTTGCTCGCCGCTTTATTCCATCCTTTTCTCTTCTTCCTGTGTCTCTCTCGCTCTTTCGCTCCATATGTCCACGCTTGCAGCCCTCCGATCTGATCCCCCCTCTCTTTTATCTTCAACTCTCTCTTTTGAAATCTTGTTATTTGTCTTTGCCTTCAATACCCTGTGCAGCCTCATCTTCGGGAGAATGCATAAAATAGCGAGAATAAGTTCAGGAAATCCAATAAGGATTAAATGATGCAGGCTGGTCATCCTTCGTGGATCGAGCAAGGCCCAGATAAACACCAGTAAACTGAAAACGCCTATTTTTATGATTGGGAATTATAGGGTAACTGAGAATGGAGCACACCTCTCTGTCAGCCCCCTGAGTCATGAGAGGTGGAATACACCTCCAATCCAAAAAAGCCTCCTTCATCTGCACATTGCATTGCCCATGTTAAGAATGGCAGCCTCCTCTGAATAGGTAAACAGCACAGAGAGGCCCAGCTGAGTTTTAATTCAGACTGCTGAGCTAAATAAACTTGTCTGTAGAGGTGTCAGCCACATCACAGCGTGCCGGTGGGGCCAGAAGCTGTGGAATCAGTTCCACACACAAACCCCCAGACTCCAAATCGTTCCGTTCATTTTCATTTCTCACCCCCTACCAAGACCTATTTCTTTCTGCAGCGCAAGCATCCTGCAAATTGTATTTCCCCTGAAAATGAATTTGGGGAGAGATCAAGGGTACCATATATATTTTGTTTCCCCCATGGTTTCAATTTCTGGTCATATTTTCCTGGGTGCTGACATGCGGGGTAGTTTTGGCATCAGGGCGCAGTAGAAGAGGCATTAAATCCCCTGCCGTTTTCTCATCAATCAAGTGTTTGGGCCCTGCCAAGGAGGCACATGTTAACGGATTTCACAGTAAACCTCACTCAATATTGCCTCATGCCCAGGGGGGTGCACTCACACTCGCTACAGCACTTTGAAAGGCATCATTTTACATTTTGGAAATGCGGATTAGAGAAAAAAAAAAGAACATACACAAATACCAAAAAATCCAACACTGTACATTTGCTGTCGTAGGTGCTGCTGTACAGTGGGTGGTCATAATCCGTGCCACTTCAGGGACTAAAGGATTCAAGATTGGCTTGGTAGACCAAGGTTTTAAAGGAAAAACAGGTTTATTACAACTTGTCACTTAATTCCATAGCGTGGGCCATCATTTCTGTCACTTAAGAAAACATTGGACTTGCCAAAGTACCATCTTATCATAAGTGAGTCAGACAGGTTAAAAAGCCAAAAGTGGATCAAATCATTGCACAAACAGTTGTGTGTGCACACACAAGTCTTCCTAGTTTGGGTAATAAATTAGCAGTTTGCTCTCGATTTCTCCTCCAAATACATTCAACTAACATTAGTTTCAAACTAACTCATCTGACCACTTGTGTTTCTTGCCCCATCTGTTATGACATTCTCAGATCTCAGCAGTGACTTGGTTTGTACAGTCCTACCTATGAGAATGACGACCCAAACTATCTCAACTTCATTCATTCCATTCTTCACAAGACTACTCCCATCATTTTTCACCTGTACCACCATGTGCTACAACATGAATGCCTTTGAGAGTCTTGTCCCTTTCTATGGCAGCAGGCTTTTCAACGTGCCCTCTAGTGTGGTACTTTGGAACGTTTGCCTTTAGACATGTCCATACAGCACTTTGTACAACCCAGTTTATTTGAAGTATAATGAAACCTTTATGGTTCACGCCGCTATTGAGTAGTTCCCCCTCCTCCGATGAGAATAGCAGAGAGAGAGGTCTCCAGCTTCCACATTGATCTTGAATTCTCAGACCTAAAATGTCAGTGGACTGACATGATTAGAGCAGAATTCCTCCGATGGACTGACTTAGAAATTAGACACAGAGGAATCGAGGGAAGGAGATGGGGTGATTAGCAATGAAAAGAGGCTTATGAAAAGAAGTGAAGAAGATACTTCCTCTGCATGAAGGTTAACAGTTGCAGCGTACAGAAATCCTCAACATCCGTCCAATTGTGCCCCGTCTGGTGCTCTGTCTTCCTCTTACGTATTCCTCCCACTTCTGCAATGGAGTTAATTGTGTGGAGGTTTGCATGAGAAGAATGTAGTGCTAGAGGATTTCTTCCATTCTGTCCCATAGAGTAGACCGTCTGAGTCATGTCTCTCCAGTTTAGCCCTAACAGAACTCCTGTGGTTGCAGCATCTGAGTCTCATTGTGTTTCTTTCCCCCAGCACAAGGCCACACTGCTTCTGTCTGAGCATCCTCTTCTTCCATTTATGCTTTCTGTGTTAAGTTAATGTCTTCTTTTCGTTTATGTTTATGTAACAGAAGTTTTTTTAATTAAAATAAACATACACAAGTAATAATTTATGCCATAATTCAGGTTTTAACAATGAGTATTTACACTATACACTACATGAAGTGATGCTCCTATCTAGAGTGACATACAATAAGTGGAATAAGTCCTCAAATTAGGGAAACACTACATGACAGTTCTACTTTACTGTGAGGAGAGACATCACAGTTTTCATCTGAACATAATTATTATGTTTGAGGCCCCTTCTACAAGGGTTAGGGTGAAAACAGTTTCACTACAGACAGCACAGGCTGTGCTTTAGTGTGTGTTTTACTTTTTGTGTCTACTCACTTGTTAGAGGCAATCATTTGTACACTCTTCACACATTTGACATACATTTCTACCATTTTTTAAGATGAGTACACTGTTGCAGAAGCAGTAATCCCTTTATTTTATTTCTTTTAACTATGAACGAAACTAAGAATTATCTAAGAGCTGCTAGAAATATGCTCTAAGGCCCTTAATCTGAACAATTCAAAGACAAGCAGGAAGCAGTTTTCAGCTAGAAAACTCTAGTCTCTAAACTCTAGTAGAAACATGGCCGCTACCAAACAGCAGACAAAGGTAGTGAGTAACTGGTAAAACAAAAACAAAAACAAATTGGAGCTTAAAGACAGGTTGCTGCCTTACTATTTTATTTTTTGGCCACCAGGGGGCAGGAGAACTTCATAATTAATGCACATCCTGACAAAATCACTTTATAAAGATGCTTACGTGCCTTTTTTCTCATCTGGAAGCTAAAACTTTAGAAACATATTTGCTCTTTAGCTGCAAAGAAGAATTTTTTTCACCAGCTCCTCACTAACTTTATCTGCTGTTTGGTGGTGGCCATGTTTCTGAAAACTGCTTCCTGCTGCCACTGGAAGTGAGGTTGGTGAGAGCAGTGAGACTGAATCAAAAATGTGAATGTACCGTAAAAACCAAAACAGTGAGCTAGAAGCAGCTGGATGTCAGAGGACATGTCTTTGGGTTTACTGTTTGAATGACCTTGTTTGACTCATTTTTAATATAAAGACTTTTGATTACTGGACTTTTAATCATCTTGCATTATCTTGAGATATGAAACTGCTATCTCAGGATCGCATGTAATTATAACACACGTTACTTACATTTTGAAAGACTTGTCCCACTATAGAGCATCACAGAAATGCAGGGCCATAAAGTGAGTGGGTCTGCGGTACATATGACCTCCATTATGATCACCACGAGCCATTATAAGACGATCATGAGGTAAACATATTTGTCAAGATAATGAAGTAATGGTACTGAAGGCTAGATCTAAAAGATTATTAGCAACCACAGGTGGCCTCTGCATGTGTAGAAAAGCTAATGAGAAAAGCACTAAGGAGAGTAAATTTCCTTCCCTTTTTAAAAAGCAGCATGCTTTCTCTCTTTTTCTAAAGTTTATTGTGTATAAACAGGGAGGAAGGGATGAAGGGCGTTTTGCATTTGCATGGTTGAAATATGTTGTCATTAAACATTTAAGAAGCTAAATGATGCTTTCCGACTTTTACTCATACTCGCTAGCAATTGAGCCGCCTTATCGGACTGTTAAAAAGAAAATGAATGTTTCGAGATAATGGTAACCTTCAACTCGTGCTGCCTGTCGACACTCCTCGTCAAAAGCAGCGGCTGTGGCAAATGTATTGATACGCATACGGTGATCAGAGCGGCATCACAGATCAGCATGCGACCTCATACGGCCGCCAATAGCTGCAGAGGTAGACAGAAAGGGCAGGAAGAGGTGGACGGAAAACACGTCTGTGGTTAAAGTAAGCATAAGCGACTGTGACAAGAGAAATTAGGACATGAAGTTTGCAGTCTGCTTCAAAGCACAAGGTGAACAAAACCCAGGTTGGGTTCAGCGTAAGCAATAGGAGGAGAAAGGAGGAGGAGGAGGGAGCTCAGAGAGACTTTGTCCTTCACCTCCTCGGCAGGGTGAGTCTCCACCGCCAGAGGCCATTGCTCCGCTTGCCTTTGATCTTCCCTCTCTCTTCAAACTTGCTGCTCAGTGACAGTGACAATGATGTTCAGTAAAAATCTGTTTTTTTTTTTTCTTTTCCAAATACCGTCTCTTTCATGTGTTCAGGCTGCAGCCCAAAGTGCAACACACAGCGTTACAAAGACAGGAGTGCAGAATAAACTGGATCATCTCACCCTGCTGTAATAGAAAGAGGATGACGCACATGTGGCATGTTTGGTGTGTGTGTGTGTGTGTATGTGTGTGTGTGTGTGTGTGTGTGTGTGTGTGTGAGAGAGAGACCACATGTCCTCTCTGGGTCATTATTATTTTTACTGGCATTGTTGAAAGACCTGTGCGGCCACTTTCGTCTGTGTCCGTCTGCTTCGCCGACTGAATTTGTTTGCCATCTCCGAGAACGGGCCAGCGGCCAGCTCAGGTATGAGTGATGACAGTGTGCAGCGTGCTTTCCCTCCCCGGCCGCAGTGATGTGTCGAGGTGGGACAGGTCCAAGGTAAGGCAGCACTTAACGCCACAGTGAAAATGGAAATGTCAGGCTCCTTTATGGAACGGCATGCCGCTTGCTATTCAGTGTCGCCGGACATGCACACATGCATACTGCAGAGGAGCTAACTTCTCATGTATTAATGGTTTGTAATGTATGCATGTGTGAGGCGAGGGAGTAGTCATAATGAAGCATTCATAGCAGTAAACATCAAACTTCTAT
The DNA here is from genome assembly GCA_037975065.1 of Chaetodon trifasciatus. Taxonomy (NCBI): domain Eukaryota; kingdom Metazoa; phylum Chordata; class Actinopteri; order Chaetodontiformes; family Chaetodontidae; genus Chaetodon; species Chaetodon trifasciatus. The sequence continues at coordinate 10,009,592 of JBBMOE010000014.1, read as the reverse complement.
GAACTTCTGTAAAAAGGAGGTCAAATTAAAGCTTTTCCTGAACTAGGACTGGTTTTCGTAATTCTCATTGCAACAAAAACTGCTCCAAACTTGCTCCCTAATTAAGTAGATTAGATTGAAAATGTGTGCGCAATTGATGTGCTGTTCAAAATTCTATTTTTAAAATGTAGACTTGATCCGACAAAAATACTTATAAGCAACGCAGAAGAAAGTGACAAATTCCTGCTCACTGTCAGCACTTTATGAGCAAGTTTATTGAAAGTGCAACATTTCCATCAGACTGAACGGCACGCGCCCGGCTAACAGGTGTTCATTAGGCATCACTTACTGTGAAATTTTAACAAAAAACAAAGCTAATGAGTTAAATTCTGTTTTAAGGTAACAGCATGTTGAAATGCTGTTGGAGCAACAGTCTTGGTGGCTGAAAACGACCTCAGATGTATGTGGTTTAGAGGGCCGTGTCTTGCGGTAAAAGGACCAGCGTGCGCGTCTCACCTCAACCACTTCTGTGACCTTGCTGCTTAGAAAGACACAAGACAAAAATACCCCTTCTCTCCACCATGCATCAAATCACACACCATAAGACAGCACTTGCAGCCACCCTGATATGAGTAACAGATCGAATGTAACAGATATTTTATGGACCCACTACAATCCACTTCCCCTCCCAGACGTTCAAACAAACCTTTGAAATGTGAGAGCAGCCCGTCGTTGGTCCTCAGCGCCGCTCTCTCTTTGTGTATCTATTGTGTTTGCTATTTATCGTTCCTTGTAAAGTGGCTTTGTTCGGCAGCAGTAACACAAGCTCGGGCAGTTCTCTCATGCAGCACGCAACCATCAGAGGATGATAGATTGGCGTAATACGAGCTGGCAAATGCCTCTTTGGTCCTCCTTTTAAAGCTTTTACCCCAGATTTGGCATGAGTATGCGCTCAATAATCAAGTGGACCATGAAAACATGTTTTTCATCAGATGCATGACTGATACCAGCTCGACAGCTCACTGAGCAACAGAGCGAGTCAATTTATGGACCTCTTGGGAATGTGTATAAAAGATACCTTCAAATCAAATGCAGTCAAATTGAGGTTTTGTTATCAGGCCAGTTTAATTGGATGATGGATTTCTGCCAGCCAATTTTGAAATAGCGTTTGTTGCCTTGAAAGAGCAAAGGGAAAATATCGCTCTCACCTTGGTTCTGGCTTCTTTTCAGGTTGTATAACTTGGAGTGGGGGGCAGGAAGAAAGGTTGAGAGTTGTGTGCATGTAGGGGGGTGGCAGACAGATAAATGGATGGTCTTTCTGGCGGTCAGCCTGGGCAGGGAAGGCTCAGGCTATGGATGACATTTTGAGCTCTGATTGCCTGGCAGGTCGTTGACACTTGGATAGGCTGCAGTCCCACAGGGAATGTGACAAAGATGGAGTGAGCTCACCATGTCACATGCACACACACACACACATACACACACACACACACACACACACACACACACACACACAGCTCTGCTACTATCACCTGTGTGTGTGAGAAAGAGTGTGTGTGTGTGTGTGTGTGTGTGTGACCTAGGTGCTGCGGGCATCCATTACCAATCTTGGGTGTGATTGAGGGGAGATCCAGCCAGTGAGCATGTCTAGGCTGTTTTATCCCCGCTGCCTTACCACCTGCCTAACCTCCCGCCTAACCTCCTGAACCTACAATCCTCCCACAGCTTTAAGGGAATTGCAACTCTCCACCACACAAATCTAAGTAATACAATATACTGCAGCCTGGGTCAAGAAAGCACTGAAATCAGCTTTGAAAGAAACTAAACTTAATTAGAGTTAAAATCGCAGCTGTAAACCACAAAACTGTACCAATGACACAAAGTTATAATCCATGTACCCTTTTAGCAAAGTATTAGAGACATTGCATTCGAGCTAATGCTGTTTACTTTGAAAGAAACTTTAAAAAATGGAGTGCATAAATGAAGAAGGCATAAATAAACAATTTTAGCGAGGTGTTAGTGGCAGTTTCAGAGCTGCAATCCAAAGCGGCCAAGGCCAAAGGCTGATTTGGCTTTGATGACTTTTTCATTGACTTTCCATCCCTCTGCTTCCCTCTTTCATTGCTCGTAAATTGGTCTGTGTTTGGCGACACGCTAATGGAGAGGCAGCAAAATTTGCACTCGGATATAAAATGCAGAAAACAAACAATATGTCAATCAAAGCATACTGAAAGCTGCAAGATGGAATTTGTTAGGTGACCTTGTGAACTGCATACAAAATATTTGTGTTCTCCAAGCCAGCTGCCCTGAGTCTTTTTACACCACACTGCTTTGAACATGACTTGAATCTTTCTAGATTCAGAAGCTTTTCTGCTAAAGAGGTTTTACCACTAAACCATATGGCGGATGTAGAAAATGTACAGCCTTTGCTTTGGTTTACTACTAATGCTTATTCATAAATCTGTTATTGTGTACCTTCAGTTCCATTGTGAAGTTTGGGCCCTTATTTTGAAAGTAATATATGATTACAAGGCATAGGCGTGCAGATTATTAAGCACAGCACAGTGTGTCTTCATTGAGGCTTAAGGTTTGTCAGGGTTTTTTTGTCATGCTGTTTTGTGATTTATATTCATAGACAACAAAACTCTTCTGTGTAGTTTTAATAGGTTTGAAAATTAAGTTTTAAACAAGCAAGGCTGCCAGCTTTACTTACTGCCCTGAGACACGCAATAAACCTTCTTTGTTTAAAGGATGAGGCTGGCATGCCATCAACAAACTATGAAAAGGCCAAAACCAACATTCCACTCGTCCGCCTCGAATCTCTGTCCGGCTTCCTCACTTTACTCAGCCTCAGCATGGAGCCATGGGCTCCCACTGCAGACATTTAGCAGGTCACAGACGTATGGTGTGCTTTAGTATTCTAAAACAGCTGGTCACTGTCGTTTTTAGCAAACATTACTCAAACAAAAGGAAATAGCGCATTTGCTGGGGACTATTTGGTAGTTTGGTAGCTGGGGCAGCAGGATGGTGTGTGTGAGTCAAAATAAACTACGGTGTGTGTGTGTGCCTTCCTGGTCACCCAGTGTGGCTCATTGATGTGTTTTTAATAGTTTTTGGACAACCATGGAGTGCTTTTAGATTTTCCGTCAAGAAGTCACTTAAACATAAATTGAGTAATCAATCATAGATGTTATTGGTGTTCTAGCTGTTTCAGGACCTTTTTGCTTGTGTATTTATTTTGTTTTTGGTGCCCTGTGTTTTTGACAGTTTTTTTATGGGTTACTGTTGTTTGGTGATATATGTGTAGAGTTATTTCCTGTTTTTTTCTAATCTTTATGCTTGGCTTAGGCTGCATTTTTTTGCTATTATTGATGCAGTGCAATTTGAATTCATATGCTTTGTTGTTGTGTCAATGAGGACCCCAGGAGGACTAGCGATCACCTTGGGGTCACTCATGGGGGTCCAGTAAAGAATACAGAATAAGGCACAGAGGAGTAAGATCTGCCAGGCTGTGACACACACACACACACACACACACACACAAAATACTTGTTCATAGAAATCATTCATTGTTGGCTTTGGGATTTGGTGGATTTGTTGACAAGCAGAAACTTTTTTACAATAGCTAGCTTGTACATAGTCTTTTGGGGCATTACGGGATGGTCATGCTTTCCTCTTATGATATAAAGCTGCAACATGGTGTATTCCATGCAAATACTCAAGCATCTGGGAGAAGTTAGACATCCACACTATTATTTAGGTCATTAAGATCTGCTTTTACACTGAAATCTTAGTCGCTGCACCATGTAAGGCTAGAGTGGATAGTGTAGTCCAATTACTGACTTCAGAAGTACTCAATATTACACCTACACAAAAAACTGCTTATGTAACCAAAAGTCCTCACTTCCATATGTCCTCAAGAGTACCATGTACTGCTAATTATCATACACGACCCTGTGGAACACTGCTACATGCAGTGAAATGTGTTGTTTCACCCTAAGCTACAGCTCCCTTCTCTTGCTGGATTTCACATGCAGCAGCGTAAAGCACAGCATGTTGAGTATATGCAGACGCTGTACATTTCCAGCTCATCATCACTCCTCCCTCTCCTTGGAGAAGGCGTGAAGTAAGAACAAAACTGTCTACAAGAGGCGATGTGTTTACACACAGCTATAAAACCGCTTACACAAAAGAATGAAACTTTTATTGACTAGCAGGTGTTAAGCAATGATGCCTCGCTTTATTTCAAGGGTGGGTTTTAATGCCAGGTCTACGCCTGAGAGGGGATATACAGTCACAGTTGGAGGGAGTGAAGTGGCAGATAAAAACCACTGTTAATAATTTACATTCATTCTCATTGACGGAAAGGATCAGCTGTACCTGAGCCAACAGATTTTTGGATCTACCTCAGAACCTTATAGTCCAACACACACGTTAGAAGAGCAGCATCCCATAAGAGGATGTAGACGCATCTGCAATATCTGTATATGCAGCTCTCTGTAAATCATTTATACATGGCTCTCCCTTTTCCCCCCATTTGGATGTCCTATTTTCTTTCAGCACACATGTGGCTTTCCATCATAGAGCTCATTAAAGACTAACATGTTTATCACCCTTTTCCCAACTGGCCTTTAAATTAAAGCCTACATTATGCATTCTGGCTACTTTTGTCACGTTCTGCCTGGTATAAAATCTTACACTTTCCTTGGTCTCACTCTGCTTCCCTTCCTCTCAGTTGGGATGTTTATAGACCTGTTTAGTCCCACTTCCTGGGTTTTATGGGCCCAATGGGGAATCTCAGCAGCAGACTGTGATCAGGTTAAACCATTAAACAGACGACGGTTAGAGTCGCTTGAAAAGGTTAGGAATGTCGCCGAGAACAAAACATCTAAAATTGCTTTTCTTTTTTTACTTTGTCTTAAAGAAACACTGCATTTCTCGAAGTCTGAGCACCTTTCATAAAATGGATCAATTATTTAGTTTTTCAGGTCAGTTTTAAAATATGTAGCTATTTTGTGTGATTTTCATTTGGTTGTTTGCTCCAGTTTATCAAAAGGTTATGGAGGACACCGCTCATACCATGGTCATTCCGATTGGCTGCAGGGTGTCAATTAATTCCTGATAATGGACACCTGTTCTGTTAAATTTTTGGTGTATAAAGGACCCAAAATTTCGCATTCTGACAGAGAAGACAAGCAACCAGTAAAAGTCAATAGTTTAATGAATATTTGAAGACGAATCCAGAAGAATCACAGAACTCGGAGATGACTGAGGAGGAAGAGGCCAGACAAGTGTTGAATCCAATCCTTTCAGAGGATGCAGACAGGCAGGGCGTGGATGGAGACAGGTGAGGATTAGGCACCTGAGCACAAAAAACAAGAGACAGGGAGCAAACAGGAACAGCTTATATAAAAAGCTTATATACTGTGGCAGCAGGTGAGTCTTGATTGCTTGATCGAGAGCAGCTGCGCTTAGGAGGAGAGGAGGTGGGACTCAACCTGTCAGCCACGCCCTGCAGTGACACACAATCATACATGACAGACAGGAGAGAGACAGAAGACAGAGAGGGAAAGACATGACACAATGGAGAAAATGGAGTGGAAAGTGCAGATCCCCACCTAATCCCCATCTAAAATGAGTAACCATTCCAATAGTGACACAGTCAGAGTCCATCCATCCATCCATCCATCCATCCATCTTCTCCCGCTTCATCCGGGGCCGCGTCGCGGGGGCAGCTGTCTGAGCAGGGACGCCCAAACTTCCCTCTCCCTGGACACTTCCTCTAGCTCTTCCGGGGGGATCCCAAGGCATTCCCAGGCCAGCCGAGCAACATGGTCACTCCAGCATGTCCTGGGTCTTCCCCGGGGCCTCCCCCCGGTGGGGCATGCCTGGAACACCTCCCTAGGAAGGTGTCCAGGGGGCGTCCGATAGAGATGCCCGAGCCACCTCAGCTGACTCCTCTCTATGTGGAGGAGCAGCAACTCTACTCTGAGCTCCTCCCGGGTGACAGAGCTCCTCACCCCATCTCAGCCGCTTGTATCCGGGACCTCCTTCTTTCGGTCATGACCCAAAGTTCATGACCATAGGTGAGGGTAGGAACGTAGATTGACTGGTAAATCGAGAGCTTTGCCTTTTGGCTCAGCTCCTTCTTCACCACGACAGACCGGTACAGCAACCGCATTACTGTTGCCGCTGCACCGATCCGCCTGTCAATCTCACGCTTCATCCTTCCCTCACTCGTGAACAGGATCCCAAGATACTCAAATTCCTCCACTTGAGGCAGGAACTCTCCCCCAACCTGGAGGGAGCAAGCCACCTTTTTCCGGTTGAGAACCAAGGCCTCGGACTTAGAGGTGCTGACTCTCATCCCAGCTGCTTCACACTCGGCTGCGAACCGCCCCAGTGCATGCTGAAGGTCCTGGCTCGAGGGAGCCAACAAGACAACATCATCCGCAAAAAGCAGAGATGAAATCTGCCGGCTCCCAAACCAAACCCCCTCCGGCCCCTGGCTGCGCCTAGAAATTCTGTCCATAAAAATAATGAACAGAACCGGTGACAAAGGGCAGCCCTGCTGAAGTACCAGGAACAGGTCCGACTTACTGCTGGCAATGTGGACCAGGCTCCTGCTCCAGCTGTACAGGGACTGTACAGCCCTCAACAGAGGGCCTCCAACCCCATACTCCCGGAGCACCTCCCACAGAATGACGCGAGGGACACGGTCGAAAGCCTTCTCCAAGTCCACAAAACACATGTGGACTGGTTGGGCAAACTCCCATGAACCCTCAAGCACCCTGTGGATTGTATAGAGCTGGTCCAGTACAGTCAGAGTCTCTGTTTAAAATTTATTGCAGCACGTTAACAAGATAATCTCTAATTACAAGAATGCATAACTTCAAAATATCTTTTAACAAATTCGGAGAGCAACTTTGATGACTGGCATGCAGCTGTAGTTGACACTGGGAGAATTAAATCAAATAAAAGATGAAAAAGTTGAAAACAGCACACACACACACACACACACACACAGAAAAAAAAAACGAACTGGCAGACAATACACTGAGAGACTTCCTCACACAGAAACAAATGGACTCCAACTTTGAAAACTAAACCGTCGATGCTCAAAATGAGACCCTGTGGGAGTTTTCTGTCACTGTCCAGTCCACCAAGGCAGAGGAGGAGTACAGCATTGCCAGTAAAGAGTCTGAGGGTCAGCATTTAACTGAATTCAGTGTCATGACTGAAAACCAGAGTCAAGACCAGCAATGCAGTGTTTAAAGCTGTGCTTAAACAGGAAAAGCTGTAAACATATCAACCTCCACCGTTTCCATTGCATTAGAATCTTATGGGATGATAATGATAGTTACAGGTATTAGCCAAACCCTCAGGTATTACCGAGTTATGGCTAGTGAAGAATTTAAAACTTTGATTGCAAAAAAGTGATATGAGTGTCCTTTGAGGAGTCCACAGTCCAGACCTCCACGCAGGCAACTGTCCTCCGCTGCGCGTCCGGGGCTTCTGGCCTCCCCATTGTCCATTAACTCCTGATAATGGACACCTTGCTGGACATTATCCTTTATGCATTCGACTTCTTCTCTGGGCTGTGTGGGCCTGTACATCACCTGTTAAGTGGGATTAAGGTGGATAACCTTGATGGTTATTCAGGAAGTTCAGTCTGAATGTGTTAAAAGGCTTATCAGAAGCCAAAATACTTAACAAATGTTTGTCATATTCACAAATATTTCTGTATTTCTGTACGTCCATGAAGTCATGAAGACACATGTACGTCCATGTGTCAGTCTTTTGATATTTTTTTTGCATGCACTGATTTGATCTCCAATTTTCACCTCACTTTCAGTGTTATCAAGGCTGGAGCAAAATGGCACATGAAAGGATAGCTCTAATCTTTTCAAATCTATACCCCCATCTCCTTCTTCCCCTCGGCCAAATTTTGTAGTACGCAACGTATTTAAATTGAAAAAAAAAAATCCATATAAATAAGAAGAGATTACAGCGACCAGTAACTTATAATTTACACATGGGGTAATGTATAAAGATAGACGTGAAAAAACCTGAACCCATTCTTCAGGTTTGTAATCTATATATAGTCATTTGTCACCTTATGCTATTCACTAGCTGAAGGGTACAGTTTCTCTCCCGCTGAATATAGCACATCCCTGATTACTAGCCCACTGTATGTCATTGTATTCATTTCATCATCATCATGAAAATGCAATAGGTTCTGCAATTCTAACAAGAGACCTGCCACACTGTAACAAGCATGAATACAGATTCTTCTCTGCTTTGCAAAAAGAACCATTTAAAGAAAAATCTCCATGCACACACACTCAAGGCTCAAGGCTCACATCAATACGGAAATTATTATTAAATTATTGCAGGGGAAGCTGGAGAGGATGCGTGTTCAGTGGCTATGCAATTCAGTGCAACTCTGTTGTTCTGTAACTCTGAAAGGAGCCTCATGCCATTAGGTATAAATGCAAAAGTAATTAGCAGAGCATATGCACTTGGACCTGCAAGAGGACGAGGCCTTTGTGCTACTGTTTGCACACCCACATGGATCCTCCTGTGTGTGTGTGTGGATGCCCGTATGTGTATGCTTGCTGTACAAGGCCACCCACAACAGAAGAGCCTGATTGACAGCCAAAGAATCCGGGGAGAAGCAAATACTCAGGCAAACAAATGCCCACTTGTACAATCAGAACGCCATGTGTTGACACAGCTCTGCCAGCAGCTTTGCTCTGAGAGACGACTCCCTCTTGGCTTGCAGACTATCAACGAACAATCAAGCTGGAAAGTAAACAAAAATATTGCTGTTTATTAGCATTTGTTTCTGCTTTTTGACTTTATTCCATGTTCAACATTTTTCTTCAAACGTGACCTAATGAACCTACATCCATAGAGAATTAACTTTGCCTACAAACCCAGAGAAAGTGTATTGTCTCCTCACATCCTGCCTGCCTGTTCTCACCAAACAGGCCCACCACCTCCCTCCTTGGCAAACTCCCTATGCAGTCAAGGCAGCACACATTGCAGCATGATGCAATGCTGCAGCCTGCATCAGCAAGGCAAAAGGTTACACAGCGAGTAGAGCTGGGTCAAATACTGTTGGCAAATAATTCACACTGGAGGGCTTGTTTTAACCCTTTGAACCCTAAATAATCTGACATTTTCAGGATAAGCAGGGCCACTCAGAAATGCTATTAAGTTGCTTGTATGTTTTGAACATACAATAATAACATTGGTAAATGTGTTTGTAACCTTTAAATTGAGTCTTGGTGTAAATAATTACAGCTGGTGATGAATTATGGGCAAATGTTTCAATATATTTGATATTTAGACAGCCTATGCCTACACCATGAAGATCAGTTGTTATAATTTACCACATCAAAACAAGCGTTTGTCACAGATTAAGAAATATTTTTGTCTTTTTGAAGACATGGCAAACTATCAGATCCAGAAAGACGTGCCATAGACTCACCTCACTCTTCCAAATGATTGCATGTGTAATCAGGGTTTTAAGAATGCAAGTGAAGCTGGAACCTTTCATTATCACTGGAATTAAAGATGGCCATTTGTCTTTTCCTTCCCACTTGATAGAGAGAGGATGAGTGTGTGGGTGAGAAGCATACGTGTGTGTGCAGAGGTTGACATTGCACCCACAGGTGAGATTAATGTGGTATAATGCTCCTGACCTGAGTCTGATGCTGTAGTTGACTGAAATTAAATCAGTGCCCCAGGGGAATGTACTTGACAGATGCAGCCGGAGTCTCACAACTGGACATCCTCATGTTCCATTTGCTTGCTTGCTTCTTTCTGTTGTTTCTGGCTTGTTCCAAGCGAAGAAATATGCTAATGTTTTCTGCAACATGTTTGCTTCCATGTAGCTATATCCCTGCCCTTTGACCTGAAGTGATGGCAGGGTGCAGTCATGTCAGGCTACTGTGGGTTGACACTTTTTCATTGATTGAAGGCAATCCACGGAGCCTCATCTACGTTACATTGAAACATAGCTCTGGTTGTAACTTCAGATTCGTTGTCATGCTAATGTTACTGGAAGGCAGTTGCAATTTTGAAAATGATGTCTTACATTTGTCCATGATTTTCTATCCACAATAGCCTCACTTGCTAAGGACAAACAGAGCACACAATAGATCAGAGTGACTGTATTTTACAAAAGATCATAACACGTTCAATAGTTTTTCCATATTGTTAGTAATTGTGGAAAAATATAAAACATATGAGATCAACAGAGAACAAAAATTAAAAGAATAAATACAATCTAAATAAATACTATGTAATATTTTCAATAGAAACATGATCCATAAGTAAGTTTTTCCAGTGTTCAATGTGTGTGGTGTTCTTCGATCTGCAGTTCATGAGGATGGTTTTCTCGGCGATAGTTAGGGCTACGAAGGGTAATGAACTGTGTGATTTGTTCAGGTTGTGTGAAGTTGAGCCTGAACAATTGTGACAGCATACATTAATGCCTAAGTGTGTCATGTGACATGTGCACAGATGAATAGGTGGTGTGTGGACTGCCATATGCCATATCTGTGGGAATATTGATATATCATCTGCATAGAGACTGATCTTATGATGTGCCTTGGGTGTTTCAGTTCCGTTTGTGTGGGTGTTCTGATGAATGGCTGTAGCTAAAGGTGTATGAGGAAGGACAGAGTGGACAACCTTGCCTCGTCCTCCTGTGCAGTGAAGCTCTGTGACGTTTGTCAGTTGCTGATAACAGTGGCTGAAAGTGAGGTGTGCAGAATCTTGACCCAATTAATAAATGAGCCAAATCTTTGTGGTTATGAGGAATGAAAAGTCATCTAGGGTTGCTGTGATGGCTCCCACTTGTTGAATAATGAATAATCCATTAAAATAAAAAGTGTTACAGGGATGTGTTACTGGATGAGTGTCTGCCTGTGATGAAGCCAGTTTGATCTGGGTGAATTATGGAAGAAATTACTTTTTATCTTCTGTGAGCTAGTGCTTTGATAATGAATAGGAAACGGGATAGCACCTAGATGGTAATGTTGGGTCTATGTTAGGTTTAAGGAGGAATGAAAGTGTTTCTGTGTTCATGTTTGCTGGAAGTCTTGAATATTGTTTTATTTCAGTTCATTTTCAGTCGGGTGAAGAGTGGTGCTAGAATGGACCAGAGTGTTTACAAAACTCAGCAGGGAAGCCAGGGAGGGCAGTGGAGAGTTCATCCTGTGTTGTTGGTGAATCAAGTATGCTGTTTTGTTCTTTACTAAGCTGCAGTAAATCAATGCTGTCAAGAAATAAATCGATGTCCTCTTGACTTGGTCCTTTCTGATGAGTATAGATTGCTCTGAAAATGATTTTATTTATCTCTTTGGGTGAATGTGTGGGCATCACTACTACAGCCTCTTAATGGGGGAGTCAAGCATTTACCAGATTTAAAATTATAGTCAAAGTCTATGTAAGTTGTAAGTTTTCTTATTCATAATTTCATGTTTTTTGGAATGTATCCTTTCTTAGTTTAATCTGGGTTTCCTCTGTTGCTTTACTTGCATTAGTCTTGTTCTTGTCTTTTTCTGTTAAAAAAAAAAATGGAAAATGAAATTATTCAACTTATTCAAAAAACTTTCCTTGTCTCCCACAGAAGAGTTGGTGATGACTTTGGGAAATCATTTATTTCTTGGAAGGATGTGTCTAAGTGCCATTTGATGTTTGGGTTATGGTAACTGGTTCTGTTTCATGTAAATGTTATCGGGGCATGGTCGCTAACAATGAACAGGTGAATCTTTGAGCCTAAAATTTCAGATATAATTGAGTTGCTGGTGAGGAAGGAGTCAATGCATGAATAGGAGTGTTGAACCAGTGAGACGAATGAGTATCCTCTTGCGGCTGGGTGCTGCAATTGTCAGCTATTGCCGAGACCAAAATCGGTCATGAACTAATTGATTGTTTCTGTGGACTGCCAGATATGTTTCTTTGAAATGTTATTTCTACCTACTGAAGGGTCAATAACTGTGTTCAAGTCAACTCGTATTATGACGAGGCAACTAGAAAAAAAAAATACAAAAAACAGTGTGTACAGTGAGTATAGTAAATGTAGTAATGTTTGAATAATAATTCTTATTGAGCATAATAATTAATGCTTGATTCTAGGGTTTAATAGGACAAGTAGATTCATTTAACGTTCCCTCAATAAATAACCTCATATTAAAAAAAAATAAATAAAAAGGGAAAAAAAAGACAGGAAAAGGCAGAAAACAAACAGAGTTGAAGGATGTTTTGTTTTCTTCATTTTTCGAGTGCCACTCTCTCAATGTCGCCATCACTCACTGTGTAGCCCTAATACTGTATATTGTCTGAAGTGCTGAGCACTGGCACAATGTTATTGCATGCCACTGGGGCCTCTCACCGCTGATTGATGGGTAAACACTACTCGTACATCTTAACTTCCATCTTGTACAGGATGGTACAGGGCAGCTGACTTCTAGTGTCACTTTATAATAATGGTGAGTGCCAAAGAGGTGGCTGGGATGTGAGAACAGATCAAAGTGAGAGGAATTGAAGGGTATCAGACTGGACTGATGGCTGGATGGATTGATGACAGGATAGCTCTCTAGGTCTGAAACAGTGACAGCAGGTCAATCTTTCACTTTTTCTTTCTTTGAGACATTTCTTGATGTGTTTCTCTGGCTCTGGAGGCATCTCAAGGACTGCTAATTGTGCCGTTGCTTCTCTTCCCTGCTTATGGGCTTTTTTTTCTTTCCCATTCCTTCCTCCACTGTCTCCTTTTCTTTTATCTCTCCTCCTTTTCGATTTTTACGCTGCACTTAATCCCGCAGAGCCTTTCCACCCAGCCCACGGCTGATAATGAGGTCATTTATCACCACTATGTAGAAAAGGCCTCTTTTTAATGCACGTGTTTTCACCTTCCTGGAAAAGACACACTAGACAGAGATGTTTTCAAACAAAATTGCTTTTTTGAGTCCTGATAGTGTTAATCCCCCAGAACAGTCATTTTAAAGCACCAGATGCCTCTCCATCCCCTTTCACAGAGTGCAAAAGCCATTAAAAGTTGTGAGTTCCTCGTAATGGCATTATGAGTGAATTGTGTGGCCTGTGTCAGTCTCCCTCAGGCCATCTCCCACTCTCTCATGTTGTCTGTGGCGTATGCACTCTCTCACCATATCGCCCCCACACATGCACAAACACATACTGAACATACATGTTAGTCCACTCTGCCCGTACTCTAAAGATTACTAATTTGAAAAAAATACATCACGTTGAAAAGTAATTCGCTTAACCAGCATTATCATATTTCTCCTTTTCTCCACGAAATTGAAAATTTCCTTGTTTTGAACTAAAGACTACCTCAAGAGACAAGACAGTCAAATGTACCTGAAAAATAAATTAGATGTAGTTAAATGCTCCAGTAAGTAGACCATGAGTGAAAAATTGTAGTTTTTTTCTATAGTAAAAGATTGTCTTGTGACACCTACGTGCCCTCGTGCCCTCTGTAGAGACCATGACAGAGCAGTCAGTATCTCCCAAAATGAAACAGCATTTAAGCCTTGTGACCATGCTGGAAGAAGAGTGTTTTCTTCCACTCAGACCAGCTGTATTTATATGTAGTACAATAACATGTGAATGGCAGGATAATAACAATTAATTTCATTTCCGTTTGCGCAGTTTTGAAACCTCTCACACACGGGCTGGAACAGTTTTGATTTCCTTTCACCTAAAAGAAATGAGCAGCACCTGACAGGCTGTTAATGCACTTCATCATGAAGACATATGGAGAGACTAATTTCTCTAATCTTTTTGATGTTGATGTCAGGGGTTCTTCAAGTGCATTCAAGCCATTGCAGTTATTTCCAGAAGGACTTAGGGAGTATTATTCTAATTTACTTTGTGTGCTTTATTTCTCAGATGAGCGTTCTTTTGCAAATCATTCTCGGTTTTGAGAAAATCCCGTTCTGGCCTCTTGAGAGAGGTGAAGGAGATTCATGAGGAGCCAAAATGATTTGATTAATATGTGATGAAAACTGATCATTATCCAAATCAGAATCCGTCACTCCTCCCACTGCAGTGTCAACACTGCTGCAAGAGACATTTGGACATTTAAGAAATTGAGGGTAAGAAGCTGTGACAAGTTGTGTCTCATAATACAGTTAGGGACTTTCTACCCCTACCTTATCACAGGGACGTTTTCACAGATAGATGACTGCAGGGCTACATTTGTTGTCCTTAATTGAATAAAGTTTACCTGACGCCTGTTTTGTGAGGATTGTTGCATTGGGCACAACAGCCACAAGGATAGTTATCAAAAGCTCAAAGGTGCCAAGAGAGTCTGAATGTCAGCCATCTGTACGCTGACTGTGATCAGCCGATAACAAATGAAGTCCACACGCAGTTTAAAGCAGAGGATCAGTGAGCATAAAAGACCTGTCAGGATAGTGACTGTAATTATCATGTTGCTAATCACCTGTTCCCACACAGTATTTACTGTAGCAGTTTTAGGGAGAGGAAGCCTCTCTTTTGCAGGAACACGCTGATTCCATTCGCGCCTGGAAACTGCCCAGTGCAAACCACAGCCTCGTCTGCTGGCCGCTGAGCAGCTCCACTGGAGCAGTTGGGTTGAGAGTCTTGCTCAAGGGCACCTCAGTGGTGGTAATGAGGGAGGGGAAAGTACCGCTTTTTCACTTCCCTCATGGCAGTCAAGAGGATGGCTGCACTTTTGGATGAATTTCCTGATGCTCGTTAAGCGTTTGCTACTTCTGTTACCTCTGATAGGTGTTTGTAATGTTATGTGGATTTCTTGATTGCTGTCTGTATTGATTTATTCTCAGGTCGCTAAAATCTGACATAGTGTAGTTTGGGGTTGAGATGTCAAATTCTGTGCAGGAAGCCAGCATTACAAACTTGGGCGTGTAGTTTGAAAGGGGGTCTTACAAAAGAAAAGACTGGGTTGTTGCATTATTGGAAATCCAGTGAGATCCAGTGTATATCTTGGCCTGTGCTGCAGTAATTCTGACCATGTTTTATCTGCAAATTGGGGGATTTGAAAGAGTCAAGTTAAGACTAAGATTAATATTATGGCAATGCAGAACTAAACTGCAGGAAGACTCCTTTAAATACTTTGATTGAACAATACATTCAAATCCTTTGAATGGTATTGTTTGATTCACACAGACACACACACACATTCCCCCTAATGCTCTCTGTAACACTATCCAAATACACACTCACACACACACACACACACACACACACACACACACACACACGAGTGCTCTCCGACTGACCAGAGATCAACAAAGAGGGGCGAGACCCAAAGAGTTTCACAACTCACTTACAGCCGGGCTGAGTGATGGCCAGCAGGGAGGAAATCAATAACAGGAGGGGAGACACCATCAAAGCTGTCCGTGGACCAACATCCCGTTACTGTCGACAGGTTTTAATCCATAAAGCTTGTGTCTCCCCCGAACAAAGAGAGAGGCAGGAGGCGCTTCTCTTATCTCTATCACGGCTTTGAATTACAAAGGCCTATCACTGCAGAGTTAGAGGGGAACTTCGCGGAATTAGACTGAGGCTCAGTCTGTTGTGGGAAAAGCAGAAGTTTCGTGTTGTCTGGCTGTTGGGTAATAGATGAGGCTGTAAACATCATACACATGTATAATACAAAGAAATTCAGCCAATAGATTTCATCAAAGTTCAACTGATATTCAGTTCATGAAAGCGTTTACATTAACATTTTTAACGTGTGCTGTCTGGCGAAATGCATTTTACACTTCTGTTATGTCTGGAAAAAGTGCACAATAACAGCATCCATGAAATAAAGAAAACAGCACTATATATATAGAATCTCGCTAACAGCTTCAACTTCAAGAACCTCACCGTTCCACCCACGCTGTTTGATTGACAGGTGCTCTCTGACGGGAAAGTTGGAGAGCCTTTTTTCAATAATACAGTAGATTTATGATAGAGTTCATAGAGTATGCCTTCAAATCAGCCAAGTTAAATGAAGGATTTTAAATGGTCACTTCACACAATCTACAAAAGCATCTTTCTCACTTACTGTACCTCTAATAGCTTCTAGACAGTTTTGACTAGTTTTGTTTTATACACTACAAAATACACTTCAGAAGATCAACAGCAGCAAGCGTTTCATGACATGATGTGCCTGTTAATGTGGATAGTTTGCAGTTTTCATTTATCCACTTTGGATTGAATAAACTGACCCTGAAACCTGTTGTTTTCTGTGGTGAGAGTAACAAATCAGGAGAAGGCCAGATCCAGTACTTGGTCCTGGTGGAGACAGGATATTGGTGTCTGACAAATTGAGGCTGTAGGAAGGTGCCCCAAAGGGGTGGAGGGAGATACGTGAAGCAAAGATACTGTGTGAGGTGAAAACAACAGGAAGTTTTTGTAGTTGCAGCAGCAGCGGCAGTGGCTGTGACGCACAGCTCATGGAGGCAATTAAAGTGCTTTTAAATCCTTAGTGTCCAATTGCTGCATCAAAAATGGCACCTCCTCTGTCACAAGTCACATATTTTCAGATTCAGTGTCACTTACACTTAACAAGTATATCATTATCCCTCATGTCCAACACACAAAAAACATCCATACATCTAGTCCTTATAACTCCAAAACTTGGCTGAGAATCTTCTTATTTAATCTTCTTATATATCATTTCCTACTTATTTCTCAAACAATTTCCAAGAAAGAAACAATGTAATGTACCAAAATACCAAGTGTGCTGCATGAAAATACCACTGCGCGGGGTGCGCAGCCTGCGCTCCACCAGCAGCGGGGACGAAAATAGAGCCCGATGTATTTTTGTTAAAGCACAGGTCAGCTGAATGTCTACAGTCTGCATACAGACTAGTAATAATAATAATAATAAGAAGAAGAATAACAGAAAACAGCATGAGAAAACTGTCTTGTCTATTTCCTTAGTTCTAAATTACCCACATGTTGACCACATTGGTCACATATGAGCATGTATAGAATGAATATTCAGTGTCAGCTAAGAGCCAAGTGCATTGATCCAGTTCAAGATCCAAGCTGACACTTGCAAGCACTCTCCCACCTCCCTGAGTCTGATCTTTCTGTCTCTTCTGAGTGATTTAGGTCCTTCTAGATTCACTGGCCTCATTGGCTTCATCCACCCACTCCCACCCACCTCACAATGTGTGTGAATGTATGCATGTTCATCTTGAGACATCCACTGGAGTGTGTGTGTGTGTGTGTGTGTGTGTGTGTGTGTGTGTGTGTGTGTGTGTTCATAGACAGGCTCATGTAATATTCAGAAGACCCTCGAGCCCCTGTGTGCCACTGGTCTGACCTGTGCTGGAATAGAGGTGTCTGCCCCCATCTCACCTGGTGACTGCCAAAGGAAAGACTAGCACCATAACCGCTTTACTGCCTCCTACCTCCTCCTCCTCCTTCTCTTCTTCCTCTCTCTATCCCCCGCCTCCTCATTCCCCCCAGGCCCTCTCTATCATCCTGTCCTGTCCTCTCTCCTCTCCCTTCCCTCATCTACTCTGTCATCTCTCCTATGTTTGTATCCCTCTGCCACTTGGCTGTCACCCCATCGTCATGCCCTCCTCTCTTTCCTCTGTCTCCTCTCTCCTTCTCTGTGGCTCAGTCTCCACCTTTCCCATATCTCCTCTGTCTTCCTCCTCACCTACAACCTTTCTTGGCCTTGCGTCTGCTTGTTTGTTCTCAGAGTGGCAGAATTAGCTCGTCTTCCTCAGTTCCTTCGCTTGATCCTGCGGGAAATGACAATGTTGCAGTCTGCTGCCATTATTTCACAGATCAAAGCATTGAAATTGAACCCAGCTTGGCTGGAAAAATAACCGGGCTCCTATCGCGTCATTCACCTTTGCATCAGTCTCACTGCTCGCTGCCAAAAGCGGTGTGGGACTCTGTGTTTGTGTGTGTGAAGATGTCTGTGTGTTCCTCCATGCCTGCTTGCATCCACAAATTGTCGAAGCATGTCGTCTGAGTTTTTCAGTCTCAACACTCCCTCTTGTGGTGGAGACTGAAAGAGTAGAATAAAAGCATCTACAGCAGCCACAGGAGGAAGCAACAAGTGTCTTACAGGCTACAAGAAATCTCTTTGGCATGCTTTAATGTGATGATGTGAACATTTGTTCAGACGAAAATCTTCATGATTCTGGAAAATCTGTCTCTTTTAAAGTAATATTAATTATTGCATGGGATAATGATATTAATGTGGTGGTTAGGCATAATCCAGTATTAGCATATCATGCAGTGAAATTAAAAATGCATTATTTCTGTATTTAGATCGAGGTCTGTTTTTGAAAGAAACATGTTCCCCTTTTACATCCAACACCCACAACCATGTTTTAGCCAGCAGTAAATAAATATGCAATGCATGCATCAGATTTTACTTAATTGTCATTCCCAGCGTAAGTTGCAACAAATGAACATCTGCCAGTAGCAAGGGGTATGTTAACATGAATGATTAATAATCTAATGTGAAGTATGTGCATTATGATCATGTGAGCCAGCATAGTATGTAAAGTATATACAATGAATGTAACAATGATACGTACAGTGTAAACCAGTGGTTCCCAGATGGTGGGCTGCAATATAAAGGTGGACAACAGGTTCAGTCTTAGGGCTCTGTTGTGACATCTGCTCAGGGTGCCAAACGCAGCAGCAAACTGGTATTTTCTTGCTTGGTCATGATTGGCCAGTGAGCCCAATCCCCAAACACACATGCAGCATACTCTCATGCGCATCACGAATGGCACGGAGGGGTCCAGTAAAGAGACAGACCAGAGTGGGCTGGACGGCTGGTAAAAACTTTATTAATTTTTTTGATGGCCCACCGGCCCACCAATCCGGCGGTCTACCAGGATTTGTGCTGGTATGCCAGATGGCCAGTTTACCACTGCTTGGTGCCAAGAATGAGTGCATCTTGCACAGTCTGCCACCTGCCTGCTCAGAGCAGGTCGACAGCTCAGCGCACTTTTGTTCCGTAATATTTTTAGTCACTTCATTTGGTGAAGGCACACCCACATAAACCCCTTGAAAAACTCCTTTATTCATTCTTTAAAAAAAAAAAAAAAAAATCTTTCCACTGTTGTTCTATGCCAGTAATCTACACTGATGGCTTTTCCTTTACTCTAGTGACTCTTTTTACAGCCATGGTACAGCAGCAGGCATGTAAGGGGAGTGATGTTGCACACACACTTATGCATGGCAGAACCGCGGGTTAAATTTTGTGCAAACAGCACTGCACTGTTGCAAAAGAAACCTCTGTGTGTATGCTGCAAATCAACAAGCATGTTGGAGAGAGATACTTTAAAAAAATTTCACACAGTTCCATGAGACATCGAAGATCAATTAAAGCTCCTCTCTTCACTAATAACTCCCTCAGGACCATCTTTTCCTGCCAGTACTCCCCTAGCATTTCCATCCAAAACACTGAGGAACTCAAGCAGCAGCTGCACGCGTCCTTTTTAACAAGACTGGCCAGTATCAACTGGAGTAGTAAATCTAGTTTTACAGGCTTTTTTGTGCATGGTGCATATTACAAAAAATTACAAACTGCAGGCAGGTAGTGTTATTCCAGCAGAGGAGTACTGGTTGGTGAACTGGTTGGAGTACTGCTGAATGTACTCTATGAGGGGTGTCCAAAAAGGGCCCAACAGCAAAGTTTTGTCCTCATGCCCCCTACCAGCCATGTGTAGACTAAGGAAGCCGCTGTTTGAAACAGCTGCATGTTTAAGTGAAATTGAGGAGAAGAAGATGCTTTATAATTGTACATACTGTTCAATTCCAACACAAGAAGCTTTACGAGGAGATCTGCATTTTTTCCCTATGATTATGCAGATTCTTAAGAGCAGAGGAGCTGATGATACCACCATTTTAATGATACTGCCATTATGGTCCAATCAACTGGCCATCTGGATGCCCGTTAAACAGCAAATTATGGCCACCCACAGTGTAGCATGTCGACATGGTATCTTTGCTGCAGCTCGATGCCTCCGGCTTTGCAAAGGTAGTTGCAATAGAGACCCAGGCTTAGTACAACAAAAATCAGCCTTTTTTCACAAGACAACAAGGAAAAAAGGAGCAAATTATGTGTGATCTCGCAACAGCTGCAGTTGCCAGTGTAATATGGAAGCAGACAAGGATGGGCGGGACGTGTCAAGTGCAATGGGAGTTTCAAGTCAAGTGGGTAATGTTCTCACCAGCCGTTTCTCTGTTTGTGTGTGTGTGTGTGTGTGTGTGTGTGTGTGTGTGTGTGTGTGTGTGCGTGCGTGCGTGCGTGCGTGTGTTGAGGTGTTGGGGCTGGGTTGGGTGGTAGATGATGTGTGTGTACGCAATGGTGTTGAACATCTGGGCGTCTTTTTGAAGTACCCAGGTGGATAGTGTAGCAACAGCTGCGCCGCTTCCCTTCTTGCCTCTCAGAGAGACGGAGGGAGCTTGACGAGCTGAAAATCCCCCTTGATCTACAACACCTCCCCCTCCATACCTCACCCCCAAAACTTGTCCTCTTCCTCTCATTCTTGCGTTATATGCCACCACCACCACGCCTTAATCCTGGCAGATCTGGGCAGATGGACTAGCTCCACAGGTAGATAAATGCCGACATGGTTCCCTAAGGAGCTTCTCCCATCAACAATGGTCAGATTGAGGGAGAAGAAACAAGCTGTTGCTGTAGCCTGGTCGAACATGTCAGTGAAAGGGAGTGTGTGTTGTCCAAAGGTTAGATAAAGAGGAATGAAAAAGACAAGTAGGCAAACACTAACATGGCAGAGAGACCCTGCACCTGATATTTGCCACCAAAACCTCAGAGGACCAACAGAAAACAACTCATGAGATACAATTGTTCAAAATAATAGATTAGTGGACATAGCATGTCCACCAGTCTTAGAGGGAGAACTGATCCAGAATGCTTCTCTGAAGTAAACATTTTAGCTTCCAAGTCAGTTTCTAAGGGTTTTTCTTGATCTTTGCTCTCAATTATAATGATAAAAACCCTTTTCTCCAATGTGATGAAACTTCTGGTAGTGTTTGCCGCAGATAAAAAGACTGCTGCAAAGTTTTCTCAGCAAGTTACAAACTCAGAAGTAATTGCTTATTCATTTAACTTACTACTTATGTAAGTTTTTCTTAACTTTCTCTGCAGATTAGAGGCACATAGTTTAACTTATGCAAGTTCTGTAGTTAGATTTCTTTCACTCCATGGCTTCTATTCATTGCAATTTTATTTTTTATTGCTATAATGTATTTCAAAGGTACTTTAAATGTAATATACTAAGTGGTTTGAGATGTACTGAACCAGCATATTATGCTGCAAGTACTCTCACCTGGGTGTACTCATTTTAAACTTGTGCAAAAGAGCCAAATATGTAGAATATGAATGCATGTGCGTGGGTGTGTGTCCCCAAGAAATGTGGAGCGTACTACCTCCTGAAGTGTGGTCCACAGAGTCCCAAAGTGTTTCATTCCATCTCCTACACAGCATGCACCTCCATACTCTAATCTAATTTACCAATCAGACGCCGTAATTACACCCTAAGATGTGCTCCGCTGGGCAAAATGGCTTCTGTCTTCTGCTCGAGTGGCGCAAATAAAACCGCTGCCCCGTTGCTCCTGATGAGCAGAGAGAGAGAGAAACCTGAAGGAGGGCAGCAGTGTTACAAATGAAAGCCTTTACAGATTAATCAGGAAAGCCTCAGTTGTGTGTCTCTGGTAATTAAGGCTAAGATTAATGACAATGTTAATATGGTCTTGTTGTAGCTTTCGAAATGCTATAAATGGTGATTAGAAACCTGCTGTAAGTTTTATAAGTAGAATAAAGTAGATGAAAACTTCAATGTCCCCCACAGACAGTTTGCCTTATAGACTCAAATACATGCATCATACACAAACAAACAGTAGAACTGGAACTCAACATTTAAAGGATGTTGAGCGGATGTATTCATGCCCCACAAGATTTTTGATATCTGTATTTTTTGGAGTCAAACACACCCTTTCTTTATGGTATTGGTTACTTCCAAAAGTTGCAGTATGAAATCGGCTCACATCAGCAGGTAAGCACGCACATGGCACTTAATGGTATGTTGTTGAAGTGATGTGAGCATCAATCAATTTTTCAAACGTGTGAAAATAAAATCCACTGAGTTATACACACTTCAGTGTATTTGAGAAACAAAGGCATTGTTTGCTTTGCAGGAGAGTTGGCTATACAATCTATGCCATCCCTCAATCCAGCTGTTTGGCCTTCTGTCTCGCTAGCTAGTCGTGACCAAATGTTAAGGTTGGCATGAAAATACTACACTTGGTTATTACTGCCCCCTCCCAGTTCTATCAGTGTGTTCTATCAGTGTGTGTAGATATGATTACAGGTTATACTTCGACTAGTGGTGATGATGGATCTCTGAAGGGGGCTGAGCAATTTGGAAAATAGTACTGCTCAGTCTGAGCTTTTATTGGCAATGGAGCAGAAACTACAATGTGATGTCAGCACAGGCTCATCTGTATTGCGTTTGCATGCTTGCATTGTGTTTGAAAATGCAGCTATTATCATGTTGGCAGGTTCCTTTCATCTGTGGCTTTATTATCTGTGTTCTCTAAATTAATTTGCGTTGTGGAAATCATCTGTTTATGTGAATTTATGCCTCATAAAATTTTTGGGTGAAGAAGACAAGATTTTGATCTTTTTTCAAGAAAAGTGGCAGCAGTGTTGAAGCCAGTATAGAAGTGAGCCAACAATGATAATAACAGCCATAACAGCACAAATAATTGACATAGAAATCTCCATGTAAATATACAGTATTTAACCTAATGTAAAGCAGGATATTACAAAAGCTAATTTGCACTTGAAGTTTTAAATAATCCTCCCATAACAATCTGTCAGATTGCAGAAAGTTACATCATTATTTTCTTTTTTTTTCTGGAAGGACCACCATGACCTGTGCCCCACCACTAGCATCTTTGCCACTGATGGTGATGGTTCAAAACATCAGTCTGTGCCATTGAGATGATTCTAACTTCATACTGGTGCTAAACATCATTAGCACCAGTAATCTCACAGCACAGCTTGACAGTTTTCATCAATTTGTTCCCATTTTGAAGACACAGGCTGCCAAACCAGCAAATCACAGAAGAAGAAGAAGAAGAAGAAGCTGACAGCGGCGCCCAGGGACCCAGTTCCTTCTCGTCACCATTGGTCAGGTGGTGATCTTCTTGCATGTTTTTGGTGGGGGGTTTTTGAGGAGGAAACCCCAGGTGAACATGGGGAGAACATGCAAACTCCACACAGAAAGGCCCCTATTTCCTCGAGCAGCAGGCACTGAAGGCATGGTGGAGGACACGCCACCAGCACCCACAGCGGGATTCGAACCGGGACCTTCTAGCAGTGAGGCGACAGTGTTACCACTTGTGCCATCTAGAAGAATAAAAGTCATGTCCACCTTAAAACTTTGCAACTTCCTTAAAAAGAAACAACATATAGCAGCTGGATTTGCATCAAAATTAATCTTCTCAGTTAGGACATTGCCGATACACTTTTTATTTTCTTTATTGCTCCACTGCTGCCACAGTCACACTCTTAATTATAAATGGTGCCGGCCCATAGGGAAGGTGCTCCCTCTGAAGATCAATAAATATTTCTTTTGTCTTTTTGGTCAAATTCACCAAGGACTGGGCCATGCTTCCCACCCTGCAAAAGACTCACAATTAGCAAAGAGCAAAGCAGAACTTTATTGATATAGCACATTTCATTCCAGGTGGAAGCACAATGTGCAGTCATATGTTCTTAAGGATAAATCTTGATACATGATTGCTCTGGCACTCATTTGTATATAAAACGAATAAAAATGGTGAAAGAACATAGCCCTGAGGGGATCCAGTGGAAGATGAGAGCTTACTGGACAGGGTGAGGAAGCCAGTGAGCCAACATATTGTATTAAAATCCATATTAAGAAAAGTCAATGAAAAGCAAACGTACATGATTGTTATTTCCCTTCAGGTGCCACAGTACAAGATTTAATAGAGTAGCTGAAGCATCTTCCACTTCCCTCATGGCCCTGTAGGCAAACTGTAAGGGATCCAACATGTCATGGACTGTGTGTAAAATTTCAGATTTGACAATATGTTCAAATGTTTTCATAGGAAGGGGCATAAGGGGAACAGGAAAATAATCATTCACTGTCTCAGGAGACTTAACCTTTGCCACTGGCGCCACAATAGATTCCGTACACAAGCTAGGAACTTCCTGTTGTTCCAAAGAGGACTGGAAAATATGTGAAAAAATAGCACACAGGCACAAGCCTTGAATTGCTGTCCCTAGTTGTCCCCTACATTGCGACCGAGTTTTACACACAATCACCTCATCAATTTTAATCTTACGGCCTGCAGCCCACGTCTAAAATTAGCAAGCTTATAATTGTAATATAGACATCAAACCTTGACTAGAATTTGTTTAGCTATTCTCCCAATTCAACATCAGGTAAGCTGCATTGATCTCACCCTCTGCTTTTTCTTACAAACTTAATTTTAACTAGCTTTAGCTCTCTTTTATCAAGTTCATGTGCCTCTGCCACTGCTATCTCACTAATAATAAGAGTATGTTTTAATGGTTTGCCAATCCAGGACTTATTCTTGGGCAAAAAAGTACATTTCGCGAGGAATTTCCATATTTTCACAAAAAGAGATGTAGCTCAAGGCCACGTTGGTGAGATCATTCAAGCCCAAACATGATTCCGTAAGAAGATCCCAGTCAGTACATACAAAGCAGTCCTTCATTTCCGATATGCAGTCTTTAGAACAACAGTGTACAATTTTCCCTGTCTTCAGGACCAATTGATAAGTGATGAACTGTGCTGTGGTCTGACAAACCCTGAGGAGCCATCACATAAGATTTATAAACTCCACTAATGGTGCCATAATATCTCATCCCATCTTGTTTGACAGGTGGCGTACTGCAAAAAATGATTCAGGGGCTCAGTCATAAAGCCATGATTAAAATCACCCATGCTAAAATTGGGTGCATCGGGATATATATTCTGTAGACACTGCACAATTCCTCCCGTCCCGCTTCCTCAGTCGAACAGTCCTCTTCCTATTAGAGCTGGCATTGTCTCCAAAATCTTTTTGGGGCTGGTGGGATTACAATTTCAGGCTCCAGTGCTGCTATGTTGCTGTTGCTGCACCAAAGAGGAAACTCACGGCCACACTTCAGTCCATGAGGTTGGTCGAACGCAAGGTGAACACAGCAACAAAAGGTTTCAAAAACCCCATGAAACAATGACGCCCATAATCAACAGATGACAGTGAGGTCCATATAGATCATTCATTCACTGAAAAGAATTCAAAATTAACAGTACATAAACTGACAAACAACAAATGCAACCACTTCTGCTGGTCGGTCTTGTGCAGCGCCCCACTTCATGTGGTAAGAGTACACGATGTGCATTCTTAAAATCTGCATCCTCTCTTAGAGACATCAGTGAAGTTTAGCTTCTCTCTGCTTCAAAGCTACTGAAGGTATTCTTCCTTCCTTCACATAGAATCTCTTCCATCACCATTTTCAAGCAAGAGCATACACCTAAACCTTTGTAGTGAGCCCTGCAGTGGACTGGACTGAACTGGAAGGCACTCGGGTTGGGCATGGTTGTCTTGTTTACATTCGCAGCAGGCTATACAGCCCTTGTGCTCACTGATTTGGTATTTAATTAACCAGTTATCTCTGATTGTGACTGTCCTCAGCACCATCAGCCTCCCTCTTGTCTGTCTTCTACCTTCTGATCAAAAATGCAGAGTGTGTTCGCACTGAACAAATGTTGCAATAAACATTTCAGTAAGTTACAAGCAGGTAGAGGTTTGGCGTTTTGCTCTTGGACAGACTTTTGTTTTGGTTCAGAAATAATAAATCATGCACCAAGGGGCTGTTCTAGAGATCTAAGGAGTGACCAGGGGGAGCTCACAAACTGCTGCTGCACAGCTAGGAGTCAGTCGTGACTCTGTGCTCAGCTCAGACAAATCCACAAGGCATTGTTACAGCCCTGAAAATGGATAATCTGATGTCTGTGTGTTGAACTGTACAGAGTCACAGGTCAGCTGTTATCCGACCTTGAGTTGAGCAGACTGCGCCTGGTGTGTGCCCTTCACGTAACCTCGGAGGGTTGAACACACAAGAGATTAGGATGGAGCACATAAGCCTTTGCCAAAGGTCAGGATTCAACAAAGATGCGATTATAGAACTGAGGTTAGAGAATCTCACTGAGACTGATTTTTGATCTTGATCTTTTGGCTCTATTGATTATTTCATCTCGTCATGCCATCTTCCTCTGCAATGGTATAATGTCACCAGTCTGGAGAATCAGTGTGACCTGCATTCAGTCGTATTTTTAGGGGGGATTTTCTGGAAATTTTACTATTTGCATTACATTTGGATGGAAACTTGACTTTTGAAAGGGATCTTGCTGGTGAACTTTCAAATGAAAGAAGAAAAAAAAGTTCCATTCACTAAAACCCTGGACAAATGGAGCCAATGCTATGTGGTTAGGCATGGCAAGATACTAATAGAAGTAAGTGAGCAGATATTTAATTTATTATTTTTTGATAATTTGGTTGACCGGACCCTTTAATGCAATTGGAAATAACAGTTGAAAGAATAGGGCCTGCTAATCTAAAAGAACTTTTTCCCTCCTTTTCTGATCTGAACACTTTCCACTACATTGATTAAACAAGAGGCAATTTCTTTCGACTCTCACTTAACACTCACTCACTTAAACCTAAGTGGGAGGGATTGACAATTTCTCCAGTTTTACGAAGTACCGTCACCAAAAAGAGGATTTCAAGCCCAAAGGTCACCTAGAGAGTCATCTTTCAGATCGAACAGACTGTGAAAATCAGCAACATTTTCCATTTTAGGTTTGTATATTTTAGCTAATTGAATTCTGAAGCTGGTGACTGAGGCAAGCTCTCTGTTTGATGTATGTTTCTACCTGTTCCCTGTGCTCATCTCTGACACACCAGGCCATCATCCTGTTGCCTCCTCTTCCTCCTTGTCTTTTCTTTCTCTTCCTTCCTCACTGTCTGTGTCTTATCTCCCACAGCTGTCCTGTCGTCCGTCACATCAGCTTTGCTCTGTCATCTCCTGTGCCGTACAGATGTTTCATCCTCACTCCTCCATCTGCCTGCCGCCCCTCCTTTTTTCTCCCTCCTCCTCCTCCTCCTTTTCTTCCTCCTCTTCCACTCGACCTCCTTGCCCTCCACTAACTCATCTCTTGGTTTTTTTTTAGCCCATGCTGAGGGTTTGACTGACGTGTAACACTGCTGTGTGAAAAGCTCTCCGCCAGAGCTCTCAAACGTGCACACAAAGAGCAAAGTGATCCAGCAGTGAGTTAACAATCTCCGGTTTTTAACCAACAACTGCTACTAAAATGAATACCAGCAAAGAAAATCCATAATTGTTCATAATTACAACTCATTGCTTTTATTTTGTCATTTGTAGTAGTTTAATGCACCAGTATTTTTTAAATTTCCTATTACCTCAAATGAAGAGAGGTAAGTTAAGTAAGTAAGTAAGTAAGTAAAGTAATATAATATAAGTATTTCTTCATACTTTTCTCTTATGTATATTTTCAAGGAGACAGGGCTTTTCAGTGTAGCATGAGTGAACGCTACATCGCTATATCTTATTCAGAAACAGTCTCAGAGAGATTCTGAACCTGCAGCTTTGCATCTTCTTAATGATTAAAAGAATCACAGAGACTGGCAGCAGACTGGTCTTAAAGGATGCATTCAGCACCACGCATTTGCAGCTGGTCTGATGACACTTCCTCACTCACTGCGCCATTCTGTTAATCTCCTAAAGCAGGTGGGGCCAAGCAGTCAGATGTTTAGAGCCAAAAAGTGGCCTTAACATCATCCACATATACTCTTTAACTCATCAAACAATGATGACATTTCATAGTTATAACCCAACTCAAAAGACAGAGAGAGAGATAGAAGGAGAGAAGTTAAACTGAAACTTAATTCATTTGGTAATTCTGTGCCATTCATTTGTCATGGAAGTGTGCAGAACTCTCTGCAGACTAAAGTATCTCATAATCAGATGTTTTTGAAGCTTGCATACATGTGGTGTCCACACAGACAGTGTTGCTGCTACTGTCTGCAGCGAGTTTGCCTTTAATAATGGCCATCAACAAAAGAATGTTTCATTTCATTTCATTATAAATTTCATTTATATAACCCTTGAAACACATACAGGAACTGCTGAGTTTTTTTCAAGTCTGTGATGTACGGTATTCTACAGATACGGGCATTGAAACTATAAAGAAAGGTGTAATTTTGTGTTAGTGTTACTTGTAGTATAGCTTGCTGCGTTCAATAAAAGTGTAGTGTTGTTGTTTAACTAGCAACTGTGTCAAAGCAGCCTCACGACACCGGCCCTGAGTTTCTTTTTTATAGAAATGTATTCCATTCATTAATTCCAGTTGGTTCTACTTTGCCATTTTAATATTCAGTGTTGCTGAAGCTGCTGTCACTAAAAGTCACCACTCATCACTCACACACACAGGTGTTTCAGGTACCAGCCACTCAGGGGTAATAACCCAACCCTTTCCAGCATGCGGAGGTTTATTTAAAAAAAACTGGGCCTCTGTCTCATAAAAGTGTGCAAATGACTGAATCAACAACTAAATACATGCTCCTTTTGTGGTTATGAGTAGTCAGTAATAAGCTGTTAAGGTTGCTGTTAACCACATGTTGATTTTCTAAGCTTCCTGTTGGGAGCCCTGGTCAGCTAATTCCACTACTCCCCTCACAACGAGGCCCCTGGTGATAGGTTTTTGATGTGAAATGTCTCCAGGAAGTGTTGACTTTCAATGACAGTGGCTTAACAGGGATCAACAACAAGGCAAAGTAGAAATGTAATTAATTAATGTGTCAGAACGGTGTTCAAGTTAAACAAAGAGACAGAGCAGCAGAGTGGTGAGTTTAACATGACAAATAGTGTTATGGAAATGTACATTATGCTGAATTTATCATGAAAGCCACTGCAGAGCTTCCTTACACAGCAATCGTTTATACCTGTTTTCTATTTGTATGTGCTGGATACCTAAGCTGAAAATATAAACTTTAATCTTATCATCATATTATGACTGTATTGTCCATCAATGTGCGTCTTTAGCCTACTTGTTGTATATTAGCTGCGTGCTGTGCCATCAAATGGATCTTGTTTATCCATCTAATTTTTTTATTGCAAATCTCTCATGAGGTGGGAAGTTCACACCCATCAGACAGGACGGACGGAGTGACACCAGACAAGCTATCTTGACATGCTCTCGCTTTGACTGTGAAAACCAATATCCTCTATATTTGCTCAATACAGTTTCTCATTTTGAGGTCAAAATCACATTATGAAATCACGATGTGTGACAGCGGGGCATTTTGCAGGGCCCGGGAAATGAGCGAAATACACGTATATCATTGGTTTTCCCAAGGTAAAGCTGTCAGTCATGCAGGCTCATGTACAGACATGGGAGGCGCTTTTTCTTAATGTATCTGTCTATCAACATCCCTGGAGAGTTACTCATGCGCTACATGAGACGTAACAGTGGGGCAGACGACCAAAATCAACCCCCATGTCCCAAAACACAGATGCTACTTGTATCATTACATGGAGTCTCTGAGTCTCCCTCTGTGTTCCTCCCTCTGGCAGACATGATGGTTCTCTAATGGAATGACAGGGAGCTGCTGTAGTGCCTATGCTCGTGTAGGGAGACATTTGGGATGTTGTAACGCCCTTGAACAGATCAGATTAACACTGTTGCCTTGGGGAGATTTTCTCAGAAACACATGACGACACGTAACATAAAGATTTGGAAATAATGAAAGGAAAATCCATGTCATCTCAATATGAGCTCCATCACTGGATTCATCTGAACCCACCACCGCTATGAACACATTTCAAACTGTGCGAGGCAATTTTCATGGCACCCATGTGGATGCAAGATTATACTTTTCACAATGAAGAGTGAGGAGAATGTGGGTTTCCTGCAGGTTTGATGAACTGAAGTCTGGTGCTCTTTTGAGATCTAGCAAACCTTGCTGGGAAGACTTTGGGAGTTTTTCCTTATCTAATAATGATTCAGGTTGTTGGATGTTCTACAGGTTGTTATAGTCTCTGGAAAAAGTGAGCTTGAGCTCTAAGAGTAAAACCACAGATACGTATAAGATGTAATACAATACAACATCATCAGGGTTGTTGGCTTGACTTGCTGAAGCTCCTCCAGAGCCACAGAAAGCACAATACAACTGTTTTCACAGGCTGAATGGAACTTCTCATGATGAGTAAGATGATCCTCGTCTGTAATGTCAGTGGAGTTGCCCTTTATAAGTTATATAAAAGTTAATTTAATCTGAATTATATCCAAGGTAAACCTTTCAATATAGGTTCAGGTGACACACAAGGAACTTTTTCACTATTATGAAAAGGGTCATTTTAGCCTGAATGAAAAAAAATAAACAAACAAACAAAAAACATCCAATTATTCATTGTGTGAGTATTTCTTTAGTTGAAAGTAGTTCCTATGAAAATAACCTTGGAGAGCTACACAAGACACAGAATGTATTAAGGTATGTAACTTCTTTTATTCAGGTAGTTTCCAGTCTCATTGATTCAAGATGTGTGTACAAGAAAGACAACAACCACACAGCCAGTACGCAAGCCAAAAAAGCCAAAAAATAACCAACAACAATCAAGTGACAAATAAAATGAATACAATCAGTTGACAGTTCACTCTTATAGATGCATAAGACTTTAAACCTGAATCATGTTCTGGTGTCACACGATTTAAATGAGAGAAGTTATGCCAACATTATTATTTAATAACAGTTGTAATTTCACTAAGATGTCTGAATTCTGTATAATCATACAGCAGCGACCAATAGCATCTAACCAGAAGTTTCATCAACCAATCAACTCATAGGGCTCTATTTTCGATTTTGCCGCCGGTGCGGCGCAGGTGCAGCGCAAAGTCAGGTCCACTACGCCGATGGGGTGTGGCGGCACAGACTTTGGTATTTTCGTGCACTGCGCTGCCGGCGCAACTACTAACCCTTCTCATCTCAGTCCCACTCAGCGGCGCAACTTGGAAGGAGGGAGGGGAGAAGGCTTGGAGTGGGTTTGACACAGCCAAGTCCAATCTTCACCAATCACACCAGCTCCTCGCCTCACCTTTAAAAACACCGCTGGCGAGGCGCATGGCAATTTTCGAGGATGACTGAGCCCACGCAGGAAACTGTCTGATGCCCAAACTTCTCCCAGGAGGAGGTCCTTAGATGGTAAATCCTCGGCCTCCTCCTCCTCCTCATCCTCCTCAAAGCAATGATGTACTCCATCTTTGTAGATAACGTTAAGCATTACAATGATAACATTTGTATTTGGAATGAAATGACGTGGGTAATAGCGGACAACGATCATCACTCACGTTTTTTCCGTGTGTCTGTCTCTCTCTGTCTCTTGAGTGCTCTGAGATGGATGCAGTATATATGCTCTGTAGGATGCCACGGCTGTTTCTGGTTCGTACAGCGACGTTAATTGATTAGTTTGCATCCCTGTTTCACCCGTGTACATTCGGTCAGGTTGAGAGACCATTACGCGTGCTGAACGCGCTTGCGACGTGGTCAGATGAGATACTGATCAAAATATATAAATTTAGGTCTGACGGTATGTGCTGACTCAGATAGTTGCATTGAATCGTGGCTGTTGCTAATTATTGATTGCAGTGAAATGCCAGACACTGTGGAAACCTGTCTGTGAGGTATTGGTGATGTGGGCGCACGACTCCGCCGGTTTACGAAAATCCACTTGCCCAGTGGTGCGCCGCTGGTGCACAGAGTTGGCCAGGTCTGGGGTGGCAAGCTTTTAGAGCACTTTTACGCCGCTGGCGTGGACCGAAATGGACCGAAAATCCAAATCCGCCAGCTGATTATGCCGACACCTCCCCCTACTGCGCCGAAACACCCATCCTGGTGTACCTCTGTATGCCTCGGTTTACCAAAATACCAAGTGCGCTGTGCACCCGCCTGCGCTGCACGAAAATACCACTGCTCGGGGTGCACACCTTGCGCTCCACCAGCGGCGGGGATGAAAATAGTCTTGTTCAAAAGTCCAGAATCTTTAAGTGGTCGTAATGCTTATTGACGACATACATCAGACGCAATGTACTCATATATTAGGAAGAAATATCAGCATTATATGTATTATGATCAAGCAAATGTGACACTGTATTGTGATACATATTAAGGGTCATATCTCCAAACCTACAACCTTAGACTTGACCTCAGTGGAAAATGTTTTTTGAATATACACACTACTGCTTCTTTTCAAAATGTTCGTTTTTTTCAATGCTGTGAGCACTACAGACAAAATTCCATTAACCTCCAGCCCACTGGGGTGAAAGCAGAAATCTCAGACATCTCAAAAGCAATACAAGTATAACCAAAACGATTTGCATCATTAGAAGTGCGGAAATGTGTTTTTTGTGATTTGGCCAAACGTAAACCTTCATTTACGTCAATTTATTCCATATACCGATTGAAAACTGTGTTCAGAATGTTTGTTTTCCCTTTTGGCTGGCTGTGCTTGATCATAAACATTAGAAAAGTCAAGCCCAGTTGCTATTTGATATATTTTCTATGAACATGTCTGTGCTTAACAGATGTCTCTGACCACCATCTGTACATACCTGAGTTGATAAATTTTCAAAACCAATAAAATATTGAAATATGGTTTGTATCCATTGCCCTTCTGCTGCCAGCCTTTTGACCCTTTGTTAGACTGCAAATATGTCAGCCTCTCTGGAGCTATCACGCAGCTACATTCATCATCTGCTTATGTAAGAGGCAGGCCAACAGGGAGCACACCAGAAAGAGTGAGAAAGCAAGAGATTATGAGTGTGCGAGTGAGCGATGGTTTGTGTTTGTGAGTGTAATTGGATGCGGCTGTGTTTGTGTACACGTCCGCATGTACATAAATTCATGGTCTGTGTCTCCCTCCCTCAGCCTATCAGTCTCTGCTTTTTCTGCCTCCGTCTCCTTGAGGGATAAGATAAGCAGCTGAAACTTTTTGGATCCAAAGCAGGGAAGAGAGAGGAGGACGAGAAATCACCCTCCAAATCCTCCCGTAATCCCCTGCTGGCTCATTCTTTAGCTGTAATTATGTATCAGATACAGAGACAACAGGCAGACCACATCCAGGACCGCAAAATATTCCAGATTGTTGCTTTTCACAGACATTTTGCAAACACTTTTCTGCTCTCTTGATGAGTAGAGCGTCTCTGTAGATTTGCTTAGCACCTGTTTGGGTGACCCATCCAGCCGTGCTTGTTGAAAGCTATTTGCCACCACTGAGTGGTTTTGAACCTGTGTCTTTGTGAGAATGGTTGAGTTTATGGATGATTATGATTGTGTTTGTGCAGTCGGAAACATCAGGCCAATGGGGGGTGTTTTTGGTGCCATATGCTCACATGCTTGCATTATTGCTGTAGGAGCATGTTGCAGCTTGTTTTTGGGGCAACCTTATTGCCTACAAAACAGGTTTGTATACTAGTACTATTAATTTACTTCAGCAGTTTCATTGAGGAAACTTAATGCCTGGACATTCTCTTGCAATGTTGAACCAATTCCTGGAAGTTAATTGTTTTTATACCACAAAGAAGCCACCAGGAGGAGTTTGGGGTCAAGGACTGGGCATACTTTGACACCTGAGACTGGGGCTTGTATCCTGCATTCCATGTGGGGGTTAGGATTAAGTTCAAACTCAAAAATGGTTCTGGTTAAAGGAAAACTGTTGTATTGTTTATTAAAACTTGGGTTCTCCCAGTCACAGTGACTTTGTACGCCCAAATTATTTGCTAGGATGAAAAATACGTCCAATGGGGCAACAAACAGGAGCGTCAGACAGTCATACGGCTTGTGAATATGTGGACAGCACCACCTTATTTACATTTTAAAATGAGGTAGCACACCTGTAATGTCACTAGTAATCCTTCATTGCACAGAGAAACAATTTGACAAGTACACTAGGTCACAGTTGAACTAGGAAGTGATGCTGTAGTGGATGTTTCTTTTTGACAGTCCGCATTGTAACTTTACAGGTCGTATGGCCACAAGAGGTCGCCTGTCAGCATAACTTGTTTTACTGATTCCAAAGTCGTCTATTTTCACTATTTACTCTTTATGTTCATAAAAACACTATCTCAATAGCTTTCCGTTGCCCACAAAGTTCATTAAATAATGCAAATGAGTTGTATACAAACATCATTTTTAGTAGACTCTGTTGGTGTGTGTGGTCACTGCTGTAGTGTAATCTGAGCAATTCTACTTCTTCAATCAGTCCGGCCACTGCTGCAAGGTCTCTAAATGTCATGAGCACTCACTGTGAAATTGCAATTAAGAACGTAATAAATAAGTGATCGAGAAACACTCTCTCACAGTCATGGACGGACAGAGGGACATCCAGCTAATTAAGATTTTATGATCAGTTAGAAGCATTCACAGTGGGGGGAAGAATCATTTGGCACAAAGCACTATATGGAAGTTAAAGAGTCATTCATTTGCTTTTTCTTTTCGGGCTTTTCTTTACATTGTGGGAGTGTAACTGTGTGTGTGCATGCATTTTTCCCAAGGAGCTACTGCCCCCTCCTCCACACACACACTCCCCACGGTGTGCACCTCCAACTAGGTTGGTGTGGGAAAGGGCTGCAAAGTTCACTGAGCAGATTTAAAGTGGCTAAAAAAGTTCCCTGCAGTGCCTTTTCTATGCCTTTCACGTGAACACAGGATAGCCAAGCTGGAATTATTTTCCCGTTCACAGGGAGCTAGAACAGGAGGTGAAAAAGGAAAGGATGGAGGGGGCGAAGGGAGTGGTCCTCAGAGGCTCCACACTGTAATGCATTACAGGTTGAAACCAGATCATGGACAATTAGAGGAGAAATGGCTGACTTAGTTGGTAAACAGTGGTCCTCCACGGACCCATCTCAGATGTAGACTAATTCCGCTCTCAGCGTCTGAGAGGAAGTGTTTGTCTCTTGCTGTCATTAGTGACAGCAGTTTAGATCGCCCAAATTCCTCCTTCATCGTTTTAAATCATACAAACGAACAAATTAGATTTCTCTACCTTTCTGCCTGCCTCCCTTTTGTCCTCTCCTTCCCTGCCTCATTTCTGAGTCCAACACCCTCCAAGTGTCTTTCAGTATTTCAGCTTGCTGTTTCCTCCTCTGTCACATAGTCCAGATATATATGCAAAATGCCCCCTCCTGTCCTCCACCTTCCATATCTTGAAGCGCTAGAATTAGTCACAAAAGCACAGCAGAGGTAGAAAGGCTGAGACGAACGACGAGATAAAACAGAGTGGAAAGAAAAGTATTCAGGGGGATGCAGTTCACTGTAATGAGCGTGACAGATTGGCCTCTAAACAGACTAATTGTAATAAGGCATATTCCCTTTTAAAAATAGATGAGGAGTAATGAGGCAGGGACACAGAGGACAATACTGAGTGTAATGGCGTGTGTGAGGCCTGGATGAGCGTCTCTGGAAGGCACGCTGCAATATGCGAACATGTTGTCTTTTGGCACAAAACAATCTGTGGCCTTGGGCAGGGTATTGGAGCGTCTCGGGTGGATTAAAGTCATAGCGGGGCGTCAAACACAGTCAGCTCGTTTATTTACACACCGCATGAGTCTGTGTTCTTCATTTGTGATCTGTTGTGTATATCTACAGGTTCTGGTTGATAGGCACATAACTGTTCTTGCTTTTTTAATCAGTATTTTCACAGACTTTATTTCAGGAGTGGTGATTGTGTTGCATGCTCGGCAAAAAAAAAAGTTTACTTCAAACGAAGTACAAAGGACATGGAGGACCTGCTCATAGTTGACAAAAAAGGAAACAGCTGAAACAGCTTATGAACTCAAAAAAATTACATTTCAGGAAAAACAATTAACCCGTTGTCTCTTGTTTTTGACAGTGACACACTAAAGTTGCATGTTGATTGACATCTAATGGCACACATATTCTAACATTTCTTGTTAGAATATACGGTTGAATATATGTTGAATTCTAATATATTAACCACAAAAACTGCATACTTTAAAGATTAGTACGTATACATACACTGTTTATACTAAGTGTGCAATATGGACTTGGGACCCAACCTAAATGTTAAAGTCATGCTAATGTGCTAACATTGGCATACTCATGTCAGCATGCTAATGTAAGCATGCTAACATACCCGTAATGGAAAAAGGAGATGAGATAATGAAAGTTAGCCAGGATATTTACTTTTTGTTAAGTGTCTTAGCATGCTAGCATTTGCTAATTAGTGTTAACACAAAATACAGATCAGGCTGGGAATGGCGTTGATGATCACCAAACTCTGCTATGCATCCTTTGGACACCATGGAACCAATAGTTGTTGACACATTACACTCAAAACCACAAATGTGGAGTCATCATCCACTTGTTGTCAAGATGTTTCCCTCATTCACTGGTGGATGGACAGACAGACTGCCCTCTCTAGAGCCATGCTAAAAATCATGGCATGAAATTCATATGGAATTTGTATGCATGTGGCAAAAAGCAAAACTCATATATTCCTTTTCCTAATTCTGACATTCATGGATTGAAAAAACCCAGAGGAGCCACAAATTTTCCCTTAAATTGAAACATTTTTACACTTGACTACTCATGAGTGTGCCTCAGCTTCCAAATGAAGAAACAATCCTTTATATTGACTTTGTGTTGTAAAATGCAACTGAACAACATCATTCTCCACATTAACACTGTCAACTGGACTTCATGGCAAGGTGAGACCAGAGAATTTAACTCTATATCTTAGTGAGGACATTCCTGTGTAGCTAAGCAAATATCTTATTCATTGTGCATGTTTGCAGATAAGGACCTAAATGTAAAACAAGCTCATTTACTTATTCATTTACAGTGAACCATATTTAACCTTGGCTAAAATATACAATATATTAGCATGAACCTCAGTATGCACTTGTGGAACAAGTATCGAAGAATCATGAACTGTCTGTCAGTAATGTCTATTTTAAGTTTGCTAACATCAGCCACCATTAGCTACCATTATCTACTGGTCATACCAGTCTTAAGTAAAGCTGATTGAGCCAAACCCCTAAGTGTATTGACTTGAGCACCAAGCCTTTTATTGCTTATGGTTTCAACTTTTCATTTCTAAGAGGGATAGTGTGTTATAACTGCCTTCAAAAGTTTCACTTTCAGATAGTATATTGACTTTTTTCACAGAAACCTGTAAGGAAAACAGTTTCACAAACTATGGCTAGTGAAACTGAAAACCTTTTCCACTTCATTTTATGCCTCATGCATAGTAAGGCTTTTTAATCCACCGTGGTTTATTTTGATAAAAGTATATCAAAAAGCATATCACACTCTGAGACTGTATTGTGAGGCCGTGTATCGTGCATCAAACTGAGTCGACTGTATCGTTAAATCTCTAATGTGCAAGCATTGTTATTTAATTTCCCTACCTACTTTTCAGTGGGTAAACTCAAAGTTGTGCAAAGACTTCCACCCTCAGAGAGTCAACTTTAAAACCATATCCAATAAAGCCTTACTCTTTCTTTTGATATTTTTATCATGATAAATCAGGCGAGTGTGGAATCTACTGTAAATTTAGGGTAAGTAATTAACTTCACAATGACAAGTGTGATAGCAAAACAGCTCCTTTTTGAATGCTGTAATGTATATGTAGTTTGCACAGTTTTCTTTATCCCACACCAATTTCAGCTCTCCTGCAGTAGCCTGTAGAGACTGGATTATTATGTAAAGAGCACTATATGCGTGAAAAATAGGCTTAATGAGGTGTCAGCCTGGAGGAGGTGGGTGTCACAATTTATGTCACACCGCATCATCAGGAGACCCAGATGTTTCATGACGGCGGTCATGAGGAAGCAGTTTTATGTAGCAGGGATCATGTGCAGTGATGGCAGCATTAATACAGGACTGATGTCACGTAACACACTGAAACACATGCTGTCACACCTGGAATTGTTTGCACTGATTTACAGTGTTTACATGACTCGTGATACATGTTCATTTGTGATTTCATAAGTTTTAACTTCACAATTTCAGTCTGATGTTTATTAAAAGTATAGTTGTGTTTATTTGTTATATCTTGTTGAACACAATTTTAGTATACCCTAAATTCTCTAATTGAAGTGTCTGTATTTAATATAGCTGCACAGACGAACAGCCCTTTATTGGAGATTTTATCACATTATTTGTCTTGAAAACGTCCTCCATCATTAGCTTCAGCATTGGTCTACATTTCTTTTCTGAATGCCAAAGTTGTTTTATCTTTTCAAATTAGCTCTTTTCTCCATTATAATTCCAGTAAGCATATATCTGTAGACGATGCATTTGTTTCAAGATTCCAGCTGCACTGTGACTTTATGAGCTACACCAGACTTGATCAGTTAGGATCTTCCATGTCATGTACACAGCCTTCAATAGCTAGGTCTGTTGAACGGAAGTGCCTTGGCCTCTTCTTTTGTGCAAAGATCAAGCCACTTGCAAACAATTGCGCAGATAACTGGTGCTTCATATAGGCAGTGAATTTCCAGAAGTGAGGATGCGCTGCTTCAGTGGCTAATTTACAGCCAAATCAAAGAATTCAAAGCAGACAGGAATGTTGCACAGATTTTGAAATGATAAAATATATTCAATGGCCTCAATATAAAAATGCAAATATAAATATAACCATAGATACCCTACATATGACTAGATACCAGGGTGTAAATATAGATACTTATCTTGATAAATATAGTAAATGGCCCTTTTTTTAGAGAATGACAGACATACCATTAGAAAAACATATGTAAAATATTCATTGTCTGTGTTTGTTATCTATTATTATTGAACTTTGGCTAAGGTAAGGCTTCATTCTGTGGTCTCATAGTGTTTTCTCAGCTAATAAGGTCCAGATATAGTCATCTGCAGGCATCTACATATTTGCAAAAGAGTAAAGAGGTAGAAATAAAAACCTTCTACTTCAGTATATTACTCAGTGCAAGCAGCACTTAAAGTGTATTCTGACTGTTGAGGATACAACGTCAGTGCGTTACATTTCAAAAGAAACCAAAGCCATGCACGTACTGAACAACAACTTTCAGTTGGCTTCGGGTAGACCAGGGAAAGGCGTTTTAGGCTCATTTTACAGTAATCATAAATTAATAGTGGTTACAAAAGGCTGTGAAGGAGAAATGATTAGGCAAAAAATGAGAAAACGGCAGCAGAGTGGTTACATGACTCAGCTGTCCTCAAAGGATCAGTGCTGTGTAAATGTACATTATATTGAATTTGTGAGTCATAATAGCACAGGTAATTTCATCCATCCCAGTGTTTATTAAGTTATATTTGAGAGTCCGCAGTAATTTAAGACTTTAAATTTTACTTGAAAATTAGTACTAACTGAAAAATAATCTCAGTCTCTGTTAGAAATCTGCAAAGACATGAACCACATTTTAAAATCTGACCTGAATCTGAAAAGTAAAAATCATCTTACTCAAAAAGAGTGTCATGAAAACACCAGAATAAAAGATCACGCACACTCATTGCACGTAGACCTAATCTGAGAGCAATTTTTGGTGGGCTGTAGTTTTCCCTCTGAGGATACAATGCAGCTGCAGAAAACAGACAAACACACACAGGACACGTACACAGGGACCTTTTAGTCTTTTAAGCATCCATCAAAGAGAGACTGACCTTGAAACTGAAGCAAAGCCTGTGATTACGATCAGAGGATAATAAAACAACACAAGACATTGTGCTTGCCACCGTGCCAATGGGATAACACACTGTCACTGTGAACTTGTAGCCAATGAATGTAAATCCAAGCTGAAACTTTTTGCCAAGGCCAATTACCCGGCCCTGCATCCAACTGCCTAATTATCCCAAATTAGCTGACTCAGTGGATTATGAGATGAATTAGTTGTTATCAAAATCATGCACCAGTGCTGAATATTAAGAGTGTAATTTAAAGCAAGTAATTTTCAAGCTAAATTCAATGTACAGGGGAGGACGGAGCAGAAACACTTGCCTACCCTTCCCCAGTATAATGCAGCCTAATACACTGCAAATGCAGATGAGTTTTTAGATGACTTAATACTTTATGACATATTGGTAGAATCCTCTGACTGTATACAAACATGGACGACATGACAGCTCCCCAAAAGTGAAGCCCTAGCATCTCGATCTCACCCTGGTGGCTGGCTGCAGTGTAGGTTATAATCCACCACCTCGGCCAAGATGAAAAATCAAAGTGCATGTCAAATAATTTATTCACCAAAGATGGTTTCTGCCATTTTAAGTAGTTCTTATGACACTAATGTATGTTCAAGTGTTCATTTTTCTCATAAGTTTTGTTTTAATTATGGGCACCACCTCCAAGTGGAAATGCATCATCCATTTTTATATACAGCATGTCCAGTTGTGCTAAGTTTTAATGTGTATTATAAAATGTTCCAAGTGCGTGCAGCACAAAAACTAAAACCAGTTTTCCCAAATTCTGTGTTTGCATGCAGGATTTTGAGCACGAGCAACTTGAACAGACAAAATAACGACCATGGGATCAGCTAATAGGGAAGTGACTTTTAATAGTATGCTGCCATCAAGGGCTTTATAAATCAATAGAAACCAATGCCTGTCACGTATTACTGTTAGAAATGCCCACCCAACCTTTTCAGGCAAGATGCCGTGATGAGTAGAATAATTGTCAGCAGTAATGAGTCTTAGGGCACACTGATAAACAGAATCCAAGGATTTAAGAGTGGAGGCAGAGGCATGTGTGTAGATAACATCACCATAATCCGAAACAGACAAGACAGCCTCAATTGTCGGCTTCCTACTGAACACAGGAAAATTAGCTCTGTTTCTTTACAAATACCCAGTGTTTTGTTGAAGCCTGCTGACGAGTGTGAAATTCGTTTTTGATCCAGCCACATACCAACATTTATATACCCTCTCAATAGTAAGTCCATTCAGGGGGGCATTCGGGCTCTGGTTCTAACCAACAGCATATATTTAATCTTGTGTTCAAGACTAATTCCATGTGCTTCCTGCAATTTATCAAAGGCTTTTAGGATTCCAGTGGCTGAGTGTGCAGTATTAGCAAAACAATACACAATTGTATCCTTTGCATAAAGATGAGTGTTACAATTTGTTATAGAAGATGCAATATTATTAATATACATTGTCAACAACACAACCCAGTATTGAACCCCCTTTGACGGAAGAACAATCATTTCCCCAAATCACACATTGCTGTCTATGAGACAGGTAGTTCTGACACCATTTACAGAAGTTAGAATCAAATCAATATCACAGAGCATCTGTAGAAGCATTGCTTGATCAATAGCACCAAATGCTTTTGTTAAATCTACAAAGATGGGAGCACAATGATTCCATTTGTCAACAGCAGATACAATTTAATTTGTAACTAAAATAACAGCAGTGACAGCACTATGTTTAGCTCTGAAACCAGACTGCTGTGTACTTAACGCTGAATTTCTTGAGAGGAATGATTTGAGCTCATTATTAACTAATGACTCCAAGACTTAATCAAAGACATGACAGTTCGGAAATTGGCAGAGAATTGTTCAGATCGTTTCTGTTACCGCCCTTATGCAATGCGCTGATTTCCAAACCTCAGGGACAACTCCAGTAGAAATGGAGAGATTAAATAGTTATGTAATTTGTTCAGTAATGAATGAGGCACAGAGTTTAAAAAAAATAAGGGTCTAATTTATCCTCCCCAGTTGCTTTCCTGCAGTCGATAGCTTGCAGTGTCTTCCTAACAGCACAGGAAGTGAAGGCCTGTGGGGTGAACTGCAAGTTTAAGTAGGGCACATGGGCCAGTGGCTGACTATTAAGAGCAGATCCGGGGTCGACTGTATCACACTGATTCCCAGCAGGAGTGAAATGTGTGTTGAAAGCATGGAAAACCTCTGATGACTTATTTATTATGCAGTCATTAACTGTAACATAAGAAGGAGCTTGTTTCATAACTGAATCATGGCCAAAAAACACAATTATGACCCAGGATGCACATTTTAAGGAAGGATGGATTAACAGAACGAGATTTGATATCATGTGTTTGATTTATTGATTTTGCTTGTAAGGAACCATGTACAACATTAAGAATAAATGTTACCGTTTGATGTATTGTACCAGAGTTAGCATGAAGCTGTTTTCCACCAATCGGCCATCTCATCTGTCTAGTCATGACAACAGAAACACCAAACTCAATCAAGGACATTAAACGATATTTGACATGATAAATATACTAAATCCTCTCCATCTAACAATGCGAAGATATAATAAAAATAACCATGATGCCCTAAATGTAAATATAGCTGACATAAATATAGATGTCTTGGATATAAATGAAGATATTTATCTAGATAATGCAGATGTATTTCAATTACAAGGAATGTAGATACTAGCAAACAGCCAACACCTGAGCAGCACAATGAGAATAGAGGTTGTACTTTCCCAGTAGTTTTACCACAGTAAAACATATAAATCCAGTCCTGAACCAATGTGAACCTCACGCTGACCATTAGCTTCATATCACGCAGAGAGATCGAGGCAACTTAGCTGTCAGTCAGTGCTTTAATGGCCCATTCAAATGAAAGGTCAGCAAGGCAGTTGGCTTTATCAGTTGTTGATCTAAGCAGGCAACTTTCTCCTTGGAAATAAGAGGAATGAAATGTTTGAGAGCAAGTAAAAAAAGAAAAAAAATCAAGTGCGAATGCTAATGCAGCTTCGCACACACACATACACACACAGAAGACTGGCAGATTAAGGAGGGAAACCGCACTAAGGGACATGCCGATTTTAGTCACTGATCATTTATTTATTTGTGGGTCACCCTTTTTTTTTTTTTTCTAAGATTCTGACGCTTTGCAATGAATCAGATGTGATCAGGTTCCAGTGAATCACACATTTGACAGGTGGAGACCTACAGAGCGTCGTGTGTGGAGGAAAACGCCGCTATGATTATTACTATTCTGCATCAGACAGTTGGCACGAGGGAGAGGAAGAGGAAGCAAGAGGCCACATCTCCCCACGCTAAAATCAATCTTCTGGAGGACTGTGAGACCAGCATACTTATGAGCCTTCATTCATATGTATCCCCCTTTGTTGCTCTCTTGGCTTACCCCCTTGCAAAAAGTGAAATTAATATCAGATTTATAGAAACCTTTAATATCGCGTTATGCATCTAAATCAGGATCACAGCGCTGTAGGTGTAAATGTACAGAATCTCTCTGTCTGACACACACAAAGAGTAGATGGGTTCAGCAGTGGAAATGCATTTGTTTTCATTGATACACCGACTTTTCTACCTTAGGCAATATTTGTGATATTTCCAGCATTTCTACTCAGGCTTTTTGTGTGCACATTGAAAATGTGCATAAAAAAAATAGAATTAATAATAACAATTATTATTATTATTATTATTATTATCATTATTATTATTATTAACAATGTAATGTGCAGCAGTATTTAGCTTTCTCTTGCATGTATTTCACTGCATATAAAGGACCTAAAAGTAGCTC
This sequence comes from Chaetodon trifasciatus, assembly GCA_037975065.1. Taxonomy (NCBI): domain Eukaryota; kingdom Metazoa; phylum Chordata; class Actinopteri; order Chaetodontiformes; family Chaetodontidae; genus Chaetodon; species Chaetodon trifasciatus. The sequence continues at coordinate 9,965,958 of JBBMOE010000014.1, read as the reverse complement.
CAACATGAGCAGCTGCAACAGTATAAATATGCTACAGTGCACACAACAGTCATTGTATTTAAGTGGAAAGCAAATCCATATATTAAGAAATGGTTCACAAGTGTATTTCTGATGCATACACTAATATTTCTTGTTTTCAATAAAGAGATTAATAATAGAAATACACAAATATATGCATTCAAAGGTATTTGCAATTATCAAAAAGTATTTGCATTTCCATCCAAAACATATTTGGATGTTGTTATATTTACATACAGAACCTGCATTTACAAACTGCTTTGTCTGTGTGTGAACTTCAACGGATTCACTGTGTCACTCCCAAAACAATCCATGAGTCCTGTGTACATTCATTGATATCGAGACTGATCTGACTCCAGAGAGTCATACTTTGACTTTAGTGAATACTTTTCCCACCTGTGCATGGTATATAGTACAACAGATTTGCATGTATGTGTTTCCATGTGGTCGGACAGTTTCAATGGGCACGACAAAGTGTGATCATATCTTTTATTCTTCCTCTGGCCAAGCTTAGCGTAATCATCTTTATCCCAAATTAGCATGATTCCTTACTGTATGAACATTACCAGCTCTGTCCTAGAATGACTTGGTAATAAACTATATATATATATATATATATATATATATATATATATATA
>JBBMOE010000014.1:9825227-9964912 GCA_037975065.1 Chaetodon trifasciatus | reverse complement strand
ACACCTTATTCCTTATTTTGTTGAAAACGAGTCAAAAAAAATGGCTGCCAGTGCAGTGAGATAACACCATTCAAGTCAGCTTGAATTTCCTGGATACATGGCATGTTTTGATGGTGTTGCTGGTAGTGGCTGCGAGCAATGATGGGCCCCGGTTCAAGGATTGTAAATGGGCCCCCATTCAATGTGAGACATGCAAACAAACATACACATCAGAGCCTGCTGCTGGCAGAGGCAGTGTAGTGAAATGCAGGGGGAGTGCACAGGGAGAGAGAGGGAGGGAAAACCATGATGCATGCACATAGCTGAAGCCAATGCAGCCTCCAAGTTGCCAATACACTTTTGTGTTAAACTACTTCTTCCAAGGTTTGAATATCAAGGGAGGCAGATCAGAAAACATCAGTCTTTTTGTAACCTGATGGTGATTTATAACAGAAGAATGGGTTATTCTGGCCAAGGACATTTGTTGCTGTAATTTTGGTATTCACAACATGGGCTCTCTTGACCACATGAAAATACAGGAGTAAATGCTCCCAAGACACATTGAGGATGGATTGTGATCCTGCCGGCCAGCAGTGGTCCGATGTGACCGCACTGAACTCAAGCGTAAATGCTGTTGCCTTTGCAAAAGTTTGGCTGCCCATATAATGGTTTGACACCCAGTCTTCATCCATAAAAGATGATTTTTTTACAAGTCAAGGCCGGTGAGAGATCCATAAGGTCACCAGTCTTGACTACGGTTCTGCCTCTAGATGGTCCTCTGGACAGTGGTGCCTCTGACCATGGCTGAAATAAAAGCAGCTGCAGTGGATGAGATGAAATATTTTTGATAAACTAAGATGTTAAGCATGAAACAGATTTTAAATCCCGCTAATCTTGCTAATCATCTTGCTCTGGGATTTTTGCAGAGTGAACGCGCAACAGCCACAGTCACTGTTAACTGTTATTGTGACACAACAAAAGAAATAAGATAATATCAGAAAAACTCATCTCAAACCCAACAAAGTCCCAAGATTCCAGCCAGGACTTGATTTAAAAATGAGAGAATAGAAAGTGAGAGTTGCTGGTGAGTAGAGTACTGAAATACTCCAAAACAATAAGCACAATTAGTGCTATAATTAATCAACCATTGTAGGAAAGACGACATAAAACACACAACTGATTTTGTTGCTAATAGCGTTAATCTGGTTTAAAGGGTGCAAAACAATGACAAACCGTTTTCATGAGGATCTGCATTTGTTACTTGCCCTGATTTACACTCGCAGAGCCAGTGGCAGTCAACAACACAAACAGGCAAGAGCTGGCATTGTAATATATCCTGTCTCTGTGTTCTCTCCACATCTCACACATTCTGCCATGCTCGCTCTCCCTTTCTCACCATTTGTCCCCCAAAGGCAGAATATTGGAGGAGTCTTTAATCATCTTTACTGCCCACTCTATAATCCCTGCTAAGAGACTAATCCATGATCTGTCACAATGGAGACCAACCCCACCGAGTCAAGGGGAGGAAGAAGCAAAACCGAGAGAGAAAGTGAGCCTGGGTGCAAAAAAAATATATCCTCTGTGACAACTTTTATGATTCTGAATTTGCGTGTGGGATGAGCTATATTCTTTTGTCAAAGAGGAAGGAAACTTGTTGTAATGATATTTATATGACAGAGGATTTACAGGATCCCATATCCTCGTAACACAAGGAAATACAGCTTTTACTGCTCAAATGCTTTGTCTTTAGCCATTATGTTGATGACTCGTCGGGTTAAACGCTCACCTAAATATCTGAATCTCTCAGAAAAAGGATGTCGTTTGAAGTTCACAGGCAGAGAACATCAAATCTTGAAAAGAGCTGCAGCTAAGAGGCTATTAGCCCAGCTAACAGACAGAGACAGATAGCTAAACCTGTGCTTCCTGATCATATATAGCCACACAGCCCTACACTGCACAGAAGCTGCTGGGCAGATGGATAAACTATTGTTCATCAAGAAACAGCTTATAGCTGCATAGAATTTGTTGGAAATTGCTGTTGTTACTTTTGTATTCAGGGTTGTGGCTTAAATTTCATCACAAAATCAGACACAGTTGGTCAGCTTTACAAATAGCTTACTTCTCAGGACTAAGCCCTAATTAATTGTCACAACTCCAACCGAACAGAAGAGATAACAATAAGAGTCATAGGTCATGTGCATTTGTAGAAAATAATTTTAAGCAATTTTAGATCCACAGTGGGCAGAGCTGCTTTTCCCCACTGCAAGCTCACTTTTAATTATCACCTCAGTAGTTGTCAGCATATGAAATACTCATATATCACCTATAAAATTTCACAAAAATCGTTAACGTTGCCTTTGAATTATTTCTGGGAAATCACATTTTTTTCCATCAGCTAGGTTTGTCAAATGGCACTAAATACTACACCACCCTTGAGACACATTAACTGTTAAAGTGATACGAGCTCGAGTGATGAAATCATACTCTGAGTGCTTTGTTATCCTTATTAGTAACACAACACCACACTGTAGTCATAGAATTGATTCAAAAATGATCTAAGATATGAAGAAGAGTGTCTGCTTTTCTTTTCCCTCTCTGTGCAATCAGTTATGACTTAATGAGCTTGCGTTATGTTCACTGACGAGGTGTGTTTCCACCCCTGGTAGTGCTGTATTCTTGTGCTGCACAAATGGAGGTGGTCAGAGCAGGTGCTGACTGATGAACAGACGGCCGGCAAATCAGATTTGTTTCTCAAATCAGATCCTAAATACTGACTGTTCACACTGTTATTTACAAGTAATCAGATCACCGGACATCACCAACCTACTGACCTCTGCATAGGTTGCTGCAGTAACATTGTAGGTGTCAGTAACTGTGCAGGCTGGCTACACAGCTTTCCAACATGGAAGCATGAGGAAGAGAGAGATCCATCATCACTCTAAACACAACATTGCGGTGCAGAGGTCTGTTATCCTCTGTGTTGTCCTCCATACCGCTCCGCCAGTAGCGGCATGGATTTTTCTCAGTCGCTCAGATACACTTCCATCACTCTGGATTTGATGTTGTTGTGTGTCACATTGCGAGTGATGAAACACACTATAGTATTGCATTATGTGGATCTGCGTAGACAATTCTATGGTTACGGTTTAGGAAGTACTTTGCAATAAGTACTTTGTTAAGGTAAGGGGACGTTCATTGTCATTCCAATGATAGCCATGTGTGTAAGGAATGATCGTGGTCAGGAAAGAGGAACCAAGCAGTGGTCTTCCACATTTTGTTGACCCAGATCCTGTCAGGACCCCTGATGCCTAAACCCTGATATAAGACTTACAGGATAGTTGCGATATGAACCTCACTCTCCTGCTGTGTTGAAATCGCAGACTAATGTACTGCCTGCCACACACTCAATCAATATGTACTGCATACTGCCTACTCAACGAACGATTAAGTATGCCATTACCAGCAGAATGCTCACGCTCAAGTATATTCAAGCAATACGGTGTAATCCTAAGAAGCATCAGCAAGACAAAAAGAACAATATGATAGCCTGGTCTCAAATACTGACGCTCTGTCACACCCCTCTGTGTATTGGGGGTAAGAGGGGTCTGTGAGCGCGACTGGCCGGCTGGCTAGCTCTCTACCCCTGCAGGCACTTCTGGGGTTTCTCCACTCTGAAAACATTGGAGCACATTTTTGATTTTCCATCAGTGTTCATAAAACTGCAGGTGGTGTTAGAATCATCTACCTCACAGTCCGCCATTGGACAGCCTGAAGAGACGCAATGCATTTTGGGGCAGTTGATTACATCCAGTCTAGTATCAGGGCATTTCTCGCATTCACAAAATCCCCTTAATATGCAGTTGAAACTACATACTTAATTTCTTGTCATATTTCGTATGAATAGTATGTTAGTGTGTGACTCAGAACACAGCTGATCAAAAATACACTGCTGTCAAACCCTGTTTGGCTTGTAGTCCCAGAGTACCACAGCTCAGTCCATGCATATCAACTGGGCTGCCCAAGAGAGCAGTGTAGCACACATCTGGTAAGTGAGGGGGTCAACGTATGCTTCTACTATATGTGCTATATGTGTGTGTGTGTGTGTGTGTGTGTGTGTGTGTGTGTGTGTGTGTGTGAGACAGTGACAGCTGGCTGGTGGTTGGCACAGAGGCCAAGCGATGCAGCGATAGGTTCTTCAGCAAAAAACCGAGTGTCTCTCACTCTCACACACACACACACACACACACACACACGCACACACACACACACATAAAAGCAGAGCTTCTATAATGCAAGCTGCTGCGCGGTGCTACAAAGCCGCAGAGACAGAGGTGATAATGTGGCTGGGAATGGTGTGAAAATATGCATCCGCATACATGCTCTATTTAAAATCCGGAGCACACACAGATGTAGGCACACAGTCGCTGCAGTAAAGAAGGAAGGAAAACACACTGATACTGTATATGGGTGAGCATCAAGACGACATGTCAAACCGGAATGTCTCCTGATTCCTCTGGGTGCAAATGTGTACATATTTCAAGATGTGATGGCACTTGTGGAAAGGTGGTAAAAGGCTGTGTTGCTAGTGGTACAAGACAGTGGAGGGGTGCATGTGTGTATGCATGTGTATATGCATGGGCGATCAGGAGTCATACTTTTGAACTCCCTTGGTCCCACTAGTGCTCATGAGAGTCAACTTTAGAGGGGGTGTGGGTGTGTGTGTCAGCAAGAGAGGGAAAGAAAGAAAGAAGGTAATGATCAAAATCTGCAGGAGCAGAGCCAGATTTCCCTCAGGCTTCAGCGTGCGACTTGCTTCTCCCTCTTTCATTTCCATTTCTTTTCTCTTCATCTTTCTTTCTTTCCTCATTTTATTTTAGATACAGTGTGTCTTTCAGTGATTGGCAGTTGGTTGATACGTTTTAGAGGGATGGCTCACATCATTCATCAGTCACTGACTATGTATTTACATTTTTTCACTCCATATGGACACTTGATAACAGCTTTAAGACATACTTGAAAACTCCTTATTGTCACAAAGCGATGGAACTTTGTCTTTGACATTGCTCACACAGGTACACGCAGAATCAAAATGGACTGTACATGTAGCTAAAATGTACATGTAGAGTAAAGAAGACTTTGGGTCTAAAGTGCAAATATGTGCAAGGGCTAGAGTACTAATTCCTTCATAGCTTGTTAATGGAAAAGGGTTTTACTAATGGAGATGTGATGGGAGGAGTCGGACTGAGATATGGAGAGGGTGTGAAAGGTCCTGTGTGAGGGGGGCTGCTTCAACTGCCCTGAAGTAGAGAGCTGATAGTGAGGACTGGGTGATGCCTGTTATTTTACTTGCACAGTTGATCATTTGACAAAGTTTTTGATAACAGAGCCAAAAGAGGTGGTGCTGGGCCTGCTTGTACACAGTCACTGTGCTCAGAAAAGGGCAGGATCATGTCTATTTCAGTGCTCAAGGCAAGGTGTGTAGGCTATGAAAGCTCACATTTCTATTCATCTACAGGTTCAATATGTGAATTTTCAAAGCTCTATGTTGCACTCAGAAAGAACATAAGCTTCATTTTCAGTGAAAAAGACATGAAAGTTGAAAATGTACTTGATCCAAAGCTTTGCATGTGTGCCAGGGTTTTATGCATCTATGTCAGAAACATACAGAGACCAGAGGAGACGGACCGGAGGAAAAACACAGAACAGGAGTTCAGAGGCTGAGCCGTCACGCAAACATACACACAGACACCCTTCACATGGGTGCATGGACAAAGTAACATCTGTACAGTAAGTACATTGAGTGTCTGAGACAAATAAAGAGACTGTTAAAACAGCCTTCGGCTCATATTTGCTTGAATAATGCAAGGCAGGAATTCATTTTTCCTTCTACCAAAACTTTCTGTTTCCAGTCTTTTGCTTAGCTAGGCTAACCATGACCTAACAGACTCTAATTGCTTCAGTAGCCTCACTCTGCTTGTTCCCTTTCTTTCTTTCTTTTGTCAAAGGAGAAATGGCTACACTGGCCCCACAAACTGGAGGTGTGCCTTTGCGTGTCTTTTCAGGCTGAGTGTGTGGTAATGATTTTGCTTTATCCCTCTGCGGTGAGCATCTCTCAGCAGGTTTAGCATCCTGGTAAGCTGAAGGATCCCAGGGCTATGGCAATGTATGTGTGTGTCCATTTGTGTATGCATGTGCATGAGGAAGTGTGTGTATATTTGTGTGTGTGTGTGTGTGTGTGTGTGTGTGTGTGTGTGTGTGTGTGTGCGTGTGTGTGTGCGTGTATTCAGTTTTTTGGAGGAAATGGGTCTCAGTGTTTTTCACAGGAAGGTTTTAAAGGTTCAAAGCTTGCTCTGGCACTCACTCTGTGCTCTCCCTAAAGACAAGACATTGATGTTTCACTTTCCAATGAGTTGTTTAGGAATAAAGGCGAAAAAGGAAAGAGAGGTGTGCTAAAAAGAATGCTTCCCATCAGAATGCCAATACACTGCAGGAGTGGAGGGAGTTTTACCCTAATGGATTTGAGAGGATAGACAGAGATATAGCTCAATACTCTAAAGCGCCGTTCTTTCTACTTTGAATGAATATTGAAGCATGAAGTTGAGGCAAATCAGTTCTTCGCAGTCTCTGAGTTGACAGCGACGTCCTGCATAATGATGTCACTTCTATCTAACGAAGTTAGGCACACACAGCAGCAGATAGAGCAGGATGAAGAATGTGCTGTCAGATGTGTCCGAGGTATCTTATTTGTTTGGACAACCTGGTTCTTTCCTTGCTCTACCAAGATCATTGAAATGCAGGGCGGGGCTACGCTACAGCTACTCATCAGTGGTGGTAGGTATTGGCAGTATCCATCAGCAGCTGATCAGACATGCCTAATGACAGTCATCACTTGCACATTAAAGATATGCAGAAGTGATTACCGGGATACAGCTGCCATCCAGTTATCCCCACTGACTGACATTAGCCCTGCTAGTCAACTCGGCTTGATCGCTGCCATCGATTAGCGCTGGCCCTCAAGGAAGCTAGGGATGCCACTGGGTATCGATCCAGCATTAGCACAACTGTTTAGAGATATTGACCCTGACCATCTCATTGTGTCCCACGGATCAGTGGTCAGTGGCCCCGGGCTGCTGGAAATGCAGTATGAATGGCATGTTGATGTCTCAGTCACCCAGCCACAGCCACTCCATGAGAGCAAATGTGTTTCCGTCTGTACTGTAAATTGTTATTCCTCTATGTCTGTAACATTAACACACTCTGACTTCTTATACTGTGCCATATATGAGTCTATAATGCATCATGATACCTTATTTTCCTTCATTAATACAGAGGTATCTGTACAGACATGTGTATGTAAATTTCATGTATAATTATTGCAATTAATAATCCACACAAATTAAAGTGGCATTGATTAACTTTGTTGTCCACCTGAGGGCAGCAGAATGATCTGTAAACACAGCATTGACTTTTACTCACTTTATAAAGTTCTAGTATTTTCTTAAATTATAAGTATTGTAAATATTTTCTTATATTTTCTTCTGTTATAAGAAAATACTGATCAGTGCTAACGTGTGTTCTATGTTAACGGGCCAGTTGCTAATTTGATCCTTCAGGTAGTTGGCATGCAGTGGGGGTTTTTTTGCCAAAAACAACTGCCTGCCCCAGATTTTTGCACGTTGCCAGGTACCTTAACACCGTTTAATTTTGTGATTTATGTTCATAACTTGGTTGCTGCAACAACAACTGCTGGGGTTAATAATTATACTCATTTTGTCTGTATCATGCTGCACAGAAATAAGGGGAAATTAGCAGAAAATGACCAGGTTCATAAGTTACATACATCTAAAATGCTTCCTGAAAGAAGCATGATTTTTCACTACAAGAAACATGCCAATCTGAACAGCTACAGTCTTCATGCCTTTTCCAAATATGATGGTGTTGTGGGAGACTTTCCTTTCTGCATGTGTTACTACAACAGTCAGAGGTTTTGTTTTTTGGACTATATTAGTGCTGCAAACATAAGCCTCCGACCTATTTCAAATAGAGCTGCACTAGATTACTGCACTGGCAGTATTTGCAGTTTTTTAAGGTACACCTACACAGCTCTATAAATCCAGGTTGTTATTATATCCTGGTGCGACTGCAGGATTTTTCATGTATTAACCAGAAATATAAGCCTGCTGTCTATGTGGAAATCCAGGAATTCATTTGGGTGATTATTCCTATCTTCCTTTCAGTTTTTTCGTGCAGCCCAGATTCTGGCGCCTTATTACTCACATTGTTCTTGGCTGCAGCACAAAATCCCAGGTAGCTGGGGATGCTAGTCCACGAGAGGATGTGTTGAAAAGGAATTACTAATCATGGACTGGCAAGGAGGTAGACTGAGGTAGTGAGGTAGTACTAATGCAGTGGCTAATGTGTTGTTCTTCACAGGACTTTCACTGTTAATAAACCTCCCCGGGGTATAATTATAGACTGTATCTACTGCATGTTTGGGCATCAGATCACATGAGTTACTGTGAATATGGAGTGGCAGCAAAAAAAAAAAAAAAAAAAACAGACAAGTTTTTTCCTCTGTGTCACTAATTTGTATTGACACTTTCTAGGGATGGGACACATCATTGAGGGAGGATTTTGAAAAGAAAAGCCTATTGTTCTGATTGGATAGGCAGAAGCTGTGGAATCAGATCAAATCACTCAATTCAGACTCAAGTCACAAATCTTAAGACTTAGGACTGGCCTTGGGAAAATCAAAAAAGACTTAAAACTTGACCTAAATGTAATGCCAATGCTTGGACTTCTGACTTGGAATGACTTGGGGCTCTATTTTCGATTCTGCCGCCAGCGTGGCGGAGGCACGGTGCAAAGTCAGGTCTGCTGCACCGATGGCGCGTGGCGGCGCAGACTTTGGTATTTTCGTGCCCTGCACTGCCGGTGCAACTACTCCCTCTTCTCATCTCAGTGCCACTCAGCGGCGCAACTCAGAAGGAGGGAGGAGAGAAGGCTTGGAGTGGGTTTGACACAGTCGAGTCCAATCTTAACCAATCACACCAGCTCCTCGCCTCACCTTTAAAAACACCGCTGGCAAGGCGCATGGCAAGTTTCGAGGATGACTGAGCCCACGCAGGAAACTGTCCGATGCGCAAACTTCTCCCAGGAGGAGGTCCTTAGATGGTAAATCCTCGGCCTCCTCCTCCTCCTCCTCCTCCTCCTCCTCCTCATCCTCCTCAAAGCAATGATGTACTCCGTCTTTGTAGATAATGTTAAGCATTACAATGATAACATTTGTATTTGGAATGAAATGACGTGGGTAATAGCGGACAACGATTAATTGATTAGTTTGCATCCCTGTTTCACCCATGTACATTTGGTCAGGTTGAGTGACCATTACGCATGCCGAACGCGCTTGCGACGTGGTCAGATGTGGCTGTTGCTAATTATTGATTGCAGTGAAATGCCAGACACTGTGGAAACCTGTCTGTGAGGTATTGGTGACGTGGGTGCACAACTCCGCCGGTTTACGAAAATCCACTTGCCAAGTGGTGTGCTGCTGGTGCACAGAGTTGGCCAGGTCTGGGGTGGCAAGCTTTCTGCGCACTTTTACGCCGCCGGTGTGGACCATAATGGACCGAAAATGGGGACGGAAATAGAGCCTATAATGTTCAGAATCTCAAATATTGAAAATGATGGTATGTAGTGATCCACATTTCATTTTCCTGACAGTATACTTTGAATCAGTGTGACAGACATTATTGGGACTTGGTGGTCTTGACTCAGGTTTAATTTAAGACTTGTTGGTCTTGACACAGATTTGATTTGGGACTTGGTCTTGAAGCAGGTTTGATTTGGGACTTGACTTGGGCTTGACTTGGCACACAAAAATGTTTTTTTTTGTGTGATCTCTGCAAAAGAGAAATGTGCATAGAATATTTACAGATGGAATCAGTATTCAAGCAGGACAGCAGCAGAGCATCTACAGAATCAACTTTGAAACAGCCGGAAAAAAAAAAAAAAAAAAAAAAAAAAAAAAACACCTGGCCCTTTGCCACTGTTACTTGTTTCAAGTGTTAATGAGTCGAGGACTCTGCAACAAGCCCTTCAGCTTCAGTGTCCTGACTTCAATCGCCAACAGATAAAGTGAGAAAGCTTTAAAACGATAGAAGGCCTCTGCTTTCCTGCCTTCCTCGCTTTCTTCCTCCCTTTGTTTCACTGATTCAGATCAAGTCTTTGATTCCACTGTGCATCCAGCGAGTTGAGCAGTATCCCTGAACCTGATCTTTCATCTCTCCCCCACTTAGTACACACTCATTTCAGAAGCTATCTGATTTCTTTTTCTCTTGTTTCTGTATGTCGATGATCCTAACCTTGACAGCTTGCTCGTCTTTGTCTGTTGTAGCCCCAAGATGTTGAACACTAACCGTGAATCTGATACAAATCACGCTGGAACTTTTTGTCCACGGTCTTTACTCCATCGCAGTGTGGTCCCACAGGCCTCCACTGTCCAGACTCTTTACACAACTCAGATCGCAAAGGTTCCTCTGTGATGCTGAGCTTTGAAATACACTCCAGCCGCTTGGAAACCAACTCTGTAGCTGTTCTCAGTTCACACTCCAAGAAAAAAGGCAGAGTAATAATGATGTGAAAAACTGAGGGTTTAAATTTATAAATAGCGTTACTGCTGCCTTAGCTGCATAAAGTGAGCCTGAGGGCCGAGCACAGGGCTTTCCCCTTATACCTTGCCCACTGGATCGTTCCTTACCACAAACAAAATAAATAAATCAGAGCCAAGTACCCAGGGGCAAAGTGTCTGTGTGGGCGACCTACCCTATTTTAAGACACATTAAGAGGACAAGTTTTCCAGTTCTCCATCTCTTTGATTCACTTTCTCCATCCCCACCCTCGCTATTTTCATCAGTGCCCCTTTTCTACTTTAGCTCTCCATCTTCTCACCAAATTGCGACGGAGCAAAATGACAATGTTATTTCTTCCTTTTATGTAATTTTTGATTATGCTTAAAGCTCTCCAGCTGAGGTACTTTGTGTATCAACCCTAAATCCCAGAAAGCATGACAGTACAGAATGTCAGTGCCATAATCTGTTTGGGTTTAATGTCCCTCATCTTGAAATGTGTTTGTTAAGTTGCTAAAGTGATTTTTAAATTAAAGTTACTCTCTTAGGCTTTGTTCTGCTTAAGTGCTTTCTAAACCACTCAGAGCACCGAAGCACAGAACAAAACACAAATATGGAGCTTTCCACTTGAAAAATGGCCTCAGCATTTTCCTGCAGGAGAGCAGCTGGAGCTGTGCTATGAATCCAGATCTTCACACAGAGATAAGATACAGTACTTCATGCAGGCTGACGCATACATATGGCTGTGCTTTTTAACCACCCCACAATGATAAGTAGGCCGACAGTAGCTTTGCAGTCCCGCACTCTGTCTGATTGCTAATGAGGATGCCAGTACAAGCAGAGCTCCAGCAGTGAGCAGCGAGTGAATGAGGACTCTGAAGCTAATTTGATTTAATTTAATCCTGACCCCCTTTCCTCCTCTGAGCAGTGAGGTATGTTTGAGGGTTCAAGACCCCTGTGTGAATGTCACACAGGTGCATACAGGATATTCAAGCCATAACCCATTCCTGCATGCGTTCATGGTAATGGAAGGACTTTTAGCTGAGAGCAATCTCAAAATGGCTTACTTTAAGGATGATCACATTGCAGTGTTCCTGATGCTCAGACAACTTCTTGCGGATTACGAAATTAAAAAGGTTTCCATATGAAAGAATCTGATGAATTTGTATTTGTATTGATGGTTAAGGAACAATCAAAGACCAATTTTCTTGGGCACGATGAACATAAATCTCTAAATTGGGAAGCAATTAGCAAACCTGTGATTATAAATGGACAACGCTCTATTTTGTCCTGTCCTGACAGCCAAGTGCAAGTAGCATTCAGGTTCATTACTTTTACCCATACTATGTACTATTTTCAAGAAATGTTCTATGATAAAAGTACAGCTATGTTATGCACACAATATAATTTGGTACAAAGTCTGTACAATACTCCTTCATTAGTGTATTATCATATGCTGTATACGTCATATTTGTTATTGTTGATGATTTAGTATATGAACATTTTAATTTTTGCACTTCTGAAATTTCGAATCTCATTTAGATTTCATTCAAATTCAATTCAGAATTATAAAATAGCATAAAATGGAAATTCTCAAGTAGAAATTGTACTGTTAATCAATTTTATTTTTTTGGGGGGGGGACGCTGTGGAGGGAAAGTGTGCGTGTTGTTGCATGACACCCAGCAGACAGAGCAACATTACTATTCACCTGGAGTCCTGTATGTTTAAGTCCAACGTTCACTCCCCTATCAGATCTGTTCTGGTCACTTAAGGGAAGTATTTGGCTCTTAAACTGATGAACAAAGTGCAGCTATTCTGTCTGCTTTTTGGTGCTGAACAGGTAGTGTACAGTGGGTTTATTAGAGCCATGTCACTGCAAAAACAGCTGCCTGATGCAGCTGGAAAGGAGGTCCATGAAAGCACCATGACTGTGACCAAAACAGTAAAGTTATGGTTCATAAAACCAAGACAGTGAGGGAAAGACTATGCTCCGTAAGGCTGAGGGGACCTTCAGAGTCAGGAGGAAATTCTCTGTGGGTTTATCACTACGAGCAAACCCTTTCACAAAGTCAGCTGATCCATTGTTTATATAAGAATCTTGGTAGGCGCAGCTTCAAGTAGAGGATTTTAGTGTAGTCACTTCCCACCACTGCAATCACCCACATTGAAATAGTAGAGCAAACTTTGTCTTTCTAACACTCTTATAATCCGAGTAGAAAACAGGAATGTGTCACTGTAGCTGAAGAAATTAAGTTATTTTACATTACAGTCAAGGTGCAAACCCCTGGGCTTATAGAGTGCCTGCACATTCTGCTGTTTGTATGCATATAAGCACAGGTTTCTTCTTCAATCAGTGGCGTGAACCTTGCTACCGCTCACCCTCCGTCTACCCTCCGTGACGTGGCTCATGAGAAAACAGATGGCATTGTGGGACAGGTTCCAGAGCGTCACTTCCTATTGGGCCTGTCCTGCGCTGTCATCTCGCTGGCATGGCCTCGGTCTTAATCAGGGTCTCGACGGATGCCACTTTACACCTGCCCACTGTCACTCAGCCAGAAAGCACTGATGCTCATGAAGTTGATGCCGGGAGCAGGCAACTAGGAATGCCTCATCTTTCTCATCTCCTCTTCTGTTTTGTGCAGCAAGACTTGATCAGAGGGAAACAGCATCTATAAGTCTGTGGGAAGAGGGTTCAAGTAGAAAAAAACAGTAAAAACAGCCAGATGGTCCTATTTTTATTCCCATATTTGCTAAACATGAAGGTTAAATAACCATTCTTGAGTTCTGTTTTATCCTTGTTCCATTTATTTTAAAGGCTGGTTACATTTTTTTATGCAAATAACGTGCATTTCAAAGCTCAACTTAGATTTCATCTCATTCTTCAGAATTTTCTGCAGCATCTGTCAAAACCTTTTCCCTGATGTAAACAGCTAATTGCATTTAAAAGGCTCGTCTTATTACTTGACTCAGCAGGTTTCCAAAGTATTTCTGGATCAAAGTATTGAGTCAGTATCAGCTTTTGGACCTGATACCACCTCTTCCAATGATTACTTTACACACAGATGCAGTTTGCTGGCAAGAGAGTACCTTTTATTATGTTAGGGTGTACTAGTTCCATAACTCTTATTCTGAGCACAACAACCCGTCAATAGCATCAAATATTTATCGTCGTACCTGTCTTCCATCAAAGCTATTGGCTGCCTTTGCCTGTCTTTGCCCTGAGGTAAGCACTACAATGTCAGAAAAGTGGGAGTGAAGAAAAAGTCTATTATTTTTATTCACCCTCTCGATACTTGTACACTATATACGTATATATGACTTTGCCAGAACTGAGAGAACTTTTAAATTTGGGAGCTCGCTGAACTCTCTTGTACCCTTATTGAATTCCAAAACCAAGCCCTTGTCCAGTATTTTGATAGCAATCAACTTTCAGATAGCAAAGCTATGACATTATGCCCAGCTTTTTTTCATCTTCTCCCTTTCTGCCTTATCAGCTGCTATTTGATTTCCAGTGGTGGTTGCAGACAGCTAATCTGGCCAGGCGGCTCTGGAGTGAAAGCTTGTGCCATGGCAAGAATGATAAAGAGAGTGACAAGATCAGGAGGAGAGTCACACCCAGCAGAGGGCTAGTGGCCACTCATCATCAAGCAGGTTAGGTTTGTTAAGAAGAGGGAACTTCTGCCGAGGAATCCAGCTGCGAGTTGAGTTGAGGCGGCTCACAGGAGCAATCATCAGAGCAAGACGCAGAGGACGGAACTGATCTGCTTAGAGCAATATTCAGAGTATGTTTGTTTAGTTCAAATCGGTGGACATGCCACTTGGGTGCACATAGGCTTCACAGAGCAATCATATTTATCGTGTTCACCATCTTAGTGTGGCACTTTAGCAAGCTGATGTTTGCTTATTTGCATTTAAGACAAAGTGTAGCTGAGGTCATAAACCAGAGTGCTGGAAAAAGGTTTTTACCTGATCACAAAGCCAAAGGAAAAGTCTGTAAACCAAATTTTATGCCAATCAATATTTTGATTTTGCTGAAAAAGTAAAAAATGATATGCTGGTGGAATTCTACGAAAAGTCGGAGCATCACCAAAGTAATTAGGACTCATCCTCTGAGGGCCATGAATAACTGCAAAATTTGATTGAAATACAACAATTTTGAGGTATTACTGTGAGATATATGAAACATTATGTTTATATGAAAATTAAAGCAACCAATAATTCATCACCAATTCCATATGAGAGCCATCAGATTTATTGTGCAGCAGAAGATATTCTGGGCAATACTAATGAAATAACTGAGGCTGCTAGCAATAGTTAATTTTACCTAGAATTTTCAAGAAAATTTCAGGAAAGTCTGGTTGAGGTTAGAGTTAAAGCTGCCAATGCAGTGGAGATGCTTCAGACAGCATTCCCATTACTCTGGATGATTCCACAGACCACACTATCAACAGTACTCACAGGGACTTTTTCTTGCAGAGTAGTTCCAATGATGGTGGTTTTTGTAATGAGTAGTTGGTGTAAGATAATGAGCTTTAGATGTGTTATATAGGCATATATTTGAACTTTGGACAGACCCTAGCGTGGCAAACTCCTCCTTATTCCAGCTTAATATTTAACACACACACACACACACACACACACACACACACACACACACACACACACACACGGTTGATTTGATCAAACATTTATTTCCTAAAATGTTGATCTATTATTTTCATATTGCTGTTACCTTTTTATTTGGCCATAAAAATGTTTGGATTGTCAGTACATCTGGACATGGTTGATAGAAACTTGAAAAACTTCTTGGTATCAACTGGGATGTGAACCTGAGCTATCAAAGTCGTGCAAACTCATCCACCCTCTGACCCTCACACCCTCCGGCAAACTGTCAGTTTTACTCGTGTCTTCTTCAGGAGCATAGGGGGTTTGCATATTTCATACACTGGGCATATCATTTTTATTTTAAGGGGGAATCCAAAATTCACAATTTGTGTAGACCAAGAATGGTGGTATCACATTCAGATGATGTTTTCCATCCAAACGAAGCTCCCGGCTTGCTTTGGAAAGGTACCACCGAACCTCCTTGTCGAAAGGAACTTGATCCAGTTGATTTTGGTCTGAACCCGGCTGTGATTGCTGTGTTCTCACAGGTCCAAACAAAGCCTTCAAAGGGGCAATCTGCTCCAGGGTTCAAAGTAACTGCCCTAACAAACCTAGGTGTAGGATGGATGAAAAGTTGAAACACAATAGGAGGAAAAAGAAGAGCTGCAGAAAAAGCCTTTTCTCAGTCTTTCAGTATAGACTTCTCGTGACGATCCCCTGATGACCATGGTTTACACAGACATTGATTAAACATGCCTTAGACTGGTATACTGAATCAAAAGCCTACTTTAACAGTATTCCCAGTGCTTTTTATTTTTCTGCTTTGTTTTGATGACATGAGAAGTTATCTTAAAATGCCATCATCTCAATGGCCAGATCTGGGAGACGGTCCAGCAGCTCTTTTGAAATTCACCATTCTGGCACATCAGATGTCTCCAGATAATCGGGAACACGAAAACAAACATGCTATCAGCTTGGGAATAGAAGGAATCTGGTTGCAGCTTTAAAGGCTCAGAGAGGCATTCAGAAGTAAAAATGTAACATAATCACTTTCTTTAACTACGCGTCCCCCTGACCACTTTCTTCTAATGTGATGAAAGGGGGAAGGAGTGTCCCCTGTTTTCAAGGAGGCTGTTAGGCTGTCACGTTAAAGAAACCTCCGCAGCAGTATTCACAAGCCTTCTTTTCTCAACAGCCAACAATTTACAGCATTACATGAAAGGAGAAATGTATTATCTGGATTTGGTGCTTTTTGTGCTTTTGCAGCGGTTTGATTCGAAGTGTTTGTGTACGTTTAGTTTTGCCACTGCCCATTATACTCTGGAGGAATCCTGCTATCAAATGTGATTATGCAAAAGTGAATACAGAGAGACAGTCAAGAAATCTTCAGCTCTTCTGCCCAGGCTAGACATTTCTCAATGTGGAACAGAGAAATATCTGGCTTTCTTTTTTAATCTATTCACTATGAAAGATGAGGTAAGATAAGATAAGCTTGTATGGTGATGGAAAATGTGTAGTCGTAGTTATTGAGCATACACATGCATCTATACCTTGAATTTATTTGTTTGATTGTGGTGATATACTTCTGTAAACTGCCTCCATCCAGATTGGTTTCATGATTGGTTCATGTGATAGCATAATATAAGGCAGCATTGTGCAATGTGATGCAAACGTGACAAGCTGAGCAATGCACATTGTTCAGAAGCAGCTCTGTTCTTACTACTCTGGGTTGCCCCATCTCCGTTGCCCGTTGGGTTATTTCTACATTTGTGAGCACTGATGTTAAACCTGCCACCTGCTCTGAATCATTTATCACTCATTGTAGTGCGTGGTTGCCCATTCTCAGAATTCCCCATGATGACGATTAACCTAGTGGCCATTCAAGAAAATTGCACCTCTTTAGTATAGGTGTTCACCAGTGGTGTAGTAGTGAGCATTTTCAGATAAGCCACCCTTGCAGTCAGTGCTTGTTTAAGGCAGCTCCACCTATTTCAGGAAAGATTGGGGCTTTGGTGTCTGAAACTTTCTCCACCCAACCATCCTTCCTCACCTTGTCGCTACAAGGTTTTATGGCGCTAAAGGCCCTAAACATAGCATTTTTAAACATTAAACATTTTTAAAGCATTTGAGCCAGCCCAACATCCCTTCTAACTGTGTTTGTGTTTTATTGGATGACTCCACATTTCAAAGTTTATGTCCAGTGCCAACACTCAGTGCTAATGCAAGAAGTAGTGTTTCCCTCATGTAGCGAGCTGAAGTAAGGGTGTGAGTGTCATAGTGGTGGACGGGTCTGTAATGTGTCCACTATCTCTTTAACCATAACCATGTGTTGTAGTGTCCGTGTGCTTCAAACAGAGTGCTTGATGGATCATGAGGCATGTTAATGTCCTCAGTTTTGGAACTTTTCTGACTCTGATAAACATGCAATAATGCCCACTTCACGCAGCAGTTGTGTGAAAATAGGCAGAATTTGAACTTCTCTCTCAAGCACTTGTGTTTCTTTCTTCACACAACTGCTTTTGTCACTTTTCATGTGTGAAACACCATGAACGCCTTCAAAGAGAGACCGTCCAAAAGCACTTGCTATTGTCCCCATTTCTATGATTCATGCTGTCTTGTGCCTTGTTTTATGATGACAGCTGTTTTTGTATGCTCCCTCTTTAAGTAAGTAATCCAGAAAAGGTGTAAGTACTTGTGCTTTTAGATGTAGTCAGAGTTTTGTTTCAAGCATATCCAGGCTTTGACTGGACTGGACTGTCAGCAAGAGAGAAATTCAGATATATAAGCGCTGAACTTTAAAACACACCGTCAATGAATCTAATTGAGGGATTTTCAGAATTGCCCAATGCCAGCTTTCGTGTCTGGTGAATAGTTTGATTTGAACAAACTACCGATGCTGTTGTTTTTCTGGTGAGGACAGAACAGTCTCTCGAAATCTCTTTCCAAATGCCTCAGATCAGTGTTGAATCTCTCTCATCATGTAGCATTACTGGAACTGCAGTACTGAAATGTGTGTCCATAACTTCACTGAGCTGCAACCCACACAGCCCTGCTTCTATTTAATTCGTCACGGCGAGTCTTTTTAAAACCCCTTTTCTCCTCTCTCTTTATTTCTTCCCGTCCTGCCCTCCTGTGTTCTATAGATGCGTCCCCTCTATCTCTATCCATTCCATTTACTCTCCACATCTGCACACCTTAATGAAAGAGCACCAGTCATCTTGTATTTTAATCAAACACATTACATTTTTGCCATGATTCAGTGCTTAGAGCTGCAGGCCTTTGGAGAATACATTAAAACCCATCTGATGGCTGCTAAAGCACGTGTGCATTTCACAGTTACTGTCTGATGTATTCATGTGGCTTATCACTATTCCCACTGCTTAACTATTTTAGCCTGTGCGGTGGCACGTACACTACAGTACTCAGACATATCAGAGCTTTTTTTTTTTTTTTTTTTTAAGATTTTCTTTCAGCTAAAAGCGTTTTTCATTAGGTGACGGTTGCTTTTGTATCTAAAATGTTCCATCTAAACGTAGCAATACTGCAGTCTAATAGCTGATCATACACAGTAGTTAGTGAAGACTTCATCTTGTAACAAGCAGTAATTTACTCTATTGATCTGTGTGCCCTGATAATTATGATGTTCTTTGTGTTTTCTCATTACCAGCAAGCTACTGATGTTTTCTATTACCGTACCTGCACGTTACTACCAAGTCTGCCACAGACAGTCAACAATATCCTTTATGACTTGTTTACATCCGCCAAGCTATTACCTCTAATGTGGTAGTGCGTTGTGATCGTCGCTATCTGTTAAGGGAGAACCGGTGCACAGTGCAATTGTCCTTTTCAGCTCCATCGCTCCTGGAATCTTCTCAGAACAAATTAAAAGCATGCTAAGGCTGCTTGAACAAAATGAGGTGTATTAAGGGGTTTTCAGGAGACACACAGCAATGACATATGACATGATATACAATGGTAAAGGGTGGCACTTTATAATTTACACTAATCAACAGAAAAATCCTCAATATACTTTATACACATGCATGCACAGGCAAGTGGTGCATTAGTATATATTGCTGATGATTGTGATCTCTTTCCATTACTGTGCATCAGTTAATTGGAGCTGTGCTGTCACAATGTCTTTGTGTGTAATGTTGTGTCAGCTGTCAGGCTCAGCACTGACGCCGTTTGCTTGATTTCAGTTTCTATTTAAATCAAGACTGTTGACAGCTCTGTCTTTTCGATTTTTTTGGTATGCTTGTTGTGCTGAGCTGCCAGTACAGACTCAACTGTGTGTATTTTTGAATGTGAGTATGTTTGTGTGTCGCCTGAAGAAGGAAAAACCTCTTTTTTTTTTTCTTTTTCTTGGTCCTCAACTTCAATAGCTTGGCTTTAAGGCTTGGTCTTTGTCATAGAGCTGTGTAGACCATAGTCACATGGCAGCCATTTTCCTCTGAGGTCACGCTCAGGGTGGGAAGCTCAAATGCTGTTATCAAAGGATAATGTCATACTGCTGTGCTCCAGGTTGCAAGTCATAAATGTAGGAAATCTGACAAATTGTTATCATTTCACCACTTCCTGACTGATAGGCAGTGGAAAAGACAATAAATAGTGAAACACATTCTCAGTAGGCATGTTTTGGGTTTTTGTAGTAGTTCCTGTTTACGATATACCCATGGATGAGCAGACAGCTATCACTGGATTATTGTGACAATGAAGAAAACTTGAAAACATGCTCAGCTCTTGAGTGTCTATTGTCTGTGATTTCTAAGCAGATATCTGTACATATATTCTGAGATAATGTATCCTCTGCAAATATAAATAACACTTAATCTAAAATTGCATCAATGAGCTGTGTCACACATTAACTAACTTCCCGTTGTTTGTGGAACACCTGCCTGTACCTGTGCCTCTCCCCTCATGCACCATCATTGCTTGATGTCTTTCCGTCCACCCGGTGTGTCGGGCCTTTGATGGCAGGAACACACACTATGGTCTTTTTCGCTGGGGACATTTTGACATGTCACCGTGGGAAAAGCACAGGTGTAAATAACAGAATGAAAGATGTCTGAATTTCATTTATCTGCTTCAGTTTCAGGGTTCAGGTACTGTTCATTCTGGCTCACTGTCACACTGTCACACACTAATAAGTAACACCTGTGTTTTTCCTATTTGACAAGACAAGGTGCAAGTTGACCCGAACACTAAAAAAACCTCGGTACTTTCTGACTTCCCGATCATTTCTGTGGCATTTAGACATAAATCTTTAAAAACAGCCCCTAAATGCCATTTCAAAAAGATTTCCCAAAACAGCTGGTTTACCAAAAACAGAAGGAAACAGTGCATTTGTTGTGGGACTGTTTTCCGCTGTGGATTAATCCACATTTGGTGCTCTAGCGAGCAGGAGGACAGGAGCAGGACAGTGTTTGTGGGACTGAGTCAAAATAAACTACAGTGTATGTTCATGGTAATGAAGGAACATGTGACCGGGTGTAACCATGTGGCTCGTTGACATCTGTTTAGCTTGAAAGCCCACAAAGCCTCAGTTTCAGACCGCATGAATGATTATGTGGATCATAGCATGAAGAACTGAGCTGCACGATTTGTATACTGTTGATGGCAAAACTCTTAACAAAAGACTAGAGTGCAGAAAAGCATTTCCTGATGTGATTTGGAAGCCATTAGTATAAAAGCGGAGACAGTATAATCAGTATAATAGTATAATGTTGAGACACGAGATGAGTTGGACAACTGCAAGTGTTTTTGTTGATTGTCTTGCAGCCGTGTTTATCACGACCCAATACACAAGTAACACATAGTCCTCTGCTTTTCTGACAGGCTGGGTTTATTTTCATGAATAGAGCACAAAAGCCAGTGATTTTCCGAAATACATTCAACACCGAGAATGAAAATATGAAATCCACAGCCCGCTTGTAATAATTACTTCACTACTCGCAGAAATGTTGAGACTCCAAAGAATAATGAGAAAGCAGATTGGAATATAGTGCCTTTGCTTTGTTTGCAACCTTTCCACCACATTGACTGGCCAGTAATTGTTGCAGCAGAAACATGACAAATGAAGTAAGCAAGTTTTATTCAAGTGTGTATTCATTTATTCTTCCAGTCTGGCTCCCACCAGCTGGCTAAATGTACTTAAATGTGATCTCTTTCAACCCCATCTGAGAAGACTCACTATTTCACTTTAAAAAATAGGAAGGATTTGATTTTAAGGTGCTTTTGTGCTCCAGCAGAGTTTTGTTTTTTCTTTCAAAATCACCATTTTTAGAGCTGATCGTTTGCATATCTAAGATTGCATCACGAACGGCCTCTTAGTCTTGTTTTCCTCTCTGTATCTGAGTTTCTGCCATGATGTTTTGCTGTTGTGAGCATTGCACTTCAGTAGCCGGGGATTATCGATCCCAGGAGATGAAAGAATTACCAATTAGAACAGAAGTTGCTTTTTACTGTACAAGCTCTCTTAGCGGCCGCTCCATATCTCAGTCTCATTGTAAGACAAACATGATTACTCTCCTCGCCTTTGTCATTCCAACCACACTTCACTACCCGCGCCTCCCAGCCAGCTTCTAGCCATTTACCCTGACATGAGCGATCAGCCTGAACAACAGATATTGGCTGGGAAAAAAAAGGCATCCTGTGCAAGGAGCGTACACTGTTTGAAACAATGGTGTGAGCTATAAGGCAGAGGAAACTCAATATTCCAGCTGTATTTTCCCTTTTTGTGCATCATAATTCTGCTGTGCGTCACAAGTGTCCACATGCTTTTGCACAAGGCCCCTTTGGAACTATGCACAATACTGTAAGAGTTTCAGGAAGGTCTCTTCCTTATCACACAGTATCTGTGTTGGACCTCACTAACGGTCATGGGAGCAGATCCCTGCAGCCACATGGCGGAAAGCCTGACACCAGAGGAGTAGAGGCTGTTACAGCACAGTCTCTGTTGTCCCATCTGTCCACCCTGACCTCTTCCCACAAAGGGAGTTTGACCTGGGACATAGCTGCTTGTGAACCACAATCATTTACCACCTTAAACTGATTAAGTTAGATTAAAGTTTTTCTAAAAGTCACTCAGATCTGACATATTACGGACTTGTAGAATAGTTTCATCAACCATGGGAACAAACTGCTGTCTGTTTAAACATCCAGCAACACTCATTTATCTAAGTCATGTTTTCTGTTTGCCTCTTAAACGGAAATCCAATATCCACCAACTTTTAGCTGTTTTGGTTCACCAGCTCTTGAGAAAAATATCTGGCTCCTTTGCTAAATGCTCCATTGTGTCCATAGCAGCTAATGTAGTATATCTGAGGTACCTAATCCTGTGTCTTTGCATGGCTGCATATTTTCAGCCCATTATCTCACAGTGGACATTCCTCATTTCTGATGTTTTAGGAGAGTCCACAGGCCTTGCACCACTCTTGCCTCATGAATAATAGCCACAGGAGGTCCTGTGGGAGATAAGATTTTTCTGGCCTTTTCAGGGGTCCCACCTCACTTTTGCTGCCTTGCCAGTAAACCTAAAAGACCTCCCTTCACTTGCGACCTTATCCTCTTAGGGCACTAAATCCAACACACCTCTCTCGTTCTGCTCCCCATACTTATCTCCTCTTTGCATCGCTCCCTCTTCCTCTCTCTTTCTCCTTTCAATTCATTGATTTTTCTGAGCTTCTATAAAATATTTACAGTGTGTGGGCTGACTTCTTTCTCTGGGATTTTGAGTAGGGGGGTGGGGTGATCATTTTGAAAGCAAGTGGTAAAGGGAATGAGGGAGAAGAGGGGAAGCCAAGGGAGTGGAAAGAGGAGAGAAGAGAAAGAGGCAGATAAGAGAGATGGAAGTCCACCCAAAGTCATGGCGTGAATATCAATGCCTCACTTTGAAACAACTCTCCATTATGAATAAATAAGAAAGGCTGCCAATAAGGATTGTTATTCATTGTTTTTGCAATACTGTGTTTCCCCTTAAATCTCACATCAATCGTGAGCATTTTCTAATATCAACCTTTTTTTTTTTTATCTTTACCTGTCCCCTCTGTTCGGTCGAGGCTCCACACTCTCCTTTGTCCGTTAAAGTGTTGTTGCATTTTACAACATCTCCTCTCCCTCCTGCTCAGATTGCTGCTTAATTAAAGAAAGCCCTCAGGACTGTTCCTGCGTAAGCTCTGTTGATGATATGCGCTACAACCAAAACCTTAATTCTAAGCTGTCAAAATGCAAGACAACAGCATTAAGTTAGAACTGAAACCAAAGCTCATATAGCTGAAAAAGACGTCAGGAGAGCCTCATTTTCCTCACTTGTGTTTTAAAGCTGTTACTAGACAAATGATTCATGACTCTGTCAAGTAATCAGGAGCCAGAGACTGAGGTAAACCCTCTTTTAAAATGTACCAATAGCCTCTAGTAATAATTGTTCCACAATTACAGATTTAAAAAGATCAGGTTTAATCAACATGATAAGTATTTTATTTTGTTTTCCTATTCAGTAGGCAAGTAAAACCTAATTTAACTTTTTAAGATTCTGTTAAAGCCACATCTGTACAGCTTTTTTGTGGTAGAAGAATGTATCAAGCGAGGTATCAACTATATTCCTTCTACAACTTCTGTGGCAAAACTATTTAACGGAATGGTTTGGACACATGGTTGGATCTCATCCACATGCAACACCTTGTTAATAGCATGAATTCTGAATAAAACTGCACTGGTTTAGCTGGAGTGAAGGAGGCAGTCACCCTTTGGTGGACTGATCCACAGCTGGAAGATCTGCACCTCAGTTATTTTACGACTGTGTTGCGTTCATGTGCTCGAGGGAAAGTCCAACATCCAGTTTCAAATTCATCATTAACCTGGAGGAAATCTACTTTGTGGGCACTCATTTTACTAATCTAATGACTCTTCTCTACCTCTACTACAATGTGTTCATTTGTGTGCCCAGTGACAGCTACTCAGCAAAAGTTATGGCTCACTTTAAACTAGCAGTCACCGGTTTCACTGCTCAGGGTGCTTTCACAACGACTCTGCTTCTTTAGTGGTGTGAAAACAAAGCAGCTGCTGATGGAAGGAAGTGTCCAAAAAACAATTTCCCAATTTGCTTTAATGGTGTATATATTTATGCATGATAATTTAGTAACCATGGTAACACTTATGTGGGTCAGCACTTGAAAGCAGGAGTTGTTTCCTGATACAGAAGAAAATAACAAGAAATTAAAACAGGAGGTGTGTTGTATATTTTAGGAATTTCTCTGTTTCCTGTCGTTCTAAATGTCATGTGAGGCTCAGTCTGGAGGCACAGTTCTCTTCCTCTTGAGCTCTTTATGGCACGACATATGTAAGTTGCATCATGACTTGCGGTGAATGTGCTGTCAAATGAATGAGTCTCCAGGCAGTTCACACGACCTCATGTTTACTCATTTCAGATCATTTGTAATAAGGTTTGCTGGTATGAAAATGTGCTACATGTCTCCTCTTGAGAATATGATCGCGTTCTTGTGTAATCAACTGCACCTCATCTGCTCTTCTTCAGGTGGGAGGGACAATGTACAACACTGGCCGCCACGTCTCTCTGCGATTGGACAAGGAGCACCTGGTTAACATTTCTGGGGGGCCAATGACGTACAGCCATCGTTTGGAGGAGATCCGGCTACATTTCGGCAGCGAGGACGGCCAGGGCTCTGAACACCTGCTGAACGGACAGGCCTTCTCTGGAGAGGTGTGTACACATTGTACAACTTAGAGTATAACTGGTTAAGAGAGCTGCAGTAAACACTCTATAGTCACCAACTAAAAATCAGGACAGACACGTTGGAATTTACCTCACTTCAGCAGAAGCAGTAGCTCTGCCATAATGAGTTTGCTTGTCAGACCAGGTTTTTGAAAAACATCAAGGTGAAAATGGAAGTGCTTTTGGCAGTGGTTTTGATTGTATTCATTCGCTGTTACACCGCAAAGCTTTTGCTCAGAACCCTCTAAAGAAGCAAGGAATAAAAGTGACTGTACCATCCCTTTCTATAGCATTACAGCAAATGGGAAACTCCACAATATGGCCCATTGACAAGTTTCCTTTACACCATTTGGACCGTATTGATGTTGCAGGGGCTGCTGTGTGCCGTTCTTTGGTAATTACATTAAACTTTGGTCTGGACAGCATTTTAGCCATTTAGAAATTACAGGAGCTGCTTCTTAATACAAAGATATTCTGCCAGAAAATGTGACCCTTATCATTAGCAGGCTTGTCAAAAAGTAGCAAGAAAAATGTTTTTTTTTTTAACCAATTGAGGTCAAAGTGGGACAAGCCAAGAAGCATAACATCACCTCATAAAACTGATCTTGATAACGTTTTAGCAGACAGTTGCTGACTTACACATCCTGCAGACACAGAGCGACATTAGTATTCATTCAACGTTATGTTCCTGGCCGGCTGACAAGTGTAGGGCAGGCAGTGTAAAGGTAATGTACAGTGAGTTTATCAAAGCTCTTTTGTTGGAAACAAGGCCGATGAGAGCGGCGAGACCAACCCAGAACATTAAAGTCGCAGATTGTAAAACCAAAACAATGAGCTGAAAGAGCCTAAAATGCTCTGTAGAGCTGAGGGGAACTGCGGAGTTGGTGATATTTCTCTGTGGGTTCGTCACTACAAACGGTTGTTAAATGTAAAAATATTTAGCATTTTCAGTATTTCACTTGCCATTTAATTGTTTGCACAGTAAACTGATGCAAGCAGCTCTTTCTGAATGCCTGCTATGCTTTAACAGGTAAGCAAAGTTCACTTTTCAACTGCATTACAGCATCTGTTTTGTTACCACCAAACTTCTGCACCTCATGGTAGACCAAAGTTCGTGTCCCACCACAGACTATAACCACAACAATAACCGTGATTGCTTCCTAACCTTAATCAAGTCTTGCCTGTAGTTTATCTGCAATGACCACAACCACTTCCTAACCTTAACTACCCCGTTGCTGCCATGTACAGTTGTAGAACAAAAGAACAGAGCTTGAAAGAATTGTACTAACTCTAATCTTACAGCTCCTGTCTGGTGATAGAGTTGTCTGTGACTGCACACAAATCAAACTGTGCACTGAGTTTATGGAACTGAAGCGTAGGAAATGCAGATCTACGAGCAACAGGCAGAGATGCACTTTTAAAGTGAACAATGTTTCTCAAGTTGGGGCTAAAATTATAGGAGGACCAGCCAATGCGCCAAAGAGAAGCAGGAGGGAATTGTGGAGGAAAACCACACACATTTTTCATAGACACTGACCAGCACGTGTAATTTTAGAATCATCCCACCAGAGATCCTGTCTGAGTGAGGCTCTTGTCTGTTTGAAAGCAGGTTTTAATAGTATGAACTGAGTGGGTTTAAATGTTTGGTTTTTAAAGGCAGTAGCACAAATTGGTCCTTGAATCTCCATTTCAAGTACTTTTGATTTCAGCTTCTCCGTCATGCTTTTTTTCCAGTTAATTTTGGAAAGGTTTTCACACACCTAAATGAGTTCAAATTCCACTCCATCTGCAGAGAATTCTGTGCCACTGGAAATGAGTTTTTCACACGGCGGCTGCGTTGATTTGCATCAGTTCTTTCAGCAAGAACAAACTTGTCTCGGAGATGACAGTTAAGCATTTAACACACACACATTCTCCATCTCTGCACACACTTGCGCGTGAACGCACAGTCACACTCGGCTATTTTAAAATTTTGACAAGTGAGACAATTAGCTTCCCTGACTTTGATTGTTCAACAAAATCGTGAGTCACTCACGCCGCTGCATTCCACCACCGCCATTATATGAATAACCAATTTGTGTGCAACAAAATAATTGCAGTCTTGACAGGCAAATTTATTATAATTAATGATAATCATTTATCCTCCCTCAGAGTCTGAGAGCTGATATTCAAATCGTAATAAAACAAGTGTTTACTGCGTTCTTTCGGGGTGGAGAGAGCTGTAACCCAATCCTGAAAGGACACCCCCCTGTGCGCACACACATTACTGTATCTCGAGGCCCCATGTAGGACTTCATGTTTTATTTCAACCTTGCCTCCAGTCACTGATTTGCCCTTTATGGCTTAACACTTTGTTTGAGGAGTTCTTTAGAGCCAAGTAGAGAAGCTCTGAAGAGATTTGCCACTGATATCTGAATCATGATGTCACACTCTTACCATGTTGCACACAGCCTCCCTGAGGCAGGCATCAGAGGGGGGAAAGGGTGCACATATGGTCAGTAATTGTTACTGGGAATAGGGGAGAGACTTGCCTTTAAAATACGTGTCATGTGTATGTCTTTTAATTGTAGAATATAAACTCCCCAAGGTTGCTAGAGTCCCAAATTCCCAGAAAATATAGAAAGGGCATCACAGTGGTGTCTTCATTGGCAGCTATACTCTTGTGAGTAGCAGCAAGAATGTAGTTGAATTGATTGCGCTGTGGATTTCAGTTCTCAGGTTGTATACGGGCTGCCTGGCCAGCTGATTGGTGGAGCTCTTTAATTGTGGTGGACAGAAATCTTTTCAAACACAGCTAATTAAATATGAATAAATATTTGCTCTCCTCTGTGGGGTTTTTCGGGAAAAAATCATTAAATTCATATTTTCATTATCAGATGATGATGTGTAATTGTGTTATTTCAGTAAAACAACACTGGAACTGAGCATCAATCAAAGCTAAGACTGCAAAAGACTATAGAAGTAAATGGCTGTAATTAAAATGAAATCACGTAATCAAATTCCGCTTGGAAATAACATTTTTCATAATGATAGGATTCTCCTATGCCTCTTATTTAAACCAAAATAATTAACATTTTACTTTAATTAGAAATGACCTAAAAACTGGGCATGTATATGGAAATATATATATATATATGGTCACATGCACTAACACAAACAATACAATGTAGTGAAATTTGATCTCTGCATTATAACCCATCCCTGAGGACCATGTGGACAGCCACTGCCTGGCGCCTGGGGACCAATTCCAGCTCTATCCCAGTGCCTTGGTCAAAGGCACTGACAAGACACTTAACCTAATATACATGTATTTGATGGCTGGGGAATCAGAGCCCCTAAATCTATGCAAGCACATGGAGAACATGCAAACTTCACACAGAAAAAAGTCACATTTAAATACAAAAGGCAACTGCGCAATTTCATTCTAAAGTTTACATCTGCCAATTTGTTCCGTACATTTATCTATTTATTTCCCAGGAACTATGCACAGTAATCAGATTAGCCTTTAAAACGACAATCAAACTTACAGCAAATCTAGCAGAGGAACACAGGCACAACAAGATGCAGCTGAGCAGAGGAGAAAAAGCTAAAAGGAGTAAAGTGACATGCAACATAGGACGTGCAATTACTACACAAGAACATTAAGCAGATAATCAAGCATGTAACATAACAACATAAAATTGCATTACACTACACAACAAGACAGGTACTTCAAAACCAGAGACACAATCTCACAAACACAGACAGAAACGAACGTGAAGTGGCACATTTGAACATGAAAAGTCCACTTTACATTCAACTTCAGTGTCCTTATTGCAGCATTATCCTCAGTCCACTGAGAAAAACATTTTTCTGATTCCGTGGCGCTTTCATCTGCATTTTCATTGAGGCACCATAATGGATTTTTGATATTAAAATGAGCCTGTTTCACTTTTTAAATCCAATTTTGTCACACACCATAGGCACAGCAATTGAAAATTAAATTTTAATTTGTTTAAATGATTTCATTTGAATATTAGCATGCACAGACTTCCATAGGTTCTTTGAAATGGACTGATTTGGGGTGATGAAAACTATTTTGCAGTCTTAAAAGTTTGCCTGCAGTCATAAAGATTCAGTGTTTTTGTTTAAAGATCTCAGTTCTCTATCAGTTACCCAAAAAGTAATTTTCAAGGTTAGTGCAATAATGAGACAGAAACTAACACAAACACTAATTCTTTTGTTAGATTTCTGGAAATAACAATCATTCATTTTATTCAAATTTGGGGGGGTTGTATCTGGAGTTTCTTTCCTCATAGTTTTCTCCCCCACTTATCAAACCACATCTGCATACTTGATTTGCCGCATAATTATGTTCCACACTCTGTATCTGTTTCCAGTCCACTCTCTGTACAAGGAGTCAACAATACATATTGGCTTCAGGAGGATAAGTGGCAGTGCTGATAGACAGATAGTTGCAGCTATGCCAAACCACAGGGAAAACAAGGCCAGTAAAGGCTGCAAACAAATAGTTTTTTACCAACCCATTCCCTTTTGCCATGTTCTCCTGACTCAAACAACTGTTTCTGAGTGAAATGGCAACTCAAAAACATCCTCCTCATCCTCTGCCACCTCCCCCGATAGCCCACCCCATTCTTTCTGTGAGCCAAAGCCGTGACTTCAAGGTCCAATAAGATGTTTCATAATCGAAAATGCAGAAAAATTCTCTCTCTTTTTCTCGGTCTCTCCCTCTCTCTGGCTCCCTCTCGCCCCCATCTGCAGATGAGTGGTGGCTGTGCATGTCCTTGAAACGTGAACAAAAAGAGAAATATTAAAACTTTTTAAAGCGAAGCATCCTTCTGAAATGGCAGCCTGTGGGAGGATGGGGGTGGGGTGGATACGGTGGTGTGTGTGTGCTTGTGCATGCATGTGGGTGCATTAACACTCCAAAGCTTTCGTCTTGAAATGACCCCTTTACACTTTATTTCTCCTAACTCATCGTGCCTCTTTCTCTGCCTTCCATTTTGCTCGACAGTGCATGTGTGTGTGCTCGCGTGTGCGTGTGTGACCATGGTCCTAGATAATAAAGCATCAAAATTCACTAAAAAACAGCCATACAATGCCGATACATCTTCCATATGGTACAAACACACACATGCATATACATATCACATGAAATAAACCTTGTAAGTGAAAATATTCAAATATTTAACTATACACCGGCTTTGTTCGGATTAACCAGTGCATTAATGATGTTATCCAATCAGCACATGCATTTATATTCAAAGGTTTTATTATCAGTACCTCACATTTACATTGATGAACCTACACTTATGTAAAATCCTAGCTCGCATGCAAACAGTGTGCCCTGAATACACAGGTCTTTGCATCAATTCAGCGCGTATTAAATTTGCATACAGGCACGTTCCTCTCAGCTTGTACTGTAAATCAAGCATGTTTGATTAGTGGGAGGAGGACACAAAGAAGAAACAGAGGACGGAAGAAATAATAAAGCCCCAGTGTATGATTTGTGTCAATATGTATTTCTGTTATCCATCAACGGATGGTTCAAAGATTTTTTCATTGTAATTTAGCTTGTTTTCCTTCCTCAAAGCAGCACTGTAGCAATTACTGTCGATATTACGAATATGTATAGTTTTTTACCTTATCTCATTTCTTTTTAAAACCCTTAAAAACATAAGACCCAAGTTGTATGAAGCCAGAATCATCTTCTCCAAAGAGAGACAACAGCATGCGTGTTTGATGTGACAAAAAGAAACTGCATGGTAGAGTCAGTGAAGTTGAAATTACTGGAATTAAAGCCATATGAGATAATTCCCTAATGACAGTTCTCAACATGGATGTTGGAGTTTCCCACTCATACATAAACGCAACATGCGTCTGTGGTTTGTAGTCTGATATTACAGTAATGTTTCATTTGGATATTTTATGGAGAAATCTGGAATGTGAATGCAGGCGTAAATGTAGGTAGAATGCATTGAAATCTGACATGCATAGGTTACACTGTGGGCCCTATTGTACACAAGCAAAAGCAATAATAACTGCAAAGCTTTAGGTCTTGGGCTCTAAGGGCGTCTCCAAGCGCACCTGCAATGCAATTTCATGCCATTGGTGGGTGTTAATTTGTGGTAAAAGAAGATGCATTTGTATTTACTTTCATTTTAAAATCAGCAAGATACTCATTTACATTAAACTCTTTGGCATTAAATCTAATATCAAAATCACCATTCTATATAACAGACCATAATAATAATACAGTACAATATAGTGCTTGTACTACCACAGCTTTTGAAGACCAACACTGCAGAGAGAAAAGAGAGCCAAATCATCTGGATCCAATAAAATATTAAATATGAGATTATGAAAAACACTGTTTGTGTGTTTTTATAGACAGAGCATCTTTATTTAAGTCTGCAGGTGAGCCTGTGCATGTGTGTGTGTGTGTATGTCTGTCGTGTTCAGCTCTGCTCTCCCGGAGCTGCTTCACACTCTAATCTGAAAATGAAACACCTTGGTCTTTTAATAAGTGCTAAAATATTCCAAATATTATTCCTCCACCAGGTTGGCTCATGTTTTTATGCACTCAGAGAACATTCAGCCATCCCATTATCCTCTAATAAAAACACACAGTCTTCAGATTTAGAATCAATCAGGTCAAAATAGTTTTTTTTTGTTTTTTTTTTTTAAATGCATTTGATCCACAGAAATGCTGATAAACTTCAGACACCAACATTTTTCTTTGAAATCCTGCCAGTCATTTTCTAAAGGACACCATATGTGTCGATTCATATGTTTCTTTCCAGGCAGCTGCTGCTTTGTGTTTCTTTCAGTCTTCCACTGTACAGATTGGGAATGTAGGTGGTCTGTCACAGGGGGAAGTCATCTCTTTTATTTTTTGTCAAGATTATGTTGAAGTAAGGTCACAGAGAAACATTTCTGTTGGTGCATTGAAGGATATTCAGCAATCAACTTTAACACAAAAGACAACTAGCTTCATGTTCATTCCGTTGTTTTCCAGCTTTGTTTCTGGGTTTATTCTAATTTGATTACATTTTAAATTAAATCAGAACACAAGTGCACAGCAGTTATAGCCTATTGTAATGTGCAATGCTTACCCTTAGATGGGCCCTTGAAATGCTTCTCAGAAAATTATAGAACATTTGTGCTTTTCACCAAATGAAACTCTAAATTGTCCCTGACTGCACAAGCAAGGTAAGTTTTTAATGGTGCTGATCTTCATATTTAGTAAAATGAACAAAAAACACAGCGGCCGCCTGGAGGGGTTTGTACTTAGGTACAGCTGTGCTGTGAGCTAAATGCTAACATCAGCATGCTAACACGCTCAAAATGGCAATGCTAACATGCTGGCGTTCAAAGATAATGGCAACTTTCAGTGAATCTCCACAGTCGTTAGGATTTATTGTCTGAGGATCATAAAATTTCGTGGCAACCCATCTCATGTTGAGCTATTTCACTCTGGAGCAAACTGGTTGATTGACTGACATGACCATCCTTAGACCATCCATTGGAAAATGGTTGGACATAATATAATGTGTGCTTTATATTTTTGTCGTCAATTGGCTAAACATTCAAAACATTTGCTGTAGGGTCTTTTTATGTACAAAGAAAGTAGTTTGGCTCAGTTTTTTTGCAAAAAACGTGCTATCAGGCAAACCTCCAGACAGCTTTATGTCCATAATGTTGGCATTGGACTGGACAGTGTTTGATTATTAATCCAAAGATAAATGAATACATAAGCAAATTAAAACAGAAATATCTATTGATATCACTTTTTATGAATAATCGAATGCCTACATTTAATTTTTATGTTATTTTGGTGCATTTCATGGCATATTGATTTAGGTATGGATCATTCATTTGTTTAATTATATAGTTATTTATTGCTGATTTGGGCAGTTTTGATCATAAACAATATGAGCATGGACAAAAAAAAAATCAAATGATGCTTTCAAATAACATTAGTGTACAGAGATTAAATTAGGATTACGCCTAATAAATTCAACAGAGCAGTAGCCCCCATAAATTGAAGGAGACTCTGCTCATTGCTAAAGAGAGGATCCAACTATATTTATACAAATCTTGTTAAGTGTTTGAGAAGGATTCGCCATAGACAGCTTAAACCTCCATCAATGGCAGATACACACCTCGAATGTCCTCTTTCAAACATAGGCACACACATGGAAAATCACATTGAGCTAATATCACTGCGGCAGATTATCGGTCACAGAGCTATTCACAGGAAAGCTTGTTCTGTTTTATTTTCTCTTCCCCTAATTATCATTAATCACTATTAAACAGCACATTTCGCCCACATCTGCACTGCGGCGCCCTAATTGTGGTGCATCTCGGATTAAAATCACATCGGAAAATCACTACACTGCTTGTTCGGAGGAAAACAAACATGCAGAAATAGATAGAAGAAAGGAAACAAAATCTGGGATTATGTTCAATTACCACCACGATGAGCATTAACACAAATGATCGAATGAGAGTTGTTGATTTCTGCTGCTCTGGTAGTGTTTTATCGTGCCAGTGAAGCAACTGGGTTAAAAAAATGTATCTGTTTAGGTCCATGTGCATAATCAGAGTGTGATTGCGGTAGAGAGCCTTATCTGTTTGTTAGTTTTATGGATCCACGCTCCAGTGAATCTGAGGGAGGGAGGATGGATGGATGGAAGTTGAGATGAAGAGCGTCGTTTCCAGCCCAGCGCTTTTAAACCCCCTCTCACTGTTTGCACTGAACACCTCTCTTCCGCTATCGACTTGCTGTCTTCATATTTCCCTACCCCCGGGGCCAGGCCAGCCATCATGCCATAAAGAGGCTGTCATGACCCCCAGACACACACGCAAATACACACACATGTACACAGGCACACTAAAGAGAACTGGCCAGTCAAGCAAAGGTGACCCTTCACACCCAATTCAAGTGTTGTCTCAAACCCCTTCCACTCAGTGCAGCTTTCCATGCAGGTTTCATTGCAGGTTTAACCAACTGAAACCCCTGAAGCCTGAAAACAAGTGTCACTGCCAAAAGAGATTCTAACACGATGAAGAGCCAGCAGTATTACTTTCAAAGGAAAGTTTAGGTGTGCAGATGTTGACCTTTTCTTGTGTTGGAGGCTGAGAAGCAAGCATAAAATTCTTTTGACACATAGAACCCTTTTGATACTGACATCAACATGTTGGCATGCTCACCTTTGGTAATAAGCATTGATAGATAGTACAGCTAAGGCTAGTGGGAATATCATAAACTAAACTGGACAAATATATTGGACAAATTTTGACATGATGATGGCGCTCAAGGAGTAGTCAGAGGATCATCAGACTTAAAGGTAAAAAGTCATAAAGATCCCAAATTTCACAGCAATCCATCTAATAGTTAAGATATACAGTACAAGTCTAAACCATAAATGTTATCCTCATGCTGGCAACACAGAAGAAGTCAGTGGATCGCCACAGTCAACAGGATACATCTTGTGGGGACCTTGAAAGTTTCAATCTGGATCAAAGTGGTGGACTGACCAATCAGCAATGCCATCTTTAGAGCTACGCTAGTAATGTGGCTAAAAAGTGTCAGCATGGATGCTCACTTTGTGGTTCAACAGGTAGAGCAGGCTGCCCACTCATCTAGCATTGGCAGTTTGATCCTTAGCACCTTTTGTCCAAATGTCGTTATGTCCTTGACCTAGTCACTGAATTCCAAGTTGCTCCCAATGGTTAGGCTAGCGCATGCATGCTAGCTTGCTGCTCAGTGTGACTGTGAGTGTGTGGGAATGGGTGTATGAGGAGGCAGATTGTGCCATTAATTAACTCTCACCACAGCTGTCAACCCCATTTAAGTCTTCTTCCACTCATGGAGCTGTCTCAGGTGCCGTCACACGACCTAAATGTGAAACTTTCATCACATGGAGATCAAAGAGGACAGATTTTAGGTGAACAAAAATCTGCACAGAAAACATAACTGAATCTTGGAGTTTTAGTTACTTCTAACTCTAGTTACTTATCTACAGATATCAAAAGCCAGTGATGGACTCAAACCGGAACCTAACCCAAAAGTGGCCTCTTGGATGCCCCGATGGTACATTAGATAAAACAAGTGCTGTGTATGGTGACCCAATGTGCAAGACAATGTGATAAAGTGACCTCTTGGTGCTCCTCTGGAGAAAACGTGCAGTGCCATATATAGGCTGTCCTACATACTGAAAAATGCCTTTACATGCCTCTAAACGGTTCAGTGTAGCTCCGTGTGTCTGTATTACAAAGGTGTAGAAGTTATACTTTAAATCACATGACCACAGAATAAAACAAGTTTAATCTTAAGCAGCTGGTGCCCTTTTTATTTTTGTCGGTCCTGCCCCTCAGACCGCCTGAGTCTGCCACTGCTGAAAGGTGAACCTAAATAGATTTGATAAGGCATTTCAATTTGATAAGCAGATTCAATTCTTGGTTCCAATTAGATGAAGTGCTGTTGAACCCCAACCCTAATTTGTACTAACTCTGTAATATCTATCACACCCGTCATATAATCTGTCCGTATCTCATCATCACAGTCTGCTCAGTAGACACCAGGAACAGAATGTTATGGCCGAATCTTAATAGACTGAACCTGTGAGATGGGTGGAGGTGTGACTGCATTCAGTAGTTAGTGTGAGTGTGTGTTTGAATAGAGGGACACTGTGACAAATGATGCGGCGCTGCAGGCTCACAGGCCTGGCCAACATGCAGTGGCTCTCCTCCTTTGCTCTGTCTTCAGCTGTTTCTGTATCTAATTACGACCTCTATTTTCTTCCTCTTTTGCGCAGCATGGTCCTCTTTTTTTTCTTCTCAATTTGGCAGACAGTCCCACTTTATTATGGCCCACACTGGCCTTTTATTGCTCACCAGCAGCAAACTTTGTGCAATTTGTCATTGAGGGAGTATGGATGAGTTCGTTTGGCTGCCTCTGCCGCTCTCACCTAAAAATCTAATCAGATCAACGTAGGGCCCTAATCACTTCCTCTCTCGCCTTGATTGCATTTATAGACGTTCTGTCGCTCTGTGCTCCCCCAATTGAGCATTTCATAATTACTCTCCTCTTACATTTGTTTATTTATACCCTCCAGTACAGTACTTGCCAAGCCCTTCGCCAATGCGTGAGGATGAGAAGTTTATGGAGGTGGGGAGAGAAAGAGTAAGAGCCTTTGGGAAAAATGTGAAAATCATTACCACCCCTTTGTGCTTGAAATAAGTGCTTCACTGCTTTTATATTCTTAGCAGTTCATTGTGTATATTACGATCAACCCCCTGGAGTCTGAGGGTATTTTCAGACCTTCTGATCATTTTGGCGTGCTCTGATGTTGTTGTCAGTTTGAACTGATAAAAGCAGTATTTCGATAGTCACGTGTTCAGCATGTTCAGCTACAGTAATATGTCAGTTGTGTGTGTTTCATGACATTTTTAAAAGGAAATAAGTGGTAAATGAACTTGTTGGAAAAAGAACTGTGCAGGAATGTGTGAAAAACATGACCTTAACCAGTATCACACACCGTTTTAGTCAGTTGAGGTGATACGCTTTTGTCTGCTCCATTGATTTAGACAATCAGATAGCCATCTAAGCATGTATGTCCACTGTTTAGGGAGTAATTCCCTTTCACATTGAATGTGTAAAGAAGCTGTTTACAGGGAAATGCACCCTTACACTCCTCTACATGAGACTGATTTCTTTTGTGTTTTAAGACATTGCCTATAAACACATTAAATGTTAGTTAGCTCGATAGTAGTTTTACTAGTTTTACTACTATTACAGTGTTTGTAGGCCAAAAATACAACATACGAATCTCCCAGTTTGATAGTGAGAAATGCTCACACTTACTTATCCAGTTCATCTTCATCTGGGTCGTAGCTCAGAATGACAGTGTTTCTCATCAGGGTCAATGTCGGGATCTGAGGAGCTGTCATCATTGCTCTAAATGCCCTCCAATGTACTTCCAATGTTCTACAGTGTCTTTCCATCTTCTTGGCCATCTTCCAAAATGCAAAGCATGTCTCCAAATGAATTATGCTTGAACCTGCATGGCATTTTATCTTGTTCATCATGGGCATTCTCCAGGGTGACTTAGACTCTCCCTCGTTACCAAAGTTAGCTGTGCAGAGATGTATATTTCACTTATTTAGACACTCGTCAAAAATAATTAGTTTTTTCTGGAGTTTTATTTAAAAGAAAACACTTTGAGGTTTCTGTCAAAGCTTATGTGATGTTTAAACACTTACGGTGTATGAAGCGTTTCATTTAATTGATGTTCCAGATGAAACTGATGAGGGGGGGATTCTGCACTGCCAGCAATGCAGCGGACTTCAGAGGGTTAAAATATGCAAGCACCAAAACAAGATAGAGGAAAGCCTAGTCCTAGCTGTTGGGTTACAGTGGCAAATGTCAAGCATGACCAGGAGCTGCAAAGTCACCCGATAATGATACATTTTGGGAGGAAAAGTTTTTTGTTTTTCTTTTTTCAATAAAGCAACATTATTTTGTTTGCAACAAGGCTTTTACCATCCATGGTTGCACTGTTGGCCTGGCTGCAATGGAGTATGGACTTCAGAAAAATCCAATAAAACTGTGGTTCGATCGAATGGCACTCATCCGTTACTGTCCATTAGATTAGATAGGGTTTGAAATCTTTCCACAACACATTGCACAGAGGTTTATAATACTATGAGAAAAAAGGAGCACCCTGGTGGACCAGAGGTTAAGGCATTGACCAAGAACCACAACTTCCCTGTTCATGTCGCTTCTCACTCTCTCACTACTTCTGATCATTTCCTCTCATCTCTCTACTGCTGACTTACTAATAAAGGTATAAAACGGCCACAAAAATATACTTTAAAAATACACACATACGAATGGATTCATCTTGACTGATTTTGGACTTCCTTCTCTCTCTGTCTCTTTGTCAGAACAGGTTTTAAAACTTGCAGTGATTTCCACTTTTATGATTTGGACGTTGAACGGCACCGCCTGCCCGTGTCCAAACATCATTAAAAGGCAGGGATATTGAACAGCTGGAGTGGATGACGCATCTGCGCCAGTGAAACATTAACCTCACGCTGGGAGATGGTTTAGCCGCGCTCTCCTCAGCCTGAATGCACAGGCTGGCCTTGGATCAAATGATGACAGAATCCTCATCTCTTTATGTCCCTCTTATTACTTCTATCCACAACTATGCCGAGTATAAAAATGTTCCGATCATGAGCTCCTTACATTGCGTTGAGTGTCTCTGCAAATCCACCAGAGATTTCATCCGTATTGATTTTCCCTTTTAAATCATCTGACATTTTGTAGCAGGGAGGAAGGTTTAAATGTGAAGGAGGGACTCTGCTACAGAAATATAGATTCTCTAGAAGAGTTTTTAACTCCAAGGCCTCCGCTATTTTGTACTCACTGTGGAGATCAACCTTGTGTCTCACTATCATAATGTTCGTGAAATTGCCTTGCCAAAAATATATGGTTTTCTTTCAGTAACTCTCAGTATGTTCTGTCTGTATGTTCCAGGTTCAACTGATCCACTACAATCATGAGCTGTACACAAATTATACAGAAGCTGCTAAAAGCCCCAATGGACTGGTCATAGTGTCCATATTCATGAAGGTAAGTCTCATACATATGTTTAATGACTGCCAATGTGTTTTTTACGTGTCATGACCCAGCAGCTGCTATTTTTATTGGGTTAAACCTTGGACATTTAGCACAGTACTAATCATTGCATTAGATACTGATTCAGCTTCACCAGACCTGCAATGGCTGTACAAGCAGCTTGACATGGTTTAATCAATGTTTCTGCAGTACAGGACAGCTTCAGTGTACAATACACAGATGGAATACGTAGAGCAAAATGGAATGGGACCTAACTTTGTATTCAGTGCAGATGAGACTCAATTAAAGGTGGACCAAGTGTTCATTCATATGTTTCCGTGCTGCAGCACTGACATGCGGGGTTTCCCCTTTTAATCTAATTTTTTTTTTTTTTCAGGATGGGAGAACATTCAAAAAACTTATGAATTAAAGGTGTTTTTGTGTGCCTTTCCCAAATTTCTCAGTTGATGTCCATATTCAGCTTAATTGTATCATGGTTGAGTCTGCTTTGTTTCTGATCTCATGTACCTTTAAGACACTAAAGAGGCTGATTTTCCTTGTTTGTATCTAGTAGCCACAATATTGGATTAAAAGAAATCTGGTCAGGAGGTGAATTATCCTTCAGCAGAGGTCTCAGATCCCTCACCTCTCCACTTTCCTGCTCCCCCTGTGTCTTTGCCTGAAATCTTCTAAATGTTCAATGAAAGAACTCACAAACACTTAGGAATCCAATTATC
The DNA here is from genome assembly GCA_037975065.1 of Chaetodon trifasciatus. NCBI lineage: Eukaryota > Metazoa > Chordata > Actinopteri > Chaetodontiformes > Chaetodontidae > Chaetodon > Chaetodon trifasciatus. The sequence goes on along the minus strand of JBBMOE010000014.1, from coordinate 9,925,599 downwards.
CTACAGAGCAAAACCTTGTGTGTCTTGGCTTTGTGTCAACAGTGGCAGAGCTCCCTGCCTCTGTTGTGTATGAGAGGTCTCCATCTTGAATGAGAGGCTCAAAGATCAAAGAGACAGCCGTCGTCCTCAGCGCTGTGTGCACTAGCCTGAAAAGTTCAGTGGCTAACTGCTAATTAGCTCCCCAATGTCAATGGGACCATCATTCAGTCTTGAAGAGACAGAGGAGAAGCTGACCTAGGTCAACCCTCCTCGACTCCCCCCTCGAAACAGCAGGAGAGTGTGTCGGAGGACATTGAGGAGCTGGGCTTTGAAAGTGGAGTGCAGCAGGTGTTGCTGCTTTGTACGACAGCCAGAGGAAATGACCCTGTAACAGCAGCATACAGGTCTGCACTGCCAAAAAGTAAAAAAGATAAAGATACTGTTCATGTGTTGCTATTTAGAATTGTACTTATTGCATCTTAAGAGTGACATGCATATTTTGTACACAACAGTAGCGAAGTCAGGAAAATTTTCTGACATTCATCAATTCAGATATTAAAGAAAATGGGAGCCTGTGTTACAAAAACAAAAAAAAAATCTGGTTATTTGATATAACGCAAAAGGTGCTAGCCTTTGTTTGTAGCATGTTCTCTGTGGCTACAGCAGCTAAGGATAATTTGAATTGTAATTCTCAAACCATAACATAAAATAAACATACATGATTTCTCAGAAGCAAAGTTGATAAATGATTCAAAGTAATGGCCAGAAAGCAAACATATGGAGACTCTGTTTCTATGTTGAGGAGCATCCTGAACAGAAAACTTTCAAATAAGGATTTCCAGTGGAAAAAAAAATACTTTAGGAACCAGAAGCATCTTCTGCTGGGGACAGTTTCCCCAATATAAATTCATTATTATCATTCCAGCTTACATCAGAGAAAGCAGTTTGGCATGGCAGATAGTCCTAAATACTCTAATACCCATGAATGTTCAACGTTGCTGAAGAAGTCAGAGTCGTGAATGAGATGTCGTGAATTCAAAACCCCTCATCAATTGTCTGAAAATGTAATCTCAAGCTCCCACTCATTGTTAGTGGTGCACTAACAGAATTTTATGCTCAGTGGTTTAATGTTTCTTAATAAAAGGCACATCAGGAGTCATTGTTCACTTCTTTACTTGTGTTTCTGTGTGCACAGCTCCAACTGGCAGTCACCTGACATTTTGTATGCACAACATGAAAGAGACTTTTACTTCCACACACAGAGGCACACACAACAGCTCCCACTTTTCACTTTGTTTTGGGAGGGATTAAGGATCAGACTCTTTGTTTAGAGCAGGGGCTCTATACACTGTATTCATAATATAGTACTTCCAACAAGTCCTTTTTTAAAGCTGCACTTCAGACACTTTCCAATCAGTCTCAGCCAGTCAGACGGCAGCATGCTTCCACTCACAGCAAAATGAGACCATACCTTTGCTCCACTCTCCCAAATATAAGGTATTACATTTATCCCTTTTCATTAAGCTTTGGATGAATACTCCAGCTCGACCTTCTTTAAAAGACATTGCAGCAGTGCTAATTCAGAAGTAGTGAAGTCCAGGGGAAGACAATTTTGTTAATGCCCACATGTCGAAAAAGTTTTGGTAATATCCAAAGAGATTAAATGATAACGCCCACACTCACCTGCCACCCACTCACACACCCACCCTACTGCACTCCAGCTGGTTATCTGCTAACGTCTCTCCGCATCCACTATCTTAAGCATGTTTCACCAGGTCAGGCTCCTCAGTAGTACCGATGAGCAGACAGGTGCTAATTAGCCACATCTCTCTCACAGCAGAAGCTCGATTTTCTCGCCTTTCAGTGACTCACGCTTTCCAAGGCCCTGTTAGATTTCCGATCCCATCGCTGTGACTCATAGTTCCAGGAAGGGACCCCATTCTAGGCATGGAGTCGTGAGGCACCATTAAGGCCAGCAGTGGGTGACTGCAGTTATGCGGGGACCTCGGTGAAAACCAGACCCACAATAGACACTCGCACAGGCTTTTATAGCAAATGCAAGGCCATTTCACTCATTTGGTTGTCGGTGGATATAACAGCAAGAAATATGTGAATCTGCGTCTTGTGGTTGTCTTACATCTGATCAACATTCTGCCATATGGTGCTAAGTATGTACTTTTCTCACACCTAATGTGCAGACATTCCTGGAAGCGAAGAGACAGATTGACTGAATCCCCTCAGGTGCGTTTCCAGGAAAAGATTAAATGGGAGAGACAGAAAGTAGGAAAACTAGTGAGCAGCATGAGTGGCTGGTAAATGCATAATTCCTGCCTGAAGAGCACAGGGAACAGGTCAAAGACTAAGTAATTTAGGTTGCAGTGAAGGGAGGGGGAGGACAAGCACATCTCTTTTTAATCACTTTGCCCAAAGACATCTTGACAATTAAAGTTGTGAAGTCCAACTAGCATGAGTGAGGGATAGATGGAGTGGGGAGGAAGGCGGACTCAAAGAAGGGCGCGGGGGTGGACGTGAAGTGTGAGGTGCTTCCCTCAGCTATTAGCGAGCGTGTCTCAGAGTTGGGAGCAGCTCCGCACTTCTCAGACTTCGCTGAACAATGGAGTCGGTCAAGCAGAGCAGCACAGGCAGGAATTAAAAGTGGCTCTCCAGCTTTTGGTGGCAGTTAATGTGGTGCGGTTAAGTGACTAGTTTCAGTAGAAGTCTCTGTGGTCACCAAATCATTATGGTGGCAAGATTGGACAAACAGAATAATGTGTTTTACCTACATATCCTCAGACTTGTTAACATAATGTTAATGATGCTGTCATTCAGCTAATCCAGAGTTGATTTCACCAGACCAGCTTTATTTTGTGATTGATTATAGTGAGTGAAACAATGTGGCTTCTATATGAAAGTGAATGCTTTTGTTGTTGGTCTGTAGCAGTATGTGTTTCCTGGCCAGCTAATGGAAAATCCACACAATAAACAGCTCCAACCAATTACAGCCCAGAGCACCACGCATGCTATTGTCCTGTTAGGCTCCTTCCCTTGTCGTCAAGCCCGTTTCACCAACTATCTGCATGTGTACTATAACTGTGTGCTCTGTAACAGCCTTTGTGTCCTAATACCCTGCACAGCTGTTGAAAAGAAATGTCATCTTAATGCTTATCAGCTGTTCTTTCAAGCATCCACTGTTGGGGAAACTGTAAAATGTTGTACAACTGGTTACAAGCAGGCAGAAAACCATTTGTACATCAGTGAGCCAGATGGCTGAGTCTAAGAGTCACCGTGGTGTAACATAAATTCAGTTTAGTTCTGTACAGTTCTTTATGACACTTTCTCATCAATTAACACCAACACTTATGTGTAGGATGTGTACTTTACCATATGGTTAGAATCAGTATCACAATACATGTTTGTGTGTGTGATGTATGAATGCATATATGTATGCAAAAGTCACTGATAAAGCGTAAGCAAATCAAAAATTTAAATGATATGACATAGTCAAAGTGATGTTCATTGAAAGTCATTGTTCATCTGGTGGTTCAGCATCTTCATTTCCCTCAAATTGGGTTGGAAATTGGAAACTGGTTTGCAGTTGAGCAAGATGATGGGAGTCCAAATCATAGGGGTTTGGCAAGAGGCAGGTCATAGACAGGTAACAGGTTTTCTGAACAGGTAGCTGGCAAGCAGGCACAGAGTCCAGAGAACAGGCAGGAACAGGCAAGTGGAACAGCTGGACGACAATAGCAGAACAGCAACATTGACAATCTGGCAGAGAGATGAGAGAAAGTAGCTGGTCTCTATATGAGCTGAATGGGGAGACATAGGACAGATGTGAATCAGGGATGCAGGAAAGTGTAATTGGGATAGTTTCTTAGAGAAAGATTCAAGCTGTTTGGTCTACTCTACTAGCCACGAGTAGCACTGCGACATGTGTAGTATCTTAAAAATTTAAGATGTGTTTTCAGAGGCTTGACAGTAACAGTAGCTGGTTCATACAGTCACAATATTTAGTCAACAGTAGATGACAAAGTGAATTATCAGCCTGTCCTCTTTACATGACAATGTGCAAATTACAGTTTCCATTACCTATGAGCTATAGACTGAATGACTATTGTTTTGAAATTGCTCTTTATTTACAGGAAAATGCCAAAGTAGCAGCTATCATACATCATGCTACATCATACTGCTGTCCTTCTTGGTTATTGATTTTTCTTTCGAGCATCATTTATGTGTATTAAGCATGAAGCTATTGACTAAACTGATTCTAGTTCCAAAATATGCCTGTAACATGACTTTAATGTGCAGCAAATTCTTCACTTTTTACGTTACTGTTGCGTATTTGTGAAATCTTTGCTTTTCCAATGATCTTTGCGCATTTGGCTCTGAAAGAATAAAACTTATTTTGATCCATTCCGAAGTCATGTTAGGACAAGAATACAATACATTGGCTATTTAAAAAGATGGATCGTTTTTTGTCACGGCAGCAGTGTGTGTCTGTGAGCTGTTTTTAATGGTTTCCTGAAAACAGTGGGAACCTTTGTTTTCCAGAAGGCAAAGCAGCAGTACAAGAGAGTGCAGGAGCTTCTGACTGTGCAAAATACATCAGTGGGTTTTGACATTACATGCGCATTAAAGGTGATAGATTAACTTGCATTATCCTTTAAAGTACCGAACTGAGTAGATTCTTCTTTTTCTCTTTTTAATTTTAGATGGGCTCTCAATTCATTGCATGATCAGTCCTTTTTTAAAAAACCTCAACCTCACCCTTTTTCACTCTCTGTTTCTCTTTTAATCAAGATCGCCGAGACGTCAAACTCATTCCTGAATCGAATGCTGAACAGAGACACCATCACAAGAATAACATATAAAAGTAAGTGGCTATGAAGTAATATGAATGTCTAAACATCTGTGCTAATTAGGTTTCTGCTTGCCTTTTTAATGCTTCAAACTGACTCATTTTGTAACCAGAAACCTGCAAAGTGGTCTGAAACATGCATTTGATGGCTACATACATGAACTCAAGCTAACAGCTGATGATTAATGTAGAAGACAGAGACAAAAGAGAAAAAGCATTGATCTTGTATTGCATTGCAGAACTAGTTAACTGGTCCAAGTATGAGCATTATGATCGGAAAATCATACACAGGCCTGTTTTACTGCTTAGCTTACACACTTGGATGAGCAACACAGAGTTTACATTCAAGCTTTATTACTGTATTGTATTGTGCAGTTTTAGGATGAGGACTGATTGATGTGTTTGGCGAATGTCACTCTATCTGAGATAACTGAGTTTGGCTGTGGTCACTGGAGTGTAAACTTCCCCAAATGCAACAGAGCAGGACAGAGACGCTAACGTTGGCCTAAATTTATGATACACTGACATACGGGCCGGGCTCAGACATTGTGAGGAAATACTACACACTGGACTTTTAAGGGATCATTATTTCATTTCAAATTGGTAAGTTAAGGGATGCTGCAGGACGGGGATGGTGAGATGCCTGCATGGCAACTCTTGATAGCTGGAGGAGGCTGTTGGTGAGGTAACATGTAAGGCAGCAGTCGACAGCTGCTCTCCAGAGGTTTCCCTCTGCCAGACTGCCATACCGGAAAGGCAGTATCGGCACTGAGATTGCCCGAGGCTATCTTGAAAAAAGAGACGAATAATTGGAGTAATGGGGGGAGCAGATAAATGCACTGACCCCTTGTGGCTTGGAGGAGTGTCAGAGGCAGGAGGCTGCAGGCTAAGGGCAGTCAAGGGGGTTCCTCCGCGTCCAGCTGGAATTACTGGAGAGGAGCATGGATTCTGACAGCTGTCAAAACTCTCTCAGATACACCGTGTCACACATGCTGTCTCACACACACACAGACACACAGTCACACACAGCCCCCGTGCTTATGAATCCTTAGGCACATACCTCTCACTATCAGGAATTCTGCTGGCCCGTTGTTTTTTTTAAAAAGCACGTATGCACACACATGCAAGCACAAAATACACGCATACACACCATCCAAAGAGAATTATTTATTTCAGCTGCACGATCAAAGATGAGCAACAGAGCTACTCTTCGCATGCACATGTTGTAGTTGGAATGGTAATAGCATATAGAGAGGATCAGAGGAGCTTTTTATGGGGATTTTCTCAAATTAAGTCAATCATGTTTATTTTTTTTTTTATTAATATTTTCTCCTTATTGCTTATGAGATGCTGTCATCCACCGCAGTGACCTCATCACAATAGGTAGTCAATTTGTCAAAAGAGGCCCAACAGATGACAAGATGCTAAGATTATGTTACTGGAGTGTGAAGAGGAAGAAAGAAAGACACGCATTCTGTCTAATTAGAGTCCTGACAGTGGAGACAGTTTAGATAAAATAGGTTTTGCCTGCCATTCAAGGAACAGTAAATGATATGTGAAATAAGAAGTGAGAAAAATGTGTTATGACAGATGAACTCAGTGCCCGATGAGTAGTGGGGGGGGGTTGGGTTTACAGACTGCACATTAAGACGAGGACGTGTCTGGTAAACTCACAGCTTCCAAGGAAAACATCGTTTTTGGGGACAGCAATTATGTACATAGCAAGGGAAATCATAACTGAACATCCAGTTTAAACAGCAGTAATTGATATTTTATGCATATAATTCCAATTTATCTAATGACAATGTGAAAGGTGTCGCTGATAGTGATGAACCTACAGAGAACTGTCACCTGAATCTGCAGCTCTACTCCTCGTTAATGAGCATTTTAGTAACTTTCAGCTCATTGTTTAGGTGTCAGGTTCACAACTTTACCAATTTGGTTCACTCAAAACAGCAGGCAGCTGTTTTCAGAGAAAGCTGTAAAAAGGCTGTACACTTCCTGCTCAACACTAAATAGCAGACAAATACAGTTAGCTAGCAGCTAAAGAGACAGATATTTCCCTCAGGAGTTGGAAAAAGAGTGAATATTGGATTTACATTCATCAGGTGGGCTCAAAGACAACTCTAAATGATTCAACGTTGCTTTGTAACTGCATGACAATGCAAAGAGGCAACGGTTTGCTAACAATTTTGCCATATCAACCTAGTTCCTGAAGTTTTTGATTTACATGTGGGGAGGTTTTCATGTGACATTGTGTCATTACGTTCAGCAGGAATTTGGTTTTTCACCTGGCTGAGGTGAAGCCAGCTCTTTCTGTGATTAAATCTAACGAGTCATCTTTTAGAAGCAAATATTTTTTTGTGTAAAATCTTTACCTGAAAAGAAACTTGAGCTGCTAATTAAATGTATTGGAGTATAAAGAAGTTAATAAGTATTTTATTTAAAGTAATCAATTATTAAATAGTTGTTAATTATAAAGTAGCATAGAAAAGAAATACTCCAGGTACCTCACATTTGTACTTTAGTACTGGAGTAAATGTCCTTATTTATGTTCCACCACAGTTTTTCAAAACTCTTCTGTAACAAACTGACTGAAGATATGAGTGATTTAAAACTTTAATGGAGCATCATATGTAATATGCTGATGCTTTAATGCACTGGTTCTCAATGTGGGGATCAGGGACTCATAAGCTGCCGCAAGACAATTAGAGAAAGAACAAGTTAAAAAAATAACAGTTTTTATTCCTTGTGCAACTTTGGTACAGTTTGAAACTGCTTTTCTCTCTACAGATGATGCATATCTACTGACCGGCCTGAACATAGAGGAGATTTACCCAGAAACAAGTAGTTTTATCACATATGATGGATCAATGACCATACCTCCATGCTTTGAGACAGCTACATGGATCCTGATGAACAAGCCTGTGTACCTCACACGCATGCAGGTGAGCCTAAGTCACTAATCCACAACTCCAAAAATTCAATGGGAATTGTCTGTCTCAGCTGAAGATTATCTCTTTAACTACTGCTCTGCCAGAGAAACATGTCTGCCCAGCACCAAGGCTTTAACTCCAGAACTTTCTCAGCTCTTCTTTTGTCTAATCTTCCATACAGTTCTGCCTGGAAAGTAAAATGATGCAGTGGATCAAAATGCCTGGCTCACATTTCCATTATTCTTTGGCCAGCTTTTTCTCAATGGCTTCTCTTCTCTCTCCCCGTCTCTGTCGTCATCTCAAGATGCACTCCTTGAGGCTGCTGAGCCAGAATCAGCCATCTCAGATCTTCTTGAGCATGAGCGACAACGTCCGCCCAGTCCAGCCGCTGAACAACCGCTGCATCCGCACCAATATTAACTTCAGCATGCAGGGCAAAGACTGCCCCAACAACAGGGCTCAGAAGCTCCAATACCGAGGTAGAAACTCACTCACCCAGCTGCCATGTTATCTCTGCCTTCTCCATCTCATTTCTATTTTCATATTCATTTCTTTTTTATAGAGGAATTATGTCTAATCATCCATCTGTATTTCCATCGGGCAACACTATTTTGCAAATGACATTAACAAGTTTTCTCAACATTTTACTATAAGGGGAAATTCAGGTTTACTACAACTTGGGTCTTATGTTCATAGTTGACCATCATTTTGTTTATTTGTTTGTACAAAGTATTTTCAGAGACCTGAGAGCACAGCAACACCACTACTAATGACTCCCTGCTTGAGAGCGATATGTAATATGCATTCAAGCACACAGGTTGATCAGGTAGGCTGTAAAGAAGCCATCAGTTTAGCCAGATTATCTAAACCACTTTAGTTCGAGTAGATGGGGTAATACCATGCTGATTACATGGATATAAACATAGTGATTTTAGCTAATAATAATGAGTAATTCCTGTTGTGTTCCCATTGTATTACCCCTATTATCATGTCACTGCTACAACGACAGACAATATGGATAATAATTTTTGACGTGACGCTGTATTCTGGCTATATGGAGCCCCAAAACTGATGAAAAGGCAATAAATCAGAAGGTTCAAAATGCTATAATATCATCAGTAAATAATATATTTGAATAAATGATTAAAATGTAGTGCAAAAGGAAGCACAGACCTTTATACTTTTAGGCTAATGTGAACAAGTCAAAAAAAGGAAAATTATGGAGTGAGAAATAGTGAAAGATAAATACAAGAATAAAATGCATTAACATAGTTTTAGTTTATTTTATCTACTGACTACTGACTGAAAGAAAAAAAAAGAACGAAAATGATCCACTGGTTTCTTAAATTTCTTTTCGTAAAATTCCTATAAAATGAATTTTTACATACAACTGCACGAACTGTTTTGTTTATTTAGTTCGATTTTTGACTCATCCGGACCACCATGACATGGCAGTCATTTTACTTTGACATCAAGCTCAGGGTGGGAAGCTCAAACATTATTGAAAGGATAACGTCGCACTGACGGGTTCCAGGTTGCAAGTCATTTAAATGTTGGGAGTCTGAAAAAATCGTTCTCATTTCACTGATTGCTGATTGATCATCAACTGAAAAGACAATGGACAGTGAAAATCCATGGGGACATTGGGGTACAGCCATAAGACTGTGAATATGGTCTATAACATTTTACTGCCTTTTGCTCTGTATGACCAACCTGGGGGTTTGTTTAAAACCAATCAGATCATCTGCTTGTGTTTCTTACCCCATCAGACTTCTTTTAGTGGTGTCACTCTGTGTAATGGATGGAAGTTCCTATACAGTAATGGTACTTTGAAGGCATCAGCATATGCCACAAGACCTCAAGGTAACGGAAGTTAGGAGGGTGTGTTTTTTTTTGTGTGTGTCCATGGTGTTGACACTATAACGGCCCGGCAGTTTGTTCATTAAATGCAGACATTACATGGTTTTCAGAAGAGGAATTGATCCACATATCAAAATTTAATCCTAAATTTAAGTTTGCCAGCCTGAGAGAATGGCTGAAACGAAAGCAAAGATTCTCATTCTTGCAAGTCCCTGCGGGCAAGTCAAGGTCTGCTCGTTCATCAATGCCATGGGCAGCAAAGTTGAAAAGAAGAGGAGGAACACAGGAAAGACTACAACACCACTTTGAAGAAATTCGACGACTACTTCATTCCAAGATGGAATCTACTACATGAAAAGGTGTCCTTTAATCAGCAGACCAAGCCACCTGGTGAGAATAAAGAAGAATACATAAGGGCTCTATGTGAGCTAGCTGTGAGTTTGACGACAAAAGAGATGAAAACATGCCTGATAAACTGGTAGTGGGCATCAGAAATAAGGATTTGTCTCAGACGTTGATACTAGCACAAGTTATCCAGCAGGTGCACCAGTCTGAGGAGATTGCTGAAAAAATCCTCTTACAATCCAACCCACCGGAGCTGCAGGTGCCTAATGTTAATGTTGGGAGACAGCAAAAGGAGCAGCGCAGAAAAGAAGCACAGCATGAGAGGCAACATCTCTAAGAGGCCCAGAGCCGCAGTGAGTGTGGCACCCAGGACTATGATGAAAAGGAAATACCCTGATTTTAAGAGTACATGTAAAAAGTGAAAGTGAGGACACTGGGCATGAGTATGTAATTCCAAAATACTGAACAAAGTCACAGAGAGAATGGGACAGTTTAAGTTTCTGGAGAAAGTGAGGCAGCAAGTCGAGATACTCTCAACATTGGAAATGCACCCCTAACCTTAAAGATAGACACAGGGGCAGATGTGACTGTCAAAAGTGAAAAGACATTCCTGACACTCCCTAAAGCCTATGGACACTCATTTTGTTGGCCCATGCGTCAAGTTCAGAGTTATTTGCTGGTTCATAGCTAATACTGTCTACAGAGGCAAAGAATACACGTTTTCCATGTATGTGATGAAAAGAAACCGCAGAAGCAGATAAAATGGGTCCGGCCAAGAAAGAGGAGCATGTCAGCACTGTGTTCAGACTCTGCCGCCTGCTAAAGACTGAGCCTGTTATAGATCTTACAGCTACGAGTGGCAACCAGTAGCTAGATCATAGAAAACCTTTGTACTGTATGGTATTCCAGAAGAGCTAGTAAGCGATAAGTGACCTCCACTAGTTCAGTGAGAAGTATGATTTTTTTAACATTTAGTCCACATTATTCCCAGAGTAATGGACAGGCCAATAGGGCTGTACCTGTAGCAATAGGGATTCTTTGTTAGGAAGATCCCCTCCTGGCTGTGATGACAGATAATGCCACACCTTCTTCTTCTACTGGAGTCAGTCCTGCAGAGCTGCTGATGGGTCGGAAAATCTGGACAACATTATCCACCCTGTCTGAGAACTTAGACCCATACTGACCAGACAAGAAGAAATCAGGCAAGCAGATGCAGCTGCCAAGCAGAAACTAGCATACCTCTACAACCGCAGGAACAAGCTGAGAAATCTACCTTTGCTGAACCCAGGAGACAGTGTTTTCATGAAACGGGACAGCACCAGGTATTGTCCAAGGAGTCAGTCCCTTTTGTAAATGTTAAATCGTGGCCAGGCGGACGGTACAGATAAAACCAATGTCATCTATTGAATGCACCTACGGTACCAACACACACACAGAGCAGGTTGCTGTAGAGGTGGCTGGCTGGAGCAGCTGTCACTAGCAGGACAGCTACTGTCACTCACTGTGACCGAGTGAGTAAACCACCCCTTCAGCTGCACTCCCAATAAGAAAGAAGGACAGAAAAAAATCAGTGTTAAAGTTGTGAGATTGCATCTTTGAGGCGGAGATGTAATGAATGGAAGTTCTGTACAGTAGTGGTACCTTGAAGGCATCGGCATATCTCACACAACTTCAAGTTGCGAGCGGTAAGTGAGTTAGGGGCATGTGTTTTTTCTATGTTCGTTGGGTTTACAATGTAATGGGTGGGCAGTTCATTAATTAAATGCCACTCACTGCTTCAGAGTGTCCTCCCACTTACGTTAGCTGTCAAGCAGACACCCTGTGTCTGAGGAATAATTATTACCAGTACCCATAGAATGGTGGCCAAAACCTACACAAACAAAACCCAAGTTGTGATAAATCAGAATAAAACTTTAAAATACATTGCAGGGTAAGGTCTCACCTCAATTCTCTATAGAGGCATTAATTTACTAAACTCAAAGCTGTAGCAGTCCCTGCAGCTAATATCATTTTGAATTCAAAACTATTTTCATCCAGTAAACTTCTGACAAGCAACTGAAAAGATATAATTTTTGGTCAGTGAGCGTGATAAATTATTACTTACCAAACTCTCAGCTTCAGGAGGTAATATTGCTCCCGAATGCCCCTGAAGTAATTTGTTTTAGATACGACATCCACATAAATTCCAGGGGATTATTTCTTGATCTACGCTCGCCATTATAATTAATAAACTTAATATCAAATTTGAGTGCTGAGCTGGGACTCAGCTGAAGGTTGATAAAATGTGGAGTGCCGACTGATGTGCTAAAGAGAAGGAGGGAAAAAAGAGGTAGTAGAAAGTCAGCTGGCTGGACAGTCAGAACACCTGTTTGGCACTGACTGACAGATCTGGCTTTTGGGAGGCAGAAAACTGGCGTGTCACAGCTCACTGCAACCTAGGAGGTGTTGCTGCAGTCTGTCATCTCCTCTCCTCTGTTTCAGCCAACATATCATGGGCTACTGCGGCATAGAATGTTGAGTTTCACTCCTGAAGCATAAATATGTAAATGGAGGAGGTAGCCCCAGTCCCTGCTATTCTTTTTTTTTTTTTTTTTTGCTCAGGATTTACTGCCCTGTGGCCAACACATGCCATGATTGTCTCTCTGTCTGCATCTCTCTCTCTCTCTTTCTCTGTTCTGCTCTACTCCACCCCCTCCCCCTTCAAAGATGAAATTCTTATTCCGTGCAGCAGTTGTGGGGAGATTTCATCCCTCTCCACCCGCCTCAGACCCTCCTGATCGCCAAATAAACGCATTCACCAGAGACCCTCTGAGGGCAAACACAAACACAGTGAAGCAGACTTGCTTATTTAATTGTTCAGATATTTAAAGACCTTCAAGATAAAGTGGAGAGATGGGGTGGGGGGTCTCATTAAAAGGGAAACTACATCTGCTTGGTGATTTGTGTAAGGTCAACCTTTTGAGCGGGAGCAGCAAGACACTCTCTTCCCCTCCCCAGAGAGGTGATCATCAGGGTAGCTGAATGGGAAATCAGGAAGGCTGGGGAGCCCATCATGCTGTGCAAATGTGTGTGTGGGTTTGTGTGTGTGTGTGTGTGTGTGTGTGTGTGTGTGTGTGTGTGTGTGTGTGTGTGTGTGTGTTTACTTTTTTATTTTCAGCACCTGATTAAAGAAATATGATTATGATAACACACTCCAGTAAATTCCCTCTCACATAACAGCGAGGCACTTTTTAAAAATCGAATTACAATGTTTACTCATGTTCTTGGCACCTTCTTGCCTTGTGTATAATTTTCTGTCAAGGCTGCCACTCAAAACATAATGCTGCCAATTCACCCCCCCACCACCCCACTCCCACCCACCCACCCACCTGCCACCACACATCCAGGCACATTCACTCAAGTGCCATTACTTTAAAGTTGTATTTTATGGCTAAAGATGAAATATGGTGTAGGGTAGGGTGGAGGTGAATAATGCCAGAGACCAGTTGAACTGTGGAGAGTGCTGCATATATAAATCAGAATTCTCACTCCTGTCCTTCTCCTCTCTTCCAGTGAACGAGTGGTTGCTAAAGTAGCCTCCCTTGGATGAGCATGGAGATGAGTGTCAGAGATGGAGAGTGGGAGCAGGAGCGGGACGAGGCGAGGGGCAGGAGGGGAGGATGGAGGATGGAGGAAGCAGAGATGTGAAACCGGGCTTAAGGCTGCATCTCATCAATTACTTCATGGCATTGTATAAAGACAAACAACACTGGACATTATACGAATTAAGGAACTTTGCACTGCGAGCAAAGAGATTCTTTTCATACATTGAGAACAGTTTGAACCCTTGATTTAACACATGCTAACAAGCCCTTTCCCCCACTGTACAACTATATCTATATGGACATTTTGATACCAATACTTTTTTGGGAGAAAACCAAAAAAAAAAAAAAAAAAAAAAGAGACACGTGGAAAGAAACTAAAAAAAAAAAAAAAACGTGGAAGCATTTATTTGATAGCCTCCCAACCAATAGGACAACGTTGGGACTTTAAAGCCTTTGTACATAAAATTGTTGCTATCAGTGGGAAAATCCAAGGACTAAGTCACTGCCCCCATCCTGCCAGTCAAGACGAAGTGGTCAACAGCACTCACACGGACGTTTCATTACAGTCACCAACCAGGCATGCGATCAGCAAAACCAACAGAGAGGGAGCACAGCCTTACCGTGTCATTTTCCAAAACTAGAGTCATGTCATGGGAGATAAGCAAATATTTACAGGCTTTCTTACGGCCTCAGAGCAACCAGTGTCTTGGCCTCGTTTGTACATATTATAATTATCAATATTGCAGAAAAATGAATATGTAAAGAAAAGTAATGAATTAACATTCAAAAGATATATAAAGAGGATTTTAAAAAAAGACAAAAAGTTGAGAATTTTAAAAGCTTGGCAAATTTTGAAGTCTGGAGCAGTTCTCAGTCTGAGCTGATGCCTTTTTTTTCTGTTTTATTGTTTACAATGGTCATACACTGTGTTTGAGTAATGTTATCAGCCCAATAAATGTGTCTGGAAGTTAACTTTGCAAAATGCTTCACTATATGAGGATCTGACTTATTGTACCTGTTTTGTACTGTTCCACATTAAATGTGTTGATATGTCAACATTCCTCCTCAGAGGCATGCTCAATAACACTGGCATCACAGCGAAAGCAATGCTCACAGATAAAGCAGATATCAGGGCAGTGTTTGCTTGACAGAGCCTCTAAATGAATGGCGTGGGATTGCCTCCTGCTGAAACAGACGCAGTGTTGCAGTCTGGCTTTCTTTCCATTGTTTGCGTGACACAGCTGAAGCTTATCAGCCATGAACAGACGAAGCTCTGTCAGGCTTGCTTGCCCGTGACCTGTCATAGTCTTTCAGATCACATCAGCGGTCATGAGGGGACTAGGACGAGAGGACCCTCATCCACAGGGAGCAGAAAAAAAAATTAGACCACACGACTTTGTGGGTAACTGCATTAAGATTTTATGTCATTACATTGTTGGTTTTCTAGTCTGCAACTCACTGAGGCTGCACATTCATGTTCTGTTACTCCTTACAATATTTAAAACTGATCCACTCTCAGAAACTACCATATCTTGTTTAGTTAATGCATTTTGATGACAGATCAGCGCTTACCTTGGTGACAAATACTGTGCACTACATCTACTGTTATTAAAGCCACCTCATATTTTGGTGGTGGGTTGCTTTTAATGTGAACTAGCTATCAATGACCTAGCTTTGAATCCTGCGGTGGAATGGTGGACCCCGCCACTAACAATAGAAAATACTATATAGAAAGGTAATTATGGAATGTACAGTAGTAGTATCAAAAGAGGGTTTGATTTCATAAAAATGTTGAGGTTTATAAGTTTAATGCCTCACTATATTGCAGAGAGACTATGTCGAATGACATGTTTAAAGGCAATAGTGTACAAATGGGGATAACAATGGACTTTTCCTCACAGTCTCTCTTTGATTTATGGTGTTGCACTTCGTTGTCACTCACAAAAGTGATTGGAAATAGCAGCTCCAGACTTCCGCGCCTCTGCACACCTGGCCAATCACTGCATAAAGTGAGCATGAATTCCAGACTGTTTGAGAAAATTAGAAAATTTGATGGATGCACCTCCCCTGATGCCCGTTGGAAAGTGGGGTTCAGACACTTCACTATAAGCGTACTGAGGACTTTATCACCCAATGTCACTGGCCAACCTCACTAATGCTGTTATCTTTAAATGGGAACAAATCCCTACAGGGAAGTTCCAAAATCTTTTGAAAAGCCTTTCCAGAAGACCTGAGGATGTGATAGCAGCAGATTGCTCATGATTGTGTCCATATACTTTATTCAAATGTTCACAGTCTTCAGTGCATACAGGTATAAACAGCACTCCCTGTCTTCATCATAAAGACGATCCCAAAATGATTATTTCATTTTATGGTTGGAGACCAGGCACACCAACCGAATACCAAACTATTACCATCTATAAGAACTTAATAGTGCAAATTTGGACGCATTGTCAGGGTGATTTTACTATCTTTTGCATGCATAAGTCCTGACTTTCTTTTTATGATATTCCTAACAGGGATATTAGTTTTATTTCATACAGCTAGGAGCCAGTAAAACTGCAAAAACAGCCTCCTTAGCATGCCGTAAGGGGCTACTAAATCTTATTTAAAACCTTCATTGGTCTGTTTTTCATTGCAGAGGTTTAATGTTCCAAGGTGGTGTACAGTAAATGCCTTTTCAGAGAGAAAAAAATCCTGTGGTTGTCATTGGATCCTTGAGATTTTGGGGCTGTTTTCTGATAAATGCTCAAAATGCACAAATTTGAAGAGATTCACCACAGTAGGAAATATTTATCAAAAACAATCGAAATGATCAGTGGGTATTCATTTAAACTTCACATATGAACATGAACCATGCCCTGATCGTGAGAGATTTTGCATCCAGCCTGGCCTTATGTGTAAGTGATTCACCCAGCCCTGCATTTTCTGTCAACAGGGTCCCGCTGCATCGATCCCTCTCTCCCTGCCCTCCTTCATTATCTCCCAATCAATTCAGGATGCCTCTTCTTGTAGCCCTGATGTGGAGAGAAATACTGCCTTAAAGCATGTGGGAGTGTGCGCGCACATGTGCATTTTCCGTTTACTATCTGATCTGTGCTTTTTTTCTACAGATCTGTAATGAAAAGATAGCAAAGAGAGGAGGCTGAGGAGAGAGTGCTCAGGGGCCACCAACGCCCAAGGTTATGGAGGCCATTATTCTACCTGATGTACGAGATGCAGGATTGAGCCAAAGCTAGAGGATGGATAATAAATACACCAAATGATTCAATGCTCCAACCCCCCAACCACCTACTCCAGCTCACCCTTGCTCCACCACATCCTAACAAATAATCAGTTCAACCCTCGTGACTCTGCAGTAGATCTCTCCAGACTCGGCCGCTATCTGGCCCTGCCAAAAGGAATGAACGTTACAAGGTGTGTATAAATTGCTGCACTCAGATGTTCAGGGGGACATTTAATGATATTACATTAATAAGAGTGTAATAAGGCAATGGCACGCAGGGAGCTACAGTGGAGCGGAACAGCTGCTGAGCCAAATCGAAAATGTGCAAATCTCTGTATGTGTGTCAACTCTGGAGACACACCTGTCCAGATGTGTTTGCAGCAGTGGGGCTTTCAATCAGCCCTGCTGCTGTGGAGTCAAACTTTTTTCCTTGATTCAATTAGGGGAATACTTGAGTCAGTGCCTCTGGAAGTGAGGGAGTTTGATATCAATTACACCAAGCCTCATTTATCGAGAAAAATTGATCGGGCATTTATGCTCTTTTTTCTCACCAACATCTGTCTGTTACACGCATTTATATCAGGGAGCTGCCCAGTACAACCACAGTTGGTCATTAGGACAACTGACAGTTAAGTGTCTTGTCCAAAGGCAGCTTGATTACAGTGGCTGAGAGAAGAGCTCCCAACCATTTCTAAGCTCAGTGCTTGAACCTCAAGAACCTCTGATGATTCTATACAAGATATTTTGTCTTATTGTGTTTTTTTCTGTTCTTTCTTTGGCTTTATGGAAGCACGATAGGAGTACTTCAATAAACAAAGCCATTTACCGTCCGGCTGTTATACCTGTCAACACCTAATCTGTTGTCAGTAAGTTTTGCGATGGGTGCCAAACCCAGGTTACAAAAATCATTGAACTTTGCTGACATCCCCGATGCTACATCCGTGTTTTTCTACAGTCTGCAGAGATGTTTGTTTGTTTCTGAGAACACCGTTCTTTGTGGAAGGGAGAAACAGGATTTATGCAGTCTTATTTTTGAAAATTACAAGCATTAAGGGCTGAGTTATGCTTCAGAAGAATAAGATAAAAGCCGTGTTGCCTGAGCACACTGCAAATCAAAGGTGTTTATAGTTGTTCCGAAAGGCTACACTGTGGAAGGCAAAGTGACTCTCTAAGACGGAGTCTGGCATCATGGAGAGATGGGAAACGTGATATCATTCAAATATGGGGATTATGGTACCACAGTCTCCCCTGGAAGACACTCATGTTGCACTTGGTAGCTCACATGAAATGTGACAGAAACTGTTGTCAAGAATGAAAAAGAGAGAGAAGTTCAAACCCTCCATTCGGTCGCCCACACCAGTCACACTGTGAAGCGGGAGCAGATGTCAGATGTCAGTTGTTCTCTGAAAGGAAGTGCCAGATACAGCCCTGACAGTGGGAAATGTGTCTTAAGAATACTACTGGCATGAGACAGATGCTTACTTATAAAAGAATGTTGTATGGTTATAAATTACACACTATCAAGGTATTCCAATGTGTGACTTGTCTTCTTCAATAAATAGTGATGAACCTCCAATAACTGAACAGGATTGACAGATAAAGAAAAGGATGGATGAATTGACGGATGTGTGTTAGTGTCATATTCAGTAGCAAATGTCTCAGTGCTTATCCATAATGCATAAGTGCAACTTGAAAAACAGCATTTAACAAGATAAATATGCTATATTTAGAAGTGTTGGGTACACTGCTGTGTACTACTTCCACTGCAATGCTTCCTTGTATAATTACATATTCATCAGGCTTGTTGAGATGACTTGCTAGTGAACTCCACCACTGTTTAGAAACAATTAACAAGAAGATGATATTTCAGTTTTGATTGTATGAATTTTCCCCACTCAAAGATTTCATGTGGATTGACGAGTGCGGATGAGCTGCATAATCTACTTATTCTGTAATCACCATCCTCTTCTCAGGCCTCTGAGAGCCACAGAACTCCGCCTGGACGAACATCACACTGTCTCACAGGATGCTAATTAATTTTACCATTCATGTATTCTCACTCCCTTTGCAGCTGGGTGCTATTCAGACTTCTCTTTATCCTCCAAGACAGCCTTATTACATATATGGTTTCCTTAATTTGTGCATAGTGAACTCCGTTTCCATGGTGCAGCTGCCTGGTGGTGGTGTGGCATCACATATTCAATTAGCTGGGACCCAAATTTTAGAAAGCAGAGAATCTCTATTGCAATGGAAATACATTAAAACAGCCATGGGCATAGATTTCAAAATACGAATATGAATTATGAGCTCATACAACCACTGAATCTTTTGTGACAAATGTAATTATCCCTGACACACACACACACACACACACACACACACACACACATATACATACACACCAGTGTTGTGATCTCAGTCAGCAGCTCCTCTAATGTGGTGCCCTGTACGCCCAGACAGGTTGTCCGAAGAATGGCAGCATGTGAGTTGTTGACAGTGTGGCATATTTGAATTCCATCAATTGGAGTTTATTTACATATTATAAATTCATACCATGGTGTGAAATAAAAGATGTCTTCAGCAGGGACATGAGGCCCTGTGGTGCAATCCGAGGTTAGAAAACATTTAGGATATCTGGCCTGGAATAATGTCATTTTTAGGGCAAGAATGATGAATACAAATTTATTGAAGCATCACAGTCAAAACCAATAACAACAAATGATAATTGCATATTATGACTGTAAAAAAGCATCCAATCATCAACCAGGACCCAGTGTATTGAAAAGCAAAACTGAGTCTACCAAAACTGTCCTGAATGTTTGACTTTTCCACAAAATGCTGCCTAATTGATTTTTTTTTAAATGTGAACTCACTATATTCATTGTTATTCTTATATTTTAATGTTGAAATAGTCTATACATGGGCAAATGGTGATCAAGATTAATCTGAACAGCTTATAAAAAGGCAATGAGAATGCCGAGCTTACATGTTTCATCAGGAGTCATTAATAACACCATCAAGCACACCATGTTGAGGAAGGTAGTTTAAAAACACGCACACAAAGGGCATCCGCTTAGTGCATGTTGCCGTCAGCCACCATCAGTAATCAATACCAACACGCTTTGTTAGAGTGTAAACCATTAATCAAACTAATAACTAATAACACAGTCAAGGAACGTCTGACAACCATATCATACTTTAGCAGTAAGCAAGTGTTTCTGTGGTGGTGCCTCTATTGTTTAGCTGCACTGTTTTAGTGAGGGACAACTATGAAATGAGAGGCGAACTGTTTCCAGAATTAAGATTTCTCGCTAAAATACGGGCTGGTTGGTGGGTCAGACACACACTGAATTAAACACTGACTCTTGACACTATTAATTCAAAGTAGCGTCAGGGGAAAAAATAGGGTACATCCCCTGAACCCCTGAGTGTCGATAGTGATTTTATTGTGTCCTTCAGGATTTTAACGCAGGGTGCATACCATCAACATCACTGTAAACTGAATAAGTGGCAACTCAGATCTCACTCTTTATATGTGTCTAGCTAACACTACGCAGGAATATGCTTGTTAACCTTAAAACACTGCACTTACACTTACACCATACAGTGTTTACATGCTTGTACTTATCATATAAGGATGGTTAAGGTTAATTGTTAGCTAGCAAGTTAGCTGTTAATGTTCACGAAGTTCAAGAAATCATGCGCTATTGTTGATGCCCAGCATGATGACGGACACGGTGGGAAAAGTGTTTTGAATGAGGAACTCCACAACTTTATTTTAAGGGCACGACCAGTTCAAGATAGGGCGTTCCAGACTGGTCATGTGGTAGAATAGGCATCACAGCCACACCCTGGAGATCCACAGTACTGACTGTTTGGATGTGGTATATGGCCTGCCCTGGTCTATTAAGGAAATTTTGTGTGTTAGGTCACCTGTGACAATGCATTCATTCCATTCAGTCTGACCACAAGAAATTAAATGGTGAAAAAGAGTTCATATATAATAGTGAGGATTCCCATGGTCATTGAAACAACCTGACAAAAGTGCATACATGTCTGAAGTTGGTCACCAAAGAATTGTTGTTGCTTCGCCTGTCGAGACCTTGGATGCGTTTGGTAGGAAAGATCTATTTCCTAATTTGAGATCTGTTTCTCCTCCGCTGAAGTCTGCTAGTGATTTTAGTGGTCAAAGCAATCTCATTACAGCAAACCCGTCTCTGCTTAGTGCGCTACACTATCATCTCGGTTTCCCTGTTGTCTGTCATCTTCAGTTAATATCCGGTAATGCGCTTGCATCCGCTGCTAGCCCGTGATACAAGACTGCCTGCAAGTCATCGCCTTTGATTTCTGACTCCTTGTGGTGTGTGTATAAACTGGGGAATATTTCTAACCTGTCAGAGAAATTCAAGACAGTATTTGAAGATATAGCAAAATCACCACACAATACAAGACACTCAAGTCTTTCTGCCCAACAAGCCAGTAAGGCACGATGCTATTGCCTCAGTCAATGACCAATATGCTTCTGTGCTGGACAGTCTAGTAGACAGCTTTAGGTACAACAGATATATTAACGAAGGCCAATGCTGGTTGTTGGCCCTCTATATACCAGCTTGTTTTATTGCCACAGTAATTCTTTATTCTTGACTCTACTCTTGACCAAAGGCTTGAGACTTGGCTTGGACTCGTGCCCCCGAAATTTAAGACTTGTTAAGATCTCGCCTACACACACTAAATAATATAAGAACACAAAGTAACTTTGAGTACAACTATTTTGATTAATTTCATATAGGCTATTTCTAGACTTTTACTTCAAAAGGATTGTTAAATAGTAATGTTTACTTTTACTTGAGTAAAGAGTTTCAGGACTCGACCTAACATTGTCATTGTCTACTGACTTTTTCCAAATGTTAACACCACCTTTTTAAGGCTGGTAGTGGACAAAATCAGAGTGACACTGACTCATTAAAGATTTTTACTTTGAAGAAGTTAAATTATATTTTCAAAGGAGGCTACACAGGAGAGTCAATCTGCAGGACTGGCAGACATCTGACAATTATCACTTTCATGTGTAAATTTTCAAGGCAACTTAGAGAGTCATTCAGACATAGGCTATTTATATTGAGGTGGCACAGTGGACGGTGGTAACACTGTTGCCTCAAAGCTAGAAGGTCCTGGGTTCGATTCCCGCTGTGGGTGCCGGGAGCGTGTCCTCCACCATGCCTTCAGTGCCTGCTGCTCGAGGAAAAAGGGGCCTTTCTGTGTGGAGTTTGCATGTTCTCCCCATGTTCACCTGGAGTATCTTCCTTTAAAAAAACCTCACCAAAAACATGCAAGAAGATCACCACCTGACCAATGGTGACATGAAGGAGATGGGTCCCTGGGCGCCACTGTCGGCTGGCAGCCCACCACTCCTGGTCTGCTGCAGAGGACGAACGACCAGGATGGGTCAAATGTGGAGGAATTAATTTCACAGAAGCATGGTGTGTGTGCATGTAATGTAATGCATGTAATGTGGAGTGATTAATGAAGTATGTCTCTTCTTCTTCTTCTTCTTCTTCTTCTTCTTCTCTTCTTCTCTTCTTCTAAATTGGTCTTTGTTTTGGGGGTTTTATTTTAAAGGTGCAACCTTTATATTTACACACCCCACATTCATTGTTCTGGACTGCGGAGGATGAGCTGAGGAGTCTCACAGCCTGAGGAAAGATGTCCTGTAGTCTGGTGGTACGGCACAGATACTTAAGTCACAGATAGTTAGGTGAAAATATCAATGCTGCTCGTGTGTATGTTAAGTACAGAGCTGTTTCTGTGAAGTGGTTAGCCTAGCTTAGCATGAAGACTGGAAGCTGGGGTACCAGCTAGCCTGGCTCTCTCCTTCATGTTGTATTAAAGCAACATGTGGGAAGATCAGAAAACCTTCAACTATTTCCAACAAGTAGCATTTACGCATTAAGATGGTTACTGCTAGCCTTGTAGTTACACCTTTTTAACAGTCTAATGAGCTACTTGTATTATTTCCTCTGGTTTGTTAACTAGTGAAACCACACCAAACCAACAGTGTATACCCCATTTTTAATTAGCTCAATCTAATGTAAAAGTGTCACTATAATGTAACTGCCAGTGATGGAGGCTTTGTACGATTTTGCCACAGGTTTCTTCACACTCATGTAGGTCTTTCCACCAAGTGGGAGATGTTATAGCTGGCTGATATTCTCAGTGTGTTACACAATACACATATCATATAAAAAAAAAAAAAAAAAAAAGTTTTTTCTGCTAAAAACTTGAATGTGTCTGCTTCAGTTTGAAGGTTCAGTGAAGCCGAACTCTGTGGCCCCTCCCTAACCATGATGTAATAGGTAAGACTCCGAGGTCTGTTACGTATATTGACCCCCTGATGGTGGCAACAGCTGCTGCACCAACTGTAAAAGCCGAACGCTGGCTAACTGCTCTCACACATAGCTGCCGGTGGCATTAGCATTAGCAAGACTGATCAGCGCTGACGGAAAGACAGCGGCGTCCATGAGTGAGATTTATTCCTCGTCAGTGGTGATAAACACAACACATGGGTCCACTGATAACTGATCTACATTCAGAGCTGAAGATATTTAAGGCTGTCAAACAGTAACGCTAACGATGATAAACAGCAGGGTGACGAAGATTTACTGATACTCTCCTCCAGACACACACAGCGGAGAGCCTCTCGTAGTACAGACACTGTCCCTCCTCCAACAGCAGGTACCCTCAGAGAGAGTCTCTCAGAGGGCCACACTGTAAGTGTGCTGAGTGACTGTAAAAGCTCCACCAGACTCACTGTCTCTCCAGCAGTCTGACAGAAGCTTCTCATGGCTGGTTATCTGTGGCTACCAGCTCAACATCTCTGGCCAAGCTAAACTCAGAGGTGGTCGGTCAGTCTCCTCGTTTCCCCTGACCCCCCAGCTAAGATTCTGATTGATTACACCTTCACCTTTGCCACTGTTAAAACATATTAACAGTGATGCAAACTCTGACATCTCCCTTTAAACATACAGTAGATATCAGTATATCCATACTTTACCAAAATCAGATGAGGAGTTGCCATGAAGGATTCATAGGCTGCCATAACTGTACATTAGACATACATTATAGCCACACAGAGCACTGCAAGGCTCAGAAAAGCCATTAAAATCCACCAGGATATTTGACCTTATAAAGTTATTCTAATGCCTTATGTGTATTTTATTACAACACCAGGCTTACAGGAACTCTCTTAAGAACATAATGTTTTATGTATGTGTTATATTGCGTCATTCAGGTATAGATATGGGCTTCGGGGAAAGAGATACTGTGCATATCAGATTCAGACGTCATCTTTTCTTTGCATCTGCCTCCACAGATGGTACTCGATATTTCCAGTGTCACGCCACATCCAGAGGGACAACCAGACCCGCCTGTAATGAAAACACTGGATCATCCCAATGGACTTGTGGAGTAACTACAGTCCAAAGTAATGACACATGTGTGGTCTGTCCTTCAAAACGATGCGTAAAACACACATAATGGGTTATTTCACACACTCGCTCCTGAGTCTCACACACACACACACACACACACACACACACACACACACACACACACACGTGCACAGACAGATAACAGCCTTTAGGTCTTTACAACAAGCCTGTTGTAGCATGGCGTGCCGTAAATTTCCTCCGATGTGTGTGGCTGTTTTAACAGCTCAGCGAGTGTCGCTGGCCTGCTAGTAACCAAAGGTATAAAGGCTGCAGTGGGGCAATGAAGCATGAAGGACTGCTGCCTATATTATGACCTTTCTCTCTCTCTCTCTCTCTCTCTCTCTCTCTCTCTCTCTCTCTCTCTCTCTGCCTCCCCTGCTCGCTTTAACCTGGTTTTATTTGCCACCAGATGGGCTGCCCTCTCTTTGCTGTTTAAATGGCTGTGGCCTGCAGCTACACAGAAAATGCACATCTCCTGTGTGCCGTTCGGCTTTGACACCTCTGCCGAGGATGGACGGAAGCGCGGAGCTCATTGAGCCGCTACACCTGAAGGTGTGTTTCGCTTTGTACAGACATTTCTCAGAAATCTAGCAGCACTGAAATAATCTTATTGTCACTGACACAAAATACTTTTATGTGACAGGTGTGACTGTCAGGGTCCTCAGCTCAGCCAGCAGTGTTCACATACACTGTAAATCCATATGTTTGAAGTATTGTTTGATCAGCTTCTTGTCTCCCTGTTTTCTGATGGGCTGCCTTTTTAATGCTTGTTAATGCAAAACAAAATCACCTCCATGTTTAACTGCTGTCTCGATAAATGAAGCATAATGTAAGCTTCCACAGCGCTAATTACACCAATGCAACAACATAGCATGACATACTCTGCACTATCATTAACTAATTATTTTTAATTTGCATTTTTTTTTACATTGAAGATTATACATTTTTTCATTTAATCCAAGCCTCAGTCGAAAGAAGAGTATTGAATAAGAGCCCCAACATTCAGCTCCACTTTTCACCTGACACACGTGCCACAAACCTGCAGGTGTAGGAACTTAAGTATGTAGCAAATGAGTGAAGGATGGACAAATACATTTTCCCAATAGGCTGACAGGATTACTTGTGATTCTCCTCCAGCATAGGTATTTTCACTCTGCCTCTGTTAGCAACCAGCCTTTATTTGTTTGTGTGCACACCAGCTATCATCTGAAACTCAGACATTATCACTTTTATTTGAGGAAAGAAAAAAGTCCACCGACTATGGTTGAAGTCATTTCATTGCTTATTTCTGCCTGCTGTTGTACTCACTGTTACAATATTTGATTCATGGCTTCAGAGGCCGCCTCTGGAACTCCTCTCTAGCCACTGTGATCTAAATACAGCGCTGCAGATTTGGCTCATAATGCTTAAAAAAATAATGGTGGATTCCCAGGAAAAGCTCAGAAGCTATGTCAGTTTTATAGGAAGATGCATTTAAGGACACAAAAATGGCTTGAAATGTGGAGATTTAAAACATTTTAAGCTTCAGTATATCTTTCAAGAAACAATATTGTCGTAGTTAATATTTCTTGTTTATCTTGTGTCTTGTTTAACTCACCAGGGAACTGCTCAGTGCGATGAGTCACAGACATCTAGGATTTAATTATTAGATACCACTTCATCAGTGCACTACCCAGCAGTCTGTTTCCTGATCGTGTTATGACAATACACCCAAATCCTGTACCTCTTTCTAATAAGACACCTGGCTTTATTAATGTTTGATAAATCACTGTAAGCCATTAATAAGAACAACAACTTGGCTGCAAGGTTGCAAAAAAGCTGAGGCTGGTGTTCATCTTGAAGCTACAATTATAACCTTCTGCTTTTGGCTTATTGGTCGTGAGAAACATGTAAAACCATCCTAATTTCTACTACTATTATCGTATGTAACAACAGAAATGGTGGTTAATTATTACCCTGCATGACTTATTAACATTTGCAACTGCACCAAAGATGGTTACGAAGAAAGTGAGAGGCCTGTGTGTATTTCTCAGTGTTTGCCAACATTTATAGCTGCCTACTGTTCCTCATACTGGGGACTGATAAAACATATCTAGTGTCTGCAGATTTATACCTGTCACAATAACTTACAAACAAAACATATATATAAGAAAACAAGAAGGAAATGTCTACATCCATATATATGTATTCTGTGTATGCATATACACTATATTTGTATTCACAGGAAGTAAAGCTTAATGTCTAATAACTAATAAGTGATCTGTAAAGCATTAGTTAATTAGGTGCTCTGAATTTATTCACAAAAATAGCTCCAAGTTCTGCTCCTTAGACAACAATGGGCGAGTTTTGCTTTCTAAACTAGCAGCAGTGGCTATACCAACCACAAGGCTACAGGGCTGAGATCTGAAGATTAAAAATGTTACTTCCACTGCATAGAAGAGGCCTCAGAACGTGACAGACACCATCCAGTAATATAAGGTTTACTGAGAGATCCACACTACAGCACAGCTCCACAGCTTGAGGTCAGCCAGTGGACAGCGTGCCTTAAAAAGGATGAATAATTAAGGCCATACTGACCTTAGTGTTGCATCGCTGCATTGCCAGCAGCATGAAAATAGTCTCTTGATTTCTTATTTTATTACCTGTTTCTCTGTTCTTTTTTTTTTTCTTGAAATCCAATTAACAGAAGGAAGGAGCTCTGTGGCACCACACGCATCAATTATTCATTGTGGGTTTTTTGCAGCGGATTCCTGGGAGTTCCTGTGAATATTAAAGACCCGGGAGCAGCCGACAGGCCAGATGTGTTAGATCGCTCTCATCTGACAGACCTCTGCGGGATTGAACCAGGTCCTCCTCCTCTGCTCACTTTCATTCTCTGACTCGCCACCTCTTTCAGGCAGCTGTGAACTCAGAAAGTTTACTCAGGTCTTGTTGATTAGTGATATAAACTGCTAAGGCTGAGAGACAGCTGGATCTCAAAATGAATGTGTACACTCCATTGTTATTTATGCTATTCAAAATGAAGAAAAAGGCTTTTTGAGTTTAATCGCTCTTCTGGCTCTTGCAGCACTGTGTTACAAATTGGTTTCTAAGCTAGAGGCTAAGTAACTGTCAAGTATGTCGCATGTCTGCATGCAGTGATGTTTTAAAATGTGCCCTGTTCTGCAGTGAATTCCAAATGGACATGGAGTGCCACTAGTTCATTATTTAAAGGGACAGTTCAGAGCACTACATGACTTTTGCATCTGCTACATGCTGGCTTGCCTCATGTCTGCCTCATGTGCTGGCTTGATTGCTGACCAGCAGTCTCTGGATAAGCCAATCAATTATGTAGCTGAGTGCTGGTCAGGAACAGCAGTTCCGTTATGTGTGGTTGGGTTTGCAGCTGTGGGCTTGTCCTGGCTGAGGCAGGCCAGCCCAGGGTCATGAACATTGGTACTGTCTCCTGGTCGTGCAGTCATTTGACTTAGTTGTGCCGATTTCTCATTGAGACAACAGCCTGAACAAGAAAAGATGCTAATAAAGACTTGCTAAAAGGACAATAAGGAGGAGTGGAATCGCCCGTACTGTAAGAGCACAGACAGCAAATTCAGAGTAATGTGAAATTCTGCTTTCTTTTACTAATTAATTCCTAAATGGTCTTATCGATGAAACTTAACACTTACTGCATTTATTCTACATTAAAAGAGAACCTCACCAATTTAGCATTGCGCTCCTCTAAGACTGTCTGACTCATGATGGACAGTTTTTGAAAAAGGAGAGATATCATCTTTTTTATTCCACACATTCTTCTTTCTTGTCAAACTCGACGCCTATGAGCTTATTTTACCTTATACTAATTTTATTCCTTAACTATCACATTATAAAATCCACATCAGTCAGCACTAGCACTCATTTTCTTTCCGTCTCTACATCATTAGTGGTTTTCAACGCTTTGCAGAATGCCTTGACTGGCAGAACACCTCCATATTTTCTATGCAGCTGCCTCAAATCAGTCTGTATTATCAAAAAGACATTTAAGAAACATTATTTCTTTAACTCCTTTAAGTTTTTCAGGCCAACAAACATATGTTAAGACAAATCTACCAACTATTTTGACTACATTAAGGGAAGGGTGCATGAGATCCAATGAATGTAGATCACAGTTCAGAGGGTATGTCTAAAGCAAGCTGGTGAAAAATGGATGCAGCTTGCTGCTGATGCTTTCGCTTCTTGAAATGTTTGTGTTGTTCGAACCCAGAACCTTCCTGCTTTGAGGCAGCAGTGCTTACCGCAGCACCACCAGTTCGTCCCTATTTATGCTTCTATATTCATGAGGCAGCGGTGCACAGCATTAAATACAGTCACAGGAGTAGCTCCAAGTATGTAGGACGTGGAGATTGATTTCTGGAGCACAGCTGCTGCACAGCTGGAAATGAGGTGAATTCTGTATCAGTTGTGAGAAATCAGTGTCACCTCTTCTCCCGGCACCATTGAAACTTCACCCAGAGGTCATGTCCTTGATGGAGGTGCATAGTCACTGCATAATAACAGGGCAACGTAAATCAAATTAACAGTGAAGGTGATTATTTGCTTGTTTACAGTGCTGCTCTGATTCTAAGAGAACTACTGGCCATTAAGAAGACCCATTCTGTGGCAGTGAAGAGCTAAACAGGTTGTTTCGGTTGGGGGGGCAGCCCCCAGACAGTCACTAATACTGAATATGGCTGCTCCCACAGTCCTCACACAGCACACGCTAATGGTTCCGGTTTGGATGACAGCTGTTTACACCACAGCCACATGTGCATTGACTGACAAGTGCTGTTTCTTATTCATCTGCTTGTGTGATTTATATCTAAATCAATTCTGTCCAGCATACTGACACTACCATAGATAAGGTGGTGGTAATATCTATTATGAACTGCAGCTTAGCAGTGGAACTCTGCTTCACACTATGTGCTTTATTAATCTAACAAGGGATACTGAGCACAATAATTCTATAATGGAATCAAGTATTTCAGAACAGCACAGCGGCACCGCTGCTGTTTGATCTTGATCCCTGACTGTGCCCATCTTTCTACTTTTGAACAACAAAGTTCATTGTGAGTTACCAAACTGACAAATGGGTACAAGGGAGATAAAAATATCAGGCACAAAGTCACACTGATGAAGATACCATCTGTCCTTACCAGCTGCATTGAAGTGCCTTTCAGCAACCTGAAAGCTTCTCCTGCAAGTTCCGTTTTTATACTGCCAAACTTTTGTTTTGTTGTTATGTAGTCTGATAATGGCCTTTTTTTTCAGTTGAGGAAATGTTATATTCTTGTACCACACAAAGGTTGTGGTGAAGTGTTCCTTTCCCATTCCTGTGGTCAGACAAGATAACAAGATGATAATCTATGTTAATATTATAGTGCAGCATTACGTGTCTTTCTGAATGTATTTCCTGTTGCAAATTGGTATTATATAAACGCCATTTTAAGGAGACAGGGCTGCTGTCAGACATGAAGCTGGTTGCATCTACAAAGCTGTTTGTAATATACATTACACTTCCACTGTATCAATGCAACATCAGTAAGATTTTCAATACTTTTTAAGGGCCTTAATAGTCACTATATTGATTCATCAACTTTTCCTACTTTTAAAGGCCTGCAGTCAACCTGCTTTAGCATTTCTGTTCTGCAACTTCTTGTTCAGCATATCAGCATATCTGCAATAAGGTAAAATCAGTCAGTACATCAGATTTATGTATCAGGCATGAAAATGGCTTTTCACCCCTCATGGCAGAGCTGGAACTGTAAGCCAGAGAGGGAAGTGAAACGTGTTACTGGAAGTTACTCTTTAAAAAAAAAAAAAAAAAAAACAAGATAAGTGAACATATAGTGTGTGAGCAAAGGGCATTAAATCTGAGTCTAACATCGTGTCAGTCTGTCCTTGGAGGCAGCAGAATGATATTCTTTATAATACTTTAAAATAAGTAAATGATGAAATTTATGAGAAAATGTATTAGAAGATCAACAAGTGAGAAGCCTTTCTCCTGCTCACGATGGTCATTAATTAAGGCTTTAATTCAAAAATAGGCTTTATAATCCATCAGTGATGAGCACTTTGTGCTCTGATAGATGTTTTCCAACCCACCAGTGTTCTCCGCCCCCTCCTGTGTACCCAATGCCATAATATGTATGTTGTAAAACGAGGATTAAAACTAAAAGCGCTTTCATGTTTCAATGAAGCCATTACAGCCTTTATATCTAAAGCCAGATGAAGCCTTTCTGAAATGGGCTTTATTTCTCATTTCAGTTAGGATGTTAGTCACCTAGTGTCTCTGGCTTGAAATAACACAAATGTGAAAAAAAAGGAAAGAAATTCATTGCAGCAAAGTTCATCTTAGCTGAATCCTAATGGCTCCTTGCATCACTGTCAGAAACCAACTGTTATTGAATTAGCTTGACCTGAAGGACAAATAGAGCCTTTATTTCCATCTGTTATCAAAGCGGATGAAGCTATGATTCATCACAGCATGAGAAAAATTGTATAAGACAATATAACTATAGCTTGTGTGATGAATTTACATACTTTTTTTTATATTCCAACCTAAGCATTTATGTATGAGCGTTATGTTTGTACACCTGCTACCCTGGCAACAGTACAAACACTGTATTTTTCTTTCATCATTATTCATTTGCGCAGTTGCACTTTCAGCTTGGGTTGCTGAGTAACTTACAATGTATTATACAACAGCAGAACTTCAATGGGATGAGAATGAAGTTGCCTTGAGTAGATGCCACTGCAAAGTCACGGCGAAGTCATGTTTGCACAACAAATCTATGAAGTGCTTCCTCTCCAAGGTTTGGCTGCTTCGTGCTTATTCCTTAATTTGTTGTGCATCTGCCCTCCTCTCCTAACCACATCTTTTATGGTCTTTTTTGAAGGTGAGACCAGAGCTTGTTTTCTTGCTTTGTTTTTTTAAAAAAAAATAATTTTATGTCAACTAGGACATTTATTTTATGAGCATGCTGTCTATATACCACCATTTATTCACTCATAACTCTTCATAGCAGCTTGATACGTTTCTGGCTGACAGTTCCGATAAAGTCTGTTCAAACCAGTGTTTCCACAGGGAGAGATGTATTCATCTTTTTTAAAGGTCCACACGTTCATCAGCAATAAAACCGTAGTCGTAAACTTTTCAACTTTTGTAATGTCTGATTCAGATAAACAGCAGACACACTCTTCTGCACCATACCTGAAAAAGAATGAGCGCTCAGCAGAGAAGCCAAAAGTTAGAGGCACAAATCCCTCAAAGACAAGGCGGTTCAGAAGTCTTTGGTGACCAGCTAATGGAAGATAAGGGATTCAAACACAATGCAGCTTGTTTTAGACAGGTAAGTACTAGTGCAATTGGCACCTGAGCTGTTCAGATCTTGCAATAAACTCACTAGCCAGGGTTGCATATGTATATATGGTGTCTTGAACTTTGTGTTAGTGAGGTCTGCTAACAACTTAACTTTATGAAACAGCAAGTATAAACCCATCCATGGCAATAGCTGCATCTTAATCATTCAGGGTCTCTCAGTCTTTGACTCATTTACTTAGACAACAGTGACTGCTAAATGAACAGGTACGAAGCTTACAATTACACTTAGCAATAATAGCATCATTATTACAAAATGTTGCAAATTTGGCTAATCATGTATGCAACTGCCTGTGTGCCTTATCACACTGAACACACCGGGGAGGGGGAGAACCAATGGATGGCTATGCAACTAAAAAGCATTTTCAATGGTGTTGTGGTTGGCCATTGTGGGCGTTGTGGTCATGCTAACCAGTAGCCACCCCTTGGCTGTGCCAAAGCTACAGAAAGACAACATTTACATCATTATTGGATCAGTTTACCAACCGCACTCTCTCACACAGTTGAATATTATACTTTGCATTATTATTCTTCGCATTATTGCTTCATTTTCAAGTAATTTGGTTTGTTGGCAATAGATATGAATATTAATGCACTTAGTGTGAGCAACGCTATTATGCATTCTGTGATTGCAGGATGTAAACGCTATATAAGTCACAATTAGCCTATCATTTAATAGGGATTGGATGTGTGAACAGGCCCTGCTGCTTACCAAAGTGTGAAAATGTACCTTGTCTGCTTGCCAAAATCTACCAGACAGCATTGCAATCCATGTTTCTTTAAGTGTGACTGTTTCCTTTGTTCAGCTTTTCAGACTTTCATTTAATTTACAGTAATGAATCCATGTAGAACCTGACTTGCTAAGGCCTGCTAACTAGTCACTATCTGCAACGTCTGCACTGTTTGATAACAAATTTCTGCACTTTTTAAGCATTTTAAACACCTGTCCTGAATCTTTTTCTGCATTACTCTGAAAGACACATTGCACCCTAACCGTAAAATAGCTGACTGTTGGTCCAGAAGATCCATCAAAGTAATAGAATGAGTAAATGTAAATGTGCAGCTCCATTTCCCATAACAGTAGCTACTGCAGCTATCAGAGACCAGCTCAATCTGTCCCTGTCAAACTGAGGCGGAGGGAGAGGGTAGAATAATATATTCAGTCAGGGAAATGGATAAGGGTGGTGGTTCCCATCGATGTGGGAGGGTGTGTGTACAGTTTGTGATTGCGCGCGTGTGCGTGTGTGTGTGTGCACATCTGAGACTGGAAAGCAGGGATCACACAGGTCTTTATCTGCTGGGCTAAACAACATAGATGTTACGTGTGTACAAGGAAAAAAGGAAGAATGCCTGTTGCAGTAACAGATTGGGGATGGAAAGGAGGGAAGATCAAGGCAGCTAGGATGTTTTAGTGCGAGTGTGTGTAAGAGAGAGAGAGAGAGAGAGAGAGAGAGAGAGAGAGAGAGAGAGTGATGAATTCCAGCACAATTAAAGCGAGCCACATCAAATATATTCTAAATGTCATCCTGTGAAAGATCCTCTGTGATATGAATGGTATGCACGGCTCTCATTCAGAGCGGACATATTTGCCCCAAGATTGTACTTAATTTGCAAGCCTTTAAAGATGTCCTCTGAAGGACGGGAGGCAAACAGCTGACCGCTTAGAATGGATTCCAAGAGTCGCTCGTTAGCCAGGGGTGACGATGAAAAACGCTGAGAGTACAGGATTGAATATAACTTGTCCCACCAGTTGGGTATGTTCTGTAATTTAGTACAGTTTTTGCTTCCAGTATTAACAGATGGGCAACTTTGATTCCTCTTATATCATATCCTACTGTGTAAACCTTAGCTGTACTGCTATTTCTAAACAAATTCAACTATAAAACCAAAAATTTAGCTAAAGGGTTTTACACGTTTCATGACTTTTTTTTCCCAATTGCATTAAAAATGCAAAGATTTTCAGCAAAGTCAGTTTACTTCAGTGGAATCATCACAATCATTGGATCCATTCATAGGGGCAAAGGAAAAAGCAGCTGACACAAAACTCAGATACATAGTTTACAGTTATGAGACAGTAGTCAGTGGTACAACTGTGTTTCTTGGATAAACTGTGTGAACTTGTACCACAACAACAAGCATAGTACTTTCCTCTGACGGACATTATTTGGGTTTGCCTTGGGAGCCTCTTTATGATGAAACTAATAATAATAATACATTTTATTCGTATAGAGCTTTAAAAGGTATTCATGGTCACTTTACATTATAAAAACAACTACAAACAGTGCAAGCAAATAACAGTATAGAATAACTACAATGATGAAGGACTGAGAAGGAGGGGGGGCGATGAATCATAGACTGAAAGTAGATTTAAATAGGTGGGGCAGCAATGGAGAGGGTCCTGTCCCCCCAGCTCTGATGCTCATTCCAGGATGTCAGAGGGTTGAGGAGGTTGGCACCAGCACATCTGGGGTTGCAGGTCTGAGTATGTCAGTGCAGGAGGTCAGGGAGGAAGGAGGGGGCTAGGACAAGGAGGGCTTTGATTCTTTGTGAAAGGGGAGCCAGTGGAGGTCTTGAAGGACCGGGGTGATGTGATGAAGGCGTGGGTGAGCAGACGGGCAGCTAAGTTTTGAATGTCATTTCTATTCTGTCGCTGAATATGAGTGCAAGGAGAAAAAGTAAGAGTTCAGCGTGAGACACGAACCCAGAAGCACAGTTACAATAATGTAAAACCATTTGAAAATAAAAGCCTTTTGAATAACACCACATACAACAAAGAAAGTCTGGAACAGATGTAAGCTTTTACACAGCTTTTATCACAGAGGTATGCCTTTAAACTGACAATATGTGCAATGGAGTGAAAATATTTGCAGTATTTGCCTCCAAAATGTAGTGGAGTAGAAGTATGAAGTAACAAAAAAATGGAAGCACAGTAACTACAGTACTGTATCGATCCTCCGCCAAATGTTCAGTCTTTGTTGAAGTTTCACAATCGAAACTTCTTCACCACATGACACCAAGTATGGAGATACATTGACCCTGAATATTAAGAAAACTGTCCCACTGAGAGGAAACAACAGATACGAGAAACCTTCCCTTCCATCTTCCACCAAACCACCTCAGGGCAGCGGTTCATTTTCAGACCTTGTCGTGGAGGTAGGGATTTACATAAAGCTGCTCTGGCACAGCTGTAGTCCCCCACAGTTCCTGACAGCAGGGAGTCGTGTACTGTGGAAATGTGGGCTGGGTCTCAGCTTGATCTGGAAAAACTCCTTTGTGGCCTATGGACTTAACATTCGGTGAGAGACGTGTGAAAAAACAAGGAATCTCTGTGTTATGAAGCTTCTGAAAGCCCTTCACAATATGCCGTGACCCTTTAATGTTCCTATTTGAGCATCCATCAAGTGTATTTGTAGGTGGGAAAGCTTTTCAGAAAAACATTGCTGACCTATTTCATATTAAAGGTGGGAAAGTTTGTGGCATAAATCCTTACCATTTTTTGCTTTTAATGTCCCGAAATCTAACCTCTTCATGTCCTCACACAAATCCTTGGTGACTCTCCTACTCATTTCCAATCTATTAATTGCAATAATCCACTGATTTTCCAACCTTAATCCTGCGGTGAGTCCATTAGGTTATTACAGCAAGTTGCCTAACTGTCCAGCCACATTTTTGTTCACTAAGGCTGCGTTCACTTTTACCTAAATTGCTACTCTTACCACTCATATCTGTCCACATACACTGTAGACACACATACATATACAGGTGAAGTCCATTAGGATATTGCATTAACACATCAAGGTAGGGGGGCTGAAATGAAGAGCCAGTGATAGACAAACATCCACTCAGGCTTAGTGAGTGAGCAGTGAGGTTGCACTGGGACGAGTAAGGGAACTGAGGTGAGCCACAGGACTCCAGACTTCAGTAAGTGGGTGACACAGAGAGTCTGTCTTAGCAGGGAAGGGTGGTTAAACCTGCCATTCAGCAGAGCTGCTGCTCTTATCTCAGTGATCCTTGTCCTTGGAGGAGATACGATATCATCCGTGTGTGTCAAACAGTAAAATCTGAAATGAAGTGTGAGGTCAAAAAGGGCGTGTAGTAGGTCTGTCAATTTGGAAAAAAAACTTTGAACTTAAAACCTGCCTTAATCGACTGATTGGGCTCGATCGTGGATCAAATGTGACATCATATTCATTATGTTTAATTCATTAAAATAATAAAACTGGAGAGCTGGTCATGCGGTGTTCAAACCCACATGTTTTCCGGCAGTTTGGCTTTAATCAACAGTACACGTTAAGAAGAACAAAGGTCCTCAGGTGAATTTGAACAATCTGCACAACAATGGCCTTTTATGCTTTTAGGTTGTGGAGAATCCTCTTTACAAATAGATGTGATTTGGTTTGAAAGGTTTGCAAAAAAAAAAAAAAAAAGTAACATTTGCACATGAAAAACAAAACACTGTACAACGATTGAACCAGACTGACAGCTGAAAGGCCAGAAAGAGACAGAGGATACCTCTGAGCAAGTGTTAAACAACAATATAAGATCCCTGGTGAAAGAAAGTGGAAACTTAGCATCAACATCTTGAATAGGAAAAGGTTCCTGTTTCAGTGTCAAACGCACAACAATGCCTATAACAAGGTGGGACTAACTGACGTGTTGCTTTGACGAAATTCTTAAAACTTCAACCAAAACCTAAACTGCAGAGCCATTGCTGTATTCAGCAATGATCCAGGGTCACTTTTCTAGACTGAAAACAAATTCAATGCCGAGGGGAAAAATGGTACACAACAGCATTCTCCACTGTCATGCCACACTGTGGGGACATCAACTACATGGGAGATTTAATCATTTAATTATCCTTCTGTTGGAGTCAAGCTGGAAATGGGCATTCACTGATGCACAAAGCATGTGGAATATTAAGAGCACAGAGAGTGATACCACACAAAACATGGCACGTTGGGTTTCAATTAATGTTAGTATCATATGGCTTGACTGAAATTGTAGCATACGCAGATTACATTCTTCATGCGATCTGACAAGAAACATTACCACAAAGTTGACTTGGTGAAAAATGGGCCTTGTGACCTTCAGCGGCGTCGACGTGGATATGGTTCAGTGAGTACCACGTGATAACAGATGGTCATATAAGGAGTAAACCCCGGTCTTTGCTGTGTGATAGGTGATCAGCAGGAAAAGAGACAGAGAGACTCTTATACAAAAATTGAATAAGACAGCAAAACATTACTAACAACAACTGTGGAGGAGCATTCTCTCCCACTCGTGTTTCATTATTGCACAGCTTCTCCATTCTAAGCTTTATTTCTTAAAAGCAAGTTGATGTTTCTCCATAAACATGCAGCAAATGAGTAAACAGAAGCTGAAAATGCGTTGTGCAATATTAAAAACCGAGCCGGGGACGTGGAGCAGAACTAGAGGAAGCAGACAGAGCGAGGGTGACGGGTTGCAGGGTAATTGCAAACACTTAGACAAGCAAACACACAAGTTTGTCCAAAGAATTCCATCAGTGCAGAGGCAGCATGCACTCACTGTGAATTCCATTTATTCAAGCAATATCTTTTGCATGCGCCATTTTTATTTCACTCCTGTGCTTTTCAAGTGCCTGAAAACGACTTAATCCTCTCAGCGCATGTCAGGCTGACTTAGATTACATGTGGCAAGAGGAATCGCCACATTACTGCTGTCTGGTGTGAGGAAAAGGTCTGGCGTGTCTCTGCACAGTGGGCCACAGTGCAGAAATAGGGCCGCTCTCTCAGCACAAAGACAGGAAATCGTTCTGTTTAGCCTTATGTTACAGAGGCCGTGCGTCTCTTCACCCTCTTCATCCCCATTTCCTCTTCTCTGATGTTTGCTTACCATATATGCAAGCTGATGTTTACATGTCTCAGGGAAGCCAATTAAAAGCTAGCCCGTGGCTAGGCTGCACACGATAAAAGTGCATAAGATGACACATCCTGAATATATTCATCCGCGCTCATCTCATAGTTCACCTGTGGAAGTCGGGATGTGCTGATCAAACGATGTTGGGCCTTGCACGCGTTTGCACGTTACAGATTCAGTTCAATGGCATCAATACAACAGACGAGGAGCAGTTAATCCCTGTGGCAAAAGTCACATAAAAATGTATTCACAGTCATTGATTTACTCCACACACACACACACACACACACAAATATACCTTTGAACATATACATTCTTATCACTGTCAGCAGTAAGATGCTTGAACAACAGAGCACACATTTTCCTCCATTCACCTTAATGCACTGCCTGCAAAATGTTCGTCACTGTCACTTATCATGATGGTGTCAAAGCCGTTCAGCCAATGGCTCCTGCCTCTTAAACTGGGTTGGCTTGAAACAACATCAACAACATCTACCAGATTTAGCCACTGTTACAAGCTCCTGTTAGCCAGAGCAACAACGTCAATGTAATTTTGTATGCGTTGGTGCTGTGAACACACACAGTGACAGGTAAACTAGCATCACCTATTCATTTAGCTAATGAGGTTGCACGTGCTACCTTGGTTGTGATCTTGGTTTATTACTCAGTATCAAAGTGAAAAGACGGCGCTGACAGCAGCATCAGGTTCAAGGACACACAAGTCTGTGAAAAGCAAAAGGACAGATGTCTTTCACTATGGTAGCTGAGGAGCTAGCTAATACTGCGAAAATTGGCTCTTCACCTTGATGCTGTATAATAGTCCAGGCTCACAAGCTCACCAGGTGAAGAGTTCTTATTGGACTGAATTGACACCATCTTTGAGTCCAATATCCAGCTTTTGTGATAGACAGATGGGTTGTTGAACTTAAAAGCTTGAGAGAAGTGAATAATAACCAAAAAATTAAATAATTCGAATCAGAATTGGCTTTACTGGCCAAGTATGTGTAGACGAACATCAAATTTAAGTCCAGTTTTTCGAGGAATATATAGCTGACAACAAGGACGACAAATACTGATCAAGTAGCAGTGAAGAATGGTAGACAATAGTGAAAAATCACCAACATTAACAAAAGTCTACTGAATATACAAGTCAAGTATTCTAAACTGTATATAAATAGTGCAAAGAAATAAATACTGAACGAATATGCATGTTATTATGATTATGTGCAGTATGCATTATGCAGGTTTACAAACATTACTTACATATACACAAGTCTATATGCATTACATACATATATATACATTACACTGCATGATAATGAGTTCAGTTTAAATAATTTCATCAATTATTTCACAAGTTGGTCATTTTGCACACATTATTCATGTAACATTTCATTTCAAAATGTCTTTATCTGTATGATATTGAGCACTTTGGGGTTCCATTTCTACGCAAGTTGTGTGACATGAGCAACAAATTAGGCTACTGATACGCACATGCGCACAAACACGCAAATACTTTTAGCTTCTATGTTCCTTGATGTAGAGTCACTTTAATAATAGAGAGCTCCCGGCTGTGCTCGGCCATCTTTTATTCATATCCTCTTCTCTCTTTGCGCTGGGAGACTTTCTGCTGCTTATTCCAGCGACACCAGTGGCATTTTTTTTAGCTCCATTGTGAAGTGATTTGATCATTGCCAGTCTTGGCTAGAGAAGCAACTGTTAAACTTTCACCCAAGATGAGAGGAAAGGAGCGTACGAGTGATCATTTGATACCATGCACACGTGCTAAAGCCTTCCATCGTTTTATTCTGTGAGATGGAAGCGTCTATCAGAAGAAAATCAACTGCCTGACTGATTGACTGAAGTAAATGCTTTATGGATATCAATTTGACTTCCAGTCATTTTTCCCCCCAGCCAACTGTGATTATGATTAACTCTAAGTAGGGATAATGTTCTTCTAAGCTAAGTAGAATACAAAAGTACAATCACAATTTATCTGAGTGTGTTTGCAAGTCAGAGCTTAAGGACTCATTTCTGCATTTGTGCATAACGAATAAACTAGATTAGCATTGCTCATTCAATAAAACAACACAACCTAAGGGACAGTATGACATTTTCTTAGCTATTTACATTTTTTTTTTGTTTGTTTTGTTTTTTGGAGAGAGCGGGGGCCAAAAAGGGGAAGGCTAGAATAAGGTGGGAGGTGAGAGCAGGAGGGGTCCTTTAACTTTTTTCTTACTCTATATTTTTCCTAATCTCAGTGTTTTATTTTGTCTCCATCACAGCAAGCCTCACTCATACTGATGAATCCACAATGGATCTGCTCCCCTTAGCTCTATGGAGCGTTTTAGTGTCTTTTAGCTCATTGTTTCATTTCACGGCCCCAACTTTTGATTCCGTCTCACCGCCCTGATTAGCATTTGCATATTACAGTGCTCTGACTAATTGAGTCTCTCTTGGTTCAAAAATAGAGCAGAGTAAATGGGATGCATTTCCCATAAATTTGTCCATTGCTAATTCAATTTCCTCTGATGTGGAAATTGTGGGCTTTTGCGATAACTGTTATTCCATGAATCAGACGTTAATGGTTAAATTGGAGTACACAATCATGAATTTTTAAAAATCTGCATCAGTTAATTGTATTAGCCAATTAGACAGAGCAACAAACTGGCATATTCTTATCACCTTATAAAACTGATATGGTTAATGTTTCAGCAAAGGGGCTCATTTACACACAACAGCAGACATGCATTAACACCAGCATTCTAGCTCTGTTTTGGTTTCTACCTGCTCCTGAGGAAAATGACTTTAGCTGCTAAATGCTCCATTATCTTTAAAAACTCATTGATAGCTTTATCTATCTGCTGTCTTGTACTGGGCAGGTAGTGTACAACAGGTTTACTAGGTGTTTATTAATCTTAGTTAAAGTGAAGGCTGTACAACTAAAACAATAGCATTTTGATGCTAAAGGCTCTGTAGACCTGAAGGGAACTTGAGCCTGAGTTTGTTACTACGAGTGACCCTGCATGTAGTCATTTGACTGTTATTCATATAAAAATACACATGCTGGTCTACATGTTATACTCTCATGAAGGAGGAAGGTGCAGCGATCCAATGTAAATTCTTTCACTGCGTGTCTCAGGACTCCAGAGGACAGATTTCAGAGAGAAGTTTCTTTAACCTTTCCGAAAGTGAAGAGTCTTTTGTTCCACAAAGAGAATTATTCAAGGTACTCTGAAGCTATCCTCCCAAAATAGAGTCTAAAAGACAAGGAGATTGAAAATTGCATATGTCAGACAATGCATCTGTGCATGTGTGTGTATAGGTACAGCATTTGCACATGTGGGGATGAGTTATGTGTGCCATTTGGGTAACAGCGAGCAGAAGTAGTAGGACAGGGGCGGACAAGGCCAGACGACTAAATCCACTGAAATATGCAGGCAGGGAGAGCGGGAGGCAGAGAGCACCTTTACCTCCTTTCATTTTCCTCCTGTTCTCTGTGGGGACCAGAGGCTGAGATGAAAACAGGATGAGAGAAGGAAGAGGGTATAGAGTCCTGTCCCCAGATGGACGGAGGTATGGATGGCTGAGAATAGACAAGAGATCTTTTGGGCTGCTCACCCACGGCCTCTAAAGCAGCACAGGTTGTCTCTCTGCCTCCCTGACTGTTCCCATCTGTCTCTTTCATTTTCTCGTTCTGCCCAGGTGTCAGGGAAAGTTTGGAAATATAAAAAAAACTCAAATGTGAACTTGGCATATTTCTTTAATCTCTGCTGAAGTGAATAAATGTATTTGAATCTCAAAAATCTCAGAATCTCTAGTGGTCAGCTTAGTTAATGTTATCTGTATTTAATACTGTCTGAAAGATGGCGTGACAGAAATGCTCTGAGCCATATTAAAATCCAACAAACTAAACAAGCAGACTGCTACCAAATAAATTAAACATGTGACTTTTAGCATCCACTCTACTGTAGCTGCTCCTCATAATTAGCATTTAAAAGGTCAGGGTGATACAGAGGTTGGAGTTCAGCATCCTGCTGGCCTGAGAGAAGAACATTGGGTGTTGGCTAAAGCTGCATTTGCCTCAGCACGTCTATTCCTGGACTGGTGAGGATCCTTCACAATCCACCTAGCTAGTTCTGCACCTTCTCTAAGAAAATCTGTGTTTGAATAAGCAGCCAGTGACGGGATAAAGACCTTAAGGTGTGACCTGCTTTAATACCTCATCTTGAGAACCTTTATTAAAAAAAGGTACCTGTCTCAAAACCTAATTTGACCAAAAATTTACTTTCGTACATGGTGCATATTCCCAAATTACCACAAAGCAAATCTTGGGCAATGTGATGTGAAAAACCATGCACACTGTACAGTGAGTGGGAGGAATGGAAGGGCTGAAAGGTTTATACTGCCCCTGGGGCCCCTAGCAGGTTTCCAGCCAGGATTCTTCTTTAATCAGACTTTGTTGTTGTGTTGTCACCGTGTTGCCAGATCTCTGCAATTACTTTGGTGAGTGCACTTTTATCATAATCAATAGAAACAATTGCAAAGCAACAAAAATAAGACAAAGATTGTGATAAACTAGAATTAGCCTTTAAAAAAAGCAATACTGTTCTGCCACAGTGCAATATCATGTATGCGTTTACTGTTACCAATGAGCCTGTTTACCTGTGGAGTGTTCCAAACGGGTGTTTTTGGAGCATTCCACATCTTTCCTAGTCTTTAGTCCCAAATTGTTTGAAATGTGTTGCTTGCATCAAACTCAGAATAAGCAGATATTTACAAAAATCAATGTTGATGAGTTATATTTTTTATACATTGTTTCCAATTGAGTGTATGTCAAAAAGCCTTAGCAAATTATCATATTCAGTTTTATTTAGGGTTTACACAGCGTCCCAAGTTTTTTTGGGGACTGTACATTGAAAATGACCCAGTCAGATTCAATGAGCTGCAGCTCCTTACAGTCTTTATCAAACCAGCAGCTAAACACTGCCTGTGCTTCCAGCCACAGCATGTTGTGAAGCACTTCACTGCTCCGACACACAACACTGCGCTTAAGACACAAAATTAATTTCCAAATAGCGAGATTGTGAGATGATCAGCTTAGCGCATCCCCAGACATCCAGTCTGCCTCAGCACTGTTATATTGGATTTGTCGTCTCAGAACTGATAAATAAGAGAGGGTGTGCTGATACTGTGAATTTGAGTCTTCTTGTCAAGTATTTCTGAGTTTTTTAGAGGCAGGCCTTTCAGCCCATTCCTGTATTCATAGAGCTGTCTAGTCCTTTGTTGCCCTTTCCTTATCCTCTCCATATGGACTGTCTGCAGTGCATCCATTTATCTGCAGCGCATGACTCCGTATGGAAAAATGAAAAGAACGTTTTTTGGACTGAATTGGATTGAGACTGT
The DNA here is from genome assembly GCA_037975065.1 of Chaetodon trifasciatus. Lineage (NCBI taxonomy): Eukaryota > Metazoa > Chordata > Actinopteri > Chaetodontiformes > Chaetodontidae > Chaetodon > Chaetodon trifasciatus. The sequence goes on along the minus strand of JBBMOE010000014.1, from coordinate 9,882,627 downwards.
GCCCTGGATCTGGGTTTGGTTGCAGTAACAGCCCTCTCTCCCTGTTTTTTGAAAAAAAGAAAGTAATACGGGTTCGGTAAAAACTCTATTAGTTCGCAGAGTTTGATGCGCTTTTGTGTCAGTGGTAGCTAAGGATTCATATGTAAGTGAGGCAGACATATAGCAGCCAGGCCTGACTAACTGGCTCCGGATCTTCTATTTTCAAAAACATTACGACACTTGACTCATGTTGCTCTTTGGTTCTGGTCATTGTTTGTGTGTGTATTTTCTGAAGAAAGAAAGAAAAGTTTATCATGAGGGTGATGAGTGTTGAGGCTGTCACTCCCTCAAAAAGTGCCAACACCGTTGTTGTGTGTCTTGCACATCAGTATACCCCAACCCCAAAGCCTTCTCATGTGGTGTCGTACAGCTGTGCATCATGACATTGTGGTGCCACTTCACATATGAAGTCATGGTTCTAGTTCTGTCATTATCCCAAAGACCTTCTCCTGAACAACACATCCTCATACCTAAATGACTAAATAAGTTGATTGCCAATGAGTCCCAAATTCCATGTATTACCACTAGGGTGTACCTTTGATAGGTGTACCACACCTTTGTCACGTGGTTAACAGTGTGCCATTTGCTTTGCTTTAGTTCAAACCGGATCTTTGTCATCACATGGTCTAATGTTGTGAGATGACCACAGTTCCCTTAGGTTTAGGCAGCAAAACGACTAGCCTCTCATCCAAGAGGCTTCTTCAGTTCTAACTGACTGCTGGGACGTCACAGGTATTTATCCTTTTGCAGGAGTGGTCACACCTTGAGAGTCATTGAGGTCACAACGAGCCATAATGTGAGTCGTTTGAGTCACATGATTCATGGTGTGAATGGGTGTAATGCAGCCTGGGGAGGGATCCCACTGGAGACCACCTCATCTGTTCAGTGGTGGTCATTCCAGGTTGACATGGATGGCTTCTGTCACTCCTCTTTCAAACCATCTGTCTTCCCTGGCCAAAATGTCCATTATTGTCCTCAGATGAGTGTCCCTTCTCCTTAAGATGTAGATGGACTGCTGAGTCTTCACCTGAGGTGATGGCTCTCCTATGTTGTGGCATGTGCTTGCGAAGGGGTTGTTTGTTCCCCAAAGTACAAGTCTTGGCATTCCTCACTGCACTTACAAATATCGTATTTCTACCTGGATGAATGAGAATGTTATATGCATTACGTAACTTAAGTATGTCAACTTATGGCCTATGGTTTCACACAGTACACAAACAACTGTCTCCTGGGTCCATCCACCCCACCTTCCTCCATATGTGGACTTTCTTGCTCTTTATACTGCATCACCTGACTTCCTCCTTTGCTTCTTCATAATTACTAGAGGTCACAATAAATGTAAATATGGGTCATAATAACATACTTGCACAGACCACCTATACGGCCATTTTTCTGGTGAAGACATGCTGCTCCTTAAGCAAATCTCACTGTCTTATTTGTGATGGCCTTTCTATGTCTTTAAGAGCGCCCTCTGCTGGAACATATGGTAAACTACTTCAAATGTTCTGTTGTGCTTATAGACTGTAAATTTCAAACAGGTAGTTACAGATGGAAACGTACTTCTTCCCCAGGTTTGAACAAAAGTTAAAATTTCAAATAAAGAGTGACAGCCCAGGTGTGTGTCAGTATGTGTTTACATCTGTCACTACTTCCTTTTGTTTGTGTTTCTCTTTAACTGTCAGTCTATCTAGTCTGCCTCCCCTGCTCACCTGATCTTTTTACCTCGATGTGAAAGCACTCGTGTCATCCTTTTCAAGCCATTCAGGTTGGCAGTTCAAGGTTGAATGTTGACACAGAAACAGCAAGTGAAGTGAAGGGAAAAAAAATCAAACTACTGGAGGCAGTTTGAGTATGACCTATACTTTCTAATGCATGGACGGCATTGAAGTAAAAAGCAGGATGTTATTTCACCTGATCTGCTCAGTCTTCCTTCCCTTTCCTCCCTGGCTCATAGCGTACGATGGGTTTAGCCACAAACACAGCCATGTATCATACCAAGATAAATAATGCTCAGTTTGGGGTTGATTTCACACTCAAGTGCTCTGATTTGATTAAACTGCAGCCTCTTGATAACAAGCGTACTGTATGCAGCATCTTTCAAATACTACCTCGTCTCAGCTGAGGTAAATGATTCCATGCATGTACACATGCCACAGAGTATCTAACATCTGGGTGTTTAGAAACATATTGACGTCGTGCTTTACCTCCACAGCTTTTTGATAGTGGCAGTAAAGCTTTTTACAGTATGTAATTTGTTTCTGGGAAATCATATTTTTTGCCAGCCACCAGTAGTCCTGACCAACGCTGCCTCATTGTAACCTCTCTCTCAAACTTGCGAGTGAGACGTCCTCATTCCAAAATATGGTGTGAAAATAATACAGCTTTGAATATTTCTCACTTTGAAGGCTACATCTTCACCTACAGCAGTACACAGGTGGCATCAAAACACAGAGTGAAAATATACTGTATATTTTTTCTAAGGGGAGCAGACTCTTTTCATACATTTCCCTCTTTGTCAGCAAATTCTTCTAGAAAAGGCAGACAACAGGGCATCCTGCCAGCATTCAGATACAAAATACAAACACAAAATGTCTTCAAGTCCTCAACTTCTACAGCTCTGTCCTCCCCTTTCTTTCTCTTATTCATCACTCCTCAGTGGCTCCTTAATGCATGAAGTTCCCCTCACACAGTCCTCACTTCAGAGGAGCTATAGGTATTATTTTTGCAAAAGGTGAAGGTCATCATTATGCAAAAGTAGGAACTTTGGCAGCTGTCATGCATTATTCCATCATTTCAACATTTACTGTCTGAAGTTATCTTTGTCCTTTTTTTGAACTTACATAACCTAGCTGTGGTACTTGGTGGTCTTGTTCCAGACCTCTAAATCACCACCCTCATCTCTGATTTGATAAGCAATTAAGATAGGTCTGGTGTTGCGTTCACTGATTGGACCATTTCCCTGGACCACTAAAACTTGCAAGGCAATAGAGTTACTTTGTAATTTCTGTGTACTATTACAGAATTTTCTTCTTTTTTTTATTTTTTAGACAACATCAGCTTTCAGGTGAGCCATGTGGGCAGGCATCCAGCAAAAGAGTGAGCAGAGCATCGATGGCTTAATACACCACCATGATTAAAAGGCTGTGTTGGATGTATGTTGCAGTTAGAGGAGTATACCATGTGAGTGCGGCAGCAGATTCTGGCTGTCTGAACTTTGCTTCTTTTCTGTTCATACTTCATTGTGATTAACACTGATGTGCAAATGGTGCATATCCAAGCTGCAGTCTCTAGGCCTGAAACTCAATGTGGAAAGTGCCAAAAAAGGTAATTTTATCCTTAAAGTTATGCATAATTATGGGCATGGCCACTTTTTTTTCTGTACAGTCGTCTATATGATGTTTTCCAGATTTGGTTAGTTAATGTACTAAGTTGAATACTGTCACATGCAATTTGGCAATTACATTTCTATCTACAGTAATGATGCTGCTGTTTTCGGTGATGACAGTTCTAGCTGCTGCGATGCTGGTTGTGATGTTCTTTGTCCTGATGATGATGATGTTTCATTTGTCTTCCTTATCCGGATGAGGTACCCAGATGCAGATTCAATTTCAATGAGGTACAAATGGGATCACTATGATAAAACTGTGACAGATGCTGCAAATCAAGCCAAACAATTACAATAGTGTTATCACAATTTCCACGATACTGTGTCCAAACCTCACCGTTTACAAACGACAGGTTTCCGCCAGTAACGTGTCCTCATCAGCCTCCTCGCTCATCCCACTTCCACAGCATATCACATTTAGAGTCCACATTAGGTGAGTGCAGCCTCTCGTTTATTGTAATAGAACACCATTGATGGTCCACACTCAGTAAAAGAGGATGCATGAGTTTTATTTCCTCTTCCATCTGGGTTCTCTGAAAATGAACACCTTTTGTGATGACCCCAGGTGTTATTCATGGAGGAATAATGATAGCAACTTTAGAAGATAACCTCTCAGTCAGTATGGCAGGTAAGCATTTCAAAACATTGCTCTTGTCTTTATGCACTGACTACTATGCTTGACATTGCCAAGAAGACTGCATGACACTCTGACTTAGGAATAAATTCTGCAAAGAAAAGAAAAAGCACCTTTTATTTTCATTTTTCTCTTTTGGCCCACAGTTCCCAGAATCTAGTGTGTGTTATTGTGATGTACACTGTGATATTCTATGATGATAAATGAGCAGATAGCTGAAGACGCCAAATGGCCTCTGTTTCTTTGTAGTGCCAGCAGTTTTGAATCAACATTTTCATCTTTCTGTATAATCTTAAATTACTTTTACAATGATTTGCAGTTTTATTGTATAGGTGTTGAACATCACGCATTTGCGTTTCTTGGTAGAATACACTATTAAAGCAGGTCCGTAAAACTTGAATGCTGAACATTACAGTATAATGTTACTTGAATTCTCAAGATTCTCTTGAATCAGCTGCTTTCAAGATTTCATCATTAAATGACCTGACAGAGCAGCATCCAAGTAGAATCTGGTGTGTCTGCAATGAAACGGAGATTATGGATTGGTTCGAGTTCATATAGTTTAGGGACCCACAATACTGAGCTTAGATACAGGAGTCCAAGGAAGGTTAATAGTTTTAATTGACAATTTGAGAATGTGCAAAAGGTTAACCAGATGTGTACGTGAATACAGTGTCAAATGACAAGTCCAGTTCTCCTCAGGTGAGAACAGGCAGTCAGGGCTCAGACAAAGACAGGTGTGGGATTGGCAGCAAGTTGATGATTCAACGAATACTGGCTAGAACCCAGATGCTTATATACTGACTAGGTGGATGGGTCTGGTTGCTCGATTGAACACAGCTGTGCTCAGGAGGAGAAAGGCAGGCCCGACCTATCGGTCACGCCCTGCATAACGTAGCCTAGACAAGACAGACAGGGGGAGACACAAACAGGAGACAAAAGGGAAAACAAGGGGAGGAGACTATAGCTCTCCACAGGATTGTGTTACTTGTTTGTCAGAAATCATACATAGTTATGCTGGGCTGTAACATGGCAGTTGGTGGTAATAATGCTCCACGCCAACAGAATGAGCAGGAAAAAACAAACACATCTCCTAATAGGATAAGGCTTACTTATCATATCATCTGTCATAATAAACAATTACCTTTACTTCAGTCACTTGTTATATAGCAAGTGTACTAGCACTAGCCACCATAAGCTAGGCCTACTTGTCTTGTGCTGCATTCAAGCCATGTCGGTAGAGAGAACAGAAAACCTCCCGTTTTTGCATCTCAGGAGTGTTCAAGCATAGTTAACTTGTAGCTACATCATTACGCACATAAACTAGCTATTTTTGCGGCATTATATATTTAGGGTGATTTGGTAATGAGTGAAACCAGATACAAAGAAACTGTGCATTCCTCCTTTTAAATGAGCTAAACTGATTGCATGATGGATTTTATTAAGATGTCGGCAGCGATGCAGACCTGCAGCCATTTTGTCTCCAGTTTGTTGACATCCCCGTAGAGAATTTAAAGTGAGCCATTGTTGCTGTCTGATTCACAATATTTCCATCTCTGAATTAGGCCTCGGAGACTGACATGAGCCGCTTTTCTGACTCAATTGCTCATAATTACACACTAAATGATATGACATGAGCTCAGCAATACAAGACTAAGCCTGTAGCCATAAAAATCATTATGCCTTATCTAAACTTATAAAGTAGAACAGAATATGGAAATATCAGCTTTGAAACATGTTGAACTGTCTGAGAACCTCTAGCCTCGATGAACCTTTGCTAAATTAGAGTATTCATCTGATATGGCCACAGCATTTTAGTGGTTCCAATTGTGTCCAGACTACTTGCTCTACAAAATGACCTCTAGCATCTTGACTGTGTAGCAGTCAGGTGAGGGGCCACCTCAACTTCAGATTCATTCCTGATTGGAGCATTCACTTAGTCCTCCACTCCAATCATCAGTGCTACAAAGCACCGGTCTCATCTACGTCCTGCTATAACCTGAGGTGACTGAGACAGAAACAGAGCATACATTCAAGTGTGTGTGTGTGTGTGTGTGTGTGTGTGTGTGTGTGTGTGTGTGTGCATGCAGGAGCTCTGTGAGTCCATACATTGAGCCAGCACCTTGAGAATATATTACCATCTTCCCCCTTACATTGTGCTGTTTTTTTTATTGCTATTCATAATTCTGGTGATATTGATACAGTGATAAGCAGAATTGAGTTTATGAGGCTTCTCCTCTGAGAGGGATACCAGCACGCACTTCTGGTCGAGTCAGCAGAATAACATCAAAACTAATCACAATTTAATGGATCTCCAACTCCCAAGGTCACAGAAATGTGAATAAAGCATAGCCTGCAGCGCACTTGGACAACCCCGTCCTCTCGACATCCAGACCACTTCTGATGAGCTGAACATCAAGGTTGGATTTGCTCAAACTGGACACTACTTGCCACAGGCTTTATTTAAATTTGTAGTTTCTCAGCAGGCATTCCTTCAGTAATATCCATATGCTAAGACATTCCCCAAGCTATTCTATTTAATTCCTCACTATAACTCAAATCCACCAGGCCAAGAGGGTCAATGCAAAGAAAGAACTGTGAAAATCGATCTGCGTGTGGCTCAACAGCATCCAGCCTTTTCACAGAGAGCTTCTTCTTGATTTCAAGCTGATAATGCAACACCTTATTGAAACAGTTATGATGTCATGGTTATCTGCCAAAACAACAGTGGTCCCACTGTACATCTCCCAATGAGAAGTGCGCATGGTCCCCCAAGAGTGACTTCCTCTGCTGCCACAAAAGCATGTAGAGTGGTATAGAAAGATGAGTCCAACTTAAAGGGCAAAGCTGTATTTTTCTTATTGTCCACAAAAATGGTTTCTAACCTCTTCAGCCTGTCAGCCCCATGTCCATTTATTCCCACTAAATTAAAAAAAAATATATATATAGAATCAAAATTTTTAAAAAAAGGCAAATAATTTCCTATAACAGACGGTCACTGATTCATATTCATAGAGATTGTATTTGCTGACCGTAAGGAAAATGTTGAATATATTATGCTTTAGGCTAATGTAAAGGTAGCTAGGTATTATTATTATTATCATTAATATAAGTACTGTGACCTTCTCATCCTTTTCTTTATTTAGTTAATTTAGATGCATATTTATTTAAAACCTAGCTGAAATAATACTGCTGGTGGCTCACAGAGTGAGCTGCTGAGAGTGAGGTGGACCCAAAACAGCAAGTGTAGAAATTGGCAACTCTGCAAGCTTGACAAAAGACATCAGCAAGGCATAATGCTTGTATTGTCAGACAGAGCACTGTAAAAGCCTCTAAATGTTCATTAGTGTTTCGGAGCTCTGCTTCTGACTTTAACAGCAAGCCAGGCTTAAAGGAAGAAAAGTTTTTATGGCATGATGATGAGCCTCCTCAAGATTACACAGTCTGAGCCAAAACAATATCAAGCTGAGGCTTTGTTACAGTTAACAGTGTGCTCACTGGAGAGTGAGGGAAAATGTGGGTGGAAATCACATTATGGGATTTGTGACATTCTCGTTTATCTGTGAAACTCTGATAGGTTGTACCCAAAGGTCTAGAGTGACGACAGCTTCAAAGCATGGGCTGGAATGTTACAAGCAGTTCATATACCATTAACTCACCATTCTGTCATAAATCCTCAGCGGTGTTGTAAGGATAAGTTCAAAGGTAGGTTGTGTAAAAAATAATAAAAGATTAATTAAAAAATTGGTTCAAACTGTTGGTCAGACAGCTGATCAATGACCTAACAGAGGCGATGCAATCCCTCTGAATGCTGTGGATTTTCATCTCCATGCGTAGCTCTAGTGTTGTTTGTTTCTTGGTTCACCACTTTGATCCAGACTGAGATATCTCAACAATTATTGGCTGGAGATAAGGTCTATGTTTCATTTTGCCTTACACTGTAATGACCAAACAGCTGCAAATCTAATGAGGTTCTCATCAGCTTCAGATGAGCTTTTATTTGTAAGGTGCCAATTAGCAAATGTTATCATGCTAACAACTAAGATGATGAACATAGTAAACCTTACCGTTCATTTCAGTTTTTATTGGTCATATGTAGGTTAACAACTGTCAGTATTCTAACAGTATTGCACATTGAGTGTGTAAGTCCTGGTTAAGCACCAGCAGTCATGGTCAGTTATGTGAGAAAGACACTGGTGATCGGTGCAGCCATGCTCCTGTATCGTCTACCAGACAGTAACAGGGAGAACAGTGTGTGTGCTGGCTGGCTGTGGTCCCTGATGATGCTGTGTGCCTTCCACAAGCATCGTGACTGGCAGGGAGTGTGTTGCCAGTCATGCGCTGTGCCATTTTCACAACTCCTTGCAGCGATTTGCGGCTGTGTGCAGAACAGCTTACGTACCAGACAATGGTGCAGCCTGTCAGCAAGCTCTCAATAGTGCATCTGTAGAAGTTTGTGAGGATGCAGGCATTCTAGCCAAATATCCTCCCTCAGGAAATAGAGCCGCTGGTGGGCTTTCTATCCCTGCTTAACATCTTATTCCTATCGTATTATTAAGAGGTCATTGTTGAACCCCCCCACCCCACCCCCACCCCCCCGCAGCTGTCCAAGGTCTGAACTGGGAAGGCATTCTGGATTTGAAATTGTGGACAACTACAACATTTGACTACATGTAGACAACTACTACATGTGTGTTACCCCATTTGAATGAATGCTTCTCACCTCTCAGATGTTGTTATGTAAACTAGCTAGTCTTTAGTCCTTTTAAAGAAGGAATGGCTGAAGTTTGTGTAGTCCTTGTGAAAGATGTAAGCCTTTTCTCTATTTCTATATCTGAATGTTGGGAGCAGAGAGAACCTCGGGGCCTCGGAATCAGAGACAGTGAAAGATTGCAGCATTAGGTGTTTTACACTCGAGAAAGATGAATTTATTGATGGTCAGAGGCGTGTTTGTCTCATTCAGCTAAGCTTTGCCTGAAGAAAAATACATAAACAAGATTATCATGGTTACCTTGGCCAGGTCTGGAGTCAAAATAACTGCATGCAGGGTTATACTGTCTCTTATTTTTTATCCTTTACTTTTGGCTGGTTCCTGTTGTGTTGTTCCATTTTTAAGTGATTTTACAGAGCCTGCACAGCGGGAGATTTTAGAGTAGCCCCCCTCCTGCTATTTTTGAATAATTCAAGTGCTTTGGCTCAGTACTATCACGCAGATGACAGTCTGCTTTGATATTGCGTGTGCAGCAGGACCATTCTTCATACACCTTCTCTGTCAAAGATAAAGCACGCCCAGTGGGCCCAGTGACACCAGCATCAAATGATTAATTAAGAAACACATCCTTCAGAGACAGGCTTTTCCATTACTGTTTGCAGTCTTAAACTGCTCAGTTAGGTAAGTGAGTCCACACCGATATCTCAGGACATGCGGCACACCACGATGGTTTTTGGGTCGTTTTTAGAACAGCTGTGACCATGACAAACATTGTCTTTCTGTCACTTTGGTATAAATGTCTTTTTCTCTTTAATAAAACTTTCATTTTCAAACACCAGCGAGACAATCTTTCCTGGAAGACCATGCAGGGAGAGACATGCGGTTAAGCAACATAAAACCATAATGTACCAGTGGCACACGTCGAGTGTAATTAAGTCAGTGAGCTGACTCATTAATGTCAGTTAGTCACAGCAATCCCCAGCTTTTCATTAGAAAGAGGAAGGATGTTTTATATATTTCTTTTTAAAATAATGGCATAGTTTTGCATTAGCGGCGTCAACCTGAAGGAATAAAGGCTTGAGCTCTTCAACCCCTCGCCGTCAGCCCCCTTTTCAATGTCCACAGCATGCTAAATCAAATTAATTTCTTCACCGGACTGAACATCGGAGCACCACACAGTTCACCCCAAGATACGATTTTCACCAGCTTTCAATATACCATTGTATTATTCAGTGACTTTAAAAAACACTTTTCACAAAAATATAAATAATAAGACTTTTTTTTTTTACCCATGAAAAGAAAGTGTAGCAAAAGGTCAGAAAATGTCACTTCTAAGACAGTTTCACACACTCAGCATTGAAAATCATTACTGTCCATCTTGCTCATTGTCCCACATTTTGACTCTATTCTATATATTTTGTTCATCATTTTACTTTTCTCCTTTGACTTGTTCTAGGGCCATATATCTATCCCTGCTGACGCAGACATCACATAGCAAGACAAACAGATTATTCTACATCATTAGCAGCTTAAATAGCCATTGTTCTTATTCACTGATCTGTCATCATAGCCAGCAAGTGACCGAAGCTCTGTTTCTGCATACATGCACATACGTACTGTTTACTCTTGAAAAGTCAGCTAATAAACTGACCTTGGAAGCAGAAACCAGTGGGTGACTGGAACTCTGATCAGCATGCATTCCAAAATAATCAATAGCAAGTTACAAACAGGATGGTATGCATCCAGAAGTAAAAGGATGTCTGCAAAGAGGGCTGACTTTGGCACCGCAGATAGAGACAAAAGAGGCAAAATCGATGATTGCCAGTAATTTGTAGAAACTATCCCAGCACGAAAATTCTTCAAAACTGAAATCACTGGTTGCGCTCTCAGCTCTTCTTACCCACATGTGGAGCAGGCGGTTATAAAAAGACAGCATGAAATTAGCAGCAGAGAAACTCCTTCCATGTATGTCGCAGAGAAAATATCTTATTCAAAAGGGATCTGTGGTCTGATTTTTTTGTGAGCGTTTGGTTACACCTGCTCCAAACACACACACACACACACACACACACACACACACACACACACACACACACACACCTCCTGTCCCGTCAAACCTCCTCCCCACGCTCCCTCCAGCAGACCCTGAAATAATTCATCAGCGCATTCGTCTCACAATCCTGATCCTCAAACAGCACAACATCCAGGCGCCAATCATCTGGGAAATTGATCCTCCCAAAGACTAACATTCACAAGGCGAGTTTGGGAAGGATTGTTTGGAGGCGACGTTACATTCAGTAAGTCCAAACACACAGCTGATCACACTCGTGTTTTCCTGTTCTTTATATCTCCGCCCTGCCTCAGACACTTTCTAGAGCTGGCCCCGGTTTTTTCTTTAATTGAATTTGGGCTGTATTGACGAAGCCCTGAAATGCGAAGAGTTCCTTCTCACTGGTTTTGTCAATAATGGATAAAATAAAATAACTTCCCTCATAAGTTGAAACTTGAAGGTTAGTATTTCAATAGTAAATCTACTACAGGAATCCATTTACAGAGTTGGCCCTGAGGTGCCATTTTTAAAGGACAAATTATAATAATGTGTTTTTACACTAATGTGAAGTCTCCCTGCACTAAAATGTAACGCTCTCTGAAAGTGTTTGAGCAATGTAAGTGCTCCCAACACTTAAATAAAAAGGAAAAGGTAAAGGGGTATTATAGTAGACATAAAAGTCCTCCACTTTTTTTTTTCATTGCACTGATGATGGCTTTTGTAGCTACTTTAAACTCAGTCTTCACAGCTTCTTTTTCCGGCACCGCTAATGCTTGAACAAGGGAGAATACTTCAAAAACTCAAATCTGAAGAGTACTTCTAAAATATCTCAAGTGCAGGGAGGTCTTGATTTGAAAAAGGTTTATACTGGAGACAGTTCTTTGGTGCTAATCTCCCGGCTTTATCAACATATTTCAGAATATTTAAATATTTTCTATTTTTTTGCTTGCTGTTAAGCCCCCACCGATGAAAGTCAGCACTTCCTGCAAAGACATCTGACATTAAAAGCCATCCAGTGGCTGAAAGGCTATAATCTGTCCCTTTCCATGCAGGCTTTTAATGTGAAATATTTACAGGAAGCATTGAGTTTCTTTGACAGTAGCTTTACAGCAATTAAACAGCAAAGTAAAAGCATTGGGAAGTAATAAAACAGTCATTTTGTGGAAAAGAGAAAGTCAGGGCAGCATGACATGACTCTGCTGTTGTTCTGATTGAGTTAATGCTGCCAAAATTTAAGATATTCAGAGTTGGTATGTGCAGAATAATGGAGCCAAGCTTCAATCCACAAGACTGTTAGCTCACCAATGTTTTTTTTTTCTCATTCAGTCCTTCTTACCCCGCTGAAAGCAGATGGAAGAGCAACAGCTATCCTTGTGAGGGTGTTGAAATATTACAGCTGCACTGCTAATTCTTTTTTGATTCATTTCATGACAATATGTGATGTCAAATGTGTTGCTTGTAGTCACAAACCCACAGAGTCTCTACTCACCTCTGCAGCTCTCTGGAGGTGTTAAGCCTCTTTTAGCTCACTGTTTTGACTTTTTGCTGCTAAAGAGATGTATTATGTGTTGTTGATGGAGTTTTTAGATCTGGTTTCCAACTGGTAAAATATAGTTGGAAGCCGTGACTCCAAACATTCAGGTAATGTAAGCAGGCTTCTCATTTTTAGCCACTTTTGCAGTTAAAAATGACACACATGATCACTGGTAGTGGATTACATCAGACGTAGCTAACTATCATTCATTCCAAAATGGCTAAAATCAAACTTTTGGCTGTTCCCTGGTTAATATTTAATCTGAAAAAAATGCTTCAAATGGCTGTGAAAGGAGCCAGTCAGAGTGACGAACCCACAGAGAATTTTGATTCAGCTTCTGCCATTCACCTCAGCTCTGCAGAAAGGGCGGCCAACTGTCACGCACTGGCCGTGAGACTCGCATAACTGACACTTTTCACACACTCTCACGCCACATGTCTATTTCCTCACACAGCGGAAAACAAATTCATGACTGCAAATGTGGCACGAAAAGAGGGCACGGACAGAGCGGCACAGTGCCACAGCAGCACCGTGCAGCAGCGAGCTATTCAGACCATCAGGGGGAAAAGTGAGAAATATACGCAAATGCATTATGTTGTAATCTATTCCCATGCATACTGTAATCGCAGTCAGCGTCTCTCCCTCTCCTCTCACAGACTGGAGTGGTTATTATGGTTACAGGGACGCTGCGTGTCTCTCAGATGTTTCAATCTAGACTTTTCAATGCCATTAAAACAGGTTTGATTGGATTAATTAGGCTCAGCATTAACATGATGCTCTAACCACCCAGGCGAGTGTTACAAATTCAAACCAAATCATCATCATGTATTGGTATTTTTTGCTTTTATTCATCAGGAAGCTCCATTGGTTAACAACCTAATTTAGCTGCCAAGGTGTCAGAAGATGAACTGCCTTTGTCGTCTTATGAGTGAACACATGCCTCTGACATAATCAATGAGAAAACATGACAAATCCAAACAAAACAGTTCAGCTGAGAACTCTCTCCCTCTCTTCTCTTTCTCGGTTGGGTTTTTACTTTAATAAAATCTTCAGAAATGATCCGGCAGGCTCCACTGTCTTTGAACAATGCGCTTTTTCTCCTTCATTTACTTTTCATACAATGTTACTGTTTGTAGATGTAGCCTTCCAGGATCTCCTGCAAGTCCCATTTTTCAATGCCCCCTTCCTCACAATTTAATATTTCACCCTCAAAATGACTCCATAAACTCACTAGAAAGCAGGAGAACAGTCTCTGAAAGCGGATACTCCTCCTGATTTAGGCTATGATGTGTCTGTGAGTATGCTGATGATGATTATTGACTTGCTTTTCATCTATCAATGCTCTAAAATCATGAATTTGGTCAACTTTTTAAAGAAAATTTGTGGGAGTTGAGCACCAAAGAGCAGACTGTTAGTAGCTAGCTGATGAACACGGTGGTGCATTTAGCAGAGTCAGATATTTCTCTCAGGAGCTGGCGGACACAAAAACGAATGCTACTGTTGCTCTGTGTCTGCCGGTCAACTGGCAACAAGTTTGCAACGTGAGTTCTGTGTTTTCAGCTCGTTCTGCTGCCCTGCAAAGTTCATTTAATGCAGCTTCAAATAATTAACGACTGAAAATAACCCGTCACATTGGATGCACAGTATCTGTCGAATTCCTCGGTTCATTCAGTCAAATCTGCCTTTTGCCTTGTTATTAGTTGTTCTGAGCCTATGGTGGAGCTTAAACAGTTGGGCTCACTTAAACACACTAAAAAATAGATTTCAGTAAGAAACTAAGGAGCATGTGCATAAAGTCTCTCTCCTTTTATTTTATCATATTTTGCATGCGTGTGCATGTGTGAATTGACTTTTCCAGACGGCAGTACCAAAAATGTAATTTTTACGTTGCATTCCAAACTAATTTGTGTAAAGCTGCTTCCCCGTTGCTCCATCCCTATAATGTTCAGAGTAATGTTTTTGGTGGAATGAGTCCTCACTGCAGGACTCTGCACTTTAGGAGAGACGGTGACATTTGAAGTTATTTTACCTCATCAGGCACAATGCGGGAAAATGAAAATTACAAGCAGAATTGATACAGGTAGATACGGCGCTCTGGAGATAATTAAGAAAGTGGGCTATTTGTATTGATCACAATCAGAAATGACTTCCCCTGTGATTGAAAGCAGAAGCTACGTGGTGTACACAAACTCCACATGATAGCTGTACTAATTACAAAACTAATCAATACATATATAGTTTAAGAATGCTTAGTGGCATTTTGCTGGTGCCATTTGCTCATTCCCCTGCAGTTAACAGTCCCTATGACAAGATAAATGGAGCCATTCAGAATAATGAGTGCCACAAGTACGCAGGTCAAAAGCTCTTTTTAGTATTAAATTAGAGTAAGGGTATTGAGTAATGGGTATTAAGTCAATTGAAGGGTGAAATTTGCACACAGCATAAAGCTGTGGAATTTAGGACAGCGCAGCAGTAATTGGACTAGAGGCTTTAGCTCATAAACCTCTTTTTCTGAGCGCGGAGGGAATGAGAACAATTTGCTATGTAAATGTTCTGCCTGATACGACCTGCCGAGACTGTGGTCATGCTACGGACCAAAAGGCTGAGGAAATGGTCACTACTGTTCAGGTTAGGTTAAGGGTTGTTTGAGACCAGCGAGGCTCAGTGACACACAGTCATGAGCATCAGGAGCGTGATGTTGTTGATGAGCTAGATGTGCTGTTGTGGTCAACTCCCCTCGTATGTCCTCACACCCGCTGTACACACGGCAGGCCCAGGCTATTATTACTACTGCATCAGCTCTTAGGTATTGTGAAACCGATGAGTGTTTTTCCAATGTAACTACTAGTATCGTTCATGGTGTGGGATCCCTCTGTGCTGCCCAGTAATCCTTTTTCACAGTAGACATTTTGTCTTGTCTCAGCAGGGGAAGCACAGGTGTTACTAATAACATTAAAGATGACTCTGTGCTATTCAAGTGTCCCTGTAAGCCGTGACAGTGAGCCAGCATGAACAATACCAGGACCCTCAAACTGAAGCAGATAAATGGAATTCAGCCATCATTCATTTTATTATGTACCACTGTGCTCTTCCCACAGTGTCAGTTCAAAGTCTCTTTCAGTGAAAAAGGCTGGTGAGGAGACAATTTATCACTGACATGACTGATTACATTAAATAAATCCAGAGGCGGTTTTCTCCTTAAGGCCTAGTCTCATGTGTGCAGGTGTTTTTTAAAACAGGGTTTTTCCTCCTTCATTCTCGAAGAAAAACATCCTCTCTGCAAAGTACTGTTTAAATGAAATCTCTGTCCATGATGAAAACACATAAACACAACTGAAGTGCTGTCAAGAGCACACCAAATCAACAGGTAGCTATGTCACATTAATCCTCAAGCCACGCTGGCCAATCAGAAGCTTGAATAAACCTACTACTGGAGGGCTACCAACGACATTCGCAGCAGAGTCTGTGTCATGGGAGTGTTGGATTATGTAGAAGTGACCATTCGGACACCTCTGCTCCTCTAAATAGTGCAAGAGTGACTGCATTTATGTGTAAACATGGACAAACTTCTGTAAGCAAGGTTTGCACAAGCACTATTTTAACCTTTGCGCAAAATCACCTCATGCAAGCAGCCAAACTCTGTCCAGTTAGCAAATGACTTGTAAGTCCAAACTACTTGCCAGCTCTAGCTTACTTGTCACACACACGCGGGAGCCTAAATACATCAAAATGCAAAGTAAACTTTTTACATCATTCTTTAGACTCAAGACTGTGGGTGTTCTTACGACAAAGACAAATTAAAACTGGACTTAATTTGTCTGAGAGCAGCAACACAGGAATAGTTAAAAATGACCCAGTTCATCATATATGGGAGAAATTTCTTAAATGTAATATTAATTTCAGAACATTGTGATTTAAAGGAATACTACTTATTATGCCATAGGTCAGAAAAGTAAAGCAGAGGATAAGTAGATCCAGTCTGAGCCAAAGTTTTTCTTGAAAAATGACTTAAACGATGGTTTGACTGTTTAGATTTTAGCTCCATTCTTTCTTCCCTTTTCCTTTTTTTGTAGACTGTAACCCATGAATTCAAAATGTATACATAAGAAAACACTTTCATGTGGCTGTATGTGTGAGTTCATTCTTCTGCTCCGCTACGTCAGATTGTATAAACACTGGCAGCAGCATGAGGTGCCGCCAATTAGCGAGCAGTCGTGGGTGAAAAGAGCGCAAAAATGCAAGTGTTTGTTCCTGTGGTTCTTTGTTCACACTGTCTGTATCACCTCGAGACACACTCATTCACTTACACTTGCTCATCCGGTAATGATGATGATGCCACACCTCATGATCAGAGTGTGATCAGATGCACCCAGGTATTAGCTCTAACGACACAACATATTGTAGCATATTGTATTGTATATGGACTTAGATGTAGACTTTACTTTATTGATTCCAATTTGGGAAATTCTTTAAAAAACAGGATACTTGAGGCCCCTTTTGGGTTCCTCAGATTGCCACACTAGGACCCTTTCAGCAGCCTCCAAGATCCCTTTTTTACACATCAGTTCTCTGAGGAAAGTTTTGAGGAACCCTGTTTGCCATCATGGGCTGGAACCCCTTTCCAGGAACTTCCAGGAACCATTTCCTAATCGTCTGAGGTTCCTCAAGCAATTTCATCTTATTTGTAGGTTTGAGGTTCTTTATTACTGCATCTATTACTATGACTAAAACACCAGATCAAATTTAATTCCGGGATGATTTATTCAGTGTCTTTTTTTTTAAGAATCAAGAAATGAAATAATAGTAGAAGACTAATGCAGTCATGGAACCTCAGTTATTCCAGGAGCTTTAATGAGTAGGAGGTGCCACTGGGTAACCGGAGAAAAGTCCAAGGACTAGGAACTAGGTGCTGCATGGAAGACTCATTCAAATTAAAAGGGTTCCTCCAGAGGCTGTGAGCTGAAGAAAATTGCTTGCTGGAACCCACTGTGGTGCTCAGAGGTTCCTGCAGGAGTTTGTTGAGGGTTCTTCCAGGAACCTCATCTTCTAGTAATAATTTTCTTAAGTTCTTTGAGTACCCAGTTGGATATTTGAGTAACCTCATCATACAGTATGTCCAAGGTTTCTTGAAGAACCTCAGATATTTTTCTAAGTTCCTTGGGTGCCCTACTGCAGCAGTCCCCAAACATTTTTGCACTGCGGACCGGTTTCATGTAGGGCCTACAGCTCTGCATCGTGCTGTATTAGCTAAACCATGCCCACTTTGAGCTATCCAATCAAATGTTCACATTTTGATTTGAATCCCTCTCATAACTTGTTGCACAACAGAAGCCAAGTTTGAGTTTTTGTATGTGGACCTAACCAAACCTCAACCATAGCACTGGCAGAGCAGCAGCCATTATTCACTGACAGATGAAGCCATGTCGTCTTTCCCATAGGAAAATAGAAAACGCTGATACCCACATACCTTTGGGAAGGCAATGACAAATCACCTATTTTGCTGTTTAGTTTGGTGTGGAATCTTTCAAGACGCACATTCACACCCCTGTTGTGTGTGGCTTTCATGAGGAGATCCACTTCACATACGTAGTATAACCCACAGAGCGGCTATGGAAGTTACATTACAAAAGACATTAAGTGAGAATTTCACTGATAAGCAGTGGAAGCTGTGGTATTCAGATAAGCCCTCTGTACCTGGTGTTATATACAGTCGAGCTTCATATCATAAACTCTCCATGTCAAGGACACGCGATGGGATCACAATGCTATACCAGAGAGATTAGCAAAGCCGGGACATGTGTTGGCCTAAGTTATGATAACCTTGTCATCACTTGTCAGGTCGGTAAACTTCATCACCATCTATATTTCAAGCCAGCGCAGGGGAAGCCGGCAGTTAATAGAGATTTAAACCTTCAGCGATTCCTTATCTGCTCTGCAGCATCTCACAGCAAACTATTCCCTTGCTGTTCACTTGATTTGCCTTTTGTTTCAGAATCTTTGTGATATATAATAACTACACTACAGTGTCTGATAGTAATTGATAGAAGGATATCACACTTATCAGGACAAAATTATCAGCTGCAAAGCATGTCCTAGAGGAGTGTCAAATTGATACCATGGGAGTGCTATAAAGAATGATAAAGCTCGCTCCATAAACTCAGTGTTGAGCTGCCTGCTTTACTACAGAGACACATTAGGTCCTTGTAGGAAAATTATACGGATATTATAGAATATTATTATGGGACTTTTTTGTTTGGAAAATCTTTGTATCTCCAGTTTAATCACAAAGGGGATGCAGCGAATTAATCAGTGTCCTAATATAGATCTCAAATCTTTCAGACATAATAGAGTGAAGGGACACCAAGTACTAAAACACAAATCACACATCAGTAGCAGCCCCACTCTGATGGGATGGCACAAGAGTGGTGTTGAGAGGGTAGCCATGGCAACAGGATATCTGTGACACAAAAGCACACACACACACACACACACACAAGTGCAACATTGTCCACACGCACAAAGATATTAGATCTTAATCCTATCTGAATTCAGTGTTTTCAGTTCTTTTTTTTTCTTTTTTTTTTTGTGGTGAAAACACATGCGGGGTAATTTTTGCTGATGGAGGGAAAAAAATGGAAAATACTTAAACATTGTTATGCCACTCCCGACTGTAGATTATCCATCGCACACTCATTTGCATTTTGCTGATGGATGGGGTAATTTACATTGCTTAAAAAAAGCTTAAAGTTGGCGTGTAAGCAAGTCAGTAACACCCTTAAACTTGATAATGCAGCTAATTTAAATATTACAGTTTGACAGCGACTGATTTGATGTAAGCTCTTTTAAAGTCGAGCTGAACTTGGATTTATTTCATTTTTGTGAAAAGAAATAAAAAGTATGGTGATGATGTAGCCACTGAGCATCTTTTTCCATTTTTCAAAAGAGGATAAAACCATTTTGGACACACTGTGAGCTCCTGATTACTTAGGACTGAATATAAATATAGATATCTATGTAGATAAATATAGTAAATGGCCTTTTTTAGAGAACACCTTTAGAAAAAATATGTGAAATATTCATTTTCTGTGATATTGTTATCAATTCTTGTTGAATTTGGACTACAAAAGGCTTCGTCCTATGGTCCCATTGTGTTTTCCAGCTAATACATCCCAGATATAATCATCTGCAGATATGTATTTGTAAAGGAAATATTTAGGCAGAAATATAAACCCTCTACTTCAGTGTGTTCTATTACTTACTGCCAGTTTTAGTTTAGTTTTGGTCTCTACTATCTCCTGATGTAAATATCTGGCTTTTCAGTTGCTAAGTAGTCTACTGTGTTCAAGAACAAATATCTAACTGAGTCTGTCTGCTGGTGCTGGACAGGTAGGGTCCAGTGTTTAGGTACAGCCTAAAATGCTGCTATGAGATCAGCGAGAGTGAACCGAAATAGTAAATTTGAGGGCCAGATAAAGTATAAAGCTAAATTCACCCCCCATGGAGAACACTAAACTTGCATGTCTTTCTTACACAAGGTGGTAAACCTTGCCTGTGTACAATTTTGACCAAACAAGTCCAACAGGTCAAAAACAAACCCCAAAAAATGAAAAATATAATATCAGTTTGACTTCAAAACCACTGGCTGCGGCTGCCCAGCCACAAAGAGCCCGAGGAGTAAAGGAACCAGGAATTGTTGTGGTAAAAGACTCCATTCAGTCACACCTGAGCTGAGGTAGCCTCTCAACACCAGACTGCCATCTCTCTTCTATCAGGGTCATTTCGAAAGTGGCACTGAAGCCTGAATTTATCTGGCAGTGCACATCAGTCTTTCTAGTTACACATAGCACTTAGCCAATGCTGGCAGAAGAAAATGACTTAGCACTTTTTCGCCCCACACACTTGAGACAGCAGTCCGGCTCGGCGACAGAAGGCATTATTTGGAAGCGAAAGAATTCCCGTCCCTGTTTCTGATGTTGTACCTCGTATGTTTTTTTATTTTTTAGAGTAAAAGTTGTCAGATGAAATCCACAGGGACAGCAGCAACATTACCCAACTTAATGGCAGCTACATGTCAGCCGTATTTGATGATTACCTCATTATCTTCTTTTGAGTCAACGTAACAGTTCGGTAAAGTATAGGAAACATATGAATTCATTTACTTTTGGTTGAATGGAGCAGCCAGGTTGGAGTGATGGATCTTCCACTCCATCATGGCTAATGGGGCAGACGGTGGGGGGGGGATGGGTAGTGCTGATAGAGAGCAACACCAGGGGCCAAGGTTGCATTCAATACCATTTATTCACATTTTTATGAGGCGGAAATCTTGTGCGGAGGTGCTTGACAGGAGTCATTTGGTGCTTGGTTTTCAATCACAGAGACTTAACAGTGGAGGGAAGAGGTGTGATAATTCAAGTCAGCGTGCTTTAAGTGCCATAAAGACATGATGTGCAGTCAGACTCTATGATCCAAAAAGTTCCTTAATCAATATTTTTTCTATTAACAAGGGATCAACTGACTATTGTGAAAGGTGTTGCTCACAGCGATGCAGTCACAGAGAATTATCACTCAACTCTGCAGATCTGCTGGGCCTTTTAGCTTCTTTTAGATTATTGTTTTTCTTTTCTGGCTTGCTCATTCGGCCAATATATCATTATCTGACTTAACTTATTTATGTTGGTATGGATTGGTATGGTTTTAATGCTAATGCTGCTCTACGTCACTGGATGTGCACATTGCTGCTTGTTTGCTGGCACAATTAGCAACGCACATATCCACATACAAATTGATATGTGAGATATTGTATTTTTTCAGCTTGTTGTGACATTCTTCTGCCTCCAAGCAGGCAATGAAAAATCAATTAGAGTTTTGAAGCAGTAGATCAAAGATCATGTTGACAGTGCTTACATGTAATGAGAACAGGCCTATTTCAATCAGGCCCCTTAAATCATATCTCCTGCTGGAGCACAGAGCATTGATCGCAACATTCTCCTTATCCCACACTGTGTTGGTGTCATCCTCTGATTGTCCCTCTGTACATTTCGATGTGCTTTTGTTGTGTATGCGTATGTGTTTTGTTTTGTTTTTTTTTGTCCATGCTTTATCTTTCTGTGGCTCAGTTTACCGAGGCTCACTAGGGAGGGAGGCAGACCAGCAGAAAAGAGGCAATGACGAATGACACAACACACATTTGCTCATTGCTTCCTCTCTCCCCCTCTCTCTGTCCACCTTTCTTCATTTCCTTCTGTCTCTTTATCTCTCCCCGTCTCCCTGTGAGGAAGAAGAGGCTTGTCTTCTTCCTGTTGTGTGTGGCGGATGTCGCTGTGTAGCTGCATAAAGAGAGGACGCTGTCTAGCAGCGGTACAGCCAGACATGATGGTGCTGGCAGCCGGATGGAAAGAAGGCCTTACACATCACTTCAAGGGTCTGTCATTCTCTGCCATGCATCTCAAGGACTGTGGGGAACGGGCCACTTCATGTCCAAGGAGTTGCAGTGCCTGATTTGAATAGAGCTCTCTGAATGGCACTCTGTCTGCTGAAGGCAAGCCAGGGGTTGATGTATAACAACCAGTGTGGCAGCCATAAAATGACGCAGGAGTGCATCACTCTTCATCCGGGTTGTGTGCATGTAAAATACATGCATCTTTGTACTTATTTCCATTTATGAGAGTGTGCCTGCCGGTGTGCGATTAGGAAGCTATGCTTCTTGTGTCTCTGTGAACTCCCTGGGAGTGTTTTCAACTCTTGTATCAAAGGCTATTCCCAATTTGTTTCTGTGGATCAAGCAACCAGGACGGCAGCTGAGTGGAATGTTAATAAAAAAAAGAACGCCCTGCGGGAGCACCCCAGCCGCTGTCATTACCGGTGTGGAATACTGAGAGTGCTGAGGCTGCAGACAGCGGAGGGGTGGGGTGTCCGGTTTGATTCTTCCACTCGCCTCTTCGGGGATATACCCAAACCCCTGAGAGATGCTCTGTTTGTGTATTTTTGATGAGCTAAAAAGTTCTGTTCCTCCATCGGGGGCTCACATTGTAATTTCTGAAGCTGCGTGGAGTAAACAGGAGCAGACGTATCAGGCAGCATGCTGATGAAAAAGGAGGAGACGACCACTCTGATTTGTGGGACAAGAGATCAATGAAAATTTGATGGGTGTAGTTTGTAGCTCCCAGTCTCTGAGGCAGGGTGGCTGGTTGCAAACAGATCTGCTCTTCCAAAAGCAAATTTAAGATTCCTCTGCCCCCGCCGCTGTTAAGATTATGATTTAAGGAGTATAAGCTGATGTCTGATAAGTGCCTGAGGGCAACTTCCACCATGACTTTCCAACAGTCCTGGACCAAGTGTGTTAAAAGCTAATGGCGTAAGCTTGGCTGTTAGCACTCCTTCAACAGCAAAGGGAAAGAAAAGATTAACAGAAGAGAGAAGGAAGTCAAATAGTCACTGGAAAGACTACTAATGTTGATGAGAGGAGGAGTCCTTCCATTTTGCATTTCACAGCCTATCATTAGCATTAGCATGCTACGTCTTCACACTCTGCTGTAGCTTCATGAGCCATGCTCAGACTGAACTTTTGCCCCACATCATAGAGAGCTGCAGGGTTGATGCATTTTGCAAGGCCAGTCCTGAGGTTAGAATCGCCTGGTGTCCTTGACAAAGAGCCAATAGGATTTCTCCACTGGATTTTGGATTATTGCAGAAAGATCAACAGCAAACAAAAGTTGAGTACAGTAACCGTAACCTTTCACCAGAAGTAAAAAGCTAATGCTAGGCTCTAAATGAACTACATCACATCACTTTCTTCTGCACTTAACTATAAATTGATAAATCTACAAGTAGGAAAGTCTGAGTCAGAATAATTTGCAAGAGCACGAGTATAAGCACAATGTTGTAAATGCGGACAAACGTGTAGTTTCCTTGTTCATTGTGATGACGTTCAACATCCCGGACGACCTCTGCAGTCTCATTTAGCCATTCATTAGCAACCACCTGTTTTAAAACATTTAAAGCTTCAAAATTCATGAGCGGGGTGTTTACTGCCATTTTTTATGTCATAGAATAAAACTTCCACAGACGGTATTTCAAGTTTGTAACCAAAAACCTATTCAGAAAAACCCATTTGACTCATTTCCACGTTTTAGGACTCATTCCATACACAATCTAACACACATTTGCACACTTGCAACACAATCTGGTGGAAAGATTGTGAAAAAATCTAAAGGGACTGCTTGATCGATCAATTCGATGACCAGAAAATGAATCAGATATCTCATTAGTTGAGCAATTTGATGACATCAAATTGGGCTTTGACAGCCTATACAATGGGCCTAATGCAGCTTTCATGGCAGCTTGGCTCCAAATTAAGGAAATGTTAGTGTTGTTCTGTTTTGTTGGCAACAGTTTTGGGGAAGGCACTTTCCTGTTTCAATATTTTCGTGCTACTATGCACAAAGTCAGATCTGTTTCCCACGTTGGAGTTAAAAAAAACTCAGCCCTCTGCACTTCTGCCCCCCTGCTGAGAGATCAGTCCAGCAGTGCTTGTGAGTTTTGGGTCTTGAATCTTAGTGTGAGCATCTTACTTAAATTGTATTTGAGGCTCAGAAGAGGAAAATCTTCCCAATTTGATACAGTTTAGTGTTTTTTGCTGACATTGAGGGTGCTCTGTTTTAGAAAATTGGGTTTAGGATTAAGATTAGAATTAGGATGAATCCCTGTAATTGTAATAAAAGCTAAAACTGGCAAGCAGCAGATCTTATGTTTAGGCTTAAGCATGTAAAGGGAATCGTTAAAGTTTGGATTAAAGTGTTGTGTTACAAGAAAAACTGCAACGTTCACCACAGGTTGATAACAGCAAGCATGCTGCACATCTGGCTACATGTGCTGCTGCGACATTACAGCAGGTATTTTCTATCAGTCGTCAATGGAAAAATACCTGCTGTGACATCATTGATTTGTGCGTGGCCAGGGTTGGGGAATGAACGCAGTCTGTGACAGGATGAACTGATACAAAAGCCGATAGATTAAAGGTGACAGACTGGCTGTTTTTTATTTTTTCAGCTTTGCCTTTGGTACATTTACACATTCTACTAGAAGCCACACAAACACATTGACTTCCTGTGCATGTACACACTGAGACAGCCTAATCCCCTTGATAGCCTGACATTATATCACACTTCATGATCATACATCTTTAATGGGGCAGACAGCAGGACTGAAGAACCTTTTTCACCTTAATCCAAGCTGACACCTCCTCTGTAGACACTGCAACCTGGAAACATGAATGAGCCTCACCTAAAGGCTCCACACTCTGAAAAACTGAGATATTAGACATCCTGCATAGAAAAAAAAAGCACCAGCTGACACGCCCTTCACTTTGAAATCTTATCTCAGCATATAGGAAAATCCACCCAAACTTATCTGAGCCATTTATCAAAATCTTCAGCAGTTTTTTTTTCTGTGCATATTTATCTTTCCCCGTCCTTTAGTTTACAGGATACATTTTCTGCCTGCCTGATAATTTATCCAGCCTCCAACATCCTGACACATGCTGATGTTTTTCTATCTCCCCCATCTGACTGGTCTATGCCGGGCTATTTATGTGGCACAAGTCTGCCCCCAAGTGATTAAACACCATCACAACAGCAAAGATAGCTCAAACCACTCACTGCACAATCTCCCATATGTCTAAACATGATTAGGAGTAGATTAATTTACACCTTCGTTTAATTAGTATGTTTTTTTACGTTGTGAAATATTAATTCACACAGAGTGCTTCTGATTAGAAAGCTGTCAAGAGAGAAGAGGAAATAACATACTGTAAGTGCAGGATTCATACAGAGTATAGTAATGTGTAATTAGGCACGTCGCGTTTAACACATTAAATATTATGCTCATTATACGTCATCAGGGAAAACAAGGCTGCATTTTCAACAAGGCAAAGCAAGCGGCTGCCCCAGAGCCTCAAGACCCTCAGGTGGCCTCAGGGCTTTAAGTTCACCACGTGGCAATTAGCTTGTGAAAAGTCAGTCAATTGCAAATGTGTTTATTGTGTAGTCTGTCTGTTCAGCCTCTCACTGAACTCACCAGAACCCCCTCTCCTTCTCCCTCTCATCTGTGTACATTTACATATCTTAACTCACCCAGATGCATCTTTGTCTCAGTGTGTGCAAATCTGGAATGGATCTAATTGCGTCTTTACATTGACCTTTAAAATTCAGTTGAAACATTACTGATTTTGAGGCTTCCCCTCATTTTAAAATCTAGTTTTAGAGCCTTTATTATTTCAGTTCATGTTGTGCTTCCATAATACACATTTCTAAGTAAATTATGTAGCTTAACTTGAATAGCTTATTGTTGTTGTTATTATCATTATTATTAGTATAAATCCCTTTCCGGGCTTCATATGTGTTAAAGTGATGGCTTTTTCTCATTCAGACATGGTGTCCTGTATGTTAATGTTCCCTGCTGCTTCATGAAGGCATGACAGCACATTTACAGTGAGAGACTGCACTTTACATTGCTGGATAGTGAATTCTGCTGACAGCTTTATAAAGTGCACATGTGGGGGCTCTTAATTCCTACTTTCTCTCACACTGTATGTAAAGTGGCTTGCTGGCTATTCATTTATTAATCCATGCGCCCGACGTGAAAATTTAGAGTGCTGGTCTGAATGCCGTTGTGGTTTCATTTTTAAAGTCTGATGTGACGTGAGGAGAATCTCAACAACTTCAAATAAGCTCAGTGATCTTAATAAGACCAACATGACATTTAATCTCTCTGTGTATTTAACCTTGTGCTGCTGCCTCCTGAATCTGACTGCATTAAGTTCAGACCTCCACGTTGTTTTAAGTGTTAAACAAAGAAATTCTGCTCGGTCTGACCTAGTAAGACTGCTGCCAGAACTCCTACAAGAAAGTGACTTGACATGATATTTGACCTGACAAGGTTCATGTCTGAAAGGGGTATAATACATGCAGAGTGCACAGAGAGCGGGACAAATGAGGGGCCGCTGTATGATTTTGCCTCAGGTCCTCATACT
Source organism: Chaetodon trifasciatus (assembly GCA_037975065.1). Lineage (NCBI taxonomy): Eukaryota > Metazoa > Chordata > Actinopteri > Chaetodontiformes > Chaetodontidae > Chaetodon > Chaetodon trifasciatus. The sequence continues at coordinate 9,856,245 of JBBMOE010000014.1, read as the reverse complement.
GAGTTAATGAGACCCTGCTGAGAAATCGTGCATATGGTGGTATCAATTTTAGATAAGTGTAACATTTTATAATCATCATATTCTGTGTTTTGTATCTTAAATTTGACGTAAATATTCCCTTATACATAGAATGAGAGAGCAGTGATGGTGTCCTGTGTAAGGTTGTATGTGGTGTTGCCATGCATAAATGCCACAGTTACATGTTTCCGCGTGCATCAAACAGAATCTTGACGTGAATGTCTGCCTGTCTTGGACAAACAGACAGTGACACGTGATCCCGTGAAGCATTGCTCTCTCTTTTTCTCAGATGAAACCGTCTTTCCTTTCGTTGAGGTCAAACAAAGGGGTGCTACAGGGAAATAATGTTGCTATGGTTGAGTCATTTACACACATCTCCCACTTTTGCCCTGTACAACCCCTTTTCTGTTTTGTGCCATCCCACTGACATCTGTGAAGTTTCCCCCCACCTCAAAGTAAACAAGGGAGGATGAGAAGCGAAGGCCTGTCCTGAGGTAGAGCAAAGCAATGTTATCTTTCACTGTAATTGCCAAGTTCTGTGACCTGAACTCAAGGTTTGGATGAGTACCGCTCCTCCTGCATGACTACATGGACTAAAAGCTACTGAATCATGTAATGTAACAATAGCTTTGGGCCAGGAATGCCAGAACCAATTATACATCACACTCAGTTGCCATACAGCTGATGTTACAGTAGACTATCCTCAACAGCAGTGCCTGGTGGGTGAGAGTGTGAGATCAGTTCAACCAAAAATGACAAAAAAACAACATATCCCACACATCCTCCTGGCAGTATTCTGCCATGCTGATACAACCCCGAGTCCAAAGCAGTACAAAGACAATATGTTTAATGTTTGACCTCACCAACATCATTGACTTTTGTAAATATATGCTTCTTCTGAATTTAATGTCAGCAATACTTTGTGAGACACAGGACTGTATAAAGGAGTCAGGAACACTTCAGAAAGCACAGTTCTTTTGCAAACAATTGTGTTTAAATTTAACCTCAACCTTTGGTGAGTCTGGATTGTAGTTTTTGTTGTATTTGTCCAGGGTGAGGTGTTAGGTTTCTGCTTTCATCCTGGCCGAGTAAATGAATCTTTGGCCAGAGGTGTCTTGTCTGATTCAGAGTCCAGGTTTGAAACCAAATTTGTCGTCCCTAGGCTCTTGCACAAACTGCCACAAATATGGCTGAATCATAATTTTGTTGAGGAGTGTATCTTAATTTTATGTGAGTTTGTTCACTTGTTATTTAATCCTTTTCATTTCATTTCTCTTTTCACTGAAATTTGCTAATTATACACATTTGACACATTAGGCCTTGTGAAGTTGATATGGCTAATATTTTAGCTAACAATGAGCTGAAAGAAGCTAAAAAGCTCTGCAGAGTTGAGGGGAACTGCAGAGTTTGGTGATAATTCTGTGGGTTTTTGACTACATTTTACACATTTTATATTACACACAGTCATTTAACCCCTTTACCTCATACAAAAATTCTGATAAGTGCAGCTTTAATGTTTTTATTCATCTATTCAACTTTCCATTTTACTTTGAATTGTGCCTTGTATTAAGTGCTTTTAAAAAGTGCCCTACAAGCAAAGATTATTTAACAAAACAGGATTATTATAATTTGGTATTTGTCCTCCTGCAGAATAGGTTTGCTCTCTCTTTATTTAATGTAGAAGTAACTCAGTCTGTCTGTCTGTCTGTCTGTGAAGAGAATAAAACTTTCGAACTAGAAGTCATTGCTCTACACTGTATTTTTCGGTAGGATACCCTTATTCTATTCATTCCCTTCATCTTTCAGTCCTTTCCTGTGTGAACCTCTTGTCATCATGGACTGCTGCACCTCTCAGTGTCTCTCTGTATGCAGGACCTGGGGTGAGGCATGTTGCTCATCTCTTAAGCCCATTTAACAGCTCGTTACCCATCCGTCTCTTTCACTCTCTTTTCCTCTGTTCCAGGCACTCATCACTTCTTGGTCAGGTTCCATTTTGGTAATGCGGTGGAAATGAACCGTGGGCATTGCAAAGCGAAGTGGAGCAGATTTGTGGCAGCATTTTACCTCCACGCTCATGAAAACACAAACAGGGCCGGGAGAAACAAGGCTCGGTACACACAGGCAATGAAGACACGATGACACAGAAAGCTCAGAGGCTGGCCTCGTGTAATTTTATTGGACAGCAGTAAAACACATGAGGTGTGAGGTGTTACACTGCACATAATGCTTAATGAAAGCAGATTAGCGGTGAGCCGCAGAGATGCTGTTCCACACAGAAGCAAGCATCTCTATTAGTGTGAACGACATGGGTTTGATCATACTGATGATTAAAAGGATGCAAATTAAAAACATACTTGTAAAGATACAACTTCAAACCTTCCTTATTAAATATACCAAGAACATGTTTTGAAATGATCATTTACAGCCTACTCATAACTGCTATGCTATGCTAACTGTGTCATGTGTATGTCTTCTAGCAGCATGAGCCTCCCAAAGCTTCCCCAATAAACTTCAGTTTTACATAAAACATTTCCAATGCTTGAGTCCAGAGTGAAGTAAACAGAAGAACTTGATCCCTGGATTAGCAATGCAAAGGGATCCACTTCTAGGATAACGAGCTGCATCACACTTTGGTTACACACACAAGGCTGTAGGAAGCTGTTGATACAGTGTGAGGCGCTCCGTTCTTTAGTTCTCCTGGGACTCAGAGGCAGGCACTAAAGCTGATTAATACAGTATACATGCTTCCCCTTATGTTTTCCCACAGTCTCTCCAATGGAGGTGGCCAGTGTAAAATTAGCATGAACCATAGCCAGAACAATGAGAATTACCTTTCCATAATTATACATGGTCTTCAAAAATGTTTCCTAATGACAGTATGCCTCAAAATGAGACTGTCATAAAACTTTATTATATACATCACATAAAAAAAAAACAGATTTCTAGTCCACAGCTTTCAGAGGTCATACAGTGGAATCCAGAGTCTGCTCAGGGTCACAGCAGTTCATCAGGAGGAAGAGGCGTTTGGAAAGCTCCGGACCGACCCGGCGAGTCGTGGAGGTGACGCCCTCACCTCTGCGGATCAGAAGGTCAGACAGCAGCGAGGTCTTCTCATGGCTGGTCTTGCACAGGTTGTAAGCCTGTGGAAAGGAAATACTCAATCAGAAGGACAAAGACGCCATTTGTGGATACGTCTCTTTAATTAGGGCTGAAAATGTTTCGACCGAGTTGTGATTCCTTGATACTTAAACAAACATAGAAGTCAACATACTTGAGACTTTCATTGAATGTGTAATAATATTAAAGTTTGCTGGCAGCTTTGCAATACTACCAGATGAAAGTGATTCGCTGTACATTAGAAGAAAAGCTTGAGATGCAAAGGCAGTAGACCTGGGCAGCAGTGATTGGCGTACCTTCTTGAGCAGCTGTGGGGAGGGATACGCTGCCAGGATTGCTGAGGCCACATCTGGACTGACTCTGTTCAACTGCTGGATCTGTCTCTTCCACACCTGCAGCAGTCCCTTCCCAGCTTTATCCACCCGCTGCCCGCCCGCCCACTCACTCTCCAGGTAGAAAGAGAAGCCTGTCGTCTCCCTCTCTCGCCTGATAACACACCGAGGAACATGCAAAGTGATTATCTAATCTGGCAGAAAAGGAGCCAGACGGAGCTGTAAAGAGCTCGCTTACTTGAAGGGAGCTTCTGCAACCGCTTTGGTTGTCATGGTTATGTGATCTGCAAAGTCCTTCCAGGTCGGCAAGAAGCGGAGCGAGACGCCGGTGTGGAGCTGGAGATGCACCACTGCCTGATGAGACAGAATGATGTGATTCACTAAGAAACAATAATCCCTTAAAATCCCCTCATTTACCCCTGAAAACACACCAAAGCCTCGAGTCCAAATCAAGATGGAAAGAACATCAAAACAAAAAGAAGGCAAAAGAAATTAACAAAATAAGTAGGTTGTAAAGGGTACATGACTTATATTATAATTTTTTCTGGTACAAAGTAATGGTACTTTTAAGGTATTATTATTCAGCACTCAGATATTTAAGAGGTTTACTGTGTTGTCCTGGCAAAGATTACGTGAAGTATGCAGTTAATAATCCCTCAATTTATACTACCATCAATTACCATGTGAATTCAGGAGTTCAACTCAAAAGGACATAAACCCCTTAAAATTAGATCCAGGGGTGGTTTAAGAAGTAAAAATCTCCTAAAAGTATTTCATTTGTGCCCTTTGTTTTCAAATGAAGCGCAAATTCAGCAGTTCACCCCACATTTGGGTTTAATTACTGTCCAAATGAATGTTTGTTATGATATTATGGGATTTTAATGGAAAATCTGCATGTTTTACAGGGATATTAAATTTAAAAAGCATGAATGTCATCTCTAAATTTTGACCTTCATTACAAAACAAGGCCCCTTTAAAGATGCAATCGAAGATTTCAGTCCTAAGGGTTAGGGTTAGTTCCTCATCTCACCGCTCACTGAGGCAAAGTCAAAGTTCAGCCGGTTAAATGCTTTTAATGTGAAGCTGCAGCTGTAGGAAGTGTTCGGTTTGCATTAGCAGCAACTTAATACAGCATTTTTTCCAGGACTGTCAAGACTGACACCCATTTCATAATACTGCAAATATATAAACATTGCAGTACTTTCATCAGTCAGCCATAAAGGCATATAGTGACTTCACAGACATTTATTTCAATGAAAACCTTAAAGATTATACCTTTAATGTATAAATTAAGAGATGACTGGGATATTTATGCCTTATAAATCCCTTAAACCATACAGATATTCCATTAAACATACATTACTCTATTAAAATTCAATTTATTCTCCATTGATTATGCCCTTAAATAATGAACTACATCATTAGGAAAGGGTGAATTAATGGATCTGAGGGTAGAAATGTTAAGTGAATAATTTAACAAATACGAAGTCTGTTTTCTCACTTTCATTTTTCTTCTCTAAACTATAAAAAATGCAGATGTTCTTCCTCCACCGAGCGACCCACCTCCTCCACTTCAACTCGTGACACCTCCGGCAGCGCCTCGGCTCCCCCATTTTTCCGTCTCTTCTTCGCTTTTCCTCCCCCTTGCTCTTCCCATGCCACGGCCTCTCGAAACCTCTTCTGGCTTTGCGACTTCTGGGATCTAAGGACAAAAAGTTTTCACTCCGGACATCCTCTGGCAGTTCCTCTTGCTTCGTTTTCCAATCATCACACATACGTCTCACGCCATTTCCAGCTGTGCTCCGCCAGACTCTGCTGACAGCGATAGGTGACATGTTTCCACATGCTAAGGCAGCAGCAGATGTTAGCTTACATGGTGTCTGAGTGCCATTCCGTGTTGTTTTTTAACATGTGACTGAGAGCTATAATTCGCACTCTTGTACGCATTCACACTGAGAGCTGCTTGTCTGCTCGGCCTTCTCCACCCAGTCAATCAGCCTGTGATCAATCCCACAGAAATCACTGCTACCTGCAGCCCTGAAATGAAGTATTGTTTCACACCTACAATTTCAGATCCTGCCAGATGCTGTCCTCCCCTACCTGAAGTATTTCTCCAGGTCGATGACCACCAGGCTGAGGGTCTTGCCGGGGTGACACCTCTGCTGCTGCTGCACCCAGGACGTCAGAGTGGGACCAGAGACAGACCTGCCATGCCTCTCCTCCTGCATTACACCATAGATTGGTATTACAGGACTTGCATTTACCGTGTTACCACGTGGGAAACACTATCAATCACTGCCCACCAAGACAAAAGCAGTTGAAAAACAGCTTTATTCCACCTGCAATACAGGCGCTAACCTCCTCCTTCTACTGCCTTCTGACAGAGCTGAATTAGCTGTAATTGTTGTGGATGTGTACAATGCCGTTTGTTTGAGGGTTCCTTTATTGCTATTTAATACTGCTAATGTGTCATGATGTTGATGGAACGGCGCTTTTTCACAATCAAAACAAAGACCATCTGCTCGGCTGCGTGGTCATTAAAGTGAGCTGAATTGAATTCTTTCTGTCTATTTGTACACTCGTGCAGTTTATATTCTTTAATTATCAGACGTCTGCTTGTTACTCCTGTATGGTTATGTCACTTTCCTCCGTCTGTTCTCTTGCTTCAGCTTCACTCTCACGGCTCTACCCTGTTGCTGTCTGTTAGTGAAGTGACCCTATTCTTCCTGTTCGGTTCACCTCATTTTAAAAGCACCGAGGTCAGTCGCTCTGGTGATGCTGTGGTTAAAGTTATTGTTACTGTGACTGCATGTCTGTCTGTCTGTCTCTCTCTGTCTGTCTCACTCTCTCTCTCTTGCTCTCCCTCTCTCACCCAACCGGTCGAGGCAGATGTCCGCCCACCCAGAGCCTGGTTCTGCCTGCGGTTTCTGCCTGTTAAAAGGAAGTTTTTCCTCGCCGCTGTCGCCAAGTGCTTGCTCATGAGGGAATTGTTGGGTCTCTGTAGATAAAAGAGCTCGGCCTGTACCAGCTCTATATGGAAAGTGTCCTGAGACAACTTTTGTTGTGATTTGGCGCTATACAAATAAAATTGAATTGAATTGAAAAAGTGTGACACCAACCTGAATGTGGCTGTGGATCAGTGTGATGATGTCATCGACCGTCATCTGAATCACCACATGGGCCTCTGGTACGCACACTCCATCGCCTGGCTGAGAGGAGCAGGGAGCAGACAGGAAATTAGCACTCATTAGCAAACATTTCATTCAGTGGCATTATTACTAAATGAGTGCTCTTAAAACTGCTCCTTGTTCTCAACCATGGCTTCATTTGTTTAAGGCAATTACAGCGAGGTGTCACACCAAATGTGACAAGTATATATATTCATGCTTCACCTTGAATAGAACACAGCATTGGGAAATGAGTGTGTGTTTTATCACCTGTGCACAGGGAACCCTCCTCATCCAGCTGACACTGCGTGGGAGAGGTTGTTTCTCTATGGCGCAGCTACAACCCAGAGCCTGCACCGACGCCAGCAGAGTCCCGCCACCTTCCAGCTGTAAGAGAGCTGTGAACACAAACACAGTTATCAAAATCATATCTGCAGTAAAGTCGCAATAGCTTCAATAATGGCTCCAAAGCATAAAACAATAAGCACGTGGGCTTTACTTTCAATATAAAATAATCTTCAATATATCTACAGACACCCGCAGGGCATGACTGACTTCAAAGTGATTTTGTTATCCACTTATGCACAGTAACAAGTATGTCTTCTCTTCACCTGGGTCCACAGCAACCACCATGTGCTTGATACACTCCTCTGGCCTCAGGGCCTTGGCAGCCTCTGCCAGAGCTTTCCTCTCTGCCTTCTGTCTCTCCTCTTCCTGCCTGAGCGCCTCCTTGCCCCTCTGCTGTCTCTCCCTGGCCTGCCTCCTCCTCTGAGCCTCCTCCCTGGAGGCCTGGATCTCCTCAGCCGTCCGCTTGGCAGCTTTCGTCTTGGCAGGAGACGTGTCTGTGCTTCCTGCGCTGGGGAGAGGCTTCGGAGGAAGCCATCGCTGAGGGAGAGACGCCACCTCCTCTGAGCCATTCGAGACCCCGTGGTTCGCTGTTCTCACCTGATGGAGGCTGAGCAGACGGTCCGACTCTGAAATGGCATTCTGGCACGAGAGCCGTGAGCTGGCCAGATTGGATGGCGGATTCTGCTCAGCATCTTTCCCATTAGTGACAGTGGAGGAGGCACTAATCACATTGTCTTGCCTCTGTTTGAGTCTCTGTGCCAGAGGGACATAAGGTGCATCGTCATCAGATTCGCTGCTGATCATCATTACATCAGCCATTCTTGTAGATGCGCCCACATTGCCCTTTGAAGGGAAGACGACAGCTGCCTCTTCTGCATCAAAGCCATCCGAGCTGCCCAGGTCTGGTTTCTCTGTGCGGCTCTGGGAGGTTTGGCTGAGGTGTCGACCCGGCTGGAGGAAGTCAAACACAGGCAACTCCTCATCTAGGTCACTGGTGGAATCACTGTAGCTGCCCATGTTCTCTCATGTCCAGGAAAATGTACTGTATATGAGATATGAGACGAGAAACATTATTGGTTCAGCAAGGCACAGCGCCCACCAAGCCTTGCTCAGAAATCAGTGATTTATTTTTCTTGAGCGTGTTAGCAAGTGATATTATCATCTGCCAGATCATAACATACAATACACACGATGTAGAAGTCAGCTACTACACTCGGCTCTCACAAAACCCACCAAGCAGAACTTCTTTCGATAAAATTGTGTGTTTTCGTGTGAGAGGATAAGGAACAATTACACAAGTCACTTAGTATAACGTTACTGGTTGTTGCTTAGTGAACTGCTTAAATTAGCTTTGCCGAAATCAGCAGAACTTGCAGAATACATGGCTTTTTAAATTGAGTTTGGCACAGCATTAAATTTCCCTTTAAAAGAAAAGGTGGAACACCAAGGACAAGGCAAGCCCAATTTACCTGACTACAGCCATCGACGGCATGACCGAGTCAATACTGAACAGCTAGAGTTACAACAGAAAGAGACGTACGTTAGCAAACGTCACTGTAGTCACGATACTTTGCATACTCACTGCGAAATCTTGCATACGGCCGAGTTAATAAAGAAGAAGGATATTTAGGTAAATACTTGCAACTTGAACTAGTTACTAGCTCTAGTTAGTCATTATTTATTTCCATTAACTTAAACCACGCCAGGTTTTGGCTTTCTGTTACGTGAGAGCTCTTTTGATTTCCCCGGGCTGCACGGTTAGCGATGCGTTCAAGTTTTTTGTAATTTACGTTTCCAAGGATCACTCCATTAACATCTAACTGATACGCATTGCGTTAGTATCATACTTTTATAATAGTTTAAAAGAAATGTTGATCATTAATCGCAATTGAATTTATTTGTGTACTGTAACATGGCGTTTTGTAAGTTATAATCATAAAGTATTTCTTAAGGTTAATTTCTGTCTATAAATATCCATTCATGTAAAATATTGTTTGTAGTCCTTTTTTGATTAATTTTATGTAAAACGTTGCTTGTGATGTCCTTTAACTACAGTTTGGGAGCCAATGATGAACAGTATTTTCGGTGTGTCTTTCGTCTTTCTTGGGAAGCTGAACGCAGCAAAAACATCCGGATGTGACGCAAATACGCAAGAAACGTCGGTGACATCGTTCAAGATGGCGGCCATGGCGTCCTTGATGTTGAAGTCCAGAGCAGGTATCGACTATCATTAGAATTTTATACTTTCTTCTTGAATTTACAAATTGTTAATGATGATGTGAGAATTTGGTTCATTCATCCCCGGAAGTTCCGTGCTTTCTGGACACATACGTTTTAAACAAGCCATGTTTTAAAGGCTAGCTGTGCTAGCAATGTGCAAATTAGCACTGAATGTCATAGTCAAATTTGATAACAGTGTAAACATGACAAAAAATATTTTGTGCTTCACAAAATATCTGCGACTTTAGACATTCGGAGAGAATTACTGTCATTTGATACGTTTGGGACACAACAACTTACAATGAGACGCTTTATTTATGCAAATAAAGCGTCTCATTAGCATCGTTTCTCTGTGCACGATGCTGACCTCCACTGTGAATTTTGTTGCCAAAAAAATAAACAAGTTGAATTCAACAATTTATATAAGGCATTAGTGTGTGTTTACACGGAGTTTGAAATAAGTAGTTAGGCTTGATAAAGTGTCAGAGTTAAAATGAAGTTTGGTGTGATGTCATTAGTTACAATGCGTATGAGCAATTTGAAGAGATGAGGGCTGAAACTGGATGTCTGTGTGACTTCACATTAATGTGTTTGTGCTGCTGATTTCAGGTCTGTTGGCGCCTGGTCAGTCCTCTCTTCTAGATGCCGTTAGGTTTGCGTCTAAGAAGGCTGGTGGAAGCAGTAAGAACCACGGAGGAAAGAGTGCTGGCCGGAGATATGGCTTCAAGAAACAGGATGGTAATCAAAGCTTAGTTTGAACCATTTCCCATAAGTGCTGTCACTGTTCTTCCTCATGATCAAAAAGTGTTAAAAGTAAATAAGTGAGCCGCTCTGTTGCCGTGGATGACATGTTCCTTCATCGCCATGAATGTACACACTGTAGATTTTTTATTATATGACACCCTTCTGCCTGAATGTGTGTTATTCCACTGCTGAAAATAGTCACCAACAAATACGCTAATCCTCCTGATTAAGTAAGGTTTGTTAAAACAGTACAGTATCCAGCTGTTGTAGGAGATTATCAGGAGCCTTTTTTAAGAAATGATGTGTTGTTTTGAATTTAGTTGATCGCCCATCTCTTTTCCTTTGCTCACAAGGTAACTTTGTCCATGCGGGTAACATCCTTGCAACCCAGAGGCTGATGAGGTATCACCCAGGAGCTCACGTAAGTTGCACTTTCTCGGTCCAGAAATGTTGATGGGATGTAGTGAAACTATACACGTTCTCATCAAGTGCCTCCTTCTATCCTCCTTCCCCGGCAGGTGGGGATAGGAAACAACAACACGCTCTTTGCTCTGGAGGACGGCTACGTCAGGTTCACCAAAGAGGTCTATATCCCACCACCACGCAGCCGTGAGGCCTTCCAGGTCATCTCCAAGCTGCCAAGAGGAGCTGTGCTCTACAAGACCTTCGTCAATGTCCTGCCAGTCAAACAGGAGGGCAAGTTTAAACTGGTGGACATGGTCTAAAACTAACTGGACTGCACTGGACTGGGAGGCCATCACTTCCCAGGTACTGTTGTGGTGGTCAGGATCAAGAAGGATTTGTTTTGGCTGACACTGGCCGATCACCAGAGACCTAAGTTAACAGCAGACCATGAGCCAGAGAGGAGTCAGTGACACATCCTCAGTTCCATGATCATGTGCGGAAGGAAGTAACGATTCTTTTCATTATCAATTTATCTGCCCATTATTTTCTTCATTGATCGTTTAGTCTATACAGTGTTAAAAGATTATGAGAAACGCTCGTCACTATTTCCCAGTGACTTCTTCTTTTGTCCAACCAACGGTCCAGAATGTTGACATTTTGATCGATTAATTCTACACGCTCTTGATGACACTCTGTGAGCTGGCGTCAGTAATTACAGGTATTGTTCACTGAAACGCTTCATGTTCACCCAGGACTTAACCACCTTCAGGATCGGAGGTGCCACGGCCATCATATTGAATATGTGCTGTATTTATGTATTAAAGTTTTATATGTGAAAAGTCTACATCTAATCACTTGGGTTTTATCATGTGTGATATCTTTAACTGCTTAAATATATCACACACTTGTTATTTTTCATTTATTTTTTCACATTCAGCAGATTTGTACCCCAGTTTGTGGCAGAGGAAGGGTTTCTTACTCCACATATTAGCTATTAATAAGGTCAGAAAAAAGACATTTAAGCTGTTTGATTTTATTATTTTTCACTACTTTTTGATCATTTTGGAGATTCCACAACTAAGATCAAACCACATCCCCACAATCCTTTCAAGCAGATTTGAGTGTGAAAATATTATTGGTTTATCACTAAGGACAAGCTTTAACTTTGGTTGTCCGCAGACATTTGATAGCAGTTTTCCAAGTGCTCCATGAAAAAATAGGCTTTTGACGAAAAGTGTAATACCCAAACTCACCACAAGATGACGCACAATCACTGCTACGTTAACGTGTGAGCTCCTCAGTTTGATGTTGTCCTATTAAGTGTCAGTATTAGGGGAAAAATTGCACAATGACATTGCAGCTCAGTTTCTTCATAGATTAAATTTACAGGAAAATAAATAATTTTAAGAAAAATAAGCTTTATGATTACTCAGTCACTCAGTCTCCTCATGTTCTATCTTGTAATATGAACAATCCTTGTAGAAAATGTGTTGTAAATGAGATTATCAGAAACATCATTTGTCAGCATTTCTTTGCACAAGCTTTCAACAGGAATTAGGACATCAACACAGCCGGCTGTATTTCAGAGGCTTGTGGTATGCTGAGGGAGTGTGGGTAACGCCTGGTACACTTCATGGGAGTTGGAACGCTGTCATGAAGCGGAACAAATGATAGATGTAAGGAGTTTGAGGACATGGAGTTCTAAGTCTTTGATGGTGGAGGGTAAATTGCTGCTTGTGAGTCAATGTGCACTGCTTGACTGGACGATGTACTGAGGATAAGCTGAGGAATATCTATAAAAAGAGCGAGAAAATAGATCCTTTGATATCTGCTGCTGTGTACATGTTTTCCCTCTTCAAAGGGAACAAATGAGTCATGAAGTTACTGAATAGCCATTAGCTATTGTTTCAAGATCCGCATTCTTGGTTCTCAGTCCAGGCCAGTATCATTGCAGGTGCACGGCACAAGTACAGTTTTCAACAGTGCACTCTAGCTCTCCCAGAATGCCCTCTGGTCGTGGTGCGTTTGTGTTTCTGGAGGTCAGTGTTTGATCTGGGTTAAAGAGTAGCCCGGCGCTTTCGTACTTTACCTCTTCTATTCAAAGCAACAGTCATTAGCGATGAGCACAGGCCAAACAGAGTTACTGTTTAAGCGATGCCTGGTCTGACGAAAGAGACCTCTGACAGTAAAAACCTTTAGGTTTTTTTAGTAGACCTAAGTCAGACAGCGGTCTTACATGAGCACAATGATCACATGGTAACACTGAGTTTTTAGTCTCTACTGGGGGAAATGTCAGTCGGTTGGTTCACTGGTTCAATGAATTGGAAAGGAATGTTTATATAAACATTCATGGCCCAAGAGGATGAATCCTACTGATTTTAGTGATCCTCGTTGCCACCAGCAGGTTGATGAGTTCTTTTTAGTAAAATGTCTTGAGAATTATTGGATGGATCACCATGAAATTTGGCAAAGGTTTCCATGGTGCCCAGGGGATGAAACCTAATGATTTCATTGTTTCCCTGACTGATCTAGTACGACCGGCAGGTCAAAGTTTTCACCTATCCAGTCAAACATCTCAACATCTAGTGGATAGACTGGTCTGTGCTGATAGCAGTGGTCCCCAGATGATGAATCTTACTGACTTTAATGATCCCCTGATTTTTAATCTAACGCCACCATGAGGTTGACATTTATGGTTTTGAGTGAAATGTCTCAACTATTGAACAGATTGCCGTAAAATCTGACATTTGTGTACCCCACAGGATGAACTGTAATCACTGCTGATCCTCTGAGTTTTTATCTGGAGCTATCAGTAGGTCAACATTTCAGTTTGTCAATGGTTTATGACCAAAAACCATTCCCTACAGCCTCAGGTGTACTTTGTGATTAGTGCTAATTAGCAAATGTTTGCATGCGAGCACATGCCAGGACAGTAAACATTACCTGCTAAACATCAGTACGTCAAGTCATTCTGAAAATGACCATTCTTATCTAGAATCAGGACCTAACCCCACAGCATACAGTTGAATAAGTTCCAGTTTCCCAGTAGACAATATTTTTCTTACAATCTATCATTGTAGTGAATTATTAATCCTGAAAGAATGAGACTATTTTCACATTTGCATCCTATGATGGTCCAAATGTTATTTCAGAGGTTTCTAGACTCTTCCAAGAGCAACAGTCTGATGGAAATACTGAATATTCAGTGTTTAATTGGTAGAAACTCATTTCAATTCAAAGACAGTGAATAAAAGGCTTCAGTACAAAAATATGCTGATTGGTATGTAAGGAATCAAACTGGTCAAACCTTTAAAACCATCCTCCCATTACACCAGAAAAGCACACTGTAAAACCTGGAAGGAGCTGCATGAACAATGCAAAGATGCGTCATTCTTGCATCTATGTACAGCTTGAGTCGGAGTCATTATCATGAGAATACCCCCAAGCAGAATCACCCAGATCTATCAACAGCTATGCCTCAAAGCACAAGCATTCCCTTCCCGAAACTCTTTCCTTGTCCCTGATGACGTCAGTCTCTTGGCTGTTACAACAGCCTCCTCGTGCTGTGGCTTGGCAGCGGATTCTGGGACCATCAGATGGACAGAAACTCAGAGCTCTGTGCTGGCCAGTAAGAGGAAGACGGCCCCTGGAGTGATGTTGATGGCTGGTTGTGGTTGCGTGTGTCTCCACTGATGTATGAGGGGTCATCCTGGGTGTGGATTGGCAGGTGAACGTCCAGAGAGTGCAGATGTACAGGGGAAACGTCAAGGGACTGACGAAGGGTTTCTTCATATGTCGGTGGAGGCTGGAGCAGAATGTGACAAAGGAAATATTGACATATCTATAAAGATGTACTTTGTAGGGTCGAGGAAAGCTCTGTTACAAACTAGGGTCATGGTATTTGAATGACAGATCTAATGAGAAAAGATGTGTGGCACAGGAAATGTTAGCCTTTTCCCCGAATCACGCCAACATCTCACAGTTGTTCAGCAATTCAAATAAGTCTGGTGCTCAGTGATGGATGTTTCTACACTTTGGAGTCAGAATAAAGCAACCAGAGCTGTGAATCTGTTTCATGTTAAGGTGTCGTGCAATCAAAGCTTTCCACGTTTTGCTGAGGAAACAAACAGAATCTGTCGCGATCACCTCAGTGTGGCAGCCGCTGAGGCCGAAGCGCTGTGAGATCATATTGTGGATCTGTCTCTGCCGGTCCTTTTTACGAACACTCTCATAGGAAGGCAGCCTCGGCAGAGCCTCGCTCAGGTGGTAGTCATGTGGCTTCCCTATTATGAACAACCTTCCAGGAGGCTAGATTAAACACACAAACCCAAAAAAAAGTTAATGAAGCAGCTGCACAAGATCCATTTCAAATATAAGTCAGATTGCTTTACCTGTAGTCCAGCAGCTCCCCGGTTCATGGCAGCACTGTGCTCATTACGGGCGATGCCGATCAGAGAGTGCCTGCTGTGGTAGGGGAGAGAGTCATCCTGGAAGGAGAGATCAGCTGGGATTAGTTAGAATTGTACAATGCAAATAGTAATAAGAAGTAGTACTATTTGTGATATTAAATGCAGAGGCAGATCATTTCTGTTCCACTGTAGCACAAATGCTCATGTTCCTCAGTGGTATCTTGTCCAGCAAGTAGTTTTGATTTCATTTACTCTGCATCCATCCCAGAACCTATTGTGTCTCCATAACAGGGACTATTTCTTTGCGTTCAGTAGATTAGCTGGTGGTAACACTGTTTCTGATAAGAGATGCTGCTGTTTTATCTTAATGGAATTTTTCTGTACTGTGACCTCCACAACTGAAATTCCATTGGGTGAAATAAAATACAAATAAATTAATATCTTAAAATCATGAAACTAGAGGTAAGTGACAATATATGTTATAGTTTAGTTTAGATTCATTTTGTTTAATTAGGATGGCAAATATGCACCCTAACATCAGCTCTGGGGGTCGTCTCCGGCGTAGTTGACCCTGACCTCTGACCTCCCGGTTGTGTATTAAGGGCTTTGACTCTTTCTCTCAATCTCTGTTTCTTCCTCATTCTGACCAAATCCTCCAGGTTCACTCCGTGTCTGTGGATTTAGGTGCTTTGATGCCTGAAAATTTGCTAAAGAATTTGCATCACAAGGACACCAAATAAGACAGGTGCTGTATTCTTAGCTAACGTTGTAGCCCTGTCCTGTCATGATCTACATTTTTTTGTCTTTTATTATTTATATTATAGAAATGTAGGCGGCACGATGGCGCAGCAGGTAGGTCGCGTGCCTCACAGCAAGAAGGTTGCCGGTTCGATCCCCTGGTCAGGCGGGGGCCTTTCTGTGTGAAGTTTGCATGTTCTTCCCGTGCTTGCGGGGGTTCTCTCCGGGCACTCTGGCTTCCTCCCACAGACCAAAAACATGCTCATTAGGTTAATTGGTGACTCTAAATTGTCCCTAGGTGTGAATGTGAGAGTGATTGTTTGTGTGTATGTTGCCCTGCAGTCGGCTGTACCCTGCCCTCGCCCATTGACAGCTGGGATAGGCTCCAGCCCCCCCCAACCCCGAAAGGGATAATCAGGGGCATAGAAGATGAATGAATGAATTATAGAAATGTTTTTATACCCATACATTTAGTCATGTTATTATATATACATACATGTACATGTATATATGCATAGTAGGTTTGGTTGGCAGCAGTTTAATGTGACTAAGAACATTTACTGTACTGAACGTAGGTACAAATTCAAGGTACTGTACTTTACTTGAGTATTTTGATTTTGTATTATACTTCTACTCCACAATATTTCAGGGGCAAACATTTTACCTTTTACTCCACTACATTTGCTACAGCTTTAGTTACTCATTACTTTTCAAATTACATTTTTTTTCATACTGTTCCTCCAGTTAAAATCATATATTGGTTAAAATAAATGCCACTACTTCTTAAGCTAAATATATTTTTCCAAAGCCGTCTTGGACGAGCTGACAAATGCATTGTCACACAGCTGAAAACAGGTGGTGAAAACATGATGCATTGCTGTAGATTAAACTACTCAACAAAGCTTTAAAATCACAATCTGAAACATCTACAGCGGCAATATGCAACATGCACATTAATAAAGTACTACATGTCTGTAAGATACACCTGTACACCAGCACTTGGACACATCCATCTCAACAGACTCTACATCAGTGTGACGAGTCATAGTTGGTGTGACTGAAGCCTTTCTGTGGTCACTGCAGCAGATAGTTGTTCTTACTGTATAGTGCTCTGTCCTGTAGGGTCTGAATCTGCAGCACACAGGATCCTTTCTGTAGAAGACCATCACCAGCATCAAGATCGCTAAACAGAACGCTACACAGGACACTGTGGGGGGGGGGGGGCAGAAACAGCACACTGTCAGGGCTTCAGAAGGGAAGGGGGTGGGTCAGATTACACAGCTGTATGGGGAAGTGGGGAATATGAAATTTCTAGTCGTGTGACACATATGTTGTTAAGTTACTTTCATGTTACTGTACTGACATATTTTGACTAGAGTGAGCAGACTGGAATTTACAGTGACAGTGCTACTCCATAGTTTGCTTGCAGCAAAGCCTGCCTGCAGTGTTACATTCAGCATCCAGGTTTCTAAAAAGTGTAATTATTTTAGTTGTTTTGAGGCCTTAATTCTTTCATTTGCCCACAGGCCTTATTAAAGTGTCCTTTAAACAGATCTGTACTCGGGAAAAATCATTAAAAACAACTCAGTTTAATACTCTGCCAACACATTACCCCCAAACGAGACTGCTTTATGCATTATCATACTGTTACATACACATACACACTGTGTTCCCTATATTATTATAGGTGTCATGTCATGGTAAATAAAAATGTGTGTATAACTTCTGAAGCCACTATGAAAATATTATTAGCAAATAAAAACATGATGCTTTTTCTCCCGTTTAGCCAGTTTCATGAGATATAAAGAGTTGAGGACTCACCTGAAACCACAATGACAGTCACCAACTCTGGAGCCATTGCAAGAATCTCTCTGGGAGAAGACATGAAACAGTTTCCACACTCTGCATACGTTATCTGCAGCTTTCCAACAAATCACTCCTTTCCACTCCAGCCAGAGGAAAAACAGCAGACTCTTTGGCTTTTTTTGGAAACTCTTAAACCTGATACAAACACCAGATCCCCCAGGATTAACCAACAGCTAAATATTAACACCGCATCAGGAGAGCGGTGGAGTTTCTAGCACAAATAACTCACCTCAAACAGGCTTGTCCTCGCTCAGGGTAAGTGAGGGGAAACACTGACTCTTGTGCAAACTCTGGTGGAAGTTAATGGAGATGCAAGCCAGATTTACCTTTTAGGCTTTTCAATAAATAAATGAAAAGTGGCAGAATTGGCCGTCAGCTTATTTTAACTCATTTGCACACTGTTGCAATGTTTCATCTACAACACATCATAGTTTATAAAGCAATGATATGTTTTAGATGTAAAATTATATGTGTCTATTCATCTGGGAATACACTGAGGATGTCTAATTTACAATAATATGACCTTCTTTATGTATCACATAGAGACGAGCTGAGAAAGCCAGTTCTGCTGTATTCATTTGTATAATAAGAGAGATAATATTTCTTCAGCCTTGAACTCTTCTTTAAGAATGTTTTGAGTGATTAACAGTAGATTTTATCATTTTTTATAGGTGTCAGTCTTATTTTTCTTGTATTTTGGCTGCTGGCACATTGATACTATGTATGTATGTTAAGTTAAGTTAAGGCAAAATGAGAAGTCAGGCTGAGTTTGTGCAAAAAGAAAGATGTCATGCATGTCAGGTGGGAAAGTTGAAAAGTTGAAAAGGAGCTAAACAAAGACAGAAATGAATACATAGAGAGCTGGCATTAAGCTCTCTACGTATTCATTTATAGTCATTAAGCTGTAAAGTAATAGAGAAATAAATGTAGTGGGTTGAGTGTACAGTGTTTGCTTCTGAGATACAGTGCTGTAAGGCTCTCTGAACTGACTTGAACTTGACTGCTCTACTTGACTCTTTAAGACTTGATGACCTGAAGACTTTATATGGTGAAGTCCTGGAAAAGGGATATTTCTTCAACAAGCCACAGACAGGTCAGATGTCACCTGAAGAACTTGGCCTCATCTATGACAGAAAAATCCACTTCTAACACTTTAAAGGAAGCCTGGAAGACTTGAAATATGAAGACTTCTGCTCTAGTATCTCTGATACACAGAGCCACAGGTCAGTTCCTGATCGCCACACATCCTCCTCATCCTCAACCCTTCCATCACCCCACCACACGCACACACACAGACACACCTTTGTACTGTGTTCAGCGTGATGTGGGTGAATGATCACGACATGCCTTTTAGATGTGAAGTGATGTAGGCAGAAGCCCGCAGACTGTGATTCAGTGTGAAGGAGGAGCTTCAGCAGCGTGGAGCTCAGAGAAGGTTGCGTGGGGAGGACAGGCTGCACAGAGAGAGAGAGAGAGAGAGAGAGAGAGAGAGAGAGAGAGAGAGAGAGAGCTGTCTCTTATACANCAGGAGACTGGAGCTTGTGTCCAGTGTGGATCCAAAATTGAAGCTTGGTTCCTTTAGAAGTTAAGCAACACACGTAACTTAATGCATGTAAACAATGTACATAACTACTGTACTTCACCATGGTTGTATTTTTATTATTGCTAACTTAAACGTGGAGCCTTGTATGTTCAAAAATCACAGTAAAGAGGTCCCCGGTGCCTTAAAAAGTGATGCCAAGGGGTCCTGACTACACGTCCATATGTGATGAGTTAGGAGTGAGAATGTGTTGTTAGGGCAAGTGTGAGGGTTAGCCAAGCAGTGGTTACGGTTGGGGTAAGTCTCCAGGTGATGAATGTATACTGTATCTATGTAATATTCCCAAAAGTGACTGAAGTCAGTGTGTGTGTGTGTGTGTGTGTGTGAGAGAGAGAGAGAGAGAGAGAGAGAGAGAGAGAGAGAGAGAGCTGGGTGCTCTTGTCAGGCTTTATTCTCCTCACCGCGCTCCTCCGTCGTACAAGCGCGCGGGGAGGACGACAGGATGGAGCGGATGGAGTCCATGGAGCCGATCTCGGCGCACTACACCACTTCTTATCCGGAGATCCATCCCGATAGCGGCTACGAATCCAGAGAGACCACCGACAGCCAGGCAAAGACTCCGCCAGCTCCGACGTATGATGAGGAACTAGTGCACAAGGTACGGTGATATGCTGCAATCACACAAGAGCTGTTAAATCCAGGACCTGGTTCGTGTTAGAGCCCCAAATGTAAACTTTACAAGACTGCTCAGCTTTAAAGCAACAAACAAATTACTTTATAAGTGTGTATTTTGTTTACCATTTGTTTTACTGTCTATTATTTATCCATTTATTTACTGGTTTTCACCCTAAACCCTGAAGTACGCTGGTCCTGCAGCCGCGTCCGCCTCCGTGCTGGACAGGCTTTGCGCTCTCCATGGTGCTGATCTTCTCTTGGATGTCGTTTCAGTTGGTCCGTTTCCAGGCTTGTTGCGTGTCCAATCTGCCCCCCCAAAACATAATTCCTTCTGTAATAAACAGTCATCTTTTCAGATTGCTGCTCCTCACTCAGATGCTGCTTCAGAGGGGGATGAGGCTCAAAAGAGAGTTCACTTTGCCTCCATCCCCTGTAAATGTATGACTGTCATCATCACTACAGGTTACAAATGTTTTAATGGAGTTATTTCAATTTAGTCTTTGTGCACTGGAGTGAGATTGCATCTCCTTTTTAATTTGTTAACATAGCATCCACTTCCGTTTGAAAATGAACACTTAGATGAGGAAGAATGCTCTGCATTGGAGGGGGGGCAGAGGGTAGGGCCACTGTGTGAGTGATGATGTGGCATCCTAAATGTAATAGTAATAACAATAAGAAGAATTGTGCTGTACTTTACAAACTAGGAGCACAAAGTGTGTTCCAGTGCAGCAGAGTGGAAGCAAAGGATGTAAACAAACACATGTAGTGGTCAGACAACAAGGCAGATCTATAAAAATGTGTTTTAATACAGGATTTAAAAGCTGGAACAATGTCAGCAGACAGAATACTGCTGTTCCAAAGCTGAGATGTGAGTACAGCAAAAGGTCTATCACCCCCCTCTGGATCAGCTGAAGGGCTTAAACCAGCAGATCTAGGCCTTCTGGGACAGTTCACTGGCTCCTGGTCATGTTATGAGTAGGACTTTACAATGAACTCTGGAAGAAATTGGTTACTGGTGCAAAGAGACTGAAACTGCGCAGCTCTGCACAGTTCTCACGTTAATACATGTAAAAATTAAAATGAAAAAAAAAGAAGAGAAAAAGAGAAGGAAAAGAAAAAAGGGGTAAGAATAACCCAGGTGTGAAGATAGAAAAGTGTGAATCAAGTTTAAGTCACTGTGAAAAATAACAGCTAAGTTCAGCTAAGTAACAGCACCTTTAATATTTGACCTCCATTCTATTTCAAAAGCTACTCAACCCCCACTGATAACACAGAAGATCAGCGGTGAGGAGCCTCCTACGTAACACAACGTCTCATCAGTGAGGAGGAGGATAGAGAGAGGGAGGCGCAGCAGCTCCAGAGGGCACTCTAGGCCAAGGGTTACCACCTGAGCCCACCAAAAGCGTCCCACTGAGACTGCTCCTCTAAATGAACACAGAACATATAATGTTCCCCTAATATATCTGTCACCATGTGACTGACTCAGGCCATGTGATGACACCTGATCCAGTTCCATTAGGTGCAGCTGATAAGAAAGAAAAATAAGAAATGCTAGTAAGTACTGATTGTGTCGTGAAGTTTAGAGTCCAGACTCCAGTGATCCACTGACTCCCTTCCAGCTCAGGAGCGCTGGCCTTTCATATCGCTGCAGATGGAACAAAGATAAAGAGGACTCTCCCTTTGGGCTTCAGTGAAATGTCATATTATATTATGAAGCTGCATTGCAGGGACAGCTTCCACTTCAGTGTGAGGGAGCTGCATCAGTCAAAGCTTGTTTCCTTTATTATTATTTTGTTCGCCTTTATTTTGAAATCTCCTATTGGTCATGACGACATCAACAAGCTCAATGGTTTTTGTTTAAATTTCTTTTTAAAAGTGAACATGATATTTAATTCATTGCATCCTATTTAAGACATTATTTGCCTGCTGGTGTTTGACACTGGCCTTGGGATCTACACACACACACACACACACACACACACACACACACACACACACACACACAGTCTGCTATAATGTCACTGCACATGAATTCTTTCAAACAGTGATTTTGTTCATCAGGGCGGCTGCTAAGTGACTTTATGTCACTAATGTGAGTTTAGTGAGAACTGAGTTTTCCCAAAGGCTTGGCCCAGTGAGACATGAACCAGGTTAGTCTAATGTAGCCATTATGCACTTGGACCAGCTGCCTTTAATTGCCTTGGAAGCAGCGTGTGTCTGCGTGAGTGCATGTGTAAGGCTTGTATTGCGAAGGGGGCAGATGCTTAACAAAGGGGCCAATTATAACAGTACAAGCTGTTCTTCCAAAAAAAAAAAACGGAAGCAGTTCTTTCAGGTGAACAGCATGAGCAAGTGAAACTGGCCATTTGTCTCACTGATGCAGCATTTTTTTTGGTGCTACCCTTTCTTATTTCTCTGGGAGGTAGTAGCTTCTCTTTCCCTCTTTGTCACCTGCTTTCACCGAGGAATGATGATTACACAAGAGGGGGCTTTCTTCGAGCGCTCTTTGGCTACATGGAAGTTATTCTGTGCACAGTCTTATTAAAATCAATGTAACATTGATGCTGTTATTCAACATCTTCTAAGACAGGTTGTTTTTATACACTTCTTCCTCTCAGCAAATCCTTTTGAATGACCAGAGCAGACAATGCATCAGTCTGCTTTCCATACAGTGCCTGTGGAGTGAATCCCATTGGCTCTTACTGAAGACGGACTGCACTAATCAATACTGTTATGTGAACAATAGATCAATATCTGTGATGTGAAAAAGGTGATAGTGGTGAAACATCAAAGAATAATGACCCAATACTGCATTTCCACTTAGCTCTGCTGCTATGTTTATTGTCAGTTCATTGTTTTTGGTTTATGGCCTGTGATTTCTGCTGTTTGGGTTCACTCTCACTGCTCTTATTAACCTTTCTGTCTGCATCACGCAGCTGTTTTCAGTGAAAAAAGTGTTAAACCCCACAGCAGACAGACAGTTAGCAATGAGCTGGTGAACATGGTGCAGCATTTAGCAGCTAAAGAGACGTAAGTTGGTGGAGACCAAAATAGAGCTCAGTGGAGATTGGACTTGGACTTGAGAATTAATGTTACAATGTGAAGTGAACACGTGTGCAATATGCATCTCGTTGGAGAGTTCTGCCCCCCAGTTGAGTCTAAAAAAAAGCCTCTCTTGTATTTGTATTTTGAGCATGTGCATGAGGATGCACATGCTCAACTATGGGTGTCTGTGCTACACGTCCACTGATGGAGACAAACAGGTGGTGGCAAGCAATGCACCAGCAAATACAGGTTAACTATAAGATGCTAACTACCATTGGATGCAATGCATTGAACTAGCATTAGATGTTGACAGTTAAGGGGTCAAATATTCAGACTGCAGCTTTATAACTATGTGTTTGGACTCTAATGCACAGAGAAATAAGATATACTGTACCAAAATAGGAAATGCTGTACTGATTAGAGGATCAAGTCATCAGTGGTTTTGGCCTTTCAATGATATTTGTTGAAGATAAGAAACATATAGAACATCCCACACACACACACACACACACACACACACACACACTAATGTAGATTAGTGTCAGCCATCATTGACTTTTAATATTGCAAGCTGCAGGAGTCTGCTCCTGTTCTGTGGTTTCAAATCTCAGCTGTGCAGCGTAGCGAACGAATTTAGTGGCAATATAAAAACTGTCAAGCTATATTACATTTACACAGTTTTCATACTCTCCAGGATGATAAACGTGATGCTTCACATTACTCAGACAGTGAAAATCAGCACAAAACCGCCAAATCCAACTCCAAATTCTCCCCATTTCCTTAAGCTGATGCTCCAGCGTCCCATAGAGTAACGGGAATTCCACACTACAGGTTTATTACCATGATGGCCTCCATGGAAGCTCATACAGAAGCTTCTTGGGCTCAATCAGGAAGGAAGGAAATTCACTGGCACTTAACAATCTTCTTCTGAGCCCTGGAGATGAATAAAATCAAATTCTTTCTCTTTCTTAATCACTGCCTGTCTCTCTCCACACCACCCATGTTGCACAATATGCTGCATACATTATCCACAGCATCTATGTCTAATACCGGAACATTTGTGGTGCTTTCACCTAATTGCCTCCATTCTCCAGTGAGGTTTTCTGAGTCAGGCTCACTTCCCAGCTAACCACTGTTACCACGGAAACAGCGTCATCCCCATCATCACGTGTACATGTGCATGTGGGGTTCTACAACTACGGTCCTTTCACTCCACTGGTTCTGTCCTCACATGCGCACATGCAGGCATTATGTTACATGCTCCACGTCCAGTAAACAGGAAACAGATGACATGAAGTCACGGGGGGATCAGATTAAATCATGATATCGCTGTTGCTTTGTATGATGTATGCCACTCTGTGATTAACTCTCTGATCATTTTCTCCCCATCTTGAAGGGATTCATATTTTTGAACGCATTAAACAGTGTGTTTATCCACTCTAACATAGGCTGCAAATGTAGACATGTCCTTCTTGTGTACTACCTGATGGTAACCACAAAGTCAAGCAGCAGCTGATAAATCTAACTGCATCGTTTTGTGGAGTTACAGGTTATGAAAAAAGCCCCGCACACAGCAAGCACATGCACTGTGCAGAACATATTTCCTCATTGTGTGCCAGTCCTGAATGCTATCAGAGTTTAAGCCAACAGCAACAGCTCTGCCTTGCTCTGTATTGGATTTAGAGATGTTTACACTCCAGCAAACTTGGCCAAAATGACCAAAAATTGCATTAGTTTTACCAAACACATCAGTTTAAGTTTAAGAAATAAAAAATGTAACATATGAATAAGTATCTAAGCTAAACAAGTTATAGTAGCACTAAGTAGCACAAGGACAGGTGTTAGTTATCTTAGACTGTTATGCTAAAATATGACTGAATGTGCACTAAACACAAAGTAAAGGTGAAGCTAAATGGGACTTTTATTGGCGAGTGGTATCCATATTGTATCTATGTTTACAGCTGCATCACCAGCAATAAATGCATTAGCTAGCTGTTCACTGCAGTCATGTTTCCCATGCTACTTCTCACCTTTCAGCATCTCAACATGCACATAATCTTTCTAGTTTAAACAGAAAACATTTGCTTACATTTTGAGAAGTCTAAAAATGTCATTCTGCGGTGGTCAGCAGGCCCAAGTCCCCCATCTTTCTCACACTCCTTTCTTCACCATCTAAACATCAGGATCTCCAAAACATAATTCTTCTTTAAACTGCTGCTCTGACTTTTCTCTCAACAGAGAGATTAACTGACTGGAGTTACTGCTGATGCCTGAGTACAGTTGATATGAAAATTCAGAGGATGATTGTTGATGCAGAGCCTGTAGTTTATCTTCAGCTGAGATGTGGCACGTTCTCAGAGTTTGTGAAATCCCTCTAAATACTGAGATCAAAGGGAGACTGTAAAACCTGTAGCATCGAGAGAAGCTGCTCCAGCTTCTCAATTCTAATCCTCTCTTCTTTCTTCCCTCCTCTCCCTCTTTTAGGCTTTATCATTCAGAGAGCATTAAGACAGTTACAGTTGAACCACTGCACAGGGGTTCTTGGTCGGGCGAGCCCACCAGCCCACATTTGGCATTGAATGGAAAATTAAGATGGGCCCACTTCCAGGAGTCTGGACGAGACCACGTCTGAGAAACAGTGATCATGACAGAATGGGGTCAATTTTGACATTTTTTCAAGACCATTTTTGAACATCTGCAGAATTCATGACAGGCTCACATGACACATTCTGCCAAGACCACCTGTTTATCATGTATGGACTTTTGATACAACAGCAAAATTAAGCCAAGGCAAGATAAGATGACTTTTGAGCATCAATAAACATTCATTAACATGTCATCTGATGGCGTCTTGTTAAAACAACCTCTAAACATTAATGGACATTTAGTTCATGACTGGTCCACAACTTGAAAATCCTCTTTTGAGAGAACAGAGAACAGCTTGGCTGTGTCTCATACTGTGTCTGTCTCGGTTGGAGGGCGCTGTGTGCGTGGAGACGGTGGCTGCCTCAGTGCCACTCTTCTAAGTGGCTGTGCAAATGAAAGACAGGCTTATAGAAGACAAAGTATTGATTGATAGCCCCGATGACTAACTTGGATGCTTCTGAATGCCACCTTTAATTCATTTCATTGTCTTGAAGGTTATCTCCTCCAGCTTGTGAGTCACACTCTAATAGTGGAACACTGCCAAGCTCTTGTAAAATATAATGTTTGTGCTGCTTGGAAACAGAAATGTCCGCTGTGACGCAAATGCTGACTCACGAATTATAAAATGATTGCAAAGCCTGATTCTGATACCAATATGGATTTCATCAAACCTGGCTGTTTCCCCACAGACGATCCTCGTTGGGGACAGCGGAGTGGGAAAAACGTCTCTGTTGGTGCAGTTCGACCAGGGAAAGTTCATCCCTGGCTCCTTCTCTGCCACAGTGGGCATTGGATTCACGGTATGTGTATGCATAATTAGTGTGTGTATATCTTTTACATACAGGACGTTCTCTTATGTATTTATATAGACATGTTTTCTCGCCCTTGTGATATCTAGCCATGTTTCTATTGGCTTAATTTGCACAGTGTTTGACCTACATGTGCAAGACTTCAAGACACTAAATAATTATTTCTAGAAGCTTGGTGCCGTAGGGACTACTCTTAAAGCAAGGTGGTGAACTACAGTAGCTCGCAATGGCCCATTATTCCAGAAAACCAGTAGTCCAAAAAATGTCCAAAGGCACAGTGCCCCTGAGTGGCTGTAGTGCTTTGCTTGGTAAGGTTTAGTGTCAGGGTCAGAGCCAGTCAGATGCAGAGTAGGGGGCAGGTCTTCATGGAACACAAGTGGGAAAAAAATAATGTAGGGGGTATACTTCAGAGCAATAGGACTTCAGAGCAATGGGCCTTTTTGTTTCAGGATAACAGACTGGCAGTAAATGGGCTTTTGGTCTAATGGGACATTTTTCAGACTGTAGCGCAGTCCCGAGTATACACGTCAATAAACAGACAGTGATCCCACAAAGAGGTGCTGCGGTTGAATCTTTTAGGTAGATTTTTCAGTGTATTGAAGTGGAGGCAGAAATCTCAAAACCTGGACAAACAAAGCAAAATCTATGTGAAAGTTATTGAGACAAAGGGTTCTTATTCATTGTAGTTTTGACACATTGACCTTTAGATCAGTCTAGCCTGTGACCATTCTAACAATGCACTTCTGCTTCCCTCAGAATAAAGTGGTGACTGTTGACGATGTAAAGGTCAAGCTACAGGTCAGTAATTAAATCAGTTCCAGTGAAAACTTGGTGTGCTTTCACAATAGCAGCCTATTTTTAGTTTCTTCTCAGGCACCAGTGTTGTAACTGAAATTTAGAGATAGCCAAGTGGAACCAGGCCAAGTCACCATGTGCTGCTTCTATTTTCTTTCCTGTGTCAGATTTGGGACACGGCAGGACAGGAGAGGTTCAGGAGTGTGACGCATGCATATTACAGAGATGCACACGGTAAGATAAATATACACTATGATCGGCATCTGACTCACAGCTGTACTTGACGGCGCAGCTACAGAGCCATATGTTCGCTTATCGTTTTTGTTGGTTCTATCTCCTAAGCTTTGCTCCTCCTGTACGACATCACCAGCAAAACGTCCTTTGACAACATTAGGGTAAGTCTGGGATATGTCTAATCCCTGGAGAGATTTGAAAATGAGTGGGCCAGGAAGAGGAAATGACCTCTGAAGATTAACAATCAATAGTGTTGGCATGTAAGCACATGAGTGTGTGTGTGTGTGTGTGTGTGTGTGTGTGTGTGTGTGTGTGTGTGTGTGTGTGTGTGTGTGTGTGTGTGTGCTGGACAGGCTGTGTATTTATGTGTCTGCATGTCTGTCTTTTCTTGTTTCAGGCATGGTTAACAGAGGTCCATGAGTATGCACAGAGCGATGTAGTCATCATGTTGCTGGGCAACAAGGTGAGATGGATTAGTTTTAGAAGCTCAGCAAGTAAAAGAAAAAGTGTTAAGAAAATAGACGGGGATGTGATCTTTAGTGAATCCTGACGAGTAAACTGTCTTTTTGTGATAGTAGATATTTAAATTATTATTCATCAGATATATTTGCTGTACATATATACTTACTCTCCGAGGACGCACATTTACACACACAAGCACAAGGATGACACAATACAAAAAGAAGCAGAAGAGTGTCACCAGACTCTGCAGTTCTCTTCAGCTCTGCTGCTTTCCAGCCCACGACTTCACCGTTTTCTTTCATCCTCACTGCTCTCATCAACCTCACCGACTGCAGCAGGCAGCTGTTTCCAGTGTAAAAGTTTTTAGAAATCCTGTTTGCACTGCCTGCCCACCTCCAAACAGCCAACACGGTTAGCAGCCAGCTGTTTAACTTACTGGAGCATTTAGCAGCAAAAGGGCCAGATGTTTCTCTAGGGTCAGACTTTTTATTAGGTGCACAGAAACACACCTTCACATAAAAGCTCATGTGGCTCTGTGGGTGTCTAAATATGCAACTTCAACATGTTTGCCAGAACAACTTTTTAAGGTCAGAAATGTCAGTGTTTACAGCTCACTCGACTGCCTCCATGTCGCCCATAAAATCTATATGGACTGCTTAAACTGACTGCTTTGACTTTGCTATAGGCCTAAATTAAACAATGTGATGTGTTCCAATAATATTTCTATGATCATTCAGTGTCTGTGCTGCTGAACATACACACACACTCATGAGGGTTAGGGTTAGCAAACCTAACCCTCCCATTGGGCCATTCATCCAAAAAATGATCAAATCACTGACTGTAATTTTTACTCAAGGATTGGAAATGTCAATCAAACAGAAGGCGGGTTATATGGCATACCTCGGCTTCATGCTTTTCCAAAGTTTGACAGTTTGGCAGCGATTCATTAAGTCACACAGCAATGTGCCAGCATGAGGTGAGGATGATGAATGAATGTAAACAGTGCAGTGTCTTTGGAAATGTATTATGAGGAATTATAATTAATCAAAACTGTTTTAAAGAAAATTCATGTACAGTACTGCATGCAACCCTGTACTGTATCTGTCTGACAGGCCGACATGAGCAGTGACAGAGCGATCAGGAGAGATGAAGGAGAGAGGCTGGCCAGAGTGAGTACTTCATCCATTGCGGTACAGGCAGAAGTAACAGAGTTTCCTCTGCTGATTACTGCTATTTGCTTCTCTTCATGTCTTCAGGAGTATTCAGTTCCCTTCATGGAGACAAGTGCCAAGACGGGAGTCAACGTAGAGCTGGCTTTCACTGCTGTGGCCAAGTATGAAGATATTATTAAACTATCAACCTTTCAACGGTTTGCTGTTTGTACAGAGAATAATATAAGTGGCAAGAAATGATAAGTGTTAAGTGTTTGCAATATCAATTTGTTGTTGCACCAGTGTAAAATCCTCTAAAACCGTGTTAAATGAAACACTTGGTCAGAAGCTCAGCAGGCTTCACAGATGGATGAGTAAAATTGCCACATGCCACATAATTTACATTGACATTCAGATAATAGTGGCAACACCAATGTTGTTCATTAATTTGAGGCAAACTAAAGTCAACCTGTGCTGTATTCTCAACTGTGTTCTGTTCTTCAGGGAACTGAAGCACCGGGCCGTTCAGCATCCCAATGAACCCAAGTTCCAGATCCATGAATACATTGAAGCACAGAAAGAGAAGTCGGGCTGCTGCAGCTACTTCTAAAAATCTAATCTCCTGAGTCCTCCTCCCACCACTCTGAGTGAACAGACTGTCAGAGACACACCGAGAGCCATAGAGTGGGAGGAAGCCCTATTTACTCACTGCTGCTCCCAAAATATGATGCTGCCATTCATTCAAGACTAAAAGCCAAAAGTAGATCAATGGAATGGAGTGAGAGGAGGATAAACTAAGCTACAGACTCACAGAACCCACCGTTTTCTTAGCCAAGAGCAGTTTACCCAACTCTTTAGACATTTACCATTGTGGGCAACTCAACATTTGTCAAAGATATTTTAGCAAATGGTATAAAAATTACTTTGAATTTATAAAATTCTATGAGAAAATATTGTCTGCTGCTTGCATTCTTTGTGAGAGTTGGGTGAAAACATTAATACCACTCTCACGTATGTGCATTGACTACAGAGCTGAGCTCAGGATGTGGTTAGCCTAACTTAGCACAAAGACTATAAAGATGAGAAGAAACATCTTGCACGGTTCTATCTAAAGTTAAAAAAAATGTACCTACCAACTGCTCCAGAACTGATTTATTAATGCATTGCATCTCATTTGTTTACCCAGTAAATGCATATCTGCATACTGTTTCGAAATTTCCCTGAACAATAACAAACACACAAAAATATGCAATTTTTTAGTTTTTACAATCATTTATTCATATGAAAACCCTGAAATGTTAAAGAAAATGCAGCTCTGGACTAAATCTGTTACAGTGACTGTAAGCTAATATGAATTTATTCACATTTATTCACAGTAACAGTGAAAGAACTGAATTTAAATTATATCTATTAACATAATCTCAAGTCTGTGAATAACCAAGATGTGCATTTAAAGGTTCACCCAAACACAAACAGAAATCTAACGAGGCTAAGAGTCTACAGCCATGCTAACGGCTCTGTGAGGCTGTTTGCCAAATGCTAACAGTGACATGCTAACAGACTAATAATGACAATGATACCATGCTAATGTTCAGTAAGCATAATATTTATAAAGTTCAAAAAACATATTGGTTTAGCATGTTAGCATGCTAACATGCTTTACTAAGACCAAGACCAATCACAGCACGATTTATTTCACGATCACACAGGAGTTCAGATGTCATGGGGGAGGCGGGTGAAGCAACTGTCAACCTCAGCATCCCTCCTCCTCCTCCTCCTCGCCAAAAAATTGTGACATGCTAGTCTTTACATCGGGGTGTCGTGAAATGTCATGGAGCGTCCCAAACGCTGCACGACTGGCTGTTTAGCATGTCACACTACACGGGTACAGGCGCCCAGTTGTCGGTGCCCAGTTGTCAGGGAAGTACATGTTCCACTATCTGATGCTTAGCTTAGCATGCTAAGTTAGACTAACCACATCCTGACTGAAGCTCCTTACCTAACGCAGACACATGAGACTGGTATTAGTCTTCTCATCTAACTCTGGGAAAGAAAGTAAATTACCATATTTACCCAGATTTTAAACTTGTTCTTGAAGGAATTCTATAATTCATGCTCTTCATGCTACCATATTTTCTTGAAAATATAAATTTGTTGTTTGCCTTACATAGATCTCTTACTGTATTTTTTTTTAACCACGCTTTTAATTTACTACTGAATCACTGCTGATGGAATGCTGAAGGATGTTACCAACACACCTGTTTGCCAAAGTGAAAGACACTGTAATAAGATATATA
>JBBMOE010000014.1:9697954-9824829 GCA_037975065.1 Chaetodon trifasciatus | reverse complement strand
ATATATATATATATATATATACCCCCACACACCACTAATATAGGCCAGAAGATGCAGACTTAGTATCTAAGCTTTGGATCCACTTTGAAAACATTGCTACAACCTTATGTACGATGCAATCTACCAACAGATCCAGACAAAGGCCATACACTGTGTCATGGATGCAATTCAAAGCCAAGTCAGATTGGATCATTCTTAACTGATCTTGAAAGTGCCAGGCTGTTGTTGAATGCTCACTGAAACAAGAAAAGCTCAGGGACCCAGCTGAAGAAAAGCTAATACGCTCTGAGAGCCTGGCGAGGAAGACTATAAGACAACTTTGTTTCTGAACATGCAGAGGAATGCAACCATGGGTTAATGTTAGCAATGTTTTTGTCACCTGAAATGTGTCTCTGGAGGAGGACCAAACGAGCTACTTGACAGTGATTGATTTTCCAATTTTAACCATCATGTAGGAAACATCTGTGTACATGCTGAATTTATGAGTGAGTGAAAAGATTTTTGAAAAATATTTTTAGACATCTCAGCCAACCAACAACAATATTTTGCTTTTCTGGACAGATTATGGACTTTAAAACTCATGTTGCATGTTTGCTGGATTGCATGTAAAAACTTATGTGAAAGTCAGTTTTAACATTCAAATATGATTAAATAATTAGCATTTCTTTTCAGATTTTAACTCAATACTCAGGGTTAAATTTTGTTTTGAAATACGAGATCTAATATATCAACACATTAAAGCTGCATTAATTGATTTGTAGAACTGATTTTGGCCACTGGGGGCAGCAGAATATTGTGTAAACAGTGCTGCATAGGCTATTATTGCCTCAAAAAATTGCTTAGCAAAGAGTGGAGACAGATAAGCTCTCAGTTTCCTGAGACAAATATGTGGCTCTTTAGCTGCTAAATGCAATGTTTTGTTCACAGACTATTTTTTTTTGGCCGTTATGATATTGTGGTTTTAGCACAATTTTCAATTACTTAATAGAAACTAAAATGCTACATAGAGCTGAGTTTGTCCCTAAGGCTGACACCTTTTACAAAACACATAATCATTTGATCTATTGGTAAAATGACAATATTGATTAGTGCAGCTTTAAAGAACTAATGATGTCAGAACAACAGCTCCATGTTCAGGTTTGACTGCAACTTCTGTCTGACAACAGTATGCAATGCTCTTCTACAAATATTTCATATTGGCCAATTACTGTCTGGGTGCTCCTATTCAGTTTGGACAGCTCAGGTCTGACAGATTATAGTCTAAAATTATTCACTGAGACCATAAGACTTTCTCTATATTGAACTGTTGTTTGTTGTCGGACCACGCTGCCAAAAGTTGTCTTTGACGTGTTGTATGCTGCATAAAAAATAAACTATTTTTAACTGAAGTCTCCTAAGCAGTCCCCATATGGTTAACTGTAACCACGAGGCTGCATGTGTGTGTGTGTGTGTGTGTGTGTGTGTGTGTGTGTGGGTGGGTCGGTGGGTGTGTGTGTGCGTGTGTATGTATGTGTGTGTTTGAGAAAGACAGATTCCAATCAATTAACCAAGTGACAAACAATGCATAGGCGTTCTTCCTGGCCCTTGGATTTCCATAATATGTTTGCCTGATTTTAGACTTCATTCATAAAACAGTTCTACAGGAACAAATACACACTTCCTATTTGCAGGTGTAACCTTCAGAATAAAAGTCACAATTAAAAAAATGGACTTTGAATTCATCCTTACTTTTGTTGTCAACCTCTTACGAACTCCAACAAGTGAGAGATCGTTTCTCCGTTATTATATGCTACAGTTACCTCACTTTTTGGAGGCTATGTGACGGCATGTGACGTCACTATTTACTAGATATGATTTGCTCTCCTATGTTGACAAGCTATTTGAAGTTGTGACCTTTCTTTGACCACTTTGTGCTGCAATTTTGGCTTGTTGAAAGTTGTTGGAAGAGTTAACATTGCTTAATGATCTTTCAAAGAAAACAGTGACAGCCCAAACACATCACATATAATAACACCACACGGAAGAACATGTTCAGAAGATTAAACAAAAATAACACAGCAACTCCTGCCTGCATGCTTTCTTATATTCTATAATTAATTTTAATAATTCATATATGAATACATCAAATAATTAATTTTAATAACACCCATGCTTTTTTTAGCATTGACAATTTCAGATTGTTATTTCACTATTGTTTTAACTTCCCAACATACCCATGTTGTGTCTTGTACAAATGCATGAGTGAAAGAACAATCACCAAAGATAGTAAGTAGTTTGTCGATTCCCTTTAATAGTAAAATGTAGTTTGGATACCCAAATTCTCAGACAAAAAGTTGCGAGGTAGTCTGAGTATTTTATTTTGAAAATCCGACGACACGTGCTAACGCTATTGTGCCCGCTTGACACTGGTCCCTCCGCTGCGCACGGGACGTTGTTGGATTGGATGTTAAAAAGAAGATTGCAACATAGTAACTCGCAGGGGAGGAACTGTGAAGCGGGCGGTAGGAGTGAAAGCGCAGCACTAGCAGTGGAAAGTTTGCAGTGAGTCAGTTCAGCGGAAGTGAAGCTCTCGCAAAGTCCGTGAACGCAACAGGTGTCAGTTCTTCTTATGGTTGTTGTGTGAGTCGTCACTTAAAGGCTTCGCAGTGGTTTGGATAGTGAGGATTAAAGTTTTCGTCTGTTAGAAGAGCAACATGTCAAACCTCCGACCCAGACTGTGTGTGCTGAAGAAAGAATCCAGCGGCTTCGGGTTCCACCTGCACGGAGAGAAGGGCAAGACCGGTCAGTTTATCAGGCTGGTGGAGCCCGATACTCCCGCCTCCGCCGCCGGGCTTCTCGCGGGCGACCGCCTGGTGTTCGTGAATGGAGAGAACGTGGAGGGCGAGAGCCACCAGCAAGTGGTCGCCAGGATACGGGCCAGCGTCGGTGCTCTCGAGCTTATCGTGGTGGACGCCGAAACGGCTGAGCTGCTGCTGAAACATAACCTGCAGTGCCGGAAAGAATTCGTCACGGAGGGGATTCCCCTGCCCGGAGGGGACAGCGACTCGGACCGCGGGGACACTCAGAGCAACGGCACCCCGAGTGAGTCCTCCCCTGTCCCCCGTGAGAACGGGGATGTTTCGTCGGACAGGTCGGAGAGGCTGAGTGTGAGCTCCAGCACTAAGGTAAAGCACAGCCACTCACTCAGCTCACATATTCTATTCTATTCTATTGTATTCTATTCTATTCTATTCTATTCTATTCTATTCTGAGCAAACATGCTTTAAACATACTTTTGCCTCACAATGACTGAATGTGTGTCACCTTATTTTTTTTTTTTTTTTTTTTAGTGCTTTTAGGTTTTCATAAATTCCTTTTTTCGAAGATACACCTTGACAACTGTCAGGTCAAAAGGTCAGCTGTTAACCACTTGATCTGTGATCAGTGGTGGGCAATTAGGATACGATCCTCATCTAATTTTGTATGGGGGTGTCAGTATACCTTACATTACATTACGTAATAGTGTGTCATTAAAGAGTAAAATGTCTGGATAATCAATTGAGAAAGCGTGGAAGTTTAGTCTTGGTCTTTGGATCAGTGTGTGTCAAAGAACTGGCTCACCTCACGGTGCATTTCCTTTTATGTTACATCGCTTACATTTATTTGATCCACAAGCAGTTTCGTAGTGGAGAACCTTCATTGAGAAAGTCTGTTTTTTGGCTAATCCAACCAGTTTGGTAGGTAGATAAATAAAAGCACTTTATCACAATCATGCAAACATTCTTCATCATTCTTGATCATTGAATTAAAGCATCATTTGCAATACCCCCGTGCATCCAGAGATAATAAAGGGATAGCTACCATGGTATAAACACAATGGCAAAATCTTGGACATTCAACAAATCTATATAATGTCACTGTGTGTTGTCATGTTGTCCAACTCTACATGTCAGAGTGTGTGTAAGCAAAGCTTGGAAGCTCTTCAAAAACATTCCATATTCCTGTGTTATAGGAGTCACAGTGACTTGTCATACAGGTCAGCCAAACAAGCAATACCCCTGATTTATATCCTCCTATCTGATCTGAGGCCAGCCCTGCCTCTGAGCTGTAAAGGTAAGGTGGAATTAAATCCCCTATCCAGTAGCCACTTCCAGTGCCAGTGAGAGGCTATAAACTAAGACAGAGGAGTGACACGGCACAATGAAACGTGCCAGGCCTCGAATCACTCCTGTTAACAGAGTCTTTGTCATATAAATGTTTGTCAGTCTCTCTTCTTCCTGCCTTGAATTCCACGTCAGGTTTGTCTTGTCAGACCGGCGGCTTTGCCACACCGATGAATGTCAGCGAGACGGAACATCTTTTTTCACATTATTTGTCAGATTGATTGTCTGCGATATGATGGGATAAAAATAGTGCGTTTAATTCACACACCCAGAGCATCTTGACTTCGCTGTTCGGTGAAGGTGCTTCACGCTTTCTGGTTTTCTGAGAGATGCTCACAAAAAGAGATAGATTAACAACAATACTAATGGTTTGACGCCCTGTCTGGGACTCTGAGATCTCCACTACATCAAAATTCAAGTACTTTGGCATATGTCTTTTTTTCCTTGGATTACCATAATACTGCCTCTTTGAAAGACCAGGCTTTTGTTGTCTGTTATGAAACAATTTTATGAGATTATTCTTTAAAATGGTCGTAAAACATGGCAAGGGTTTGTTGGCTATGTAACTGTTTTGGCCAGTGCAAAGTCTGGGCCCTGATTTAAATGTTGTGTAACAGCAATGCAAAAGAGCCTCATTGTGGAGGTGTTAAGCAGTGTGGAGCTCTGAGAATGGGAAACAGGTTTTTATTAAGGACTTTAAAAAATAATGCAATGCTTATATTTTTAGACATGGCTCCTTCATTAGGTAGGAGTCAGGGGTCAGCTACAAAACAAGATGAAGGCACTGGTAGTGTTTCAGTGTCTTTCATGGGCTACATTGTAAATCCTCACACATAAATATCTATATGTCAGGGCTGGAGCGATTGGTTTTTTTTTATTATTAGGTAATCCCCTTGCCTGGACCCTTGCCAAAATGAATTTATGTAACACTGACCATTGCTGCGGCGGAGATGCTGATTATGATTTGGAAGACATTTTCCATTTCTTTTCCTTTCCAACCCCACCTCCTGCCAGGAAGTTGAATCAGCCATTCAGCGTGTTTGATGCTCAGAAAGTGCAACAATACCAATGACTTGGCACCCTGTCTGGGACTCTGAGTCCTTTTACCACATCGTGATTTGAAGTGCTTTGTCACGCATATGAAATGTTTTTGAGATTTGGGTGGTGTACGCTTTGGTTGCTTGGAGACCTGCGGTTATCCTTAACATCCCTCGCTCCTGCCTCGCTACCACCTCGCTACCCCTGCAGGTATTTTTTGGAGCTTCTCAACTCTGATTTGCTGTCAGTTTTTTGTCAAACTACCAATATGCAAAATCTACACTGTTGATTTCTGTTTGTTTGCATACTACATGCTACATTTTGGCCAAATCAGTATGTGCTGCTAGTATTTTGGACAATCATTATTTATTATTTTTGACCGGAATCAAAGTAGTATGTTTCTAGTCCACAAGCCTGCCTATGTCGATATGGATTTCCTACATGTAAGCACAGTCTGCCACCAATAGGACTCTGAGATTGTCATAAATGGGATGTCCAGGGGCCTCATGAGTAACAGCATGGTTGGGAACAGAGGCACTGTGCACGAAGGGTGGCTTCTTGGTGGGTAAATTTATTCGTGTAATTGTCCTAATATTAATCCTCGTGATGCGCATTGAGCATGTGCGCCCCCAAATTCTATCCCATCTTCACAGCATCATTACTAGTCAGTGGTTAAAGTTAGTGACTTGCTGTTTCTTGCTGGTTAAACTACAGCTCAAGATCTTTCTAACAAGGCCCTGATTGTCTCTGTGTGCAAAGTACTCATGTTAATAACCCTGTGCATAAAGTGTGAAATGTCTTAAACAGCCTCACCTTTTCCCCGGCGCACTTCTGCACTAATTTGCAACAACAGTGTGTGATCCATGTAAGTAGTGTATTAAATTAACGAATGGAAACTGTAAATCCAGTTTACTTTGTCTGCTTTCAATTGACCCCAGGCGACCGTGGCTACCCACTTAAGAGCTGCCTGGACAGGACTGGGGGTATGCTGCTGTACAGTCCCGTGATGGCGTGCCATACCACTGCCAGAGCAGCGTAATTTTAATTTCAAAAATTTCAAACCAAATAATACCATCCATACAGCATTTACGCATGAACCTCTATCTTATAGGGCTGTGAGCAGGCAAATGAGTTATACAAATACATAGGTATTTAACATGTGCGCTCAATTCCACGTTGATTGGGATGTACAAAGGAAATGTGCTTGGATTCATGCGTGCGCACAGATTCATACATCTGGATATTTTTGTGCGTACGACGTTTTCTGGATTTGAGCGTACGCCATGTCTCAGTAGGAAATCCACACAAGTCTTTGTACATGAGGCCCCAGGTCTCTGTCTCAGTCTGTGTAGGTGCCTCATTTCCTGTCACTAATGCTCTGACCTCCAGTCAGTGAAAAGTCCAGGCTAGCTGGCTGGGATGCTGCAAACCTACAGCTACATTCCTCCCTGATGGGAAACTTGGCAAAGCCTGACTGATGGTTTGATACTGGCCTCTGATACCAACCTCCCACTGGGATACACTTGAGTGGGTTGGCCAGTGATGACGTGAAACTGGCCCTGCTGAGCACAATCATGGTTACGCTTCAAACAATGGATCCTTTCACGTGATTGTCTTTGGTTGGACTTGGTATTGCAGCCCAGCGCTCAGTCACCAAACCATTTTCACACTAGATTAAGCAAAATCCTCATGGTGATAGTCACGACAAAGACTTGGATATTTAATTCTCCAGAAATTTCTGTTTTCCTGGGAGATAAAAGCATGAAGTGAGTGAGCATGTCATCATATTATGGTAACATCCTGGCCTCCAGCGGCTCAGTCCTCCACCGCACCGAGGGCCATCTATCGGTCACCATAGAGATCCCCAGCAGCAGAAAGAGGCTTTGTCCACAGTGTTTGCATGGGGAGAAAGGCTTCTGAGCCAGGGAGGAAAGGAGAGAGCACTCTCACGCCTCAACAAGGAGGCCATGCTGACCCTGAAATACCTACACCCTCACTTAACACACACTGTCAATAGGGCTGGGGTGAAGGGAGGTGTGGGTAAGAGGGGGCTGGTCGCGGGATTAAACAGCAATTTGTTCTTCTCTGCTTGTAGATGTGAAAATGTCAAACAAATCATGAAGTAGTAGGATCCTAAGTGAATGGGTGGTAGATGTGTCGAAGCAAGGTGCACTATAATGAGGTTCTTGACCAAAAATAAGAAGTTGGTGCCGTTTCATCCCCCGCGATCCATTGGTTACTCATTTGGAGAGCATAGAGGCTCAGTAATTGTCTTAACTCTGCGTGCTTCTTGCTTTCACTCCTTGTTTGCAGGTAGAGATGATTTTGATCCTCAGACTCTGACTGAAGGCCTCAAGGCAGCTCTCGTCTTTCCAAGGGATCATTTCTTCTTCAGTGTTTCACAAGGTCTCTTATCACTCAGCTCATATAAGCCCAGGAGAGAACAGTTAATCTATTGATTCAGGGGTGGTGAACACTATAAATCCAGAGTGATGCCATGTTACTCATTATTGCTGCAGTTTCTGTTGTTGTGGTACAGTATAACACCAAGAGATTAGAGACAGACTTGGAGACAGACTAACCCTAACCCAGAAGTTGCAGCCATTGAGTGTTATATTTTGTTTCTGTGTTTTATTGAACATATCAACAAGCAGTTTTCAGGTTTTATGGTACTGAAATGATGAGTGGATTCATCATTCATTGAATTGCTTATTATCAGCGTTTGCTCGTGCATTTGCTTTAACTTTAGCAGCCTTAAGATCAAAGGTCCTCTTAACAGGCCCAGCAGCAGGCTCATGGTGCACACATAACATGCAAATTCCCATAACACACAGTAGAATTAGCTCATATTAAGACATTTCCCTGCTATTGCTGGACCTGCACCTTTTCAACGGGTCTTTTACTCACTGAAAGGAAATTAAAGCGTCTCACAGTCCTATTGGTGAGCATTGTTCAGACCCCTCAGCAGTGATCACATAATTATTAGTATTACCATGCGTGTGCTGATAGGCTGTGCTTGCACCATGCAGGCAGAAAGGCTGCTAAATGCTCCAGCCAAATCAACATCATTCAATAGCATTTGTATTTACTTTTTTAATTAAAGTGGCAGCTCTGATTGAAATTTTGAGATTGAGATTTTTTCATTCCCAAAGTCCAGAAAGTCTTAACCCTATGTAAGGACGTGTGTAACTGTGTGAAATTTTCAATGACCTTCAAATAGAGTGTATGCTTGTGTTTAAGAACTAGTTTTTAACAGTGGCACTAACACTGAGACCAGCTCTTGATTACATTGCCCGCAGGCACAACTTTTCATCAGATGGTTCTTTATACGGGCTGCCATCCAAAACAAACTCCATGAAAGTGCTGCTGGCGTCAGCTGACTGAGATCCTCACTGTTTTCCTAGTGACATAGTCTAAATAAACACACATGGATAGAAAATAGGCTGTCGGTCGTCCAAGCTTCCATTCCAGTCCTTTATTCTTAGCAGTGGAGAACATGTAGCCATTCATTCATTTCTCCGCATTTTCCACTTGAGGTTAACCAAGGACATGCTTCTGACACTGAGATGACAGTGTCAGAAGCATTTCTTCCCTTCGGCTCCGGCTGGACCGTGAAGCTAAGCTGTCCAATGAAAGCCTGCAGATCCATCATGATTTAATCGGGGTCTTTGGCATGACAGGGATTATAATTACATTTGGTACAAGTAATTAGGAAAGTGTCTTTGAAGTCTCTGCCGCTCTTAAATTGTGAATGCATTAATACTATGTTGCATTTAGGGCTTTGTCCTCAAGCTGTGGACACAGGCCGCCTTTGACTCTAATCAGTCAGAAGTTGCTAAATCGAGAATTCAGCATGACCAAAAAGATTGGGTGATTATATGAATAGAGGCTAGGGGGAGGTGTGTTCAGAAATAAAGTTGTGGACAGTTAATGCATGCCATTTTTGTCACTCTGGCTTTCACTCTGTTAGGGTGTCAGATGAAGCTTTGTGAAGCTAAAAAAGTAATGTAAAGAAAAAAAGATTCTGTAAACCATCCATGTATGTTCTGGGTCTGTTCCCGAGTCTCCTCCCAAAAGGAGAGCTTCCACGGGCATTCACATGGCACCCTGATCAGATGCTCGAACCACCTCGACTAACTCCTTTCAAATCACTGAGGTCTTATACCAGCTTCAAAGGACACATATTTTGTCTACTTGCTAAGGAAAAGCTAACTGTAATGTTATGTTAGCGGACTAAATTCTGTGTTTTTGTCATCAGAACGAGTGTCTAATCATGCAGTGGATAAATACAATTTCAACAGCTGATTAAGAAAAATATTCAGAATGTAACGAATATCAGGGAACAACTTGCACTGCGTTTTATCAATGAAATCCACAGGACAACCTCCATATGCAGCTCGAATACACTGGGTAATCACCTCAGTTGACAGGATGTGCTCTGTCTGGTCATAAACCCCAACTTAGCCTCCAGCTAAAGACAAGCTAACGCCAATGTCAGCAGACATTTCAATGAAATAACAGGGTTTATTTCTTCTGCTGTCATTTCAGTAATCAACATAAACATAAACATTTTCTTTGAGAAGTTAGCCAATGTTAG
Organism: Chaetodon trifasciatus; assembly: GCA_037975065.1. Classification (NCBI taxonomy): domain Eukaryota; kingdom Metazoa; phylum Chordata; class Actinopteri; order Chaetodontiformes; family Chaetodontidae; genus Chaetodon; species Chaetodon trifasciatus. The sequence continues at coordinate 9,815,052 of JBBMOE010000014.1, read as the reverse complement.
CACTACCCTACACTAACCTTGACTTGTTTTGGTACCGAGACTCATCACACCTTCTGAATCTCTGAGCTCGGCTTAGCTAATGGAAAGCTAATGGTGATGTTGGCAGACATTTCAGTGACATATCAGGATCTACTTTCTGCTGATGTTATTCTAGGAAAATGTCCACAAATTCTTGAGAAGAGGCCTGGGAATAAAAGGCTGATTTTCTTTCATTTTGTTGGTAAAAGGCCTTAATGTAGCAACAAACAAACACACACACACACACACACACACACACACACACACACACACACACACACACACAAACACACACACACACACACACACACACAGCCAGTTCCTCTGTCAGCATACAAGTTGTTAGCTGCTGGGGTGGAGCCAATGAGGAAACCACTTCCTGTCCTTGTCGCTATAGTGCTGAAGCTACAGTATTTGTTTTTGTCTCAGCCTGTTAATGATAACCATAATGCTTCATGCAGTGGTAGTTCTGTGTCATTTCTGTTGATTATGTAAACTTATAACTTCCTCAGGCAATAAACACAAAGCTTAATGTTACTACATTCATCAGGCAAGCATTTAGTCAGTCAGTGCATGAGCGAACAGTTTGGACAGATTGGACGCCACACACCAAAATACAACTGACTGCTTTACTCAACATGAATATTTCGCTTCAACGACTTCTGTTTGCAACAGACTATACATGTAACACCATCATACACTGTACTGTACTTATTAAAAAACAAGTTCAGGGAAAATGCAAGGGGGAAATGGGTTCCAGAGGTTCCATGATTATTAAACCGAGATCACAGTATCTCTTTTTCAAGGGAGCCCTGGCCAAGATAGCATCATACGTGCAAACACTGAAAACATAAAACAAACAACAGAGAGTGAGTGTGAATGAGTCTGACTGGCTGGTTTTTCATGCATTACGCAATGCAACAATAATAAAATAATAAACCAATACAAGATCACTTGGAAGGCACAAGCTTCATCAATGGTGCAACAAAGATACATAGGTTTCAAGACAAATGCCAAAAACTTGGTTTTTTGATACCTCGATGAATGTAAACAAGGAATTTGTCTAAATACAATAAAGTCTAAAACTGACACCACACTGACATTGACTGAAATCAGAGAGTAAGTCACAGATCTGACCAGATACTCAATGCCAACTGTTTGTGCTGTTAACCAAAGTGAGGAAGTGTTAAAGTCCATTGCACAGCTCTTGCCGTTGAGGTGTACTGTGGACTGTCACAATCCCTGGACTGTTTTCAAGTTGATTATTTCAAGAGACTGGTTTGAGAGAGGCTGGAAGGTTCAATGGTGTCACAACACAACCAGACCTGTAAGGGTGGTTCAACAGAAATGGCTCAATTCATAGCCATGAGACAGTCCTCCCAGAATTTGGGAATTTACATGTTTGGGATGCAGCATTTTTCTCTTTTTGGAATTGTGCCCAGAGGTAGTTATAAAGGTTTCACATCACACACCACGTGGTGTTACACCCTCAGGTCAAGGTCCTCCCAGCAGGTCAGCTCTCTTTATGAGATACTAGGTTGGAGCACAGGATCTGATGTTTAACTAAAGCAAGTCGTAAAACCATTAACCTTTGATATTCATCATGCTTAGGGAATGCCTGCAATGGCTGCCCACTGCCTCTTGTACCATCACAGTAAAACTCGGCTAATACAATATTCACAAACCAGATGTCATTTCTATGTACAAAGTGTCATCTGCCGAGGCTGCACCCAGCTCTCTGCAACAGATACTACATTTTGCACTTCCTCTGTGGTGGATCCCCACCAGGCTGCAGGTACGACTCTGTTGTTGACCTTTAACCTCCCTGCCGAGAAAGCCTTGAAAAAGTCACATTTCAAGTGATGGTTAGATTGAAAATCTGTCTTTGGGTATTAGCCCTATAAAGCTAAGCTAGATATTTCACATAAGCTTGGAGGAGATGGAAAGACACGTCTTCTCTGAGGTTTATCTTCAGGAGAGGGTTGCTTTAGCCATCGCAAAGCATGCCAGCTTGTTAAAGAGAGTCACTGCTGGACTTCACACAGTCGTGTTATTAGCATACAGCACTCACTGTCACCGCTCTGTTTTGCTGCACATGGTGCTGCTGGTGCTGTGGTTTTCCTGTGCACGCTATGAAAGGGATTGCAAAAAGCCCTGAAAATGAGAAAGTGGAACTCAGCTGTCACTCGAAATGCACAAGTGTTGCTGGTGACGGTGAGCAAAGGAGCTTCTGCGACCTATCGAGCTGTGTTGTGAGATGGTACAGTCATGGACGAAAGTATTGGCTCCCCTCTGCAAGTGTTGGTTTTCTAGCAAAATTCACACAATTTTGGAGGTTTTTTAATAAAATAACCAAACCAGGATCATTTCAATAGCCATACACAACTAAAAACTGGTTAAACTAAAAATGGTTTCCCCAAATTTAACATAAAATACCACCAAAATGCTGTGGGAAATAAAAACTGTATGTTGAAACCCCTTCACAACAAGAGTCTTTTGTACTGATGAAAGCACACTTCTCATTGTTAGAATCTTGTGTTAAGGTTATGGGTAGTCAGACTTCAGCTCTGAGTAGCTTTCCTGACAAATATCAGTCCATTTCTAAAGGACAATAGACTCCAGTTTAATTGGTTTCTATGGACAGTATGATGTTTTCTCCAAGGATTTCCAAATATTTGAATGAATCTACCTTCCCCTTTACATGCAGCTGATTTTCAGTGCCAGAGGAAGCAAAATAGCTCTACAGTATCACCTGGTTATTGCCATGCTTCAGTTCAGACAGGGCACACTTTCAGTGTATGCTTCATTTTTCCTCGTCCATACACACTGCTGTTCCACAGGCATGAACAGAACAGAACACTGATCAAAACCATAGAAATGAGTGACAATAGGTTTGGCAATTAATTCTTTAGAGCAACAGAACAAAGCTAGAACTTTTTGGGCCTCCTGACCAGTGGTTATGTCTGGAGGATGAAGAATGAAGAACACCGTGAAAGGTGCATTCTGAAGCATGGCTATGGCCAGGTGATGCTCTAGGGCTATTTTGCTTCCTCTGACACTGTAAATCAGTAAAAGGCGAGGGAGAAGATTGATTTATTGAAATATTTGGAAATCTGAGGAGAAAGCATCATGCCTTCCATAGAAATCCATTAAACTGTAATGTTAGCCAGCAGGAGCCTATTGTCCTTTAGAAATGGGCTGATATTTGTCAGTAAAGCTACCAGAGCTGAAGTCTGACTACCCATAACCTTAACACAAGATTCTAACAATGAGAAATGTGCTTTTGTTAGTATAAAAGACACTTGTTGTGAAGGGGTGCCAACACTTTTGACCATGCAGTTTTAATTTCCTGCAGCATTTTGGTGGTATTTTGTCTTGAATTTGGGGAAACCAATTGTTGTTTTAGTTGTGTAAAGTTATTAAAATGATCCTGGTTTGGTTATTTTATCAAAAACCCTCCAAAAGTGTGCGACTTTTGCTAGAAAACCAACACTTCCAGAGGGGTGCCGATACTTTCGTCCATGACTGTGTGCTTTAAACAAAGTGTTTGTCACATCGTCTAATGACTGAACTCCCCTTCTTAATGTTGGAATCGGGGGAAGGCCTGGCTAACCTGTCACGAGAGCTTGAACTCTGCACCTGTTTAGGTAACCGTGGTCTAAATGGCAATGGCGACAAATGTGTCTCCATGCAGTGCTGTGGGCTAATGTTTTGTCTGTTTAGTTGCCTCTTTCTGGAGTTTCTTCTTTCTTTGCTGTCTTTTTATCCTCATTATCAGATTTTTATGCCTCCGTGCCTGCAGTGGAATAAATATATGTAATATCTCTCAAAGATGTAAACAGTAAATCCCCTGGTATATGACTATGCTTGTAAAATGATATAATTGTAGTGTTCAGCTGTCCAGCAGTGTACTTTGCACCCTTCTGCTACACTGTATCATCCTTATCATCTTCATTAACAACCTCTGGTTATGCAGGCTTTGTCATAAATTTGTGATTCCATCCAAAGGTCCAACCTGACTGTCAGCATACCCAAAGATCACAATGACTCACCGGAGCTATTTCAGCAATCATCAACCACGCTGATTTCATACAAACCCTTGGATCGATGCATAATCCACCCTTGCCAGCGGCTGAGAGGGTGCACCTGGCTCGAGCGAATGCTGAGGCTGCATTGGTTGGATCTTATATGGTCACTTGGCAGGGACTCACCTGCAGATAACCGCTGATAGCTGAGGATGTCGCATAGATAGCTGTGGATTTATAACGTGATGGTAGTGCAACAGCTGGGTGGGGAGCACTTGCGTTGCCTCATGATCATGTTGGCTATAAACAGGTTTAAAGGCTCTGCCTCTCAAACCTTACCACACCTTTTTGGAGCTGACCCTTTTTGTAATAGGAGCCCAGGAATCATTTCCAGGAGTCTTGTAATAAATGCGGAGCTCATAGCGTCAGTGCAACAGGGCTCTATCTGCACATGTGATTACAGTATTAAATGGTTAAGTGAATATACAGATCCTTCACCCACTCGGGATTAGACACTTCGGTAGGTGTAGGACACAGCAGGATTAGCCTCTGCAAGAGAGCAGAGACCTGCTACAGCTGCGTTCAGTTAGGAAAGGAAGTCAGCTGAAGTATTCTGTACAATCTGTTTTATTATGTCTGTGAACATCTGTCTCAGGTCCATGTCAATCTTGATGTAACAAAAGACTTTTCTGCTTATCTGCATTTATGACCTCATGTAATAGGGAAGTTAGATGACGTACATACCTTTGTACGAAATTGGATTTCAATTTCCCAAGCAGCATATGTCATGTCCTTCATTTAAGCAGAGACGGTCATGTCGAGCTGTTGTTGCTCTTGTTGTTGTGATTCCCTTCACCATATCAAACCATTAAACATGACTATCAGAGAGTGATTGTAAACACTATCAGCTATTATATAATATCTACAGCTGTTTCAGCTAGAGCTCAGCACTCCAGAGGCTCCTATGTATTACATTGCATGCTAATTTGCATTTCATTGCAGTGACCGTCAAGTCGATCTATATTATCGCTGTCACACAGAGAGCCAGCAAAATATCCCTGATTGCACCTTTTAACGAGCTGTATGTGTGCAGGAGGAGGAAGGCAGGCCGCGGCCTCGCCTCTGCCAGCTGAAGAAGGGAGCCAGCGGCTACGGCTTCAACCTGCACAGCGAGAAGTCCAAACCGGGCCAGTTCATCAGAGCTGTGGATGAAGACTCTCCGGCACAGAGAGCCGGCCTCAAACCACATGACAAGATCATCCAGGTATACAACACACACCCACATCCACATCTTTTTTGCTTGATACTGCATGTTTTAATTTGCTTGCATGTGTATCAGCTGTAATCCTATTACATCAGTGGGCAAATGGGAAACTGAAATCCCAGGGGGTATTAGGCTATTATTAGATGGCGAGTGTGTGTAGCTGTAATGTGTGTGTGTGTGCAGGTGGGTTCGTCTATATACTCCTGCATATGTCTGCAGAGTATAAAGAGTGTTTTCCGCTGTGCGGGTGAAGCAGAAATCAGCGTTTTCTCCCTCGCTGTGTGTGCGGCGACCATGCTGGACGTGGCAGAGTCAGAGTTAATCCACTTACTGTGTCTGTGGGCTGAATTAGAGCCCACTCAAACAGTCTGCAGGGCCTCTCGCATGCAGGAGAGAATGGGGGGCACAAGGGTGATGTCAGTGAAGTTGTACATACTGTATTCACATCAAGGTGAAGTTTCAAACAGGGCGTTGAGGAGGTTTAGAAGGCGGGTTTGGAGAAGCAGAATGCTGGGAGTTCAGGGGAGTCAGTCAGACGAGCGTCACTGGAGAGGAGTGAAGTGTTCTGTACCACCTGTCCGATGTTCACAGACAGTGTGGGAGTCGGCGAGGCTGAGAGATTCCTGACGGCGTTCCTACCTCGGATCTCCCTCCCACAGGAATTCCTCAGTGACTCACTGAATCTCCCTGGATTCTTCATTAGCTCCAGCTCTGGGAGTGAGCGCACACACCACACCCTGTAATAACGCTGCCACCGAACACTTTCCATCACTGGCACCATCACTGTTCATTGTTTTTCAGTCCAGCCACAAAATCGGTAACTAATATGTTGCCTTACCATAACAAAAATGCTCATTATTTTGTGTGTGGCCCTCTGTGTGAATGATAGCACACGCTGTAGTTTATGTTCGTCGTTCTTATCACCTTTGGCTCAATAAAATGTAAGCCACTGGAATATTTCCACCTGTGTAAACATTTATGGTGTGATGGAAAACACATTTTTAATGGTGCCTTTGATGGTATCATAATTTGGAAAAGAACGCATTACACCACAGTCACAAAAAGAATGTGATAACATGTCGTATTTGCTCAGTGTTGAACACGTCCTTATACTGTCACCAGCTGCAAAGCATCAGGATGGACTTGCAGATATTAAGACCATCAACCAGGGAGCTCCCTTCATCACCTGCATCAGGACTGAAGCCGAAGATCACAATTGAAAATAAATTGGCTTTTCTCTGTTTTATGTTATTATAAACGAGGATGAAACAAGACGTTCCTCTCCTCTCTCAGGTGAATGGCATGTCAGTGGTCGGCATGCAGCATTCGGAGGTGGTGGCGGCCATCAAAGCTGGGGGAGAGGCGACCACGCTGCTGGTGGTTGATGCTGAGGCTGAAGAGTTCTTCAAACGGTGCAACGTCCTGCCCACTGAGGAGCACGTCACTGGTACGACACTCATCAGACACGCAGTTAGTGTGTAACTCAGGCTGCTTGATACATAGAAATATGGCTGACGTGAGGCCTGTGTGTCGTCCTCTCCCCTGCAGGACCTCTTCCTGAGCCGGCGTCTGAGAGAGCATCAGAGGGGGAGGAGGTGAGGACCACTACACACACACACACACACACACACACACACACACACACACACACACACACACACACGCTTACAGATAGTGGCCTGGAAAAGCCCTGCTGATCCTCTCTGGACATTCCTGGTAGCAGATTAGGAGTTCTGGACAGTGTTGAGTGAAGCATTCTCTGCCTTCATGTGTTTCAGGGCTGCACTGTAAAGCTCGCACACAGACGCAGACCCGAGTCTGACCGAGAACATTTCAGAGTATTCAGCATTCGTAGTAGAACCCAGGAGCTGGTGTGTTAGAGAGGCTGCTGATGGCGTTCAGATGATCATATTCCACTTTAAACACACAGTGGCAGCACTTACTTCACGTCTCACACCACATTTTAGAGGTTTAGATTTTAATTTATCCTAGAGAGGAAGCAGGATGATTCATTTCAGCTAAATGTGCTGCGATAATTCCTGTGTTTTTCTTCTCGTTAATCTACACAGAATACAGCTTTTTGGAGTGTTTTGTTAATTTATTAAAAATAAAAGACTTGAGATCCCATTTATATAAGACCCTCGGTGAAGAAAACTGACAGTGTTGATCAGTTCTACATGTATCCAAGTATCCATGACCCAAAAACACTGGATCACTACCCATAATGCAACTCACTGGTGTCCTTCAGACTCTCCCCGACTTGTGAATACCTGTTCTTTACACTCAGTGCTTGCATGTTGTAATGCAGCCTTTCTGTTTCCAAGCCCTGAGATGACCCTGCTGACATCACTATGACATCATCAGGGTTATTTTATACTGAGCAGAAGACGTGATGCAGCTGCCTTTACAGTGCGATGTTGATGTGTACATGTCGGCGGAGTGCTCCTTTAATTGGCTTTCACTTTTAACATTCCACAGGCAGAGTTTATCAAAAGTAAACACTCTCCACCTCCTCTTGCCACACACACACACACACACACACACACACACACACACACACACTGACAACATGGGAAAAGTAGATTGGCCCCTCTGGTGACATTGTGGCTGACCCTTCACCATGGCAACAAGAGCTCACAAGTGTGTGCTTCCCTCTCTCTCTCTCTCTCTCTCTTGCTCCTCTGTGGCCCAGAGGATCATGGGATTGAAGTGGCTTTAACTCTTGGGGATTATGCTAATGAGAAGACTAACGAGCGCCGTTCACATACTCACAGATGCAGGCAGATCGCACTTCTCTGCAGCAGGAACAATCGCTCATTCACCAGCAATTACATAACACAGCGCTGCGTGGAGACACTCATGGCCACCTCTGACCTCACATATATGTGTGTGTGTGTGTGTGCGTTTGTGTGTGTTCTCTATGTATCTTAAGAGGCTTTTAGCGAAGATGCAGTAGTTGTGCGTGCATGTGTTGAAAGGCGACGGAGCATCACCACAGGACTCTTGTGTCATCGTGCAGCACGTTGGAGCATTTGTCCAAAGTCACTCGTAGAGGCCGGAGTGTATTTTTAGAGGAGCAGCTGCTGATGAATGGCATGGCAGTGTCATACATACATGAAGAGAGCCACACAGGGCGATGCGCCGCAGGCACAGCAGGTCGCTCAGCGCAGCTTATCGACGTGTTTTCTGCGCTGCGAGTTAATGTTTCAACCAGTTTTCCATCCTGCACACAGATTAGTGCTGACACTGAGCCCCAGCTTTAATAAGCGAGTGATCAGAATATGATTGAAGCTGCAGCCGCTGCCTGTCAGGGTTACTGACAGCAGGCCTCTTCTGCCCCCTGCTGGACAAAACCAAAGCAACCACTCCCAAAAAATTTTCTGTCGTTCTGTCTCCACTGATGTCGAGCTTTGCAGGTAGTTTTAGTTTTATCAGCCCAGGTTTGAACTAATCTGAGATCTCTGCCTCCACCTAATCACACCCTTGGACCCTTTAATCCCATTTGGTTTGAACAGTGTGCTGTTTCTCTCTGACAGGCTGCAGCACAGAGGGACCCCATAGTGCACGTGTCCACCTTCTCCCCCCCTGCAGAGGTGCAGCCACATGTTCACACTATGCAAACACTTCAGCACCTTTTCTGATTGATTAAGCTCAGAGATGCACTGAATAGAGCACAGACATTAATATGAACACCCTGTTGAGCTTACAAAGCGTGAGACTTTGTGGATAAAGAGGAAATATCACAAGTCAAAGTCATCGTCAGGAAGGATAAAGAGAGCAAAGCCATCAATCCCTTTGTGGGGTTTGGATTGCTTTTGCCTCTCCATTGCACCTGTTGTCACTTTCATTTGCACCAAAGCAGGTGGAACTGAGTCACAATCACTGGTGCTGCCTGTGCTGCTGACTGATTTCCCTGAAGGTGTTATGGTGAAAAATCACAATATTGTGTGAATTTCAGCTTTATTTAAACATTGTAATTTTTGAGTTTTCCATCATTTTCATCATAGATTCAACTAACCATTGTTTTCATTATGAACAAATTAGTTAGACAATGAAAAAAAGTCCAACCAGCAGTCCAGAACCCAAAGATAGTCAAATCACATGAGACTAAGAGCAGTTAACTGAGAAGCTGCAACCAGGAAATACCTGAAAAACCATTCATTATGATGATCCAAATATGTGGATACGTAGACCCTCAGCTCTAATTTGATGAATTACATTCAAAAAGAATCATAAATGATTTACATGCTCTTATTCTGAAAGGGCAAGAATAAAGTACAATCTGTCTGTGTCTCCAGGTTGAGAGGGCCTGGGAGTCGGGCCCCGCTGTCGACAGCCTGGGTCTGGGCTTGTCGCTGGCCGAGGCCAAAGAGAGAGCCCATCAGAAACGAGCTGCCAAGAGAGCTCCACCCATGGACTGGAGCAAGAGGAACGAACTGTTCAGCAACTTGTAAACATCAAACTCATCATCATCATCATCATCATCATCATCATCATCATCATCATCATCATCATCATCATCATCATGTCCTCCTCCTCCTCCTCCCCACTGGCTGCACTGCCCTGTCTCTGGTGTCCGGGTTTAGTTTCTACGTCACGCCGTGCATGAAAGACACGGCGTCCATTTAGAACATTTGAAATCCCCTCCTTAAACAGTATTAAATCATGATTTTATTTGTTTTAATTTAGGGTTTTGCCACTTTTCTCTCATGTTGAAATGACGGTTGAGATGTCACCGTCACACACGGGAACAAATGTTAATATATGAAGAAGAAATGTTTCAAAAAGAGAAAAGTTTCTCACATGGAAAGGTGCTTCTGAAGAATAATGGGACACGGGGCAAATTGAGAAAATCCCACAGCCAGAATTGAAATCTTCAGTTTAAACGAATTAAGTCAGATTTTGACGTCTGCAATCAGCAACTACAATGAAAGAATGTGCGTTTTCTAGTCTGTGAATGACTCCGCTGAGCCCTGACTGCCGACATTCCACGACGGCCATGTTTGATCTCCACCGCTGCGTCCAAGTCTTAACGACGGCTGAAGGGACCAGTCTGCTCTGGTCGCCTTACTGGAAACAGTTCTTCACGCCTGTCCACTTGTCCTTCCCTCCAGGGCTTCTGTCACAATATACTGTATGTTTGATTCCAGGAAATTATTTTTTCATGTCGCTATTAATAGATTTGTACATACGCAAATAAATGATTTAAGAGATTTGGTCTGAGCAGTCACGTGCATGAAAAACCCACCTCGCTTCCCTCAGTATAAATTCTCCTTTTAATGATTTCAAGGATGATACAGAATTCAGTTGAAATATTTAAAAAAAAGTAACAGGCATCCATCAAAAGAGAACAGAGACGGTGCTGATTTTAGGTTTTGATGTCAAAGTGCCTTCAGCCTGGAAATCTTACAGACATTGTTACAGAGAATCCAAGTCTGAGTCTTCTCTTTACTGACGTCACTGAAAGAGGATGAATCACAATCAGGCATCCAACCAGTCAGACAGCAAAAGCGTGTTTTTGCGCAGTGAAGAGACAGACAGAGAGTCAAATGTAACACAGTGTAATAGAAGTTTTGCTCAGCTGAGGGTCAGAAAACAACACGTGGCTTCAGTAAACCTGCAGTAACACTGATGATCCTGAATAACTTGTTAGCAGCTGTCAACTCTGTGGAACAAACCACCAATCATAGACCCACAGTCGCATATTTAATGAGACAGAATGAAATTATTGGAAAATGTATTCAAATTCATTCAATGCACTGTAAAGCAATGACTCTCTTTTTGAACATAAGTTAAAAAAAAAGATCATAAAACCAGAGTTAACTCCAAAATTAGCTGGTCCCCGTTCTGCTATGGAGTCTGGAGTGTGTCTAACATTCAATGCAGAGAACCTCCTAATTGGCTCCAATGGCTGGAGTGAGCTCTGCTCTGAGCGGCGACCTGTGGCCAAGCGGACAAGCTGGCGTGTGTTTCTTCGTCCAATCGACAGCGAGCATGCGGAGAGGCTGCTGTAGAAGAGACGTGTTGGAAGGAGGTGCAAAAGGAAGTGATGGGGTCTGGGTTCCCACAGACAAGTGAGCCAATGGTCAATGAGCAACAGTGCGCAGGTAGCGTGGCCACGGACCTTTACGTCTCAATTATATACATGTACCTGTTACTGTTACTAACTGGTTTATGAAAAAATGACATTTGAAAGGCTCAAAATTAATTTGGTGGTTTCATTTAAAAATGTAAAGACAGAATAAGGAAATAAATATTTTTCAGTATGTTTTCGCACAGTTTAAATGTAATTCTTAAAGTTACAACAGCATCTTAAAAATGTATCACTTTATCAGTTGATCAGAATGAAACTTGTAAAAGCTGTTAGTTATTCTGGTGGCACACTCCAGACTCCACACTGTCGAATGTGTAGAAAACTCCTCTCACTGCTCACTTTGACAGAATGAACTGCGATCTTTCAGATCGCGCTTACGCGGCTTGAAATGCTTCACAGACCACTGTTGAAATGTTTCTCCCGCTCTTTGGAAACAGCCCACTTACAGTAAATCCACTTCACAGCGCCCCGAGGCGAGCTGCAAAACCTTCCAGACCATTAGAGGGAGGCGGACTGAGCTGCACACACGGTAATGCTTTAAAGAAGCTTCAGTGTGTGCTGACAGGAACCTCCTGAAGACTTTGGTAAAAACATGGAAAATCAACTCTAGTACGTACATGTGGAATATGCTGCTTTTAATATAATAAACAATATTTTCCTGTGTTATAGACAATAAGCAGCAGTACTCTGTATTATATATATAATACAGTATTGCTAATTTAGACAGTGAAACAGTCAATAGGAACTCCATTTGTTAAAAAAACAAACATAGAAGTATAAATATACTCAGTATAAAGATATCTGACTACACACATACACAGTGCCACCATGGACTTATCTATACATTTTCATGTGACGTGAATAAAATGGACCCTCGTTCCCTTTACTGGTAATAGACTGAACACACACAGGCGTCTGGAGGCAGATCTCACAGTCGCGCTTTGTTGTTGCGCCAATAACTTTCCCAGGTGCGTGTCCTAAGGCGAAGTGCTCGCGTTGAAAAACTGGGCAATGTTGAGGAAAAGTTGTGCAGGAAATCCTCAAATGTGTTCTTGTTGACTCATCCAGAGTCACAAGGAGGCGTCGGGCCCTCCGCTGCCTCTGTTCTCACCGGCTTCAAAGGTAAGTCTTGTTTTCCCGTTGGCAGAAAGGAACTTTGTCCCGGTGAGTCTCAGGATGTCACTCCAGCATCGCGTCCAGTTGGTCAGCCAGGTCGTCGAACATGTTGCCGATGTCATCCAGAATATTTCCTGCTGCCTTCACTGTGCTACTGCCGCTGTGAAACAGACAGGACGGTGTTACAAGAGCCTGCTCACACAGTATGTAGATGTTCTTGTTGAGATACATTTAAGATCAGCAGTCCTTACCCGTCCACGCTGCTGCCCTGCGCCAGTTTGTTCTCCACCACTTTGAGAGCAGCCTCCAGTGACGTGCTGGTTTGCTCCAGTCTCTTCTGAGCCAGCACCTCCAGACCGGCCGCATCAGCAAGGGTTGTCCCCGCTCTCCCTGCCTGACCCGGTGGTGCCGAGATGGGGTGCGAAGGGGCCGGAGCTGGGGAGCATGGAGCAGCGAACGCAACGCTCTGGACCACGGTGAGGTTTGACCCTGAGGGACAAGAAATGAGGGGTTAATCTGTCGCGCAAGATCAGTTTTGAAAAATATTCTTAAACAAGGCAAATGTCATGTCTGTTGGTTGCTGCTACCTGCTGTTGATGCCGAGGCTACACTGGTCTGAGGAAGCCTCGATGCAGACAAACCAGCAGCTTTCTGTGGACTCTCTTGCAGGGACATCACTGTCTGAGGGTGTTTCACAGATTTGGGACTGGGTATACACGTCTGTGTGTGTATGCTGCCACCCAGCTTCGGGGAGACTGTGTGGATTTGTACGCTGGTTAGTTTAGGAATGGCCGTTTGTGCATTAGCTGGAACTGAAGAAGCGGTTTTCTGGGGGGTGGCTGGTTTGCTGTTAGGGGGTTGTTTGAGAGGACTGCAAGGTTTTGAAGACACTGGAGGCTTTGGGCCTTTTCCCACGGAGCCTACTCTCTGGAACACAATCCTCTGAGATTCTCCGTCGCTCAGCGTGCTGACATCATGCATGTGGAGACTGTTGATTTGTGAGTGGTTGTCGTCCCTGTTGGGAGTGGTAGCCTCCTCAGGCGTCAACGAGTCTTTGGGTTTGTGTCGTCTTTTCACCGTGTCGGACTCTTTCAAATTGAACTCTGGGAGCTCCAGGCTGTTCGGGATCTGGACTGGACCCTCTGGAGTCTTGAGTTCAGCATCTGCTTGGGTGACAGATGCGATCCTGGGCCGCTGCTTGATAGTGAGGTTGCCTTCTTCAGCGAAAGGGAGGTGGTCACCGGAGCGGTGCTTTGGAGATGGACTAGCACTCTTTGATATTCTTTCACTTTTCTTTGCTTTCTCCTCGTCGAGTCTTCCTTCTGTGCCCCCACCTCTTTGTCTGCCACTCTCTACTTCTGTCCTCTCACTTCCTGTCCTCTTCAGGCCACCCAGGCCCAGAGCAGGGACAGGTTTGGAGTGCTGTTGGGACTGAGCAGTCATATGAGCAGTCACGTGAGGAGTCATGTGAGGAGTCATGTGAGGAGTCATGCCATGTGGAATTGGAGAGGAAACAGGGCTGAAAACAGGAGAAACTGGGATATGAGTCGGTGGTATGTCTATCCTCCTGGATGGACTGCTGCTGCTTCCCTCTAGCCTGGCTGCGATGCTCCTCACGCAGCCTGTGCTCTCCGTCTCCACCCCTCCCTTCGCCTCTGGTTCCACCAGTTTCCCATTTCCTGGTTGGCGTGTTGGGCTGCCGCTTACTGAGCTCATTCTCTTGGGAGGCGGTGGGGGCGGGCCTTTGCGTCGGGATCGCACGGCAAATGAGTGGCTGCGGTTGATGTGGCGTTGGGTCCCTCCGGGGTTTGCATGTCCACGTCCTGGCCTGCGCGATAGAGTAGCATAGGAGGGCATGGCTGCAGAGGAAGAGGAGGTATAGGTGGGAGCAAGGTCGTCGTCGTCGTCAGGCTCGCCGTCAGACAGAGCGTAGCGAGTCAGGCTTTGGGCACGCTTCTTGTGCGGGCCCCTCTGAGTGTCATTAGCAGGACCCTGTCCAGGCCGGGGTCCCAACAGGGGGACAGCTCCAGGGAGAGGCTTGGAGTGCACCCATGGAGCCCCGTTGACGCCTGCTGTTTGGGCGTGGAGATAACTGAAGGCCTTCTGTGTGGGAGAAGGCTGCGGGGATGGAGGAGAAGGGGAAGCGAGCGGGTGGTGCTGAGGCTGATAGAGGCGGTTTGGGGACTGGAAGTGTTTGGCCTTGGGTGGGACAGCTGGGTAGGCAAAGCGAGGCATCTTGCTGGGGGTTAGTGGAGGTGTTAGGGGGGAGAAGGGCAGTTTGTTGGGAGTAGCAGAGCGACTCTGGTGTTCCCACATCTCTGTGGGTCTCTGTCTACTTCTTCCTCCAGGGCTGCCTCCTCCACGCTTGGCATCCTCCACCACACCACCCCCTAGACTCTCCTCTGACCGGCTGGACGCCTTGGCTGAAGATGGTGCAGCTTGGTGATCTTGAGCATATCCTGAATTTGAATTTCCAGAATTTCCAGAATTCCCTGATCCCCGGGATCGCATGCTTATGCTCTCCTGGCTGCCTATAGCTGCAGCAGAAGTCACGCCCCTGATGCCAAACGCCTCGGCGGCTCCTCCTCCCACCCTGCCCATCATTGCGCTCTGCAGCTCAGCGCTCAACTCGCTGTCCTGGAAGGACAGGAGGGCCCTGGGGGTGCGCGGGGAGGGGCAGCAGTCGTCAGAAGGAGCATCAGAGCGAGTGTGAGCAAGCACGTTGTGTGCCGGTGTGTGTTCGATGGCCACCAGCTCCAGGGCAGCAGGAGGCTTCCGGCGTAGAGTCCCACCTCCAGCATGGTTACGAGAGCGCTGCAGGTCACAAAGTCTCTTCACTGCTAACATCAGCTTCTTCTGATGACCTGAGACAGAGAGAGAGCAATCATTACAATCTGATCAATATTGAACACACAGTGGCTTAAAGCAAGACTGTAACCTTTGCTTAACAGCGGCCTCTGTGGCCACAAGTGGAAATTACAGGACAACAGCATAGAATTCCTCTGATATTCCCAAGAGTCGTATGAGTCAGTTGCTTTAAAGACAACACTCTTGAAAGTGACAGTAATTAGACCAAAACAGAAAAGAATATTGCCTCACTTAACAGCTTTTTGTAGAGCTTTCAACTACATCTCAGGGTGTTTTTCACTGAAGACAGTTTTTTTGGTTATGCAACCATTAAAAAGTCATTTGACACTGATGTAAGATAAGATAAGATAAGATCCATACTTTACTGATCACCACACAACATGCCATGCATCAGTGAACACAGCAACACACACAACATGCACATGTCATGCTTAAGGTGAAATTATTTCTTCTCTTATTTCTCCACATTTGACCCATCCTGGTAAGTCCTTCCTCCGCAGCAGACCAGGAGCGGTGGGCTGCCAGCCGACGGCGGCGCCCGGGGACCTAGTTCCCTGTTGTCACCATTGGTCAGGTGGTGATCTTCTTGCATGTTTGCATGGGGAGAACATGCAAACTCCACACAGAAAGGCTCCTTTCCTCGAGCAGCAGGCACCAAAGGCATGGTGGAGGACACGCCCCCCGGCGCCCACAGCGAGAATCGAACCTGGGACCTTCTAGCTGTGAGGCGACAGTGTTACCACCGTTGCCACCCAAATGTATGACACTCATCTAAAGGATTCAGTTTTCCTCACACTTGTTTGCTTCATTCTTTGGGGAGATTTCATAGAAACCTTTTCTAATTCCTCACCCAGCTTAGTGATGCCTATCTCCTGCAGGTCCTCCCAGGTGATGTCTTTGACAATAGTGATGGAGTCGTAGCCATTGTCACACAATCTCTTCTGGTACTGAGGCAGTCCAATCACACTCAGCCACTCCCCCAGGTCCGCCTGAGCAGCAACAAGCACACACCAAAGGAGACAGAGGACAGGGGTGATGAGACAAACTGATCACAAAAATGCATGATGCTACGTGGTTTGATGCTAGTATGACAAGAAATCCAAAAAATGAACATGTGAGTGGGACATTAGAGGCGTTTTCTCACAGGAATGTAATCAGGCAGCCACTCCGGGATGCTCAGCTTGCCAATTTCCATTGAGATCTTCTTTCGATGGCCTGGTTTGGTCACTCCGATGGCTGTCAGGTCCTGAAGAGCACAACACATGTAAGCATCCAGGAAACAAACGAAGTTATCATTCAAGTGAGTCATGCTAACCTCTGTATTCCTCTGTAAGTGCGTAAGTGCATCAGTTAATTAAATATATACACATACACAATGACACAAATGCTAATTGGAGCACACATACACACCTCAGGAGTCATCCTGCTGATGGTGGGTACATCATATCCTGCGCTGATGAAGTTGGACGTGTATTGCTCCAACTGGAACTCACACAACCACTGGTAGATGGCCTCAGAGTCCTAACAACAGAGAGGGGAAATATGGATGAGTCTCCTCTCTCTCACACACACACAAACGCTCACACACGCCTAATGCTGGGCTCACCTTGCCCTCCAGAAGATGTTCAGGCCTCACAAAGCCTTTCTGAGGAGTGCCATTGACCTGCCGACGGGAACCACCTGAAAAACACACACGATCAATCGCACAGGAAGACAAGCTTTGCTGTGAGCAACCACAGGGTCAGCAAACCAGACACACCCACCAGACCCAAAACAGAACAAAGGTTCAGCAGTGACAGGCTTCTGGTAAGTGATTGTACGCAACGCTGATAGTAAGACACATTTGTTATGTTGCTAAAATCCTCTGTGCAGCTGTCTGGGTGAGGGGGCGGTTGTTGGGTCTCTCAAGTGCAGGTGTATCCCTGATCTGAAAGCCCACTGAACACACTCATGACTCATCCTTATGTCAGTCATGACATATTACCACAGATCTCTGAGGAATGCACCTTTCATGCAATGTTCCCCATCTTTGCCTCTCTTTTGCTCCAGGCATACGCTTTAAGTGCTGTCCGTCTTTCTTTCTGCCCGTCCTTCCTGACAGGATCCATTCACCTTTTAATTATCACAGTTTACAATAACCTTTATCCATGAAGCACCTATCCGAACACAGACATACACTTTGCAAAGTTAAAGTGATGGAAGGATATTAAAGCAAGGTCAAAAAGGTGAACAATTTTAATAAATCAACATTTTCTGACTTTGTGGTATCTATCCATGCAAGGTTAATCCAGAAGTTAAGCAAAAAATCTCTCTTTTTTTTAATCTAGACATGAGATATTCCTGCGTTTGTGTTGCTTTTCCTTTGCTCTGTTTTTCTCTGCTTTGTTGTGAAGGTCAGAGGTCCTGGTCTCCAAAGAGAGCAGAACAGCACCTAGTGGAGAGGTATTTGGCCTCGGGGAAGAGACAAACATCAACTTTTGGATCGCTCTTCGCAAAGCCCAAATCAAATGAAGTGTGTGCACTCCAAAAGATATTTGACTCATTTGACTCAAAATCCTTCAACGAGCTTGCTTGCTTTTTCCAGACATTTCCTTGAAAATAGCAACATTTAGGACTGGTGTTCAATTTTTTGCCCTAGAAAATTCTACATTGAAGTTCAGAACTGAATCAATCTATAAGCAGCCTTTTTTCTGTTTTCATCTTCACTGTCGCTTTGCCTCCACGTCACAATCAATAAATAACCAGTGAGGTGAGCAGACTCCTCTGATCACGTTTAAACAGCTCAGTCTAGCGACAGAACTGCTGGATCCCCTGCAGCCCCGACAAAACATCAAACCCCCGTTAGATCCATACATGACTTCTCACCCTTCAGGAGGAACGAGAGCGGCAGAGCTCGTGATGTTCGGCACTTCATCCTTCTTTCTGCCTCTCCGTCACGCAGAGCACGCACTTAAGTCAACTTATCTGTTCTCTTTCTCTGTCTTTCTCCTTCATTTAACAAATGTGTTTTGCTGTTTCTGCTTCTGTTCCCGTCTCCTCCCTCTGACCCCTCCCTCCCACTCCTCATTTCTCTTCACCTTAACCCTCCTTCCTGTTCAGCCTGAAGCCAACAGAGACCCTCTGCTTCATCTGTCACTCCTGAACATTTTCAAAGACCCAGAAAAAGCTCAAGTCCAGAGAATAGCTGCAGCAAATGCACTTTTCTATGATTTTTCTTTACCTGCCTTTCAGCTCCAACAGCGTGCACACACACAAGGACACATTCTGCTAGCCTTTAGCATTCCTTAGCGAGGTGATCGGGCGGTTTTATGGGCTGTGTGGTTGAGTGTAGTCTGTGGTTTTATTGGTTTCTGTGGTGAGGTGAGGTAAGCCTTTTTCTCCCTCCTTTCATCTCATTTCCTTTCAGACTGACTGCAATAACACGCTCGATCTGCAGAACAAAAGCACTGCTGCTACATTTGTCTTTAATCACATTCCTGCGGTATAAGAAGCTACGGCGATGTTTAAATGAAGAAAAATAGCATCTACGGCTTTGATGCTGTTTACCGTGATGTACATGTTGGAAGTCAGAGGACATAAAGGGATTTTCCTTAGGTTTGAAAAGTCATAATACAAAGAGAAGAGGTTGGAATATCAGGATAAAAAAATCTGGGAAAAGTTGTTGTCAAATAAGGGATGTGACCAGATGACCACAAGTCATGGGAATCACAAATAAACATCTTATTATCAAAGATATATTAAAAGAAATGAAACCAGCTACATGATGTACAGTATGAGTGCATCATTGGACATGTTTTGAGGCAGCAGTTAAAGTACAGCAGGGACTTGTTTTTTTCCAGACAGCTGTGTCAAAGAGTACAGAGATCAAAACACGAGTTCACGGCATCAGAACAGGATTAGAGCTGAGGCTTCATGACTCTCTGGAAATGATATCAAAGGGAGCCAGACACTACTGGAGGGGAAGTCTCTGGTTGAGATGGCTGTGCACTGCATTTTATCTGAGGAGGTGGGAAAGTTAACCAACCAGTGTGTGATGCACTTTTATAAATGTGCAGCTCGCAGTCTCTTTCCTAAGCTTGTGTTATAACAGTGCTAACAGGAAACTGAGGCAGAGTTATAATGGTGACCAGAGGCGACATCGTCTGCAGACTCAGCTTTTTCCTGGTCATAGGAAAGTGACGCTACAGTGCTAAAACTTCTGTACAAACAAATCCTAATTACACTGTCTGTACGGACTGTGAGGAAAGTCTAAACATTTGTTCTCAAAGCAGCCTTTTCATTGCAATATTATCACTTTTTACTCAAAATTCCAGACGTTTTTGTACAAAAGACAGAGAAAAAAACGTATCAACATCAAACACAAGAAGAAGACTGACAGAATTCTCTTCTCTGACTAACCTGTGGTTCCATCTGCCTGTTTGCTGTGATCGGCTGCTGCAATGTGGAGGTGGTCTCCTGACTCACCAGCAGAGGGAACCAGCTGCGCACAAAAGAACATAAGGGAAGCTGCAACGGGGAACACTGCTGAATCTCTAGAATTATTGACATGAACTGCAGACAAAATCCACCACAGCAGGTCAGATTTGTAATGATGAACATCCTACATGCAGTTTGTAGTACAGTGCAGATTCTTGTCTAATGTCACTGGTCTTTGTGAGCAGATCTCACCTTGCCAGTGTCGGCATTGTGGCGAGTCCCATTCTGTTTGTGGCTGCTCTCCGAGCTCTGGCCACTACCGGCGCTGCGGCTGCTGCCCACACTGCCGGCGCTGCCAACACTGTTTCTGTCACCTGAGACAGAAACAAGGCAGGGAAAAAAAAGAGGGAGAAACAGAAAACACAGAGGGGGAGACTGCAGTGTAAGATGAGACTTGCAGAGAATCTGAGAGTTACGAAATCAGTTTGCAGGGTGTAATTTGTCGGTAAAGGTATGTGGTCTGAGTGTACTGCAGAACACACAAACAATTTTAACAAGTCATTAGCAAGTCCTTTCACCCCGAAAGGGTTAGTTTGACATATTATTTGCTGTCTTTCCAAGAGTTAACTTAGAGGTTTGATACTTGCCTCATGTCTGTATGCAAGTATGGAGCTAGGGCTGGTAGGTGCTTATCTTAGCTCAGCTTAGCTTAGCTTAGTTTTGCGTAAAGGCTAGGAGCAGGAGGAAACAGCTAGCCTGGCTCAGTCCAAAGCTCAAAAATAGGCCCATCAGCAAGTCTAAAGCATCACAAATTGTCTGTCCTTTGTTCAACCCGTACATGAACATATGCGAATGACAAAATGTGCAACTATTTCTTCGGGAACAACAGATTGGACGGGTTAATTAGTGATTTCTGATGCTAAACTAGGGTAATCACCTCCTGGCTCAAGCTCCATACTTAACATACAGACATAAAATGATATCAGTCACTTTTGTCTAAGTCTCAAAAAGAAAGCGATTATGCGAATTTACCAAAACACCAAATGATTCCTCTAAAATTTTGCTAACTTCAGACATTGTCTCTTTGCTTATGAAAACCAAAACTACAAATTTCGGAACTCAACACCAGATGAAATGACTTGTTAATATAATTGTTCATCAGATTTTTGCTGCTCAGGGTGGAGGTAGCTGCACCAGCAAGCTGCAAAAACACCGGTCAGGAGAATCACAGGAGCTAAAGGTTCTAAAGGAGTGCTGCTCACTTACCATTATCTGGACCTGCCAGATAACTGCAGTTATGGTTACTGGATTATTGGTGGTGTGGGGAGCAGTGGGGGTGCATCATATTTACAGGGCGGCATGGTAAGGTCAAGACTTTGGGATTTAAAGGGATAAAGTTGGGAATAAGCTTCCTTAAAGAGGCGCAGGTTACACAGGGTCAGAGGGGTGGCGGGGATATGGGACCACACACCCTTACCAGTGGGAGAGCTCCTGAGGACCCAAATGTCCTGAGTGGGGCTAACAGGACTAGCTGGGGCTGAGAGCTGACTGTCAGGTGGAGCACCTAACAAACACACACACACACACTTTAGACACACGCTCACTGTATAACCCACATACTGTAGCTGGGAGAGGACCTATTGAGCCGACACTGAGCACCAGAGGACTGATGAAGAGGAGACTGGGTTCAGGGAGCTGTTTAGGAGGGAAATGTGAAATGGGCCCCTGGGCACAGGCATGTGAAGGGCCCCCCACTACCACTACATAAGAGCAAGACTCCCATACTGAAAGAGACAAAAAGACTACAAACAATGCCAACGTGCCATTTGAGATTGTCTTATGTCTCTTTGTGGCTGTTTTGCATCATTTTGTGTAGTTTTGACTTTCCGAAGAGATGTTAACAGTCACTTTAATCAGAGGCTCTGGCCCAGGGGTCCCCTCACCCCTTTGAGCCCCTGGGTCAGTGCCCTGTAGGTCTGTTCAGTAATCCATCCTTGCATGGGAGGTCATGAATGTGTTACAGGAACCAAACAGATGGGAGGAACTTAGTGTGTGTGTATGTGTGTATGTGTGTGTGTGTGCGTGTGTGTGTGTGTGTGTGTGTGTATGTGTGTGTGTGTGCGTGTGTGTGTGTGTGTGTGTGTGCGCACGTACCTGTGGGATCATAGCCATGGGTGTATGAGTTGTCAGTCTGAGGGCCATGGCTTGATGGAGGAGCTCTGGATGCAAAGTTTTGTCGTTGGCAAGGTGCTGAGGCTTGGCGAGAGAGAGTACCTCCTAGGGTCAAGGAGACAGGTTTGGGTTGAGGCTGGCATGCATGAGTGAGAGAAAGAAGTTCATGTACACGCTATGTGTTGTCAGTTTGAGCTGCATGCACAAGTATGAGAACAGGCTATAAGACTGCAACAAAAAAAACACCGTTTTAAGTCAGGTGATCACATTCTGAACTTTATCATGCATTCTTGTTCATTGAGTATATGGAACAACAGCTAAAAAGGGCAAATTCACTGTAAATCCCCTGTGGTGTTACGTAAGAGGCTGCTGAATGGAAGTGTAAGATCACCAGCAACCCTGAGAGGGCTTACTTTCCCTTTGTGTGTTGTTGGTCCACGGTTTCTGACACCATTGACATTATCAAAGAGCTCAAGCACGTACACACACACACACACACACACACACACACACACACACACACACACACACTGCTGAGTTTGCCTCCTAAGCAAAGAGCCTGTCACCGACTTAAAGTCAAACTCTTTCTCTTGTCTCTTCTTCCTCAAGCCTGAGCAGACACACACACGCACATACACACATACACCCACAAACGCACACACCGACACACATACACACACACACACACACACACACACACACACACACACAATATCCCAACGTAGACTGTGAAGGCTTTAGCACTGAGCTGACACTTTGCAATCTGGCCATAGTAATCCTATTAATGTGTGTCTCTGTGTGTGAGTATCTACGTTTGTGCGTGTGTGTGTTGCCTGGCTTGTTGAGGACCTAGAAATGAAGTGTTCTAGTCTGTGTGTGAGCGTGCATCTGTCTGTTGCAGTTATTGGACCCCTCACTGCGCTCGTCCCGCTGTTTGAATGTCAATGGCTTTACAGCTGTAAAACAAGCATAGGGATCATATTCCTTTCATTCAGAGGGATTAAATAAGATGATTTACAAGCACCCTGAACCCTCCAGTGATCATGCATGCCAACAAGACAGATCCTGCTTGTGTACAAGTGTCAAGATATATTCTTAGCCCAGATATAACCACTGCCCTGGGTTAGCCCTTTCAGCATCACACTGTCAGCTCAAGACCCCAGCGTGTAAGGTCTAATCTAGCCCTGGGACAAAGTTACCATAGTCAGAGTATGA
This sequence comes from Chaetodon trifasciatus, assembly GCA_037975065.1. NCBI lineage: Eukaryota > Metazoa > Chordata > Actinopteri > Chaetodontiformes > Chaetodontidae > Chaetodon > Chaetodon trifasciatus. The sequence continues at coordinate 9,791,864 of JBBMOE010000014.1, read as the reverse complement.
TATGGTAAACAATTAATCTTGCTGGAACCCCATTCCCCCTACCGCCCGCTGTGCATGGCATGTATTTCACTCGCTAAGATCAGTACACACAGAAAACTACACATGGTATCTTCAATACATGCCCTCTTGTGCTGCAATAACACAACATGATGTTTAATGTTGACCATTTATCATACTGCAGCAAATTCCTAAACAAATTTAGCAAATAATCAAATTACCAAAACCAGTTGAGTTGCACTGAACCTGGGGTTTTTGGGGCCCCTGGGGGTCTGAGGCCCCATTTGCCTGGTTGACAATACAACCTTGCCTGTGAGCCCATGAAGAGTACGGTTAAAAGAAAAGGCTACGGTAAAGAGAGTGTGAAGATGCCACACACAGTTTATACTTTATGTACTGTTGTGTGTGAATATCCAGGACTACGTTTCACCATTGAGTGTGTTTGCAGATGTGCGCAAGCCACTTGTCCGCCTACCTGCTCGTCTGCTTAGGACCTCCACCACTGAAGGGGGGAAGAAGCCCACCCTGTCCGTCCCCCGCTGGGTGTCATGGATGTGACCTTTCCAGCGGCCGTCTGAGTGCTGCTCCAGGACCTGACACCAACAAATCATGAGCACGCTTCAGCTGCAATGTTTGCGTCAGTGCAAACAGCATTAGCCTCGCAACAATTCACAATCACACCAGACTAGACTGGAGAACGTAAACAATCACAAACAAACGATTCAGTGGTGTGAGGTATGAGAGGTTTAAAAGTGAGTTAAAAAAAAAAGATGGCAGGAAAATCTGAAACATTGTCAGGTTTGTGAACATTTCACCTTGTCAACTCTATATCAACTCTAAGTGTGCACGTCATGTGTGTAACTCCTGCAGGCATGCTTTTAAGAGCATAATGAGAGAGCCAATGAGCTGGAAATACACAGCCTATTCATTGTGAGTGTTAACAAAATGCCCTGAGAGGACAAAAACAAACACCTCTGCTGTCTGACAGGATACCACACAACAACACACAAGCTCATACAGGAGTGTGGGATGTCACAATATATTGCAGATATCAAAATACACAGCGGTAAGCACATAAACACTGCACGCAAATGTGCACACACATGAATTAGTGCAAACAGTGTGTGTGTGGGGGGGGGATGAGCAAACAAGTTGGTAATGAGAGAGAGACAGCAGCAAGTTTGTGCCTGTTTCTCTGCTGTGGTCTCCTGCTCCGGGTACACTAAATTACCCTGCAACATCCCACACAAATCCTAACAACATGACTTCACTCACAGAAGTCTTCACCATATAATCCTTACATTGCCTGTGATTCCCCTGAAAAATGAGCAGGCAGAGAGAAGCAGCTGAATTGAATGGATACTTTGATATGAACAGCATTACAGTGATTCCTGCATTGTAACAAACAGTGTTAACAACAGACGGCCAGTTTTCACTGAGAAAAGGTGCAGCAAGGAGGACGGATGACGGTGAATGAGATTTCTTTTGTTTCTGGAGAGTTTTCCACATCTGTCATTCATCTATCTTGCAGAACAGATGAGCTTCTATTTTTATAAAAGTATAAATCTGCAAATGAGGAGGCAACAACCCAGAGATGCTACACACATAGACACAAGAGCAGGTGTGTATACAGTTTAGTGATCTGAGGGTGATGTGATGAGGTGGAGGTGGAATCTCTTAATGAAACAATTATTCTTTGTTGTTTGACATAGATTTACAAAAGGTTTCATTTTGATGACTTCATCGTTCTTCCTATTTACATCAGAGGCATCTCAGTCAATGACAATGAAACAAGGTCTGACAATGATGATTGAGATGTCACTGCTGATGGTGGTTTATGTGCTGAATGAATTGTAAGAGCTTTATATCTGCACAGGGAGTATTATTTTAAAAATTGACCAGATTCTCCATTTCATTCCTGTGTCTGGCTTGATCCGCTCCGTGTAGTTTGACATTTCTTCTGTCAAAAAGAGATGAGGCACGTATTCTCTACAGAGCAGAGCGGAGCAGAGTTGCTTCTACAAGCACTGTCTGGAATGCAACGGCCACCATCAGCTCCGATGCTAGAATTTGCCGTTTGGGCAAAAAAATTATACACCTGCGTTACGAGAAAAGTTAACAAAGTGTAAAAAGAAAAATGTTGTTACTAACCCAGTGTTGACATAAAGCAAGAGTACGACAGAACTATGCTGAAGCACACCAACTCAAACAACAACAGTACTGCTGAGATGATCATATGATTTACTGTAATAGACAGCCATTAAAGAGACAGAGACAAGTACCATAATAAGTTCTCCAGCCCGGAGGTTAAGAGCAGTGGGGTCATGGAGGTTCCAGTAGTCCTTCACCGCTCTGACCTGGAGAGAGCTGGATGCCTCTGCACAGACACAGAAAGATCCACACACATCATCAGCAAGCACAAATGGTTCCATTTACTCCACTCCAAATTCCATAAAAGCGTCATGATTTTTAAGAGGCACCAACCCCTCAGCAGCTGTTTGATCTCTCTACTGGCTGTGGAGGTGGTGAACTGGTTGACGATGTCCAAAGCTGTCTGGTTGTACGTGTTGCGCATGTTCACATTGACGCCCGCCTAGAAACAAACACATGAACACACACACAGACACACAGACCGTGGGATTACTGTGGGTCTGATTCACTTTCAAAACAAACCCTCCTTTAAATGCCTCCCCCTGTTATTAAAGAATAACACTGGATTTGTAGTGTGAAGATGTATTAGATTCAAATCGTCTTTTTCACTACAAAAAACATCAGCGTCAGCCTTCAAAATCCCCTGAAATCAGCTGAACTAAAGTTATATTCACATCACATTTGCTTACATCAAGCAGCAGCCGCACAACTTCGGTCTTGCCATAGAGGGCAGCCTCGTGCAGAGATGTCCCCGCTTTGGTGGCTCTGTTGATATCAATCCCGGCTTTGAGCAGCAACCTAGGAAATCAAAGCAGAGACACTCATGTAACAGCCGCAGGCAACACTCAGAAACAGATTCATCCATTCAACTGTTACAGACATCTGCAACATCTCATTAAGTCATATACCCCCCACTCATCCACCCACACACACACATACACACACGCAGACACTTGCACTTCTATCCTCGTGAGGACATCATTCGCTTAATGTATCCCCTAGCCCCTTATCTTAGCCTTAACCATCACAACTGAAGGCCTAACCCTAACCCCAACCCTATAACTCTGACCTAACCCTTAAAAACAGCCCTTTGAAGTTATGAGGATCAGCCAAAACGTCCTCACTTTGCAAAAATGTTACTCTGTTGGTTAAAATCTTGCTCTGCTCCTCGCTATGTAGCAAGTACATGTACACACACACACACACACACACACATTTCTGGTTGTGTAGGAATGCTGATGGCATCACATCCAGAGAGAGGAGCAGAGGAGGAGGTCCTCGGCTTTCTCTGTGAAGGTTGAGTCAAGTTTGGAAGAAGTAAACAACACTGAAGCACTGCTGTAGGATATTAGCTGGATTCATGTGCATGGTACTTTCTGAATGTTTACCCACTCCGTGCACATTCTCGGCCAAATGTGTCCGCCGCACTCCTGCGTCTACTCTATTTGTTGCAGCGTGTTTGCTTTCAGCTCAATTCAAGGCAAACAAGTATGGATTAGACAACATTAAACAGACGGTCTGTGGTACTCCAAAGCTTTGACTGCAGGCTGTACAACTACATCAAGGAACATTATGTAACAAAGTCAATATGACAAGTAGAGAGTCATAGAGAGATCACAGTGGATTATCAAAATAAAAATCTTGTTAAATTATACATTTATTCTCAAAATATTCCCTGATGACCCCTCATAAGGCTAAATGATTCCTTGGACTACTTCAGAAACAGCTTTGCTTAAATGTGCAAAAATGAAACAGTCGCAAAGATGTAAACTCAGCCTTTGGTTTGGGCTGACTGTGGGTAACAAGCTTAATGGTGACTTCTGAAATGTGAACGCTGCTGACAAACACTTTTGACGGGCTCACACTAAATGGGACACCACAGCGGGGTTGGACAGACAGGAGAAATATTAAACCATGCAGTGTGATGAAAAAGGAAGCCTGAAGCGAACCTATTGTAACCGGCACCTTCATCCTTTACTCAGCAGCAACAGTTTTAATCTTGCTATGAAACCTTGAGAAGGCTGAATGTCTGAAAACTGTCAGAAAGCTTAGACTTCTCTATTTTGGTCCTTCAGATAAGCAGCTGGTTTACTCTCATACACACACAACTGCAATGAATGTGAACATTAAGTGTAGAATATGCTGGGGCAAAGGTTCTCAACATGGTTTCGAGGGTCAAATTTCATTATGAATGATCCAAATCAGAGAATTATTGGAATGATTTTTTTAAATCACATTATTTACACATTACTGTAATCTCCCTTGAGTTTATTCATATACGATACTAAATCAACAAAAATCTCCACATCCTCTCTGAGACAAAATGTTATCTCCTGGTTGTCTGTTTGCAAATGTTTGCAGCTCTGGTTCTAACCAGCACCTCGATTGCTTCTCCTGCTACACAAAAAGTAGGTACCATAAAACGTCTGCTGTAAAAGTATGGCACTCTTTGAAGAGACACAAATCCCTTCGTGGGAGATCACAGCCAAATTCTGCTGAGTAAACTCTGAATAAACTCCTGAGCTAATGCAGCGGATTTTTTTTTTTTTTCCTGCATGTGTTGAAAGCTCGTCTTTTCTCCTCCATGTTTGCTACTACTTTGCAATTCTGGAGAAGGGGAGAGGAGAATGGAGAGGGTATTGCGAAAAGAGAACTAATGATTTAGGATGGGAGTAATTAACAGGATGTCAGAGAGGTAGGGTGGAGTCATACATATTTACACAGAGAGGCTGGCATTAAAAAAACAAGCCTCTCTGGGCTATCTCCTGAATAGTATGATGTCACAGGTATTAAATATCACAACAGTATAGAATGTTTTCTTTTTCAATGTGGAGACCTGAGGGGAAATGCTTAGCATTTACAGCTGTTAGTTAAGGTACTGACACATATTTGGCATTCTGTGTAGAATCAGCGTAGTGCAGTGGAGTAACAGTAGCAGCACTATTGCTACTAGCAGTGGTATTAAATAACTGTTGCAGTAGCAGAGCTAGTGTTGGTTGAACTACTGTTAGTAGCAGTAGTAACAGTGGTAGCAGCAGTAGTTGTAATTGCAGCAGAAACAACAGCCATAGCAGTAGTTTAGTAGTAGCAATAGCGGTAATAGCAGCAGAAGCAGCATCACGCCAGTAATAATGACTGATGAGGAGGCAGCACTAGCATTAGAAATGGTAGTTGTAGTAGCAGTATTAGCACAAGTAACAATTGGAATAATAGTCACAATAGTGGTAGCAATAGAGTTATAACTCTATTGGATTACCAGTAGTAGACGTTGTATTAGCAGTAGTTGTAATGCTAGTAGTAGTAGTAGTACTAGTAAAAATAGTTGCAGTCTTAATAATAGCGGTAAAAGTAGCATAAGTAACAGTAGCAGTGTTGTTAGTAGCATCATCTGTAGTCATAGTATTGGTGGATTGTTTTTGTAGCAGTTGTAGCAGCAGTAACAGTAGTATTAATAGTGATTACAGTTGTGGCAATAGCAGTAGCTGTGGTCATAGTGGTACACGTAGAAATGGCAGTTCCATTAGCAGGAGCAGAGGGTAAAACAGCTGCAATAGTAATAGTACACTGATAGCTCTAGTAGTGGTAATTCTAGTAGTAGCAACATTGGCAGCAGAGGAATTTGTAGTAGCTGGACTGGAGGTGGTAGGAGTTTAAGCAGCAGCTGTAATAGTAGTACTGGAGCACATGTACGGACAGTAGTAGTAGCAGTAGCAGCAGTGGTAACAGTAGAATTTGTAGTGGTAGTAATGACAGTAGTGGCAGTAGTGGCATTAGCTACAGCAAGGATTGCAGCAGTAATTAGCAGCTGTATAGTAGCAGAAGCTGTGGTTAAAGCAGACAGAAGCTGCTGGAAAGATGAAAGGGCAGAAACAGACAGGTGACAGAATTCTATTACAGCATGTTTTAACACTGCTCCACACTGTGATCTTACATGATGATGTCTTTGTGTCCATTCCTGGCTGCCAGGTGGAGGGGGGTGGTGGATGGAGAGTCAAGGCTGTCGTGCCCTCCCTCCCCTTCTAACAGTGCTGCCACCATGTTACTGCTCAACAGCAACTGAGCCACCTAAAGAGGAACCCAAACACACCAAAATGAAGATGAAGTGCAGTTTTGAGAGCAGAAAAGTGGCAGAATCAGGGCGAGAATCACAGCTTTAGCAATACTTAAATATTCTGTATATAATAAGACAAGCTAGCTGAGGTTGTGTGGTAAAAATATATGGATTTAAATAATACATATGTTGACTTATACATAGGGTCAAGTTAGCACATTGAGGCTTATCCACCACTCACTCTGCCTAAAGATACCACAGCCTCCAATCACGCACACACATGGTCACTCACAAAGTCTGCGTATGACAAAAACAGCCCAAAGCCGTCTTTTCTTTCACAGCTAAACTGCAAACTCAGACCAGACAAGAGAACATTTAACAGGCAAAGGGAGTGTGTGCGTCTGTGTGTGTGTGTGTGTCTAATTCTGAATTACAGGGCCAGCTATACATCTCAGAGCCAGGCTTATCCGGCGATGTGACAGAAAAAGTGAAATACACTGCAACGTGCAATCCCTTTAACATTACAGTGTGCGTGAGTCCAAAAAGAGCCACTGAAGCCTGTTTTCCTTTTGCTCAAACAAGCTTAATTTAGCTGGATCGCTTCATCTAAGCCATGGCTCATGGCTGACATAGGCCATCCCCATCTGAAAAGGCCAAAAAGGGGCCAAAATAGGGTCTTTTCGCATGCAGATAATTGGATTAGAAAGAGTACATGAATAAAGCTAAACACTACACAGAGGTTTAGTCTCTCAGTCTCTTGGGTGAAATGTCTTGACAGCTATTAGATGGATTGCCATGAAATTTGGACCATATATCCAAGGTCCCCAGAGGACAAATCCTACAAATCTTGATGACCCCATGACTTTTCCTCCACCCCCACTAGCCGGTCAACCTTTTTTTATTCAGTGAAATATTGTGAAGTTAGACTGGCACAAAATTTGGAGGATTTGGTCCCTCACTCATAATATTGAAAAACTTATTTTGAATGGAACATTATTCATAGATACATTGGTTACACACGTGCATACAAGATAGTACAGAGAAATATTCTCATACCTTCAGTCTCCCAAACTCACAGGCCAGATCTAAAGGAGTCTTCCTCGCCTTATTCATGAGGCAGGGATTAGACTGGTGCTGCAGCAACATCTCAGACTGCAAGAGAAAGGGAGAAAAGATAACGCAAGTGATATCATCTCATGTATTATGCACACGCACTCACATGCCAGTCACCCCGGCACATTCTGTGTGTGTGTTGATGTTTTGTCTTTGAACACAAGAGAAGAACATATGATAGCTCGAGTGTGGCCTGTTTGGGGTTGTCAGCATTGTGTTTGATGGTGTTAGACTGAAGAGGGCAGGCCTCAATATGGGTCATATGACAGGTTGAGGTGTGTGTGTGTGTGTGTGTGTGTCTCCGTGATCGGTGTATGTATCCATTAAGATATTCCATGAGCCAAACGGAAGAAGCTGGAGCAAAGGAATGTGTGCAAAACCTGTGTCATGGCATTAATGGTATTACTGGTATTGTTGGTGAACAATGCAGGCTGAGACACAAAGGGGGTAGATTTCAGTGAAATGGGAGGACTGGTAATGCCTCGAACTTTGCCTTTGGCAGCTGAGCTGTCCATGTGTTCAAGTGTGAACTCACCACCTCATAGTGTCCATACTGAGCAGAAAGATGTAACGGTATCTGTCCATCATGGGAAGGGGAGTTGACTGAGGCGCCCGCCCTCAGCAACAATAAGACAGAGTCTGCTTTGCCCTGCCATGCTGCGTAGTGGAGGGGACGCATGCCTAGAGACAGAAACATGAATGAGGGATGGAGCCGATGAGACAGGAAGGAAAAGGCACTGAGATGTGCATTAAAGATTTTACACGTCAAAGTCAATTTACTAGTCATGGGGTGCCAGTGAAAGCAGTTGTATAATGTGTTCTATGGCTCTGAAGTCTGAGGATATTACCCTGATGATGTCATTGGGTTATCTCAACTTGGGCTTGGAAAGTCTGTCAGGGTTAACCAAGCAGGTTAACAAGAGAAAATTAGCAAATTTCATTACGGGATGTGCAAGACTGTGGGTTATTTAAACCCATATTGGGTACTTGAAGTCAGAACGTCTTGGTCTTTGCAGTTTCTTTGTAGATTCTTTTTTTTTAATCTTTATAGAAGCGTCTTACTAAAACATCGGAGTGGTCCATTGACTTGTAAGGCTGGCATTACTCTATATTATCTTAGCATCAACAAATCTCATGTTTTCAAACTTGTATACCCTGAATTCCTGTTGAAGGCACAAATATTTAAAGCAGCGTTAATTACTTTTTGGCCACTTGGGGCAGCAAAACAAGCTGTAAACACAAAGTTAGCATATTATCACCGCAAATGTGTATAACACCTGCCTGTTTACATATCCGGCAAAAACAGAGCAACAGTCTGGACACATATTCACTCACGATTAAGTGGTTAGCACAAGTTACAGGTCTCTCCTTCATATAAAGTTTTTACTCTAGGACACAATGGCTCTTTTTTTCCTCCAAAGGTTAATGTTTTATTTCTTAAAGGAGTAATCGTTTTTTCTGGCATTAGCAGCGGTGGTCTATATTTCAAGGTAGGCAGCCTGTCTCGACTATACTCTAAAGGGCAACAAAACAGTGCTGTAAACTCTCGAGAAGACTGTGGTTACATTCCACTGAAAAATAGATAGCAACGCCTGCGGTGTATGATTTTTTTCTATATGAACACTTGTGCCTATTGTGCCCAGCAGAGTCTTGACACGCTCCGTTATAGGATGATGAGCAATAATTCGCGAGGACACAGCATTGTCCGTTTTCCCTACACTGATACCGATCAGTGCTTCAGAGAAAGAGCGATCCTGAAGAGGTAAATTCAACCTTCGGAACAGACCTTCAGAAATCTATGGCTGACCTCAGAAGAGTTATACATGACACTGTTATGAGCACTCCACGCCTCTGGTCTCAGCAGCTGCCACTCCAGCACAAATTCTACTGTATCTGTTCCGCTTGGAGTCTGAAATTATTTGCTGTAGCACTTCTGCCACTGTATAGCTGACAAACTTCAAAGTGAATCATATTTATTCATATGGGCCAAACTTTTTTTTCAGCTGAGAAAGTCAGAAAGCTGTTAGGAAGTTTTGGGCTCAATTTAACCCCAACTGACTTCCTGGCATTTTTTTTCCCCTGTTTTTCTCAAAGTTGTGGGTTTGTCTGTTGACAGTGGTACAGCTGGTAAAGTCGTTCTGCCATCATGATACCGTTGATGTCCTTGATGTCCACTGTGGCCTGGGCCTCCAACAGCAGAGACAGCAGCTCTGTGGTGCCCGTCAGAGCAGCATGGTGCAGTGCTGAGAAGCTGTGGGTGAGAGACAAAAGAGGAGGGGGGGTCAAGGGAGAGCAAGAGGGGGACGAGACAAGGAGATGAGACGGGTTATAAATCATACTGATGACTTTACAGCAGGTGAGCCCTTCTCAAAACTCCAGACTGAGATGACGTCTGTGTGTGTGTGTGTGTGTGTGTGTGTGTGTGTGTGTGTGTGTGTGTGTGTGTGTGTGTCTGTGCTCTCATCAAATCTCCTTTGTGTGCGTGTGTGCACACAATCCCATTACAAACTGCGGCTCTAGATAAGAATTTATGTTTTATGAGTGTGCTTCCCCATCCACCCGTCAACACTTCAGAAAGATGAGTGTGCGTGTGTCTGTGTGTGTGTGTGTGTGTGTGTGTATATGCACCATGGGTCATTACAACTATAGGCAAAGATTAGAAGCGATGTGTGTTGTGTGTTGTGTGTGCTCCCACATCAAAAGTGAAGATTGAGATAAAAGTATATATGTGCGTGTGTGTGTAGGCATGGATGTGTGTGAGTTCATCAAAACTTCAGGAATGAAATGTGTGTGTTTTTGTCTCTGGGTGTCTGTCAGGTCTCGGCATATTCCACAGAGGGAGAAATTAAAGGCATAAATTCTTGCCGACTAGTTTTGCTTTTGCTCGAGGCGGCACAGACGCAGCGAGTGTTTGAGAGGAGGTGACCCTCTGAGGCAACGCACGAGCAGAGCATGTGTGGATGAAACAGCAGCTACAGTGCAGAGGGCTTTCAGGTGAGTTTACACTGCCTGAGGCTGTCACAGAAGAAGCCCCGAGCTCTTGGGCACCAGTGGCAATAAACAGCCTGGATGCATGTGCAAAGAGAACTTGATGTAACTTTCTCAACAGATGTCGATATACATGTTTAAAAGCGCACACTGCGGAGTTGCTATTGTTTTGTCTTCTTCTTTCTCATCAAACAAACAAAGGCCAAACAAATATGCCAACTGCATATCCTTCCTCGTGCTTATTTACTGTTAACCTGATACTTTGTTTGGTTCTGCACTATTGATTATGAGGCCTACATCACTACATGAGATTATTCAGTTAGCCAGCGTTTTGGGTTTGAGTTAGTCTTTGCTGTATCATGAAGCTGGCTCACTTTCACTCAGGGTAGATTACCATGTTAGAAGACAACAAAGAAACAATAAAAATCAATTCACAGGAACAGCTGCGACGTGATTTTGTTCTGTCCTCCACGAGGCTTTAAACCTCCACCAGTTTCAGAAGCAGATCATTCTGCCTGTCTGATTATGTTGACTGGCCCAAATTTTGCTGATTTGGTCATTTTCCTTGATGTTTGTGCTTATGCCACTGGCAAGTAGGCTATGTAGTTAAATGGGGTTTTTTTTGTCTGTTTTAACTGTGTTCATTGTTGATATATGATCGGGAGTCTGTACAGCCATGTTTTATTTTGAAAATTTAAGATTTTCTATGGCATCCCTGTGTCAGACTTCTGGCCTGGCTACGTCTGCTTTGTGCAGTTTGACAAGGCATCTGTCAAAAATAGACTGGGAGCAGAGCAGGGAGCCACACGAGGGACCATTCTGAAACACAGCGCCTGGTGGAATTGTAAGCATTGTCCAGAATGGCCGCAATAAGTTCTGGCAGCCACGCTGTGGCTCGAACGTGGCGCAGTTATGCCCGGGTGAATTTCCAGGTGAGTTACCAATGTGAAATCAGCAGATGTTAGTTCGTTAACAGAGAGCAAAGGAAATATATGCCTGTAAGTGTGATCACACACTACGTTAAGAATCAGGCTAACTGACTAAGTGCTAAGGGCTAACTGACTAAGTGCTACTCCTGGAATCTACACAGTCACTGAGCTCAGCTGTTCCAGCACGTAACTGTAAAACAACAAATGGTTTTTACATTTCTGTTTGTGGACGGATTAAACAGAGAGCTAGCTAAAACATGTTAATTAGTGAGCTTTAGGGGTGTCTTTTTTTTCTTTCACCTTGACAGAAGCAGGCTAGCTACTTCCCCATATCCCCAGTTTTCATGCTAAGCTAAGTTAACCACATCTCATTTGTACCAGTTGTGTATTTAATAAGGCCTATTCAACAATTCTGACTTATTTTTAGTCCTAGCCTAACTAGTAGTATTTGCTCACTTAATTGTTTCTACTTTTTCTTTTCCTTCTCATTCCATTCTAGTTGTAAGCTATATTTCATCTCTTTTACTTTGCTGAATATGACTTCATGCTCATAGCTGTGCTGGCAAATCCAGAGTTAACAACCCAGGTGATGAGCAGCCTTTGTGACAGAGTTAGCCATGATGGGCATCCAGGATCACCCATGTCAGGCCTACTGAAGCCAGCCCAAGGAAAGCCTGACTAAGGGGCACGCACTCTGATACTCTGTGAGGCTAGACAAGAGAGAGATTATCAGGTTTAGACGTCAGTCTGTGCTGATATGAAATCTGAGGGATCGCCAGACTGTGAAGTGGCTTATCTTATCAGTGTCATTGTTTAGGCCTCCATGCCTGGCAGCCACACACATTTATCTCTGCATCTACTCTCCTACCAGACCATACCTTGTCCACATCATGAGTCACTTACAGCCACTTTCTACAGACATACACACTGTCTCTGTCCCTCTCTCTCTGGAATGGTGTTGACTCGGTGACAGGTGACTGTTTGCTAATCCCCCCCTCCCCTTCATTCCCTCTGCACTGGTCTCATATATCACAGGTAACCCCTTCCTCTGTACCACTCACAAACACACACACACACACTCCATCTTGGATGGACATGTTTAATTTCAACACCCCTATTGTGTATCACCTCCCACACACTGCACTGACCCTGCATGTAGACACACGTAGCAGGCCTGAGTCAACACTCGCGCACAGCTCCTTTTGTAGGGGGTTTGATGGATAAGGACACAGGCTAAACACCTTGAATAGAGTGTGTGCCTTTAAAACAAAATACAACAGATCTCATTCTATGGAGGGTCAAATTTGAAGCAGTCGAGCGGGAAGAATAACCGAACACTGCAATCAAGCAAAAGCTTGTTGTCATTAAAATAACTGCAGTAACAATCCAAAACAACTAACTACAAAAAAAAAAAACTTGAGGAGTGAAAACCTTCAGAGATGTTAAAAAAAAAGGTCTCTGTGATGTCACCCAGAGTCACTGTGAAGCTCAGTGACAGCGGCTCCAGCCGTCGCCATCTTGGCAGTGCCTGACTCCACCAAACTCCTGGCTAATCCACAAATGGGCAAAGAGGTGGAGCTGAGGAGGATCAAATGAAGCCTGGTTGCTGACACCTCCTGGCTAGCTGTCACTGATAGTGGCCGTGCCCATCATTAGGCATAACTTTAAGCTTCAACATAATTTGTGAGTGTAAGTGAGTTTAAATTTTCACCCCCCATCCAGTTATTACTGCACACCTCTGGACACAGTTACAGTGAATCTAACTGAATATTTATCACAGAATTAAGTAGTTGCTTCAAACTAAATAACTACATCAATTTACTGTCATTTTCTACAACTCTTGAGGTGAGATAACAACTCGGAAGGACACTGTACGTCAGAACATGTGAGTGATTTGGTCATGAGTCACGCCGTGAAGCCTGAAAAGACACGGGAGTCAGCCACAGGTAGGGCTTTTTTTTTTTTTTTTTTTCAATCTGCATGTCAATCAAGACATAGTGACTCTTCCACCGCATTCTTCTGACTCGACTTCCTGCTTATCTCAAGCTGACACACACACAGGCACGTACACACACTCCTCTTACCCATCTGGGTCCTGGTAGTTGATGTTGAGTCTCTTGGTGGAGCCCAGCAACTCTGGAAGAAGACAGAGAAGGAGGGAGGGGGAGGGAATGGAAAAAGACCATTAGTACTGGGTGACATATTGTTCTTTTCATTGGAGTGCTCTCCAGAAATCCCTCCATGGGATGACTGTGTATGTTTTCACAGCATTTTTTCCCCCCTGCACTTCTCCCCATCATCACTCGTTCCTTCAAACAGCCTGACAGCTCCGACAGGATGGGGAGCTTTCCTCACCTCCTGCTGCCTCACCCTTCCCTCTCTCAGCGCGTCTGACACCTTCACAGCAACCAAATGATTCACAAACAAATGATTCTCCTCAGAAATGTCCTATTCCACCTCATTTACACTGTTATCTTATCACAGCTCTTTGGCATTGAAACAGCAACCATAAAACACGAGCATGCCAGGATAAAATAAACACACGTATCATTTTTCACAGCGGCAAAAATAGCAGAAGTCGGACAAGACTGGACAAGTTTTTTTTTTTTTTCTCACTCACCTTGAAACAGACAGACTGCTACTTGTCCCATGTCCTTCTTATTCACTCTGTACTCCAAGAGGGTGGTAAAACAACATACTACATACCTACTCATCTATTCTCTTTCACTAGTCCTGCTTCTGCATGTGTTGTCACCAAAATCCCTAAAAATGTGATGGAGACTCAAATTCAATACTTTTCACAGTGTCTCAAATTGAATACCAGTTTTCAACTGGTTTACAAACTAATAAATAAGGAAATATTTTCCTTAGGAACCTCAAGAGATGGCTAAAAAGCTGTCCAAGCTTTGCAGTGGAAGCATAGCTGTATTAATTTTTCTATCCAAGGTATTAAGTCAAAACCTTTATTGCGACAACACTAACTTCATCTCCTGTGTGCATAAACCTCTTTTCAACTATCATCTGACTCCAATCAACTCTGGCCATCATCCCAATGCCCTACTCGACCCTTAAAGCCTCACTCTACACTATATCACACTAGACTTCAAAAGTCACGCATCTGTCTCCGTCTCGTCCATCCATCTCCAGCCTCTAATGAGGGCTCTAAACTCTCCTCACACAGTTAAATATCCTTGGACGTCCTACAGCGGAGGTCTACTGTCAAGGCCCCACTGTCCACAAAGACCCACACAGGAGCCAGACTGCCAAGGCCTCTGAATACAGAACCATTCATCGCAGTCAATCTCCCTCACTGTTTTCTCCCACTTAGGTGTGGAAAGTCTTGTGTGTGTGTGTGTGCGCACACAGAGGAAGACAAGAAGAAAAAGGCTAAACTGGAATCAGCAAACATTGAGGTTTCAGATACAACTTCTCATTTAAGCTCTCATTTTTGATTCTTCGCCTTAATACTTTTTCATGTGCACAAATTAGAACCACCATACGAATGTCTTTGAGGATTCATTATTGAAGCTTATACATGTGTCATATCTTGCCCATTTCTATGGTGGCAGGCTTTCTGCCCCACCTTCAGGGTGTGGTTGTTAGGAACAGGTATAGCACTTTTGTCTTTAGACATAGTGGGATGGTACGTCCCATAAACCAGTTAGTGTCAGGCGTACCTGAGCCTTTAACAATGCAAAAATCTACCACTCATCATGAACAAAAGATGGTTGAATGATTGTGGTATGATGGGAAATTTAGCTTTGCAGCTGCTGTAAATAGGTGGAGCACAACAATATGGCTGTAGCTCTAAGACATGTACAGCCAGAGCTAACTTTTGACCATTATTTCTATCAGCTATGAAAACACAGCACTCAACTGCTGAGGTCTTTTGAACATGCTCTCGCAAAATCCAAGGCAGCAGCAAACACAGTCAGACCAAAGGCCTTTTTCAGTGAAGACATTTTGACATGTTGCAGTAAGAAAAGCATGTATAAACAATAAAATGAATGGTAGCTGTATTTCATTTATCTGCTTCAGTTTCAGGGTCCTGGTATTGTTTATGCTGGCTCACTGTCACACTGTCCTGCCTTGCCGGGACACTTAAACAGAGCAGAGCCATATTTAATGTTATTAGTAACACCTGTAGCATTGTAATAAAGCCAGGGCTTTAACTAAATTATCTAAACCACTTTAAGTACAACCCTGGAAGTACAACCCTGACAGCAAACAAGTTAGGCTGCAGTATAAAACATACATGAAACAGGACGTGATCATTTGCTAGCTTTTTTTGACATATACTCAATTGAAAACAGTTGAAAGAAAATGTATTTCATATTTGGAATCAAGGTTGTAGAAATTAAAGGGATTACACTTGAAATGTCAGTATTAATGTTGCACATTAGCGGCACTAACAGTAGCGCTGTTACTAACTCAACTACATTTCTCTGTAGCATGGTGGCAGCGTCACTGTTTTCTGAATCTAATAGCTTTTCAGAAGCTTAGCTCCTTTATTGACCAAGTAGTGTGGTTGCGACACACAACCTACATTTTCCCAAGCATTTCTGAGGCTCAGGCACAGTGAAGCTTTCTGCTGCTGTCTGAAATAAAACTGCTAAAGATCAGTAAGTGACGCCACAGCCGCTAGAAGCACATCTGTAGAATGGTGACATCATGTACCAATCCTTGGGCTGATGCCTACAGCGTCTCTGCTGCAGGGGAATCCAGACATGCAAGCTTAACTTTACTTGATGGAAATGTGGCAATGGGTGTGGACGGAGAGGAATTGATCCAGAGGGCGTTGGAATCTTTCTTCTTTTGCCGCTGTGGTTTGAGATGAGTGACTGAATTTTGAGCTAACTTACAGTTTATCCTGCAAATGTGCCCAAGCCCGTTTGGAGCAGTGAGAGCAGACAGCATGACTTGTTGTTTAGTAAACGACTGAACTTAACATTTCTCGCCTGCCTATCTGTTATTTAATGTAAAAAAGTGTGTGATTGAGTTTTATAGTTGCTCTCTGACTAACCTTGTGGTTTCCTTATATGTGTGATCATCTGACTGATCATGTTTGCTACTCCATCTGACTTCTTTTTAGTGATGTTGCTACGAACCACATCTCAGTTGTTCACTTGGTAAAGCAATGTCATTTATTATCCATAGGTATGATGGCCAAAACTATGAAGATAAGATCCACTTTTTACCAATGCATGAATAAAACTTGGGCGACATCAACCAAAGAGAATGCTTAACAGCAGCAGCTAAAAAAAAAGGTGGTGTGAAAAGGCTGAGGAGAAACTACCAGAATAAATATTCCATATAAAACATAAGAATAATACGAGAATATGAAGCAATTTGTGAATTCATAGCATACAAATGGGTTCCCACTGGAGCACTGATTAAATATGCAATTCTGTCTTTCTTTCTGGTTTATTGATGTTATTTTTCAGTGCGGAAAAGTTGTCAAGGGAAAAATATTCTTATTTCCAGTGCAGTTGGGTGTTCTGTGCATCAAAACATGTAAAAATCTTGATAAAAGCAAAGACATTCTGTAAAAAAAAAAGAAAAAAAATATTGTGCTGCATTCCTGTAATGAAACCAATTTGTAAAATCCATTTATATGCTTGACTATCCCAAAACATACAGACTTTAATTCTTCGATATTCAAGGAACTTCATACAGGATGTCTACCATTTCTTCTCGAGCTTAGCGTATAAAGAAAGCATTCTCACTTCCATGGTTAGGAGATCACTTCCATGGAAGCTTCCATGTCAGAAATGCACACATTCACAGCCCTGCTGGGGGGTTTTCGAGGAAATTCTCCACCAAACGGCCACATTAATGTGCACAAACAGGGCGCAGCTGTCATCATTTTGCAGCAGTCCTGGGAAATATACATGCAGACCTCCAGCAGATCTGTTGCTGCTTCAGACTCACACGCATGAAAACAAGAGCCTGAAGACACAAAAAGGCACATTGATAATGAGACAGATAGAGGGGTTGGGCGTTGGGCTGCTTGCCAAAACGGGGTCTAAACTGTCCCAGCGGTACGGAAAGAACAGGGCCTTTCAGGAGTTCTAGTTACAACATGAGCCGGCATTCCTCACATAGCACACCCACCATGCTATCCTACTCGCTCTCTGTCTCTCTGACTATGTATCGACAAAACTGTCAACTCCCTTTTCTCCCCTCTGCTTTCGGTCCCCTCCCTGTTTGCCTCATCACACAAAAGTAGTAGGGGGCTCCTTCTGACAACGGGATCAATTAAATTACCAGCATGTTGACTCGAATGTGTGCATTTGCGTGTGTGTGCTACGCCCCCATCCCTCACCCCTACAGCTGGTGTAAAGAGATGTGTAGTAAATGTCAAGCGTTGTGCTTTCTTGCAGAGACAGAGAAATTACAGGCTTTGCTCCCTGCTGAAAGCTGATGTCCACGGAAGCAAAAATCAATGCATGCTAAGAGCTGAAGAGTTGTCAGTGTGGAATCCCTCTATTGTTTTCAATGGTTACGACAAATAAAGCGAAGGAACCCTGTGATGCTGTGTTTTGATAACCTTATCAGATGCATATGCAATGCTCTGAACTACTGTTGTTATGCTCCCGCTGCACCTTTCTCATAACAGCTGAAGCATCCTGGACAGAAGAAAGGGATCTCGGTGCTTTGATGTGGAGAACGAGGTTCAGTGAGGAGCAGAGGAACGCTCAGAAGACCAGGGAAATAGAGAGAGGAGGAGGAGAAGACTGGGAGAGGAGAAGATGAATCTATACCTCCATTCAGGTGAGATGAAGGGAATGTTTTTTTAGTGTGTGTGTGTCAGGTGCATAAACAAGAAAACAAGCAAAGGACTTTTTAAAACACTCGCTGCGAGATCAGACGAATGTGCAAATAGCTCTGAGCCTCTTTAGAGGAAGAACACAGGGATGGGAGAAAGGCTGGATAATGGAAATGGGAAAAAAAAGAAAAGATGACAAAAAAGCTAGCTTGCTCGTGTTTGTCTCCTGCAACAAGGCTGCAACCGGCAGAGGCTTGCATTGCTTTGGTTTGCACGGCTGTAGAATTAATTTCAAGACGTCTTTGATCATGATCCACGCATGTAAAAAATTTGACGGAAAATGCATAAAAATAAGGGGACAAATTGGACACACTATATATTTTCACATGCTGGCAAGGGATAGCTGTGTGAAATTCAAGGATTTTGAACCTCAGAAATGTCTTAATTCTGGGATCAAACAACACAATATCAGCACAATAATGTCCCAACAAAAGCCGGTCATCGGGAACAAAAATGGAAACAATGGCCTATATCATCACATGCAGTTTGTCACAGAGGAACACAACAGACACAGCTTATCTGGGACGCCATACAGCTGTGAGACTGAACCAAAAGGATCACTTAAACGTGCTACAGCGCTATGAAGAGCTGAGGGGAGCTGCAACTTCATCACCACAAACAACACCTTCACTTTACTTTCCATTTGCCCACCTGTCAATAATACTGATTAGCGCTGCTTTAAATATGAAATATTGGTGAGTCTAGCTGTCTCGGTTATTGGGAGTGGAACCTTCTCTCTACTTCAGCAACACTTTGTGACTTAAGTTGATAAAATCTGTGTATTTTACCATTAAGTCTTGTTTAGTGTATGTTAAACGTTGCTTGGTACAAAATGCTTCTCATATTGTACTGACGGCAAATCTAGTCGACTTTTGTTGAGTGCAGTTTTCTGACATTTGCCTGTCTCTTTTACTGTCTGAGCATATATGAGATGCTCTGTCTTACAGCATTTTTTGCTGCATTTTGTTGCCACATGTCACCTTGGAAATGAAAGCCATTCTAGACTATGCAAGCGAGAAGATTGACTTCTCTTTTCCAATGCTTTAGAAAAACAGAAACACCCGACAGAAATAACAGGTTATTTGCAGGCTAGGCTCTTTGGAATTGCCCTTAAGTTTTCCCTCTATATCTGGAAAATACTCCCTGGAGTTATGCTGCAGGGAATTTGAACCCACTTCCACCCACACCAGCATCTCATTAACAAAAGCAGAAAAGGACACTTGATTCAGGACTTGTGGGTTGCGACGAGCCCCCACACCGCGATGAGCAGAAGGTAGCCAGCATACAAACAGCGCAGCCACAGTGGCCTGAGGCGAGACCAAAATACAGGGGAGTGAGAAAAGGGGGTAATTTAAGGTCATCATCTGTCTCTGCCGATAAATGGCTTGTGGTCAGGTAAGGACCTCATCAAGGGAAACACTTATCTGAGGAACACATCCATCTAACTGCACTGATTACTGAGAGGGTAAACACAGTCCCTGAAACCAAACCACCGAGGCAGAGCTGTGTCTTGGCTTCACTACAGCCGTCCCACAGAATTCCTAATAAGGCTCCAAAAACATGATTAAGTTTGCACTTGTTTCTGCATGCAACACGCTGCTGTTGTTTATTACAACCAGGTCTATAGTAACACACTGAATATGGCTTATAAATGGCTTAAAATGTAGTGAAACAGAAGGAAGTACAGCTTGATAATCCATAATGGTGTCTGGAACCTTAAGTCCAGATGAAATAACATTTCGAGAGTATTTAGCTTCTGTATCAGGGCGCAGCTCCAAGTGAAACAGGACAGGCGGGCGGTACATAATGTGAGGAGGAATTTAATCTGAACTTAGTGATTGTGTCATAACAAACATGGAGAATTACAGTGATTCAGAGTTGGATGTTAGCCACCATTCAATAATAGAGGACTACTTGTCCTTTCAACACCTTCATCACCCGTGTTACCAGAGCAGGCGGATCCCTCATCCATCCCACGGAACAAGGTTCGTGGTGGTTAATACCTGAAGACACACTTGCACACCAATGCTGTTGCTTGCTTGCTAACAAATGCGTCTTAGCTCTGTGCCACTGAAAGTTGAAGATTGATGGATGGGTGGATGTCTTGACATTATTGGTTGAAATTGGTTGGTTCAAGCTTCATCTCGACTTTAAATTAAATGTAAAATTACAGTTAACAGGGTCACCAGCTTGGCTTCAGCGGTGCCAGAATCCTTGGCAGGTGATGAGGTGGTCACCAAATCCCCGAAGGAGTGCAAGTGTTTGTGTGAGCAGTGTAAAACATTAAACTGGGATGTTAAGTCTCACCATGTGGGAGTTATCATCCAGCTCTGTCGTGAGGAAGACAGCAGAGAGAGATTGCCCGTGTCAGCTTGAACTCCTGCTGGCACAGCTTTCCCCCCAAAAAAAGACAGGAGTCACTTCAAAAATAACTCCAGCAAAGAGGTGAGACTTTTAGCAAACAATGTGATATCACGCCGTTTCAAAACAAAAAACACGAACCTGACAAACCCAGCCTAGCTCCTGTTAAACATGGTGAGTAGATGTTCTAAAAGCAGACAAGTATTGAGTAAATGGCAGGAAAGATTTAACTTGTTAAAGGCCTCAGCATAATTCCCACAATGGTCTATTGGCTTCAATTGATTTGTCAATTCTGTGTATTTAAAAAAACACAAAGCACAAATCGGGGTCATTTAAAGCAACACTGTGTTTCAGAGAACACTACAGCAATAGACAGTTCACAGTAGTTGCAGCAGAATCAGAGATATTGTATATCTTATTCCACCGATTCTTGTCTCTTCTTGTCCTGCTTATATTACCCACAATGCAACTCCACCACTGACAGCTCAGTCAAAAAAGAAAAAACAACAACCAGCTATCCAACTGGCATCAAGCTTTTGACATCAACTTTTGTGCCATGTAATCATAGCAGGTATCGGGGCTGTAACTGTGTTGAAAAATCACGTGAGTAGTTGTCCATAGCTGCTGCCTGTACTCTATAAAAGTTCCATAAAACTCTATAAACTCTATAAAAAGTAAAGATCTTTGTAATATTTCAAAGTTCTTTGCAAAGTTTCTTGGTGAAGTCATGTTTAACCTGCCACTAAATTATGTCCTCTATCCGGCTGAAGATGAATTTGGACTTCACCGAAGTGTCACTGTCAGTCAAAAAAGCTTAGAAGAGACATCTGATTGTCAAGCGTAATCAGCTGTAATCCTGCAAAGTTCTAGACCCACAGCCTGATATGCGACGAATGTTAATGCTGCTGGGTGAAAGAAGGCCTGTACATCTGCCTGCAAAGACAAACAAGCCCTAAAGCAACATCAGCACCAGTCTTTAAATAGGTGAGTGAGCAGCAGCCAAATGAGGTTTCCTGCCAGAGTGCTACCTGCAACTGAACACCTTTTCTTTTAGCTCCAGTTGTGCAGGGACACTATGAATATGTGATGCACATAGACTGAGAATGGAAATAGAACTGGTTTGCCTGCTTGCATGCATGTGTGTACTTATGACAATGTGTTCAACTAAACCGATGAAAAAGTAGCGTAGGCTGCGTGCATGTACTGTTGATGCACTGTTGAGTTTTGAACACTACAGAGGCAAGAAAGGACAGTATAAAGAGTGCACACCACACACCCGAGGGCATACACATTCACCAAATTCGCCAAGTGACACACTTTGGCTTCATCAATTCTTCATCAACTGCTCCATCGCTGCATCGTTTGCAATACAAATAAACGCTGGAACTGGGTCTTGAGAAAAGCCCTTAACATCAAAACAGCTCCGGGCCGTATTATCCAGTAAATTTGCTCCATTGTTAAAAATGTAGAGAGTAATCTCCCATGGTGCTGCTGGCAACTAGGTCAGACACATTTAATATTCGCTGACAATGAACCAGTGTGGAAATGAAACAGATGATCTGTGGTGTTATGTTGCATCTCGTATTATTATTATTAGTTCATGCACGTGAGCCCGCGTTGCTAGTACATTTGTATACTTCGTCCTAAACAACAGGAGATTAGAACAGGCATAAACACACCTGCAGGTTTCATATTGCATAACATGTCTCAACCCTGAACCTTAGGGAGAAAACACTTTACATACCATTCAAATCATCTGTTTACTCTACTTACCCAACTCAGTGCAGAGCTCCTCCTTTATTTCCATGCACTCTCCCTACAACTAGTAGACAGGAGGCTCTGGGTTAGACCACTTTACTACCTCAATACACTGGTGTTGAAGGAAAATGAATTTGTTGGTTATTGATATTATTATATCAGTAAGGACGGGCATTTTGAAGTCATATACTGTACCATAGGGGAATAAACATTTGTGAGCTATCATTGTGGTAAAATTAGAATATTTTTGCATTTTGCAAAATCCATATTCTGTGTTAGAGCATTTTATCCATCATGCCAACTCTGATCAACACTTGCCTGGGTGTATGCTGTAATAAATCAAGTTTTAGAATTGAAATTTCATTTAAGGTGACACCCTAAATCATACCATTAAATGCGGCATAAATCATGTTCTTTTATATCCAGCTGAATCCTTGTGAAACCTGAGAGTGTGGCTGGCAGGACACAGCACACCTACCATTGAATCTGAACAACTGAATCAAGAAATGTGTTTGGCTTTCTGCTCGGGGGGGATGAAAAAAAAATTTGGCCAACTATGCAAAGTTCTTTCAAAGAGGTTACAAATGTTCTGCAATCGACCTTGACAGCTACACAACTGTGCAGCCACAGAGGTGCACTCTGAGTTACAGGACGAGTACTACTACTCCAGCTAAATGTATATATTCACGTGAATGCCATTACAGGCTCTCATGAGACCAACTGAGAACATTTTGATCCAAAGCTAAGCCATTAAGTTTGTGAACGTTAAAGGCAAGGCAGCTACTTTCAATTACTCTCAATAGATTGTTTAATTTGTAAAATATTTATGTAAACAAGATTACTGAATGATATTTCTAACAATAACTTTAGTCAAGTAGAGGCTGATAGATGTACTACCCAACCTGGGCCAGTGTGCCACACAGCACTGGGGTTATTTAAAAGTATGTATATTTGCAGTTGCATTGACTTGAATTGTCAAGCGGCCCACCAGGAAAAGTCCTGGTGCTTAAGACCATTTAAAAGTTAAAAGTTTGTATCAAATACAATAACGGTCTTCCAACACAAAGGCCTGCCTCACAGTATGATAACTGGCTAAATATCACTAATGACCCTAACTACTGTCAGTGGCACCAGTGCTTCCAGCTCAGCGCTGTGTTCCATTAAACATGACATCTCAGTGTATGAGCAGACTACAGTATCCCAAGTCTACCAGTGGAACAACAATGTGCCACGGGCTTCAAAACATAAGAACCACAGAGAAAGTATGTAAAATAATGTTCAAATGAACAGGCAGACATGTTGCCACACCATGTCCAGTTCCTTTAAAACATATGCACATAATATGCAATTCAATTTCTGAATGAAATGAAATGAATGAAATATCTGTTTTCCATATAATTAGAAGCAACTTACAAAGTTCTTTCCAGGAAACCTCCAAGAAAATCAGCACTATAGGGTTAAATCATTTTTTTACCTGATGAGGATACTGCCTCAACAACAAGTATGTATCCACCAAAATACACCATGAGCTCACATTTGCACATGTTTACAAGGAGAAACACAACTCCACTCAAATGTTTCGTAAGAGTACAAGAATCCAGGATTATCCCCAACTAACTACGAAAACACGCAGAGACATGAAACAAAGAAACAACAAATACTCCATGCCCATTTATTTTAGTCTAATGAGATATTCCCTTTCCTTTTCTTCTCTTTGCTGTATCTTTAGTAGCAAGGCAGTTGAGGAATGAAAGAAACCAATCCCTTCCCCAGAACCACCATGGCTATTACTGATGAGGACTATAATGAGAGGAAATATGACACAGGTTCATGTAGAGTTCACCTGCCTAGAAGTGGAAAACTTTTGTGTACTTGTTGCCCATCTTGTGCTGACTCATCACCGCCAACCCTCTGCCGCTGTGGAGTTGTCTATGGTGTCTGCTGTGTGCGTGCAGCAGTTTACCACTGTCAGTTTATTTTTTAATACCATTTTTCACAAAGCCAAGACTCACCCCATCTCACTAACGATAGTGGTTTCCCTGCAGAGTGACCTACAATCTCTAAAATGAAGTCATATTCATGCTGGGCTTGACATGGAGCCAGAATGAACTAGAATGAACTAGAACTAGAATGTGAAGACTTATGACCCGGTTTGAGTCAAGTCCTGAGGCTACTAACTCTACGCTCATTACCATTTCAGAATAGTGAGAATACTATAGCAAAGCTTTGAGGCCATATCTGATTATGCAGGAAAAAAAAACAAACAACAAAATCAATTTCACAAAAGTACTTTGCTCAGTGAGCCCCTAACTTATTGGACCTATGCCAGCATGAGGTCACACACTCCCACATGGATGGAAAAGTCATTACAATTCTCATTTAGCCTAAGAGGCAAAGATCAATACACTCTCGTCCCTACATAACGTGGAACTTGTGCGAGTAAGTATATGGTAGTAAGAGCTTGACTAACCACAACCTTTTCGACCCAACACAAAACCGCACCGAATAATGGAATTTCCCTAGCATCTCTCAGGTTAGGGCTTGTTATTGAAAAATAGTTCAACTCTTTTTTTGTACATGCCAAAATGTGTCCATAGCACCATACAGAGCATGGTATTTTAAACTGCCCGATTGAGCTGCAACAATTAGCGGATCAATTCGTTGATCAAAAAATATCTTATTGGCAAATAACAATCAAGCAAACTGAGGTTCATGTACAAAAGAATGCCCCTTTAAATACAACCTGAGCTACATTGGAAAGTCTAGACGACCTAAAAAAATTTGCACTTAAAACCTGAATATATCAATGAAGCAATATCCAATTCCACTTGTTCTCTCATGTCACAAGTTTGTGTAACATAGACACACACATCCGTTAGCCTAAACATCATCCAAGAAACTGTGATCCAGACGCTTCTCATTACAATGAATAGTATCTTACTCTGAGGCACAGTAACTTATCAGACAACTGGGAGATATGAGCAGCTACTGCTGACAGCGATTTCTAATTGCTTCCAATTCGGGGAAGAGACGAGAGGAATCAGGGATGAAATTAAGGAATAGAAAGAGAAAAAAAAAACGAAAGAGTGCGATAACATAGAAGATCAAAGCCCCAACAGCAACCTCCTCTGCTGATTCTCATTACTGCTAGCGGATACTGATACAGTCTAATTCCCATTTGGGAGCCGCACTCCTACCCATACACATACAGTACACACATGCATGTAAATACACACACAACAAGGCCTTCTTGTCAGACAATGATATTATCTTTACCTGTACAAGGACAAAAACAATTCCATGAACTCACAATACTCCACCAACAGATATGTTTTTATGTTGTTGTTGTTTTTTTAACCTTATCAAAGATTCAGATCCACACATATGAATACAGTGACAGAGTTGCAGGGCGTGTAGAGGCAGAGCAGAAACCTGTGACACCATGCCTCATACTCTGACTGCTACATTTATACATCTGCATGAATGATGTTGTTTTTTAGTAACAGGAGAAAAGAGCGCAGCTCAATGAGGATGAGTGCTAGACTCAACAAGGTGCAGCCTGGAGCGAGTAATAAAAAGCTAGTTATGCTAGATAAATGATGCTGTCTACTGCAGCCACACACACACACACACACACACACACACACACACACATACACTTAATTCCTTTGGTAAATTCCTCAGCAATCCTAGACAGGCTACCCCATCTGTCAAGGGAGGAAAGGGGTCAGGATTAATGTGTGTGTGTGTGTGTGTGTGTGTGTGTGTGTGTATCTGATATAGTGCAAGAGTAGGTGAACTCCAAAGCCGTTCACACACTACTTGGCTGCTACCCAACTATTTGGCTAATAAAGTAGAAGACTGATTAGCCCAGTTAGCCGGTTAGCTAATGGGCTAACTGCAACACCCTGCTGCTACTGACTGAAAACACGACACATGAGGTAAGACAAAAGTTGAAGAGTTCAAAGAAAATCAGCTATTCATGTGTTTTGGCATCTGCCGTATACACTTTATGCATAGAGACAACACACATGCTTTAATCCACACAAGCACACACACACATATACACAAATACACCTCCACTTAAGGTCTAACAGACTTCTAATCTGACACTCGGCCAGATGGGTCATCCCTAATTCGAGGTACAGGGATGAAGGAAGTCGAGAGGCTAGATAAAGGATGAGGATTGGGGTGGAGGTGGAGGTGGAGGTGGCTGTTGTTTAAGACAAGGCAGTTAATCCAGAAAAAGAAAAACCTGAACGTAACATCTAAAGTAAATCATGAGATGAGGAGGTTGATATCAATTTCATTTCTGTGTGTTAAGTGCGGAGGGAATGAAAAATTGGACATATCGCTCCTAAAACAAAAATGCTTTTCTACTTCTGTTTATGGATGGATTAAACAAACAAGGTACAACTTGTTATTAAGTGAGCTGTAGAGGTGAGAGTTACCAGTACAGGGACATCTCTGTGAAACAAAGCTGTGAGCAGACATTGCTTACAATGAACAGGCCCAAGTTTGCTCAAGAAACTTAGGAAGTATAACTTATTATAGAGTGGCCATTAATTATTAATCAATAAGAAAATATCACCAGTACCACCACCATTGTGAACTTCTGTTTTTGAAGTATGAACAGAATTCTTGAGCAAGTTCCAAATAGGAACCCCCAATTTACAGCAATGAGTTTCACTGGAGTTGAAGCTTATGTGAGGAGTGCTTTTCTTTCAGGGGGAAACGATCACCCTCATAACAAAAAATGATCAAAATACATCTCAGTGGAGTTCAATGCCATGGCATTAATACATCACTCTTTCCTAACCAGAACCCTAACACTCAGGTAATCGATTAGTCTGTCCGTAGCAAAACAAATTTGCAGCTCTTATATCAACTGGTTAATTGCTAGTTTTTTAAGCAAAAATCTAAAACATTCTTTGCTTCCAGCATCTCATGTGTGGCATTACTACTTTTCTCTGCTTTATGCTGTTCTCAATTGAATGGCTTTGGACTTTTTAAATTGCTGGTCAGTTAAAACCAGACATGTGAATGCTTGTTGGTTGGTCCATCACTTTGCTCTCCAGAGGATGAATACTATTGACTTGGTGATCCCCTGACTTTTCTTCTTGTGCCATCATCAGCACTTTGTTCTATTCTTTGGCTTAAGACCAAATATCTGCAAAACTAAGAAGAATTGCTCGGAA
The DNA here is from genome assembly GCA_037975065.1 of Chaetodon trifasciatus. Classification (NCBI taxonomy): domain Eukaryota; kingdom Metazoa; phylum Chordata; class Actinopteri; order Chaetodontiformes; family Chaetodontidae; genus Chaetodon; species Chaetodon trifasciatus. Next base: position 9,764,489 of record JBBMOE010000014.1, on the reverse strand, counting down.
AATAATGGCTTAGCTAAGAAAAGAAGTAAAACCATACTGTATTGGTACTGTACCTTACATATTATTTTTCCAAATTTTCCAAATCTGTTTAATTCAGTTGATCTGAGAGCTTGCAGTGGTTGATCATAATGAGTGTTCAATATCTAACACATCATGATGACAGATTATTCTCAAGCCTTCACCTGGGACTCAGATGATAATATCGTAGCAGTGATCTGATTATGATGAGCTAATCACAACTACTTTCTGAGTCAGCCTGCAGACTTAGACATGGCTTACTGCTGTCACCTGTGTGATTTGTGAAAAAGTGCCCAAGACTCGTGAAGGTCTGAATCGTCTTTATATTATGTGAGGATCAAATGGCTGATACAATAGATGTTCAAATTTGATCTTTTGCCTTTGTGTCTCAGCTGTTTGTCCATCTGTCCATTGAGAATTGCCTAAAGGCCGTGTACCTAACCAAGACAGAAGAGAAGGTTGGGCTGTGGGCTAAGATGAAAGCAAGCATGTGCTGCAACAAAAGACATTGTAATCATGATGGCCTTTGAAGAACCTCTAGTCTCTAATGGTCCCCATTTAGGGAGGGGCAAACAGCACCCACTTCAGTCCATCCAAGTCAAGAGTATGTGAGAGGGGTAAACTTTGGGTGACATGACTTTACAAGTCAAGCTGTCACTGAATACAACACAAAGTGAATAGCTGGACAGAGGCTGCAGCCTTCTGTGTAACCACTATATCTATCTACAATGAGCCCACATGATTTGTCAGCTTGCAACAGCTAAGCAAAAAAAGGGAGGCTGTGGTAAGTCCACTTAAATTGACTGAGCACCCAACCTGAAGTCAGCAGATGGCTGATTGGAAAAGAAACCTCCCATCTCAGCTCCCTGTCCATCAGCCAACCTCAGTGCCACTGCTAATCCCCTCGGGACACCACAAGACTCCTGTGCCACATCACAGCCGGCTTTACCATCAGGTCCCTTCACCCAGCATCACAGGAACTACTGCTGCGATAACACAAACAATGGTATTTAAAGGAAGATGCAGCTTTTTAGCAAACTCTAGTATTTTGTGGTGATATTTTGGCTTTTCACCATTTTGATCGCCGCGTGTTTCTCCAAAGCAGCATTTAAGACAAGAGAAACACAGAGACTCTCCACTCAAACTGGAGGTTTTCAAACTTCTGTGGGTCGAGGGTGAGGGAGGGTGGGACAGAGGACACAGAGGCGGAGATGTGAGGCACAGTTATTCATCTTAGCAGAGTGTAAAACAGAGAAAATCAGCAACTGCTCACACAGGAACACCTGGGTGGGTCATCATTTATAGTTATTCCACTCCTAGCGTGTCACTTTTGTATTATGTAGCTGTCACACTCCAGAGCAACCTACGACATGAGCACACACACAGACTGAGTCTCTTTCTGCTAAGTACATGCCATACATCCACCCACACCAGCTAATCAGACGCACCCTCTACTAATACTTTGTGACTTTGTCTGTCCACTACATGCTTGGTCACTCCCTGACCCCTGAGTCACCTCAGCCCCCGCCCCAAACGTCCTCCAGTTACAGAGTTCAGTCCATACGCAGGTGCCTCCCTCCTCCGTCTGCACCCAGCCCCTGCCCCAGGCTTAGCCTGGAGCCATGGGAATGTCTAGCACGTCAGCCTGACACCACCGCAACAGCTTAGAAAGCACCTGACGTCTTCAGTGGCTTTGCACTTACGGATATGTTGTGTTTGTTATTGCAATATCATTTAAGCTCACAAGGACGTCACAAAAGGCTTGAATCATAATCATGAGAAATCTCAGTATCTGTGTCATGTTTGTTTTCACATAAATCCTACATAGTTAGCACTAGAGACTGTAAGGTTCTTTCTAGAAACAAACAACAGTCTCAATATTTTGTTTTTATAGGTTTTTCTAAGTTTTTATAGTCTTACAAGTAGTTGGCCAAAAATGTTACATTTGTACTGAGGGTGGCACATCAGGAAGAGCCCTGAGATCATTCAAATTAAAAGGTTTTATCCCACTGGAAGCATGAAAGTATTCAGTAAATTGGTCTCACCATGGCAGGACTAAACTAGAATAAATCCAGCCCCCAGGACACAACAACAGTATCAAAATAAGACAGGGCCCTTAGCCCAGCTGCATTGTTACCGCATGAGTCACTGAGTAAGTTGTAGCTTTGATATGATGGTATGTTATACCGTTGAGAACTACTGTGACTAAACGCACTGAAAAACACTTTGATGAGAAGAAGAGCTAAAAGTCAAGCGAGCCAGGACAGACAAGCTAGCTGTGACCACCGACTGCTGGACAGCTCTCACAATGAGTGTGCTCAGCTCAAAATTAGTCGGTTAGTGAGCGGTAAATGGTCGTCAGGCTGTTGTTATCATGTACTAATGCGAGAATTCTTTTTGCATTAGTAAACAGTGTCAAAATACTCATTATTTAACTGTGATTTTACTTAAATGAAGCAATTCAAGAGTCAGAGTTCAAATAAGTACGCAAAACACATAATTTGGCAGTGGTACATCGCACAACCCTATTTTTGGGGAGGCTGGTTTTTAAAACCTTTTCGAAGCAGGTCACTACTAACCAATCAATCAGCCCTTATTGACAGGGCCGCTGTGTAAATGGGAGACAGAGGAGGTCATCTGTGGAGGCCTCACTGCCAGCCGCAGCATCTGCTGTGCTGCTGCCAGACGCTGCAGGCTCTGACTGGACTGACAAATGACTAAACCATTGACAGTGTCCCGCAAGGTCCTCCAGGATCAGCGGTGTTGAAAACAGTGTGTGCATGCATGTGGGAGTGACTACGATTGAAACAGGAAGACATGTTCAATATCTTTGCTCTCGGTGTGCAGGTGCTAAATGATGAGCCATAAACACATAAAATATATAACTACACTTTTCTCAGTCAATATGTGGTCAGCTGCTGTGTTTCCTTGTAAAGGTCCAACTTAGCTCAGGAAAGTCAACTGAGCAAATGAATCAACCAACCTCACGTCCTCCTAGACTATTCCCTGTAGGTGGTCCCCTGTGGCCACCTGGTTTATCAGGTCTATCTTGAGAATGAGTATGTATAGATGGCTACAGTATGGAATATGTATTATAAGTGTTCTTCTGCTTTTTGGACTGTTTTATTGCAGACAGGACAGAGCGAAAGACAGTATGTATGATGCAGATTCATGGTACCGAAACTCTGTGTTAAACGGGCCCCAGTTTGCCACGCATCTTAAAATCTGGCAGATTGTTGTAAACTTAGCTACTGGTTGAGATAAACCAGCCCCTCCTCACTCTGCTCATGGTATCTGCAGGCAGTGAATCACACCAACGGAAGGAGGACAGGATGAATGACTGATGCTGACTGATGTCTGTGTTTTTCATTCTGTCTAAACTTCACTCAGTATTGTGATGTCAGGACTGTTATTTATTTTAATGACATTTCAGATTTGTTTCCAGTGAGATATCATTAGGTTTATTATTTAGTAATTGAAAAAGAACTGATTAGAGTATCTATAAAGAACCAAAGCAATAAGAAGTATCAATAAAAGTAAGTAAGTGTTCACACTTACACAGAAACATGAGGTTCTTTCAGCTCCTCCATTTTAACTGCTATGCTACATCAACTTCAAACTTCAACTGTTTAAGTATGTGAACTATTTCTAATGTTTCAACTGAGAGATTTATGCAGTAAGCACCCTCAGAAGTTTCTAGCTTGTGTTTATTTACCTCACTTTTATTTGTTCTGCTACTTCTTGACTTCAACTATCTATTCATTTATTCTCACCTGGGAGCTGCTCAGTACAGCTGAGCATTTGGCCACTGAGCTGCTCTTCCAAAGCAGATGGACTGCCTTGCTCAAGGGCACCTTGATGTCAGCTTATAAAACAGCAGAGAACATTATTCTTTCACTTTCCCCAGCTGCATTTTCTCAGCCAGTTTGGCAGTCATTGGTTGTTCAAAACAGAAGTACACAGCAGCACAAAAACCGACAGTATCACTTTTAATATTCTCTGCCAAGCGGCGCTCGCTGTCTATGTAGTGTGTAAAGTGTGTAACAGGCTTTTTCTTGACATCCACAGCTTTGTTCCCGGAGCTGTCACTGAGCAGCCAGCCATGCTGATGAAAGCCCAAAACAGATAACGCCACAAAGAGAGGCTTCAACTTCACAGCCTGCTTGGCCTTAACTTTCCCCAAGCATGGATAAGGGAGAACCCTGTCATTTACAACAATGCTACTGTAAAGCGAGCTCGCTTGTCGCCTGACTTCAAATCTACACAGATAAGGAACTCTAAAAGAACAAAGCCCCGTACAACCCACACAGCAAGACGCGCGAGCTGCAGGGGTCTGCATTTAGGAGATTAGCTTGGGTTGTGCCACAGTTTGAATCCACTTAGTTTCAAATTGTCCCTGACCCGACTGCTGGAGGGGGCTGCGTTTTGTGGTCGACAGCTGAACCTGATCCCGCGGTTATCGCAGGGAAACCGCGCTTGGGTTAGAAGCAACGAGGACATCACCCACAGTAAGAGCTCTGGTTCTGCTATCTAAGTTCCACTTCAGAGTGGAAACAGCTACACTCCCCGGCCCAGAGCAAAGAACAAACACAAAACAGCTTAGCAAAAAAACACAAAGCCATATCCCCTTGCCTCTACTTAGCTCCATACTCACTGGTTTTGTTGCACTTGACTTTGGAGAGAAGTTTATGCGCCTGCAGAAGATCTCCACTCTTCACTGCCACCAGCAGATCCTGTTCTTTCCCCATGATTACAGACCGAACCACAGACACACAAACTGCTCACGGTCGACAGCCAAGGTTTCTTTTGTTGTCTTTTCAATTCTCCTTCGGGCAAACAGTTTCAGCAAACATTTGTCAGCGAGTTCACAGGTAGCTGCTGAATCCCAGCCATGGAATGACGCTGTGAATGGAGGGTTTAGCAGCATCTAGAGCGCAGGAGAGTCAGGTAAACTGGTCCAGGGGGTCTTTTTCCTCTTGTCGCTGAAGTTTAGGTCCATTATGTTCGACGGTGATCTTAGATCTGGAGTTACAGCAGGACTAGTAGAGGTTTAGTTGCCTGCAGATCTGAGTGCACGTTCATAGTCTTTTTCTGTCACACTGGAGGCAGCAGCAACTCAACCTACCATTACACTGCAAAGGGAATGCTGGAAAGAAAGAGACAGAGAGAAATCACTTTAAATGCACAGTATGCAATTTATGTCACTAACGGTGTCTCAGTCAAAACAATGAAAACAAAAGATGTGGTTTTATGTTGTCCTGGGATAGCATAGGAGTTACTGTCTTCACTGTTAAACAGCCACCACTGCAGATGAAGATCTATCCAACGTGACTCGGGCAGAAATGTTCACAGAAAAGGTAATGCATCAAGATTTTTGGTCACATTCGCTTCCTTACTCACTCTTTGAGATGTGATTTGGGATCATGTAAGTACGTTTTTTGACATTTATAATGTGGAAAAGTTACATATTATGGCTTATAGTCTAGTTAGTTTTGTCACACTACCGCTACTATGACTCACCACCATATATGACTGTGTAGGGACGAGTATCAAACCCCAGCACTCCTTTGTTATCAATCAAAATGTCAAGCGAGGCGTTGTTTGCATAAACCTGGTCAAGCCAGCAGCTGCCAGGAGAGCGTCTTTTCCCATATCACCGAATAAAACAACATTAATATACACAAAATATCATAAATAAGTACCTATATTCATCATATACTATATTAGTATTATTGTAACATTTTTTTATTGCTTCTGTTTTTGTTTTTGTTTTTTTTAAAAACATCAAAAAATGTATAATGTTTTCAACACCAGTGAGTTACATAATCGCGATGCGAGCTAACACCAGCTTTACAGCAGCTGAATGTCTAATGTTGTGTGCTGAGGGTTTTGGCAGGCAGTCTTACCTGCACACAGTAGTGACAAGTAGAGACAAAAGAAGTGATGATGTGTAGAGCGCCTGGAAAGGGTGTGTTTGATTTATTGTTCCAGTCCTTGCCAAATTTGTCGGCTGAATCACTTTTCAAGATGCTGTTGGCACCAGGCAAGGACAGATATTAACAACAATAATAACACTAATAATAATAACAGTATCCCTTTTATGTACCATAGTCTTTGATTGGATTAAAATTGAACTAATTTCTCAGAGTGACGGGGAATGCTTGATAACGTGACACCATAAGTAATACAACATAGGGGCATTTGCAATTAACAGAAAACTAATTTATTTTATGTCAATCGACTAATTGCTGCAGCGCTGCTTGTGCCAACTGACCTATTCAACACAAAGTGTTATGCCTTATTAGTAATCAACAGAATTGTTTTTGATAGATGAACGCAGTCAGAATGAGGCATGAGACTTTAACTTGACCCAACTTTAGTTTGTTTTCTCAGGTCCAGGATGTTCGGTCCCTCAGGAGCCTGCAGCTAATCTCTTACTCTTCCCGTGCAGGAATAAGGCCGCCGACCATTGATAACATTCCCCCGACTTTAAGGAAGCATCTTTCCAGTCAAAGACACGTCTGGAGTTCTGCCAGCTTACGCTTTGGAAAAACTTCTGTATTTTTCCCCTCCAAGAAGGAAAGTGAGGCAGAGCTGACCGCTGTGTCAAAACCAATTTGCCTGAAATCTCAATTGTGAGAGACAGCGAGTAAAGAAACAACACGACGGGGAAATAAAACAACCAGGAGAAAAGTGTAAAAACAGGTCTCGTGATTCAACTACTGAGGAAACATTAAAAAGACGGTTTCAGTGAGAAACAGAGCCTCCGATTAGAACAGGAGTCCATTCTGCGTGCAAAACAAAACCACAATCAGGACTCCCAATGAAGCGGAAGAGGCAATCTTGGAGGAGATAGTGTTCTGTTTGCAGCATCGGTTTTATCTGTTAGTGAGTAGTTAGTATGCAAGCAATGGAGAAATTAGCCAGCATTCAGAAGTTTTCAGATGTTAAAAAGTCAGCTGGATTTGTTTAAAAGACCTCAGAAGCAGCTTTATTCTCCTTGACATCTCAACAGACGTGACGAACCCCCTCGAGTCCATATTCTGTTTCAGCAGCAGGCATTTGTCTTTGAGCCTGAATTCGTAGTCTACGCTGTACCCTGAATATACTTTGCAAGTCAAAAACATAAGCAGGCTATCTCATCTTCCAGCTGATTTAAGCAGATAGTTCAGTTATACCCTTGTAATACTAGGTGATCGTGCGGTAGTGTAGCCCAGCAGCAGATGCCAATACATGTCTTTGCACTGACACATGATCTAAAACTAGCCAGGCACCTTGCCAAGCAATAAACAACTGCACAGCCCTTTACTGACATGAGCCAGAATGTAAACAAGGAGTCCAGAATGGGCTTGTTAGCCTAAATGTCATTGGATAGAGCAGTAGTTAAATGGAGATCTGTGGCTATGGAGACTTTCTCATGAAATAGTGAGTGACAGGTGCCACACATGGAGAAACGCTCATATTCAGTCTCATGTTCTGTGTCAAAATATTCTCTGATTTATGATCAAGTGAAAACGATTTTATGTAGCGGCAAGTGAACGCATCTCAATTTGCTGACATTGTTCTGGCTTCTAAATAATACGATTTCGGATCGTCATATTTGGTTAAAACGCTCAATAGTGTGTTTTGGAGCACAATTTCCCTTATGACACTCAATCATATGCTTACAATTTCAGACCAAACACCTTTCTCAACTCAATTTAATCCCACCCTGCAAACTTGTACATCAAATATAACAAGTTCAAAGACCTTTCAGAAATCACTGCCTGTAAATTCATCAAATCCACAAATCTGTCATAACATCTCAAACGGCCCCTGAAGTTCACCTGTTATTCGTCCTCCACCAAAATATACCGAGTGAAGCTAACGAGAGATGAAATAGTTGTTAAAAGTTGAGATTTTACTGAAATAGGATTCCGTGCGATGGTTTGCGTATATGCCGAATATCCTAGAAAACGCCAACGTTTCGTTAAAAGTGAGCATACATGTTCTACTGTCTGCTTATAAAATAATAACAGAAATGTTAGACTTTCGCAGGATTGTCTACCCAGAAGTGCTGGGAATAAGCAAACAATTACCAGCGAAATGCAGCCAGTATCTCTCACCGTGTTTAAAGCCGGTCAGCCAGGCTGTCTTTTTGTATACAACCATTCATTTCTGTCCGCTGCCACTCGCCGTATTGATCCTCCATACCTTTAGTCTCTCCCCGTTTGCTAACTTATCTGTCCCAACCGTCAAAGGTGTACGACTCCCGGTCACAGAAAGTCCAAAAACATACGTCTCACCATTTATACGCGGTGTTATTTATCTAAGTTGAGGTCGTTTCAGTTAGCTTTTCGCGAATAAATAAGTTTATAGGAAGAGGAGTGTTCTCACCTGTTGTAGGCAGTGCACGGTGGGTGGTAACAGACAAATTCACTGGTGAGTTACTGTGGGAAGAGCGCTGGACAGCACGAGAAAGAGGAGCCGACGTCAAGTGTACAGCATAAACGCACTCAGCTTCTGATAGTGACTTTCAAAGTAAAGCACTTGCTGAATACGTTGACACAAATATTAAAACTGGATGTCAATTTTCCTGTCTTTTCACTTGTTTGGCATATGCTTTGCCCCCGACGGTTAGTAAGTTTTACATATACAGGAAATTTTACCGAAATTTTCTGAAACTACTGAGTTGTAATCGTTTGTGGCTTTGCCTGTCACTTATTTATGTTTTTATTCTGAAGGCACAATTACATAACTTCTGCTATTACAGCAGCTATTATCCTTCTTAACCCCGAGTAACTTTAACAGAGTTTTGTGTCTGTTGAATCTATTCCAGGATAACTGGGATCCCGCAGAGTACAACACAAGTTCAATAAAGAAATTCATTAATAGATTATAATGTATACAATTTAAATAATAATAAATTCAATACATTCAGGTTGCGAATGCTGCCTCAAACAAGCCTGAATTTTTCATTGTTAGAGACTCTCCAATAACAACACACTGGGACCTTCTATTAGTTTCATTTACCCACCTGACAGAAACGAAAGTGTAAGTGTTTCTGTTGCTGAATTGAATTTACCTGCCAGGCTGATCCCAATCCGAATGAAGCTTGTAACTATCTCCAGGATTATTTCTAAATTAGAACAATAGCCAACGTTGTACAGAAAATTAAATAGGCGCTTGTTTCCCCGCATGGGACCCCCTGGAGCCCCATCAAGGCCCCCTGGAGATACCGAGGAAGACTTCGGACAAAGTGTAGTTGTATGGTAGCGACATCTGCTGGTTAAACCAGTATTGACAGTAATCGTCATCAAATTCAAGATGATCTGTCTTGCTGGGTTTTGTATTTTCACGCATGTATTTATAAGCGAGCAAATAACAAAATGAACTGTANACACACACACACACACACACACACACACACGGTTTAAAGTGGCCTTCCAGCTCTCATTATTAACACCAGTGCTCCTGTCATTGTCTCTGAGTGAAATCATAGAAACATGCTCTATCTATAGAGTCATTTTTAAGACTTGGGGGTCTCCTTTGTTACATTGCCCACAAATAAAGAAAACAATGCCATTAGCATACAATTATGTCTCTGTCCGTTCATCTTTCCTCACCTCGTTCTTCCTCTGGGGGCCTGCTTCCTCATCTCTGTTTGCATCCTGGGGCTCTTCCTCATCTTATTCCTCATTATTTTTTTTTTATACTTGTGGTCTTGGAGTCACCCAAAGAGCCTGAAAAGAACAAAACCAAATCAAACTTTCATTCATTCTGACATAAATCACTGCGTTTTCTCAACACAACCGTGTTACCATCTGTACTAAAATATCTATAGGATCACTTCACTGCGTGGAGTTACCTTTTCTCGGTCGGGCTGCCTTTCATCTCTGCTCTCATCCTGGATCTGTTTCTCGTGTCTTTTTTCATCCTGGGGCTGTCGTTCAGTCTTCATTAGGACTGTTCTCTTATTTCACATTCTTGGATTCTTCTTTCCTTTTCTTTCATCTTCTTCATCCTTCTTCTCATCTGGGGGCCTTCAGTCACTCAAAGAAAACCCTGAAGAGCAAGAAACACTGATAAAAACTCCATTAATACTGAGATGAATGTAAGTGCCTTTTTTCTAAATATTAATGTAAATTTACTATATCTTTAAGGCCATTTTTACTCCTTTGTTACTGTACACATCAGCAAAAACAAAATGAAAGCTATAACTATAAAACGCAGCTTCCCTCATCTCTTCCCTGATCCCAGAGCTGTCCGTCACCCCTGGGTTCATGCAGTTCTGGTCTCATTGAGGGTCCAGGTTGTCTCCAAGTCGCATGAACTTCTCCTGTAGGACAACCTGTGGGGAGCTTTCTTGGTCATGCATGAGTGAAGTGCTTTGTTTTATAGTTGTTCTGTGCCGTCTTCTTCTCTCTCTCCATACGACCAAGCTGAAGCTCCCTGTCCTGCCATATGCACGAGGGGTCGACAGCCCTGCCAGACGTAGAGGACAGCCCTCGGGATGAAAGAAAGGTCCATCCAGCCACTGTGCCAAAATGTGGAGGTAGGACAAAAAAAGTTAATTACTACCTGGGATGTTGACAGCCCTGTCAGACACAAAAGGTTCCTGAGGCTTTGCTTGCCCAGCCAGATATAAAGGTCAGCCCTCAGTGTTAAAAAGGGTCAATCCACTGTCTCTGCCAAAATGAGGAAATAAAAAGGGTACTTTAGGAATCACTGATCCTGTCATGCATGAAAGTCAGTCATCAGTGGGTGAAAGGGTCACTGCTGCCATCCTGCCACAGGTTCTGGTGTGGTGAACTTTCCAGGATAACTGTCAGCCCATCCGTGGTGGAGTCAACCAGAGTCACTCTCATCAGATCACTTCAGCCTCTTCGCAGCAGCCTCCTCCCTGCCAATCTCTTCTTTGCGTCTCCTCGTGGAGGAGGTGAGACCTGAAGTTGAGGAAGAATCAGGACAGCTGAAACCAGACCCTCAAAAGAATCTTCTGGGGAGAGTGGTCCAATGTTCTCATGGCTAAAAGACACCACCTGAGGAAGAAAAGCTGGTAAAAAGTCACATTCTGCACTTCCAGAAAATAGACTTAAACAACAGGCCATGTAAAGTCCTGCTATATTCCCATATAACTACAGTAACTTTACCACACCAGATGCATCACAAGCACTTTGGAGAAAAGCATTAAGCAAGTTGCAGCTGCAAACTTTAAAAGGTAAATGAAATGTTGTTCAGTTCTGCTACCATTACTTGAATCATTATATCTAGTCAGTAGCTCCATATGTGCTCTCATCATTTAAAAGTTCTGCTTTTCCTCTTTTGACTTTTGTTTGTTTGCAGCAGGTGTTTCTATAGTTGTGATGTGTATGATCTTTCATTGGGTCAATAGACTGAAAGAATCTGCTGAACACTGGCAGCAGTCTGTCCAGACCTGAGATTGACAGAAGGTGCCCTACAAAGGTAAACCTTAACCTTTGGCGCCACCCTCAGGCCAAACCTTACTATCCTTTTTTTAATGCCAAGACTAATAACAAAGACTTCAATGTTTTTTTTCTTCTTTCTGTTTTTTCATTTTTAATCTTAACCATATTTTTCATAACATCCTCACGTGGCTGCCAGCATGCCTATAGACTTTAACTTTTATTATATGTGAGGAGGAAGCATGATTTTGTCTTTTAAGCCCAAAATAATGCTTCAATACTTAATGAAATGTACTTGTACTTTATTTGAGTATTTCCATTTGTGCTACATTGTAATCTACATTTCAGAGGCAAATATTGTACTCGACTGCATTTATTTGACAACTCTAAAGATTTAGATTTATAATACAAAACATAATCCACAAATAAATTATGATGTAATATTATAGATCAAGATGTGTTGCAACACTTTTAAGTGATAAGTGTATTAATGCAGCGATATTCTGAAATATGCCATTGTGCACAATAGGTAACTTTACTTTTGGTACTTTAAATATATTTTGATGTTAATATTTTAGTAAGAATTTAAATGCACAACTTCTTGTAACTTGTAACAGAGTATTCTGACACTGTCGTACTGCAGCTTTCACTTCAGTACGTGATCTGAGTACTTCTTCCACCACTAATAAAATGATTGAAACTCAAATGTGCTTGTGACAGGGCAGAAACTGTATTGTGTTTGGGCTAAATGCGGGTTGTAACCATAGTTCTGGTAATAGGAATACTCAGTCGTAGCTCATGCAGTGAGAATGTGAAGCTCTCACCTGTTGAACCAGTCACTCCTCATTCCACCTTGATAAGGTACAGGTGGAGGATTCATCTCACTCACCTCAGCAGGAAGACACAGTCTGTGCCTGAGAGCTTCTCTGTTTCACCTCCTCAGCTTGACAAAAACCCAAAACAGAACTGACATGGAGAAACAGAAAGTTGCATTGTTGAAACCCTTTTTCCACGTTATCCAGCAGACAAGCAGAGACTGTGAGGACTCATTTTGGGTCAGTGGAACCGACGAAGATACAAAACCTGGCACTGAGGAACAGAGCTGAAAGACGCATAATTACTATACTGTATGATATGCTCGACTCTGAGCGAGTGACCCAGTCTCATACCAGGGAAGAATCTCACTCTATAACTGCTGTTACATTTAATTTTTTAAGTTGTGTATGCGGTTTAATTGCCAGAGAATCAGAAATTAAACATTTCCTCACTTTTTTTTGGTGAGATTAAGTATCAAAGGTGCACTGTGCTCTACCTGTTCAGCAGCCAACAGCAGACAGGCACGATTAGCAACTAGCTGGGGAGCCCTCCATCAAACTATGGGTGAGCAAACAAGCCAACCCCCAAACTGTGACCTCACTGGGATTAGTTAATGTACTGTAATTACTGATCTTCAAATAATATTCCCTTAAATTACTTATTACTGCAAAAAGTAATGTTGTTAATATGTTAGTGCCCGACGCTGGTATGGAAACACCTGCATTGGAGAAACATAAGTGACACTGAAGGCAAAATTCAGTTTACTTCCACTGGCGTATTTTATTGATCCTGTGAAAATGACTTATAAGACTTTTTTTTTTGTTTCAAATAAATAAATTGCACAAATTCAATGAAATTTCCTTCGGTGAGCTTTCACAAGCTCAAGCCGACTGAAGGCCATTTCACAGACGGAACATTTATGGGGTTTCTCTCCTGTGTGAGTCATTCGATGTCTCTTCAAAATACCTGTGGATTTAAAATATTTCTCACATGTTGGGCATTTATACGGCTTCTCTCCCGTGTGCATCCTCATGTGTGCTGTCAGGTAATAGGACTGCACGAAGCCCTTGCCGCATTCCTGACACTTGAACGGCCTCTCCCCAGTGTGATAGCGAGTGTGTATCTTCAGCTCTGATGCGGATCTGAAACTCTTGCCGCACTCGCTGCACGAGTACGGCCTTTCCTCCGTGTGGGTGAGGTCGTGCCTCGTCAAGGAGCTCGCACTTCGGAACAGCTTGCCGCAGTGGGAGCACGGGTAGCGCACGCCGGTGTGGAGCTTCGCCACGTGGAGGTCCAAGCTTCTTTTAAGCGCGTAGGCTTTCCCGCAGTGCTCGCAGCAGAAGCGCTTCTCCTTGGCGCTGCTGTGACAGCACAGCCTGTGGATCTTCAGGGCGGTGTTGGACTTGCAGCCTTTCCCGCAATCCCAGCAGAGGCATGGAGCCTCTTTGGTGTGAGTTCGGTCATGTAACACGAGAGCGGACGCATAACTGAACGCTTTGGGGCACTTGGGGCATTTGAAAGGGAGGTCACCCGTGTGGAACCTCTCGTGCCTGATCAGACCTCTCAGGTCCGTGTAAGCTCGTTCACACAGAGCACAGGCAAAGGGTCCCCTGAAGTCATGCACTTCCACATAGTGCTGGTTGAGGTCTACGAATCCTCTGAAGCTCTGACCACACTTGGTGCATGGACGAGGCTTGTGTCTCAGATTATGCGTTGTAAGTCTTGCTGTGTCTGAGAATGACTTGTTACATTCCACACAATGCAGTGAAGTATCCGTCTTTTTCAACTTCAAACCTTTCAATTTCTTGCCCCTCTGATTACCTGGATGATGTTCCTGGCCCTGCCCTCCTAACTGGACTTTGCTGACGAACGGTTGAAGTTCTTGCTTCGTGGGAAGAGGTATTACGTCTCCAGAAGGAGTCTCTATTTCTTTCTGATTTACTTCCCCTTGAGTGTTTTTGTCTTCAGCTGCCTCAGAGGACCAGCTCTGAGGCTGTGTCACAGCGGTTCGACACACATTTAACTCATGTCTCTTCAGGTCGTACTGGAACTGAAAGCGTTTCTCACAGCGCAGGCACCGGAAAGGCCGCTCTCCCGTGTGGGTTCTCTGATGCCTTCTCATATCCGACGCGCGACTGTATGTCTTGCCACACGTGGGACAAGTCTTGCCAGTCAGTGGAACTCGAGGAGCCCTCTTTGGCTGCTCATTCTTGGGTATCATTGAAACATTTTTCATTTTCAGACTTCGGTATTGTCTGACTGGTCTTTGGGATGTGATCACAACAGGTGCATACTGTACTACATTAGATAAATTCATGTTTTTCACTTGTTCACCAGTCACCGTCTTCGGACTGACCTCCTTGTTGTCTTCTTTTGCGTCTGTGGTTCTGACTAATGCCTTACTTTGCTTGTTGTCTTTGGTATTCATCACCAAGTCTTCAACAGAGGGTTTATTCTCTGTGACGGCAGTTTCCTCAGCAACAATTTCAACATTATAACCTACTTGGACCTCAACCGCACAAGAGTCTCCACTCATCTTATCCCCAACCAAAGGCTCAACATGTTGAACAGAGTGTGAGATCTCTCCCTCCGCTCCTTCTTCACTGTTAGCGCAGGACTTGTTCTTCAAACCTCTGATGTCTGTCTTTCTCCTTTTTTGTTTGTCACTCTCTGTTTTAACAGAGTCTGCACCTTTTCCCAGGGTAGCAGTCTCCGCTGTCAGTTCTTTGTTGAATGCATCCATGTAATCAGTTAACATATTTGCTTCTAGTGGTGTTTCTTCCCCATCTGTCGAGACTCTTACCAAAGGTGGTAGACAGAGAGCTGAACAAATGCTGGCACCAACGGCTGGATTATCTGAAAATTAAAACACACACAGAAACCATTACAGCCGCGTGCTGTGAATTTGTAACACCCATCCAAACTCGACAGCATGCTTACCGTTTTCATTTAGGTGACTGAGACCTTTTTGATATTCCAGAAGAGATTTCAGTTCCTGAGACTGACAGAAACACTTGACGCATTCGGACAGAACTGAAGGCACATCACTGAGCATACAGGAAACCTGCTTATGACAAAGATTAGATCAATGGAATTCCTAAAGATTTTGGGAAAAACTCTTATTCGTTTTCTTTAAGAATATATATGCAGAGATGGAATCAGGATACAGCTAGCATAGCCTAGCTCACTGGGAAGACAGCTAGCTTGACTCCGTTCAGGACTACATCTACAAGCACCAATAAAGCTCACTAATTAACACATGGAAAACTGCAAATTGCCAAAATCAACTTTTCCAGCATTGCTCCAGTTCCATTCTTAATGCACTGACTTGAGATTGGAGGTTACCTGTTTAAGATTTGGCACAGTGAGTAACTTGTCAAGCTGCAAGAGGAATATCTCCACAAGCATCCGTATGTCTTCAAAGTACTCATCTCCAAATCTCGCTGGGAAAACATCCTGAAATTGAGCGAGTGGTTTTAATGGATATTGCTGGACAGTTTTCAAAAGAAAGGATAAAAATATCTACAAGCTCTAAGTCCAGAGACACCTACCTGGAAGAAGTGCTGTCTCTCCTCCTGGTCTTTAATAAGGGTGTTAACCAGACTGAGGAGGTTTGATGCTGACGATCCATCTCCTGAGTCACGAATCTGTGGTAAAGAGCAATGGCTGGTAAGATCTGTTAGCCACTTTAGATAACCAGACATACATGAAATAAAACTAAATGTACCTCCGTGTTCCACAGTGAAGTGACTACATCAAGGTGTGGCTGAATGGTCTCAAGGTCTATTGTCTGCTCTGGGCGGCACAACTCCAGTGTCAGCTAAAACCAAGAAAAGTTTGTAACTTTGTAGCCTTGCATGAAGAGTCAGCACTGTCCTGTCTGTGAAATACAGCATGTGGGTTGCAAAAGGCCCATCGATAGCTCTAGCATACAGTACCTGAGCCCGGAGGCCAAGGCTCAGCAGACACCTCTGTCTGCGATTAAGAAGCTCTGGGACAATGTCTGTGACTGCTGTCACAAAGTCATCCAGCAGCCCATAATTGGCCACCACTTTCTGCTGGACAGTTGCCCAGATTACTGCAGAGACCAGGCGAAGCGGTGGGACCAGGAGGCGCAGACAGGACAGGGGCAGAGGGGGGTCTGTAATGAGAGATGAATGACATGCTGATTAAGGAAATATGATCTTTGATAAATGGGCAAGAAAGAGAATACACTGGTATTTAAAAGAGAGGAGGTGAGGAAGGTGTTCTGACACATGCAAATAATGAGATGCCAAATACCATTCAAGACTATGATGTTCTGATAGCCACTATGAAAAGCATAATTTGGTCTTTTTTATTAAAAATAGTTAGACTGTTTAAATTAGCAGATTTATCTTGAACAGTAGGCTACTTTGAGTTTTATACAAACGTCCCTGCACACTACTGGCTGCAGCCATAAATAAATTATCGAAATGACATGATACAAAATCGAAACCTTTCTCGAAACAGGTTTTAGTCATCGTATTATCTACATGCCGAATTCTAAACCCGTTGTATACAGTTGTTTGGTTATATTTCAAGGGACACGTACGTTTGAAAAAAGGGTAGCGGTGCTTTAATTTGACAGATTCAGAACAGAGTTCGGCGAGCCATGTTTAAAGTGACGGGCACAACAAACACCAAGGTAACGTTCGAGTACACCATAGCACTGTCCAGCAACAAGCCTGCGCAGCACATAAACACAGCTAACAGAGAGGATTAACTCATGCACTCGCCCCGGAGAGAGAGAGTACACAATAAATCTGTCGAATGTTCATTTTTTTTGTTGAATGGTTAACATAAGAGTCAAACATTTCACACCCAACATGAACTCAGCGGGTTATTTTAGAGGTTATGGAACGAGGCCACGGCGATGATGTCACGATAATAAAAATGAAGTATTTCTTCAAAACATTGCTGCTACCTGTCTTCTCGGAAATATGCTGCATGTTTCGGCTTCACTAGTTTTGTTCTCTTCCCTGCAACAGAAATGCCAACAAACGACGAAGTTGCAGTTAAAGCCAAACAGCGGCCAGTCGCGGACACAGTTCCGGGGACACATTTAGCGGTGACTCAGGAAGTCCAGCCAATGCGGATGTGGCTTTTGTTGTCATAATGGGCAGACACCACACGGGTTAGACAGTCCGAGGGTATTTGTGAGAAAGAGTAAGACAATGGATTGACAAGACTAAGATGGCGAGTAAATAACAGCTGACTTTCTTAAATCCACCGCACCCTCAGGTTTGTTTGTTTGTTGTCTTGGAACTGGAGACATGCACTGTCGTGTTGGTTTACAGTTGGCTGCCATTACCTTCTTTATCATCATCTAATATTAACACACAGTGCTATCCACTGGCCAGTCTGTTCGCTTCTTCGAGACTACATCCGCTGCCTGTCAGCTCTCCTTCACAGGCTTGTTGTCCATTATGTGTCATCTACAGCTGAGGACATTGATTTTTGTAGCGTGGGTGCTGGGCTACATCGCCTTTCTGCTCTCCATCAGGAGGATGTGGACGGGGAAGTACGTCCGCAGTCCGCTCGTCCGCTCACTGTTTATGGACATGGTGAGCGAGAGAGAGGCGGCCGCGACTGAGACTCGAGAGGTATGAATCATTGATCAGTCGATTATTAATTAGTCATCAGCATTGTATATGAACTTGCGTGGTCAAGAGGTACGGCCGACACCCAATGTGCACGGGGTGACTAGACTCTTGTGCACTTTTTCCTGTTTGCAGGGTGCAGATTGTAGAGTTGGCACATTTTTAAATGGAATTCGGCATGAAGCTCTCAAAGATGTGGCAGATAACAAAATGGGCTTATCATGCTGCCCGTCTTTATTTTATTTACCTGCAAGGACGTGTGTACTCATCTGCCGTTTTAATAGTCTCACAGTTAAATTTAGAAACTGTCGTCTGATTTGAACATGTATCCTGGATGGATGGATGGATGGATGGATGGATGGATGGATGGATGGCTTCAGGACTTTCTGGTAGATATGTCCTAGTGTCTCAGGGTATCGTCTGATGTGCTTTTCCAGTCTTACTACACTCCCATTGAGACCCAGAAGAGTGTCACAGCTCCAGATACCTGCCAACTATAATTAGCAATTAGCTCACATTTAATCATAGCTACGTCTTAGCAGTCTGCAAGAAAGGCTAGAGCAGTCGCATGCACTGTGCATGTACACGTCCACATCCACAAAATCTCAGGGGGATAGATGCTGTGTCCCAAAAAAAAAACCAGTAGAAATACAGTCGGGGAGTATCTGCACACTTTGTACCACTGATAAACACTGATATGAATAAAAAGTATAATGCAAAGATGTCTTCCAAAAATCGTTCAGTCAGACAGAGAAGTCCAAGAGAATGTGAAGAACTTATTTAAAGGTGTGTGCCATAACTTAGACTGACACTAGGGGGCAACAAGAGCTGCAAAAAAAAACAATGTGTCAAATTTTCCTCTCTTTATACGTGTTAAAAAGACGTTTTTAGTGATGTATTTAGTTTGTTTTGGCGACTATATATTGATCCTAGGGGAAACTGGTTCACCACCTAGGCTGGGGTCACATGTATGCAGTTAAACGATAAGCCTACAGGAAAGGTTTGATTTCCATTGAAGCCATTAAGCTGTAAAGAGTTGAGGAAGTAGATCCGATCAAATTCTGCAAGTTTCCCCCACTGTAAAGGGTTCTTCTTTTCTTGAGTTTGAATTGTTCTCGTACCTTTTTCATGTGGCTCTAGTGGTACCAGTGCTGTCCTGACCTGCTCGGAGAATCGGTGCAGCCCTTGTTCATCCAGAGCCACCTGGACTCAGACACCAAGGCTTTCCTCAAGCGGAGCGTGGAGAAATCAGGCTGGCTGTTCACCCAGCTCTACCACTCTTTTGTATCGACCATCCTCGGCCCTCTGGTCTCCCGCACGTCCATCAACGGGTGAGTAGTGCAGACACGGATCTCGTCTCTGTTCCACCTGCAGTGTATTTTCCTCTGACGCGCTGTCTGTCTCAGGTTTCTGGGTCGTGGCTCTATGTTTGTGTTTTCTGCGGAGCAGTTCCAGCGGCTGCTCCGGATCGGTCCAGAGTGGCGGGCTGACAGACTGCTGGATCTGGGAGCTGGAGATGGAGGTGTCACAGAAGTGATGGGAGCCCATTTCCGAGAGGTTTATGCAACCGAGGTTTCACCACCCATGAAGTGGCATCTTCAGAGGAGGAACTATAAGTGAGCAATCAATCACAGGCCAGATTTATTTATCTGTTGTTTTGATGAACTCAGTGTGATGTGCATCCCACAGCACCAATTCTGTCAGTACAGCAACAGATTAGTGTTACACTGAGCTTCTCTGACACGACTACTGGTTCCATTACAGCACAGTAAAAGCACTGGAAGTGGTAAATGAAAACATTTCTTCTGATGGAAATATATTATACTGATTTGATTTGATCATGCTGATCTCTCCCGCTCAGAGTTCTGGGCATAGATGAGTGGCAGCAGACTGGTTTCCAGTATGATGTGGTCAGCTGCCTGAACCTGCTGGACCGCTGTGACGATCCTCTGCACCTCCTGCAGGACATCAGGCAATCACTCGTTCCCAACACAGGCAGACTCATCCTGGCTGCAGTGCTTCCCTTCCAGCCTTACGTGGAAGTCGGTCAGTCAGGAGTCAGTATTTTGCGCATATACAGAATTCTGTATACTTCCTGTATAATCCAAATGAAATGTCTCTATTTCTTTGCTTAGGAGGAAGATGGCAGCGCCCCAAAGAACACCTTAAAGTGAAAGGAAAAACATGGGAGGAGCAAGTAACCGAACTGACCACTGAGGTTTTCCGAAGGGTGGGGTTTGAGGTGGAGGCTGTCACCCGGTTGCCATACCTCTGTGAAGGAGACATGTATAACGATTACTACGTTCTTGATGATGCAGTGTTTGTTCTCAAGGCCTCAGAGGATCGTTCAGGACCTGCTCATTGAATACCAAATGCACTGTGGCGCCGTCACAGGCCCGTATTTTGCTAAACTAACCATATCTCGTCGTTTCCTCCCGGGTGGATTTTAGTGCAATTCTCATAGGCTTCATTCATAAAACGCAGTATTTCTGACTTGTTTAGAAATGGTGAGTCAGGTATGAAGCTCAGGTACTGTAGTTCCAACATTTACCAGCCATCTTGTGTGACAGCGATACCTCTACTTTAAAAGCAAAAAAAAAAAAACAACTGAATGGTAGTTTGCCTGTAATGAAATGCCATTGAAAATCAAATCTTCTGAGACATATCAACATGTTGTAAGTGTTTGTTCTATAAAGTCTGTTATGTTTGGGCAGTGTTTCATCATTCTGTAAGATCAATGGGAATAATCGTGATTGAATCTTTGTTGAATTTTGTACTTTAATTTTTTTCTGTGTCTAATTCAAAGGACCAGTGTGTGCGCACACTTGACTTAATCACTTCTGGGCTTTTGGAAATCTAATGATTTATATATTTTTTAGCATGTAATCAGTATGACGAAAGTAATATGAGGCCTTCTTAAAGCAAGTCTGTGACTTATGTGAAATAGTGGCTACTGTGGCCCCCAAGTGCTACAAGGGGGACGTGCTAGCAAGCTGAAAACACAGCACTGATGCATTATCATGCAATAAATTTGTTATGGCAAACAATTGCGTCTTTACACATACAGTAGTAGGAGCTATATTAGCATTTGTTTGGAGTCTCAGCCTCCTGAGATAAATATTTGGCTCCTCAGTAGCTGAAATTCTGCACTATGTTCACCAGCTAGTTGCTAATGTTATGTATCTGCTGTTTGTAGGGGAGAACAGCCCTTTTCAGTGGCTGGAAATGAGCCTTATGAGCGGGAAGTGACCCAAAATAGACTTAAAGGCTCCATGGAGATGAGGGGGCCTGCAAAGTTGGGTGGAAATTCCCAGTGAGTTTGTCACTACGAACAACAGTTAGAAAAAGGCAAGATATCTGCTAAACTGTCATTTATGCAACAATATCTATCTTAAGTTTGTGAACATGAGCCTTCATTAGACAATGGTCATACCAGACCAAGTACAGCTGTAGCAGAACAGCCCAGAGTGTACTGGATTAAACAAGTGTGTTTTACTCCTTTTGAATTCAACTTTTTATTTGGAAGAGGAAGATTGTGTTATTTCCTCTTTCAAATATTAAATGGCCTCGCTTTACATCGCTGTTGTGCCCCCTGAGGTATTACAGCACAACGGATGAAAATGTGCCACGATTTATGCCATATTTGTATTGAAAGAGTATAATCTGGGTTGCAGGGTAAAAGAAATCTAGATTATTTTTGGCATTTGTATGTTGTCATTTTTCTGTGTCAATAAATGAATGTGACGTGTAAGTAGTTGAGATGATCTTATGTACTGCAGAATTGTCAGTGTGAATTACAGTCCATAGCAAAAAAATACACAATGGTGTGTGTTGCGTAAGTGTTTCCTGCTGCAGATGGCTTTTTCACACTTGTATATTGCACATTTACACTTGCACAATCAGCCACAGCTGGAAGTAGAATAGTTGTTCCCTGATAAGGCATTTCTACACGTTTGTGATAAAACATTAGTTCTGTTTCTGTCTTAGTTTAAATTGAAATATTACTCCTTTCATGTGACAGTAAGTATTTTCTCCACATAGCTGCGTGCATTTCCTTGTACATGACACCTAGGTGCTGAAAGAAGGAATTCAAATTTACTATGTTTTCCACAGAGCCTGGAGGCAGCATCCGTATATTATAATTTATGCAAATCAAGCATCCTTGCGTTCTGATTGGCTGAGCGCTCCAGCGTTTCCCGTCTTGCATTGGGTACTGTTGTCTTGGCCACGTCCCCAAGCCACGTCGCGCTTTGCTCGCCATTTTCCCATCTTCTGAAGCGAGAATCTGTCTATTCTAGTGTCACGGTGTCATTCAACACTGTCAGGTCATCAATTAATCGTTACCGGAGACGAACTGAGCTCTTTACAGAGTTTTGAATCGGTGTACTTCTGCTTGCGCTGCCATAAACATGAACATTTTCAGGCTAACCGGCGATCTCTCCCACCTAGCAGCCATCATCATCCTGCTGCTAAAAATATGGAAAACGAGGTCTTGTGCCGGTGAGTAGTCGTACACCTTAACTTAGTGTTTGCATGACCCCCTGTCTTGCACAGAATGTGTCGTGCCATGTAAATGGACAGTGTGTCCAGGCTAAGTGGGTCTCTGCTGTGCAACGTCTTCTGTAGTGGTTCCTCATTAGCCGGTTCTCGGCTAACGTTAGCTCGCTGGCTAGCAACACCAACACTGACTAGTCATTTCAGACTGTCACTGTTAAGAACAAGACGAGCATGACGAGGTGCGATGTGAAACTTGTTAATAGCTCTTGTCGAGTGGAAGTACCTGTAAAGTCCAGCTAACAGTAGCTGTCTTGCTAGCTAGCCCTGACGAGTGCAGCTGGCCCCGTAAGAACGTAAGGTAACGTTAGGGACACGGGGACCAGAGGGCCACAGAATTTCTTAGTTTGACATTTTGGGCCTCATCGTTTTAACTGTTGGTGGAAACTGTGCTAGCTTCACGTCTTGCGTTGCGCTCCAGTTATTCCCATACCTTACGTTAGTTGCGTTAGCCCCGTGTGACCTTTCTGACGTGGCAGCATTGAGTGCTCACAGGTTGACAGCTGGAGATGCAAAGTCGGCGACTGAATGATATGCTTTTGCATTCACCTAAAGGGAATAGTTGATTGTGTTCTGCTGTATTATCGCGGTTAAACTTTGCTGTGTGTTGCTGCTCTTCCACCGGTCAAAGGTCAGGGCCGTATCACTGCAAGCCAGGTAGTCATCTGATTAATGTCATTACTGGTGTTTGCTTGAGATTAAACCAGACTGCTCTACATGAAAGTCAATCTTGTTTAAGCTTTTTCTGCTGCCACTTGCAAACATACCAGGTAAACAGAGAGGCTTGCTACACATCGGGATGAAGACAGACTCAAACCTACACCGCAAACTACTTATTAGAGGGCTGCAGTGTAACTTTGTAATATATATTAGTCTGTTCTTGGCTCTGGTATTTCATATGCTTTGTCTGTGCACAGGCTAGCTGCAGAGAATTGGACATGGGAGAGTGAATGAATGACTTCAAAGATTTGTTCCTCCTGCAGAGATAAAGTGGGTGGGCATAAGTTTTAGAGTAGTAGAGAGCTGTGGAGCCATGTGTGAGGTCTGTGGTTTACTGTGAGTAACTCTGGGTTATTGTGTTTGGGCAGAGACAATGCTGTTTGCTTTAAAATGTGTTGTTTGAAGTTTGAGCCAATTTAACATCTGGTGGTGCAGGTCACATCAAAACTGTTTGGATGAATAGACTTCTCTTTAGGTAAAGTGCATTCTGTCAGCTGTCTGTTTCAGTGGCAAGTTAGATAAAAAAAAAAAACCTGTTTTTCCAGCTGCTGGTTTGACAACCAGCACTTGCCAATGTTGCCCAATTTGTTGTACTGTGTAACATATGTCCATATGGCCATAGCTTGGGGGCACAAGTGCAAGCAGTGAGTTCACCACATTTATTTACATTAGTCTCATAAACAAACAAAGTGAACTCCAAAAAAAGTCAAGAAATATTGGTACACATATTGTTTTTATTTAACAGAAAAATACAACCATATATTTTCTTTTTCATTAGAAAAAATTACATTCTCTCTTTCCACTATTCCAACAGTTTTCAACTCTAGTTTGGTTGAATTAAACCCTCAATTCACTGAGTTAGATGTGAAAATATTCTGGCTCTCCTGTTTTCCCTGCTGCCTTCACTGGCCTCTTTTTCTACTGGGTTAGCTCGCTGAGCAGCAGCCCTCACTCCTTCTTCAGAGCCAGGCCATTTTACAGTAACAAAATGACAGAAATCTTCCCAAAAAAACACCCGATGATTAACACAGACAGCCGATAGCTTCTTCCAGTCGCCTGATCCTTACACAAATCTGTTTCTGGGATGCAAAAATGTCTGAATGTCCCCTGCTGTCTCCTCACAGGTATTTCTGGGAAGAGTCAGGTCCTGTTTGCCTTAGTGTTCACCACTCGCTACCTGGACCTGCTCACCTCCTTCATCTCTCTCTACAACACCACCATGAAGGTGAAACATGTTGCTCCTCATTCTCATATCCTGCAGCATTTTTCTTTTCACAAAGCACGCAGTGTTTGAGTTTAACTAGTACAACAAGTCGACACACCTGTGTTTGCTAGTGGATGACGTTGCCCAGCGAGATGTAACAGGCTCGTGTCATCGCTGCTTGATCATGACGGACCGACACACACTGGGATCAGCGAATGTTCATCTTTCATGCTGTCTGTGTCTTTCAGATCATCTACATTGGATGTGCGTACGCCACTGTGTACCTGATCTACCTGAAGTTCAAGGCGACTTATGATGGGAATCATGACACATTCAGAGTGGAGTTCCTGGTCGTCCCTGTCGGTGGACTTGCTTTCCTGGTTAACCACGACTTCTCTCCCCTGGAGGTTAGAAATACTGCGCAAACACACTCTGATACCTCACCAAATTCATTTCTTTTGTATGCACATGTTACTCCGTCTCTCTCCTGTGTGTATGCTTTGTTCCTCTTTCTTGAATCTCTTCTTTTACCAGCTGTGCTTGCGCCACTAAAACAAATGAAATGTCTTCACTTGTAAAGACATTAGTATAGATTAGCTGCTCGGAAACATCTCAAGTGGCGTTCAGTCAAAAGCAATTTGCTGTTTAAACAGGAAGTCAGTGTTGCATCACAAGCTGTAGCAGTTTTAGGGGTAAAAACAGAGATAATCTACTTGACTATACTTTCTAAATGGTTTTACTTGCACAGTATGTATTTCAGAGCTAGTAGTGATCAAGTGTCAGGTCAAATCTGAACACCATTTTACATTGTACAATTTCACTCTATAAACACATCAGATATTAGTAAGCTGCTGTTGTTTTGTCAGCTCAGCATCAGTCACACATTGGCAGTCAGTGGGTGTAAATATTTACCAGCAAAGCTTTGCATAAGCACTAGTTTGTGTGGTGACATGAAACACTTGCATTTTAATGAGTAAAACAGTTGTAGCATGACATGCTTGCCTTACTTGACATCGCGATGTCGATGCTGAAACAGTGCTCGCATATCACGCGTCCCTGAACTGTAACGTCTCATACTGATGAATTGGAGCTTCCAGTGCAGATTTATGCGCTGGTCTGAGGTTTATACGAGGTTCCCACAAAGAAGAAGCCCTTCCTGAATGACTGGGGCTGCGACTGGCAATCAGCTCTTTTGCTTTGCTGCATTACACGCCAGGCTAATGCAATACAATACAAAGGCCAGACTCTTTGTCTCTCAGTGTTTTGGGTAACCGGGGGCTGGAGCTTTACAGGGAAACTACGTCACAAGTGCCCTCACAGGATTCTTGCACACAGCCTTATCTTTCAGTCGGATGTGATAAAAAAGTTTCTAGGACAAGTAGGGAAACATATCTGAATTCATTCAATGCATATCAGTGCTCTTTTCCCCTCCTAAGTCTTCTTCTGTGTCTGTCTTTGTCCCAGATTCTGTGGACATTTTCGATCTACTTGGAGTCAGTGGCCATCCTGCCTCAGCTGTTCATGATCAGTAAGACCGGTGAGGCCGAGACCATCACCACCCACTACCTGTTCTTCCTGGGACTCTACAGAGCCCTTTACCTCATCAACTGGATATGGAGGTTCTACTTCGAGGGGTTCTTCGACATGATCGCCATCGTAGCTGGGGTGGTGCAGACCATCCTTTACTGTGACTTCTTCTATTTGTATGTAACAAAAGGTGAGTGCCGCTGCGTTTCTGTTGAATTTTCTGAAACACGGTGAAACGGTGAGTGTTTTTCTGTTGCTGTCTTAGACGGTTAGGCATCAGGAAAGAAACAATCCCGATGTTGGGAACACCAGTCACCCCCACTGCAGCAGAAGTTTTAGAGGTGAATGTCTTGAGTATCAGGGCATGGCGGCTCACAGCAGGGGGCGACTAATAAAACTGAGGTGCCATGAAATGTTCAATTAGATAAACAGGAAAGACGAAACTTTCCTGCTACACAAAGTGTATTTTTTAGCGCTTTTTAAAAAGTTTTTTTCATGAAATAATGGAGTTTTAGCTCTTCGGGGCTCTAAAAACAATAAAGATTAAACGATCTGAGATGGAAACATCGTTCTTTGGTTAGCGTGGTCACAGTTCGTGGCATTTTCTTGCTGTAAAGGGACTTAACTGGTTTGGGAACCATCACATAAAAGCGCAACTACCTGCATGCAGTGGGAAAATATTTGTTTATTATGATCTCACTCATATAAGTATGAAACAACACGTGTGTTTTTTGGTCTGTGTTAAACATAAAAACTGTCTTGTTTCAGTACTGAAAGGAAAGAAGCTGAGTCTGCCAGCTTAAGTGCCAAAGAGGAGTGATTTGGCAGACTCATAAAGGAGGGTCAGAGGGGAGGAGGAGCGGAAGTGGACACCTCTGATGACCCCACCACCTCCCCCTCCACCACTGCTTCCTCCTCTTCCCCTCCCGCCAGTGTAAGATGCCTGAGACAGAGAGCGAGCGGGAGCTGCTGGCTTTCTTCTGATCCCGAATCAGTGGAATCAGAACCCCCCTGCAGAGGCTGGCCCATGGCCTTTGGATTTCTGTTTGATGCATCTTGCCTTAACTTTTTTTATTACTCTGTATAAAGGAAGAAAAGAAAAAAAAAAGCAAGAAAAGTTTTCTACAGAAAAATGTGTAAGATTTGACACATTGGTGAATAAGAGATGTAAAATTGCCTCTGATTTGGCATTGTATGATATTGAAGTGGACTTCTTGTGGTGGGATATTATTGACTGAAGCGTTTGTAATAGTATTTGCAATCGAAATAAATGTGCATTGTTTTTCCTGAATCAATTTGGGAGGAATTTGTCGATTCCTCAGAACTTTGGTGGTCAATTTGTTCATGTTTTTCTCTCCTATTTTTGACCACGATGCATTCCCGTGTATAAGGACAATCTATTTTAGTTGCCAAGCCCTCGGTAGAATGTAAATTGAGTATAGTTGCCCCTGTGTCATGTTATTGCTCCATATTGAGCTGAATGCTCAGCAGGAAATGACACATAAAAGAAAAGGTTGAAAGGATGCCAATGAGCTCTCATTACTGTAAATGGCTTTCTTCATTTGAGTGCTCCATTCATGACCCAATGAGGACAGTAGATCACCTGTAAGTACACATCGCCACCCGCCCACTCCTGTCAGCCGGCTCCTTCAAATGTTTCAGATTAGTGAATTCTGTATGCGAACCATCACGACAGAAATGTAAGTCTTTCATTTTTCTTTTAGGTGCCATTGTATTTATTTTTTAATGTTCTTCCTGGTTTCCAGTGAACGGTCTGTAGAATTGTCCACCTGTTGTGCGTCGGGGTTAGATCTCCCCGTCAGAGACGAGCACAGCCCTACGAACACTGTTCACGCTGAATACTTCTCAAGACGTTTCTGTTTGTCTCTTTCACGCAGATCATTCCAAGTTTCCTTTTAATTTCTTATCGGAGCTTTTGCATGATGTTGCCACCACAAATAAAGACTTTATGGGAATCGTCTGTCTCAATGCTGTGGTTACATGAGTTAAAGGAGTGCTCCACTGATCCAGTGTTACACTCAAAACTAAAGTCTGTCGGACTCCCAATGGAGAGTCCAAAGCCCAAGCCATTGCAGCAGAACCAGATATGGACTTTACACTCAAGTATGCTTGATGTAACTTAAGTTGGACTTCTGTACAAAGTGTAACAAGTACAAAATTAGTTGTTCCAGTTTAGCACACTTCAACTACACTATGAAATAGTCTGGATGCAAGTACACTTTAGTATGCTAATATTTAATATATTAATGTCCTGGACAGAGTGAAATAGAGGCTGCAGTGACTGAGGGCTGTGGCTAAACCTGGTGGCAGATTGTGAGAGTGAGGCAAATTAAAGATTCCCTCCAGGCATATTTTAAGATGAATATAAAATACTCTTTGAAAAATAATGTGTGTCTGTTATGTTGTTTTTTTTTTCACAAAAAGAGCAGAAGTTTAATTACCTTGTCAAAATCTATCTCTTCCCTCATTTAAAATTCCTGAATCTGTGAACTCGCAGTTATTTCTCATTTCCAAAGTTGAACTGTTGGACACGTTGGAGACGTCTCCTACTTGACTGAAAAGTCAGTTGTCGGTGTTTGTGCGCTGGAGGCTTCCACAGCACACTTGTGTCAGCTGAATATTTATTTCCAAACTGGTTTTAAACTAAACCTAAACTGGATTTTCAGTGAGGGCAGACAAACTTTCCACCTTCAGGGTGTTCAGAATGTTTCCACTTTCACATTCTGTCAGCTGGATCCATGAATCCCTGTGAATGACTGACTGCATGAATATCTCACATATCAAGTATTTTAATTCATACACATTCAATCACAACATGAACACACTTCCTATCTGTGACGTGAAGACGTATGCATGTATTTCTTTAAATCAAATGTACACAGGTGTCTTAATGAAGATTTATTGATTTATTTTTTGTGCAAAACACAAACGTCCTGTTTAATCTCACTGCAAATTATTGGTCCTGCCCTGCACTCTGTCCCACTGATTTTAACCCAGTTGGTATAGGAGAGGTCTTTCGGTACGGCAGCATGCAGGGCTCATGCAAACATGCCCCTGTTGTCCTTATTGTCCACATTAAATGATTTCAAGGGTATGGGACACTGCTTTAAAAACTATGTATATAGTTTATTGTTCGATGCTCAGATGGGTTGGTCGGGGTTGGAGTGTCTAAAAGTTTACATGACATGGGAACCGTCGATCGGGGCAACCCGGAACAAAAACACCGTCGGACCAATCTATGTGTCTGTCGAACAGACCCAGCTGTTCATAAGAGAGGGAAAACACGGAGAGCGGCAATAGACTTCTTAAAACACACCTGACTGTATCATAGAATGAATTCGTTTTTTGTAGACCAATGTAAACTAGATCCTTTTCTACACCCTGCTGTACGCCTCTCGTGCGTTAGGTGTCGCTACGCATCTAAAACTTTGCATTGCAGTCAGCTAAAATACGCACAAACGAAGAAGAAGAGGAAGCGTAAGAAAATAAAGAAGAAGAAGAAAATAGTGACGGACATGTCCTGTATAACTGTAGTTGAGCAGAGTGGATAAACAGGATGGAGGAAAACACTTCTATGGGGATTTGTGAGTAATCTCTCACGTGCTACCATTGGAAGCAGAGAAGTAACTTTTAGCTAGCTAACTGCTGAACCACTTCACTCATTCTTAGAGAGGAACGAATTCACTGCTTCCCCGTGTAAATATTCATTCAACGGAGGCATTTTTAGCCAGTGTCAGCCTGATATCTTGCATTATTGTTGACCAACAATGTGGACTGGAGAGGAAGGCTAGCATTACGTCCACTTTCCCCCTGGTCAGATAACATGTTTAGCTTAGCTTACGGTGGCAACGTTGGAAAGTTTTAAGAGCGCCCGTGGTGTGTTCACTGAACCTGTGCGTAGAGCTGGCCGCTTGTGGTCACATGTTCCTGTCAGGCGTCACCTACCGAAGCTGAAGCACTGACAGAAGCTCTAACATGTCACTGAAAGAACTGTTAAAAAGATGAACTAAAATCACTGGACTGTTAAAAAGAAACAACCATCAAGAAGTTTCGGTGTTCATCCAAACACCGTCATCACAGCTGAGACCGTCTCTGTGCCAAAGCTGCATCTTTAGTTATGAGCACTGTTACAAATGTCAGTGCGATTTTGAATGAGATTTTCTGATAACATTTAAAAACAAGAAACAACAACAAAAAACAAGTAAAAGTAAATCAAGACAGTCTTTGGTGTAAAAAACCTCCCTTCTGTTAACATTCAGGTGCCCCTCTTCCCCTCTCGGCTCTGCGACTCCTGGTCCCTCCAGTTCGGCTGGTCTCAGCGGTGATCTGGCAGACCGTCCAGCAGAAAGTTGTGGCTGATTATGGGATGCTTGAGGAGTTTGTTTCCATGGTTACAGACATCGTGCCAGACCTTCTCACCATTCGCCAGAGGGCCCAACTCATCCTGGGCCTCAGAGCACGGGTGAGGAGGAGCAGCATTATCATTATTATAACATTATCAGCGTAGCTGCTGTGACTGTGAATGTATTTTGAAATTCACCAACAATGTGACACTGGTTTAATAAAAAGAGACATAAATGGAGGAATTCTGATGACTCTAGACTTGGCCAAAGCTACTGACATGTGAACCATTGCAGCTTATTGTGCTGGAGGTTTGAAGGAAGTGTTTTCTGCTGCTGGAGCTCTGAAACGCTGTCGCTTTGTCGTTTCAGCTCATTCTGGAGTTATGTCAGTTTGAAGCCACGGCTGACTTTCAGCTCGTTCAGCCACACCTGGACCGAGTGCAAGTGCTCATCGAGGAGTGGGTGATGGAGGTGAATTTAAGGTTCTCTTTAAAAACACCTTCATACTTGCCAATGGCAGGTGTAGTCTGCTCAGTTCTTTATAACGCTCGTCATGTTATGCAGGTCGGTGCTGGAAATATGGAGGTGACCCACTCAGGATTTGTGGATCTGGTTAAGAACTTGCTGAAAAATCCTGATGACAGGGAACTCTACTTTCAGGTCAGTGTTGTTGTTGCACCTTGAAGAATGGTTTCATTGTGTTTCAAGTGACTGTGGTGGCAATGTACCAACACACCTCTTGACAGCCGACAGGTCATCCAGATGTACATGAGGTGAGCTTGCATGACCTTGCATTGACACGACTGTATACCAAATGTAACTCTGATTGATATCGAATGAATGTGGATGTTTGTGTGTCTCTACGCTGACGTCAGACTCCTTCCCTCGCATCCTCTGAAATCTTGATTCTGTAATGAGGTCAGTCATTGTCGTTCTCAGTTGCTTGTAAAATCTGAATATCATATACTTTCAGAACATTTTCCCTGAAGAGTTTGGTCCCTTGTATGATGAAGCACTTCGCACCTTGGTGTGGACATTTCTGTCCAGGCTTGAAAAGCTCCTTCCTCTTCAAACCTTCCAACAGGTAAAGAGTCAGACATGGGATGTTACAAAGACATCAGGTCATTTTGACGTCACTTTAGTCTCATTTTGAATTTTGCTGTTTTGATATCAGTACTGTTCTTTCTTCCCTCAGGTTGCCTCTATGCTGGGTGAGGTGTCCTCAGTCCTGGAGGAGTGTGTGGGCTCCGTGTCTCGATGTGAGGAGCTCAAAACCCTGCTGCAGTATCAAAAAGACCTCAGTCAGCTGGATCACAATGGCAAGCCCCTATAGTTACTATAGCTCCTTTCAATAACTACTATGTTTATATAACATGCTGTTTGAATAATGAATGAAACTTAACAGCAGGTGTCAAGGTTTAGTCTTTTTTACCATTTTACAGCAAAGTTTTTTTCTCTTTTCAGATGGTTCCTTGGACAGTTCCTGCATTATCTCAGCTCTCAAACTTCCCTCTGTGGAAAGAACTGAGACAGAGAAAACACAAGCACAAGCCAACATCTTGACCACAGAGACGCTCACAGAAGATCAGCCAGCTGAGATAGAGGTTGATGAAACTGATCGGACTCCTGGGGAAAATGGAACAGCGGTGCTTTTGGGTGACATTACAAGACATGAAGAGAATGCAGGCCTACTGCAGAGTCGAGCGGAGGACACTCTGAAACAATGCTGCGTTCAGCTGAAAAGACTGGACGTGCCGCTGTCTTTGCCCTCTCGACCCGTGAGACCAAACAGAGGCCTGAGGCTGAAAAAGATTCTTTTAGAAGAGAAAAGAGGTCGTCGTGAAGAGGCCCTCCACGCCTGTAAGCCAGCTTCTAGGAAAACAAAACTGGCCAATAGGGTGCTTTCAGAGGCCTCTGACAATGAGGACTCAAACAGCATCAAAGACTCCTATATGGCTCCTGTCAATGATTGCAGTGAAGAGGACTCATGGTCTTACTACTCAGATGAGGACTCTTGCCATAAGACGACTAGTGGGAGCCCCAGTGTGGCTGATTCATGGTCCGACTACTCAGATGAGGAATGTTCTGTTGTGACGTCTGTCAGGAGCTTTTTGGAGGATGATTCATCGTCTAGCTGCTCAAATGAGGACCCTTCGTTCATGAGTCCGAAGAATGCGCTCGCCACCAGAGGAAAGCGGGGCATCTCCGACATCAAAGCGAGCACTCCGAAAAAGACTCGCAAAGTCCAATGCTTCATCTGTAAAGAGCACATCCTCACAAGCTTGAGAACTCACATGAAAACCCACTTTCCCTCCGGCGACTACGCCTGCCCTCGATGCGACAGCAGGTTCAAACTCTTGTCATCTTTTAAGCTGCACTTGAACCGAACCTGCTTTGAGTACGTCCAGCAGCAGGTGGATCCGGAGAAGCCGGACGAAGCTCGGAATCTGTACAAGTGTGACAAATGCAAAGAGGCGTTCAGGTACAAAGTTTCCCTGGAGAGGCACAAACTGACCCACAGCGAGCTCTACTGCAGCGTGTGCAGGAAGGTGCTGCGAGACACGGCGACGCTGGCAAGGCACAAGGCTTCTCACACCCTGTTTCAGTGCAACCGCTGTGAGGAGACCTTCACCCTTTTTAAGCCCTTGCTCAAGCACTGCGAAAACATCCACAAAATCAGCAGGCCCTTCAAATGCAACCACTGTCCGAAGACTTTCTCCAGGCTGCGCGTTTTAATCGCGCACGAGTGGAAACACACGGGTCACCTGCCGTTCCAGTGCGCCCTGTGCAGCTTGAGATTCAAAACCGACGGAGATCTCCTTTCCCACGAGAGAGTCCACACCAGGGAGAAGCCCTACCTGTGCGCAGAGTGCGGCAAGACGTTCTCCCAGAAGTCTAACCTGCTGCGGCACTTGAATTTCATCCACAGCGAGTCTCGAAATGAGAAGAAGCATTCTTGCTCCCAGTGTGAGAAGTCCTTTAAAGAGAAAGGAGCCCTGAAAAAGCACCAGAGGAGCAAACACTTGAATGAATTGTTCCGCCACCCGTGCCCATTCTGTGGAAAGATGGTCTCGGCGTCAACCCTCGCAAGACATAAATTAATCCATACAGGAGAGAGACCTTTCAAATGCACCGTGCCCGAGTGCGACAAGGACTTCAGGTCAACTACAGAAGTGAAGAGGCATGTCCTGATGCACCACACGACAGAGAGGCCGTATAAATGTGACGTCTGTGGGAGGGGCTTCATAAAAATGTGTTTTCTCAACGCACATGCGAAAATACACTCAGGAAAGAAGCCGTTTGTTTGCCATTTCTGTGGCAAGGCTTTCCCCAAGCGCTACAGCATGCAAAGACACAAAAAACTGGTGCATACCTCTGCAACACAGTAAGCCCGACATGGCAGGAATGATCGGCTGAACAGCCAAAATCACAAGCAGAGTCACTTGTCACAAAATACGACTGTAATTTGTTTTCAGTGATCACCAGAAAATACACTTCAATATCAAATGACAAGAAAAAGTGGAAAGTATATGGCTCACCTCCAGAGCTGCCCACAGCAAGCTGGCTTCAAAGTGTCTATTTTATATTTGTAGTCAATTTCTAACAGTTTGATTTGCTTCAACATTTAAGTATTTTTTTCTGATTTTCAGTGTAAAGAAATTCTACATGCATTCACAATGTTGTTAAAAAAAAAAAAAAGAATAAAAAAAAAAGCTGAAAAGCCCAAGGGTGAAGAGATTCTTCAACAGCCAGTGTGTGCATTTATTGTCACAGCAGTATTAATTGTTTGGAGTTGGTCATATTCTTGGGGAATTTCTTTCAGCTTGATTAGGCATTGCATAAAAAAAAGTTTCAGTTTAATTATCATCCACAACAATCCACAACACAACAGTTAAATGCAACACTTAGCAAATGTGAGTGGAAAACTAAAAATTTGTATTTACAAGATTTAGAAAAAGCAGGTTAAGTCATCGTATGTGACGGAGGCAGAGGGAGAAGAGGAACACAAACGAAGACGCGGAACTCATCAAAGCCTGCTGCCTCCAGTCGGATTGTTATTCCGGACGGAACGCAAAGCAACCGTTGACGCATAGAGATCGCTTGAGTGACGAAGAAAGATCTAAGAATCAGACACCGTAAAAATACTTTGTTTGACTTCAGTCAAACGACGGATATCCTTTTCCTAAGTGTAATGTGACAGCAGTGAATATAGAGGATGGACGGAGGTATTTCTCAGTTGCCTGGTAAGTAGAAACTGCTATCGAGAGATTTGTTTAGCTAGGCCGCAACGCTGCCCGCGCGCGGGAATGCCATTGCTAACTTTGTCTGGAAATAGTCGGGTTTTTTAATTAAAAGAAACCCCACGTAACGCATTTGAATCAAATTTTGACTTAAATTGGTATCCAGCTGTTCTCTCTACGGTGGAAACAGATCGCTAGCTTAGTGGCATAAAATACATTAAGAGGCAGATTTGGGATATGTGCTAAAGCTAAGCTATGCGTTGTGCTAGGTTAGCTAACGCTAGCTGAACCGGCTGTAAACTAAATCAATTATTGAAGTGGCTGCTGCTTTCTAAAGAACGGCCACAACCCCGCAACAGTTGTCTAAGCAGATATAACTTCATGGTGGGTGTTTGCAAACACATGAACAATGCAATTGTGCCATTGTTTATGATGTATTAGCATGTTGACATGTTACGTTGACGTAGTTAGACACGTTAAACTCTTATCATAGAAATAAAAGCAGACTCCTCCGCCTCACCAGAGCTTACCATCAAATTGTTTTGCTGGGAGAAAAAACAAACAAAAAACCTCACTGTAACATTACCCGACAACACAGTTTTGTCATCAGGTTATGAATTTATGATTGTCGCATCAAAGATTGGAGAGGAAAAACAAAGTCAACCAATAAACGTAATTCTTGGGTGGTTCAGTTAAATCAACTAAGATGCTAGACCCGAGCTTTACGTTACAGATGTATATGATGTTGGGTCTATTTTTTACATCTACTGGTGTAAACTCCGCAAAATGATTCTGCTTCTGAACATTTGAATTGTGGAGTTGTATTTCTTTGTGATGTTCACAGCTTTGAAAAATGACCTTTGAAATCTAATTTGAACATCAGCTTTTCCACCATTTTTAAAGAATATATTTCCCTGTTTGCAGGTCACTCTCTTCCCCTCTCTTCCCTGCGACTCCTGGTCCCACCGATTCGGCTGGTGTCTGCGGCCATCTGGCAGACAGTGGAGCAGAAAATTGTGTCAGATTATGGGTTGCTTGAAGAGTTTGTATTTATGGTTACAGAGATTGTGCCTCAACTTCTCTCCACGAGGCAGCGAGCTGAACTCATTTTGGGTCTCAGAGCACGGGTGAGGAAGAGTTCAAGTTCTTGTTTATCAAAACCACTGAACAGTAAATCCAATAAGATTTAATAGATTTTTGCAGAAATATTTGTGCATGGCCGTAGTAACTGGTAGGCAAGCGGGGTATGTAAACATGACACAACCATCAAAACAACAGTTGAAACTCTTAATCTCATCCACAAACTGACCAATCAGAATGCAATGTATTTACAGCCACATATCGCCACACATTCACGCAGCTGCATCTGCTTGCTTGATTTCTTCTTGTCTGGCCAGTATGGGTCTAAGTTCTCAGACAGGGTGGATAATGTCGTCCGGGTTTTCCAACCCATCAGCAGC
Organism: Chaetodon trifasciatus; assembly: GCA_037975065.1. NCBI lineage: Eukaryota > Metazoa > Chordata > Actinopteri > Chaetodontiformes > Chaetodontidae > Chaetodon > Chaetodon trifasciatus. The sequence goes on along the minus strand of JBBMOE010000014.1, from coordinate 9,728,559 downwards.
TCTGCAGGACTGACTCCAGTAGAAGAAGAAGGTCTTGCCCTGTCTACCTTCAGAACCAGGAGGGGATCTTCCTGGCTAAGAATCCCTCTTGCTACTTTTACAGCCCTCCGTCTGTCCATTATTCTGGGCACAAGGCGGACTAGATGTTACATGATAAAATCATATTTCTCACTAAACTGTCTTAACTAGTGGAGGTCACTTATCGCTTACTAGCTCCTCTGGAATACCATACAGAGCAAAGGTTTTCTATGATCTAGCTACTGGTTGCCACTCATAGCTGTAGGATCTTGAAGTACCTGTAGTCTGACACTACCAGGCTTTGTGCACTCACACAGATCTACAGCTACTTTTTACCATAGTCTGGAAGGTAACACTGTTGGCATTAGTGGCTCTTTCCTCTGTGCACTTCTTTTCTCTCTGCAAAACTTGCACTGAGATACTTTTGTTGCTTTGTCCTATCAAAATCTTGGCCACCACACTGACTGAGTTGGCTCTCTTACTGCATTTCACTAACTTTCAGTGACCTTTGTAAATCCTTTCTGTTATCTCTGATCTCAAAGAGATAGGAATTACAATGCAGTTACCCCTAACTGCTAAACCGTCTACCTCTGTCAGCTTCTTCTCACCTTGAAGAATTCCCTGACTGTCTGTCTATTTTCTGTTCATAAGCTGGCCAGCCTGACTGGATTATCTTCCTCAGTACCTGGACTAGCTGGGGGTTGTTGGCTGTATGGTCTCTGACCTTCTGTATCCTCCTGTGGTGTAGCTGGGATGTGGCTCAGGACTGAGTCTATATGTGCAGTCATGTCATCGATTGACATGTCAATCCCAGAACTTTGCACAGGGCCCCTGCGGAGAGCATCAGCTACTGATAATGTCTGTCCTGGTGCATTTTCAGCCTTTGCATTTAAGTGCATGAGTCTCATCAGCAGCCTCACGCATCTTATTGAGACATTATCACAGTCTTTACTGTTTGTTAAAGGTACCAGGGGTTGTGGTCGGTGATCAATTTGAACATGCTTTATCTGTTTGAGCATATGTGGTCTCTACATCCCTGAGTCACCTGGAGCAGTAGGCCACAGGTTTCCAGCCCACACCATGCTGCTGCAGCAGAACCCTCTGCACCCCTAACTGAACTGCTAGTGGGCCTGATAGAACGAGAGTACAGTTGCAGATGCAAAGGCAGACCTCAGTGTCTGGAAGGTGGTCTGCTGTGGAAGTCCCCACAGCGAGTCCACCTTCTCCTTCAGCAGTTTGTGGAGTGGTTATCTCGATGATTTTGGCCATGTGGTTGACCATTCCAAGAAAAAACACTTGGGCTCAAATAATTTTTGAGGCTGTGGGATATGTTATAGCATAGCCACTTTTTCTGGGTCGGGTCTCACACCACCCTTATCAAACACGTACCACTGTAAGCAAATCTGCCGCTGTTTGAATCTACATTTAGCTTGTACATTTAGGTTGTAATCGCATTCTTTACAAACTGTGTCTCAACAAGGTGTCAGTCAGGAGGTTTGGTACTTTGCAGATGGTTTAGACCCGGTGTGAATGTAACCAGAATAGCTGGTAGATGAGCAGTTTTGACATTTTGTTCTTGGGCTCATTTGTTTATAATTACTGCTGTCCTCTGGTTGCAGTTGATCCTGGAGTTGTGTCGCTCAGAGGAGACTGCTGACCTCCAGATTATTCAGCCACATCTGGACCGAATGCAGAATCTCAGATCTCTGTGGAACGTTGAGGTGAGTCTACACCAACATGCCAAAATGAAATATCTGAAGTTATTATAATTATATTTTTTAATTTAAAACAGCAAGCTCATATTTTGGCATTAGAATTCTCTGAAGTAACATCTGTCATTTTCAACCGTGTTTTCTCACAGACTGATAATGCAGAACAAGAAGTATCTGACTCACATTTCATGGGCCTTGTCCAAAATCTGCTGAGGGATCCTGAAGAGAGAAGAAACTTTTTCCAGGTACATTTTGGTGATGTTGATATTTTACTGGGGAGTCTTTATTTTATGACGCACTTGTTTGTCCTGTACTCGAGAATTTACGGTTTTTATGATTTGTTTCCAGGATGTTTTCCCAGGAGACTTTGGCCCCACGTACGATAAAGCAATCCAGACTCTGATGTGGCTGTTTCTGTCCAGACTTGAAAAGCTTCTTCCCACCCAAACTCTCCAACAGGTAGACTTTTGTGTCAGTCCAAAAACACGTTATCATGCACTGCATATTTTGACTTGAGTGCTTTATGCTCCTACACTAAAGATGTTTAGCTTCACAGGGGAAGGACAGGATTTCACTTTTCACTTTTTCCATTTGTTTTGGTCAGATTGCATCTCTGCTCAGCGACGCCTCGTCTGTTTTGAATGAGTGCATGGAGACTTTCGCTCAACCCCAGGAGCTCAAAACTTTGCTGGGCACTCAGAAAGACCTCAGCCAGTTAGAGGACACAGGTGAGCTTCTCAGAATGTCAATGACCTGTTCACAGAATATAATAGATCATCAAAACCATAGCATGGTTGAGTAGTTTTCTTTGTCAATTTATCAGTTCTTATGATCTCTCTTTTCAGAATCTTACATTGTTGACAGCGGCATCTTGTCAGCTCTGTGTCTCCCTCCAGTGGAAAGAGTCGTGATTGTCAATGAACAAACGGAAACGGACGCAGAGAGCGGCCTCGTGTATACAGTCTGCACAGAGATGGAGGTGGAATCTGAGAACAAAGAGGTTTACATGGAGGGAAGTGGGAACTCTGAACAGTGTGTGCCAAGCCAGTGGTTTGGTCTCGGCAGTGAGGTGAAAGCAGAAATGGATACTGTGGTGGTTACAGATCCCGCCGAAGGCACCGAGGCGAGCGAGGGTGAAATGGCAGAGGATCACCAAGGCGACCAATCGGGAACTCTGATCATCGGGGAGGACGGCCAGGTGACTGTTCTTGATGGCGTGGAAAAGAAGCCAAATAGACGTGGGAGGAAAAGGAAACGTCCCGCAGATGAAGACTTTGAGGTGCAAAGTAGAGCGAGGGGCAAACAGGAGGACCCGGACTTTGACGTTTTGTGGACAAGACCAGTGCGAAAGAACCGAGGACTCAAAATGAAACGGTACCTGTCGCAGTGGAGGAAATCGGGAAAGAAGCAAGGCAGTAGTACTACGAACAGTAGCCCTAAAAAGTTCGCCAGATCCCAGGGTTCAACCAAAAGCAACGACCTGGATGAGAGAACATGCAAAGTGTGCGGCAAGGTGGTGAGTCGTGCCAAGTTCTTAGAGCGCCACATGAATCGACACTCGGAGGAGCTGCCCTTTTCCTGTCCTGACTGTAAAAGGTTTTATAAGAGCTTGCGCTACTTGCAACAACACAGATGTCCAAATCTGACAAAAGCAAAGGCTGGCAGGAAAGCACAGGAGCCAGAGACTGAAGCAGAAGAGGGTGAACAGTCATCCAGCGGGGCTCTTGGCGAGGCTGTCAATGACGAGCATCCGTCAGACAACACGTGCCAGGACCCTGATTATTTGCCCTCTGCAGAGAGGAGGTCTTCCAAAGATTCAGGACAGAAAAGCCCAGAGGGAAACAAAAGTGTGATCGAAGGCCCGTTCTACTGTCCTCACTGCAGCGCCGAGTTTAAGTGCAAACAAACTTTTCGGTTCCATTTAAGAAACATTTGCTACAACGAGCAGCAGGTGGATCCAGAGAAGCCGGAGGATGTTAAGCACTGTTTCAGGTGTGACGAATGCGACAAGGCATTCAAGTACAAATCCACATTGGATTCCCACAAACAGACTCACAACCCGCTCTACTGCGAAGTATGCATGAAGCTGGTGCGCGACCCGGAGGCACTGGCGATGCACAAAGAGTCCCACACTCCATTTCAGTGCAACCAGTGTGAGGAGAATTTCCCCGTGTTCAAGGCTCTTCATAAGCACTACATCGACGTCCATAATCCCACCGAGCCTTTTACTTGCACCCACTGTCAAACCACTTTTGCCAGTTTGAAGCGTTTCATCAGGCACGAGTGGAAACACACCGGCTACCAACCATTTCAGTGCCCTCACTGCAGCAAAAGATTCAGATCGTACTCCGACCTTGTGGAGCACCAGAAGAAGCACACTAAAGCGTATCCGTTCCTCTGCTGGGAGTGCGGCAAGAAATTCCGGCACGGCGTCACGCTGACGCGACATGTGGAGCGTGTGCATCACTCGGGCGAACCTGTGACCGAGAAACCCACGCCGATCTTCCCTTGCAGCCAGTGCGACAAGACCTTCACTTCCAGAAGATGCCTTCTGAAACACGACAATTTCCATCACAAAGGGCTGCGCTTCCCGTGTGAGCACTGCGGGAAAGGCTTCTTTGGCAAGGACGCTTTAGTGAGGCACACTTTGATCCACACGGGCGAAAGGCCTTTCAAGTGCGACGACTGCGGTAAGTCTTTCAGATCGGCCGCAGAGTTAAAGATACACAGGAGGTACCATACTGGAGAAAGACCGTTTAAGTGCAACATCTGCGAAAAGGGTTTCGTCCAGTCCTGCTTTCTAACCTTACACATGCGAACCCACACAGGGGAGAGACCATATGTTTGCGCGATATGTAGCAAGGGCTTTTCAAGCTTGCATGGCCTAAAAAGACACAGGAGACTTGTTCATGCATAGTTAATGTTGACATGATGCTCAATTCCTGTGGGGATGTCATGTTCAATGATCCCCCATCGAAGGAGCTCAGAAGGCAGCGTCAGACGTAGACGTGAACGCAACGAATCTGATCTTGCTCGTGGACACTGTAGCAGTGTGGATGTTGAAGGACATTTTCCTTAAAATGTTTCTGAGGCTGTCAGCTTGAGCTGTTGAACTGTGTTATTGTATGTAATGCATTATAAAAAATGTAACTTTTGTTTTTTACAGAAACGTTTGCTGTAGTTCTACATAAGATTTGTATGTATAAATGATATAAACCATGGTTCCTTAGGGAATTTATTTCTTTTTCTTGAATAAATTAAACATTTGATTCTAAGTGTCATTTGATTTACTCAAGAGTGAGGTCAGTCATAACATTTTGAGCGTTGGATTTGCTTGAACAACATTTTGGGCTGGATTCTGTGCAGGGAGGGAGCTAAGTTGTTCCTATGGTAACCACTGAATAGATACTGTTTTATGGGAAGTACATATAATGGGATTTTTGGTCTAAAAGGGCAGACATGTCTCATGCAATTGTCTCATGATCAGCAAGCAACCAAAGATGTTAAATGTCAGGTTTCCTCTGTTTTTACAGCACCTTTTCCTGCTCCAGACAATTTGACATGTCTCAGTGGGAAACACACAGGTTTAGACAGTAAAATGAATAATGGGTGAACTGCATGTACAGTGGAGGAAGTACGCACTCAACATGTCAATAAGCTTTTCATTAAACATACATTGTTTTCAGTGCATCTATTTGCATGAAACTGAGACCAGACATGGGTATTAACTCAGAACTACACACGTAAAAGAAACTGGAACATTCAAATCAATAACGATAAAGTGGAATGACATAAATAAATAAAATGAACATGCTAACTGACATTGAATACTTATTTTTTTATGCTTTGAATAAAGAAACTACTGTCACAATGTAGGTGGGATTTTTGGTCCACTCTTCCCTAGAATGTCTTCACATCTTGAAGATTTGGGGAGGGGGTGCCCACTGGTGAATCTTGATCTGCAGGTCCTTCCACAGGTGTTCTGCAGAGTTTAAGTCTGGTGCTTGACTGGGCTGTCCCAACATCTCTGCAATCTGTTTGCATCGTTTATAAAACATATTTTATGGATTTATGATTTCTTGACTTGAGTAGTTTTATTAAGTTAATATGAATGTCTGGTCCCAGTTTCATGCGAATAGCTGCATAGGAAATATTTTTAATGAACAAAAGTGTGCCGTGTTGAACATTTCTTTGCCCCACTGCAGCTGCTTCAGTTTCAGGGTCCTGGTGTTCCTCGTGGCTGACCGTAGCACTTGGGATAGAATGAAGCTGTCATTTGTAACTATCTTGCTTTTCCTACTATGGAATGTCATAATGCTCAGTATAAAACAGTATATGACTGAAAGCATTGTGAGACAGGTGCAAAGCTTTAATATTCAAAACACGCATTATAACCTACTTTTATAAAGTCATTGTATCCAACCATTTAGCAGATGGTTAGAGAACAATTGGTAGATTTTGAAAACATCCATAGTATATTAGTACAGCATCCCACAGGGCATCAGAAAACTCTACCATATATCAGTGAGTCCGTTGATTGGTATTCTTTTTATTTCTTATACTGCTTTTTTATATATATATATACACACACACACACACACACACACACACACACACACACATATATACATATATATATATAGTTTTATCTTCAGACCTTGAGAATCGGTGACATTAATGGTTATGGAAAGTTAGGTTGCAGCACCAAATGGACTAAGTGCTCAACGCCTAGTTGACTGCTCACTTTAAGAAACGTTTATTTTTCCTACGCACTTTATAGATTATAACAACACATTTGGTGTCGTCCTATTACACCGAAACTTTGAATCAGTGAGTCAAAACGATTTCACCCCAGATGGGACTCGAACCCACAATCCCTGGCTTAGGAGGCCAGTGCCTTATCCATTAGGCCACTGGGGCTAGACATCGTAACATGTCATATTATTTCAACATATACAATACTCTGTAGACACCAATGGACGACTTGTCACGTATTTTGAGCTACCAGACGAGTTGCATGTAGTGCATGTTAGCGTGACTGGTCGCGATACGCTATGTCAACAGCCACCTTCGGCTCTGTAATCAAATAATAGATAACGGCTTCTGAAGTCGTAGCTTGGTGATTAAAACGCTTCTTTGATCAGTGCTTGTCTCACAAGCATTGAGATGTTAACTTTTATTTAAAACCACTGGTGAAAATAATAATGAAATTATTTTACTGTTAAATATTTACTCAAAAACGTAGACGAAGTTAAATGAAAACTCCCTTTGATCTTGACTGGTGACAGCTCTCTCCAAGCAGGAACCAGCCTCAGTTGTTTTCCTTCTTTCTGCCCAGCAGACTCCAGAGGGATGGTAGCCGGGGAGCTATTCGGGCACCAGCTTTTGGATTAACTTGTTAGCGTTATTTTGCATTCGGTTGTTTTTTCAAAATAATGAATTTACTACCGTCTAATCCTCACGGCAACGGGCTCCTTTATGCTGGATTTAACCAGGATCATGGTAAGAAGCGGCGTTATCATATTTTTTCCCAAGTGGAAATTGGCAGCGTCGTGAATGCTAAGCTAACATCGCCAAACTAATGTCTTCCCAGAACATAAATCAACCATAACATTGTCTAACAACAACAGCTTTATATTTTCTAGGCTTGAAATTATCCAACGATAGTAGTGCTACGCCGTTACCTAGCGTTACGTCAAAGTACCAAACCTTTAGTTAGTGTTAGCTTTAGCTGGCTAGCTTCCTGAGCTAGCCAGCTAAAGCTGGCTAACATTACCTTAGCGTTTTTGTTGTCAGCTAACCAACTTATGTTAGGTCAACGTTACAACGGTTGTTAAGACGCAGACGTGTAGTTTTAGTTTAAGCATTCAAATAATAACACTGCGTAGGCAGCAACTGATATCGGTGAAGTTTACTTAAAAGCTAATGTTAGCTGAATTTCCATCGACCATTATGCGAACCGTGTCTTGGTTAGCCTTACTACTGCGACGCTAGCGTTAGCTAGGTAACAGCTTGCTAAGCTAAATTTGGCAGTTATTGTGACATTATTGTGCTCTTGCTATGTTGTTACCCACTCCAGTCCTTTTTAGGGACTCCAGTTTTCAGAAGTAAGGGCATTTTTTGTAGATTGTACATTGGAGTATTTCAGTGTTCAATTTTACTGTTCATTTTTTCTTCGCTCCCCACCCACACACATTTACGCAGGCCGTAAAGTTAAAGTATTCCTCTCGAGTGACCGAACTTAAAATTCACATCATTTAATGAAATTACTGGTACCATCCACCTTTGTTGAGGGTAAAGTCAGTGTATCATGAACGGTAAAGCAACGGTAAAATGATCAAAGACCTCAAATGACCCCTTCAAGAACTGGCTTTGGCACCCAACATCACTGTCGTCATATGTTAACCTAGAATGTGCCAGTTGTATATGAATTCCACCACAAGTTGATCATGTGTCCTATGCTGTGTGTCACCTCTGTATTGGCCTTCTGCTCTCTTATCAATGTGTTTGGCCACTTGGTCCGACTGAAAGAGCTCCCCAGTAACATCATTGTATCTTCTGTTAATGCAGTAAATGTTGAGGGTGTTAGGGTGATTCCACCCTGAAGATAATTATGAAAAGCCCCTGATATGACAACAACTGTTGGTTAATGTAGTTTTAATTAGTGATCAATTTCTGATAGCTGTTAAATCTATATATGTCTCTCCAGGATGCTTTGCCTGTGGAATGGAAAATGGATTTCGTGTCTACAACACAGATCCTCTTAAGGAGAAGGAGAAACAAGGTAATGAGCTACAGAGATTGGTCTTCACAATTATTGGAAAATAACGTTTCAAGTTTGTCATGCATTTTGTGTGCCAAGTTGCAACATATTGATGCTTAAGGTATTATTAGTGTTCAAAACATATAATGAAGATTTGTTAATCAGCTGAATTAGTCAGTCACACATTCATTCATAGAAGCCTGTTTGAAGGTAGATCACGACAACAACAATTTATTCAATAATGACAGAAGGACAGGAGCAGGGATTTTGAGTGATGGCATGACTTTGTTTTAATGTACTGCACTTAATTTGCTTATCTTTATGTTTAAACATATGTAGGAAAAAACATGGATTGTGTATTGTATAAGCTAAATGACAAATTTATTATTTATTACATTCCAGACAACTGTTTGGAAAAAATTTCCATTGCAAACTAATAATAGAGGAATCGGAGTGTGAGAGGAGGAGGCTGATATGAAGTCCTTGTGCAAAGCCATTTAGCTTATGAGTGCAGAAAACTAAGTCAAACCAGCCAGTTCTGCTGCAGGAGCAAAGTATTGCGTCAGAATTGCAACTACTTAAATATGGAGGGATATAAGAGGAAGTTTCCCCCAAGCATGGCTGAAAATGTGACTTTTCACATGACTTGCTCCAGAGTCACTTCTCTAACTCATTGGATTAAACTGTAGTGGGCCAGGAGCTGACCAAGAATTTGTTCACAGCTCCAAGGGTGGTCTTTCGTCACCTTTATTCTGTTCTTTACAGCACGTAGCAGTTCTCTGTCCTGCTGATGTCATGTGCGCTGTGCACCGGGGTGGGGGTGGGGGGCAGTCTCATTGTGTGGAATGCAGAGAATTTCTTGTCATTGTGGTCTGTTGTGAAGAGCTGAGCCATCAGAGATGAGTAAGCAGTAAGGCTTAGAAGCAGTGTATAGCTTACAGTGAGCTGTGATGATAAGGCCTGCAGCTTTTTCTTACAACCATTAGCAGTTATTCTTGACATTCATTTCCGATGACGTTGCCTTGCAGAGTTCCTGGAGGGCGGGGTTGGCCACGTCGAGATGCTGTTTAGGTGTAACTATTTAGCGCTAGTGGGAGGAGGAAAGAAACCCAAGTACCCAACCAACAAAGGTATGTCTTGTCTTCTTAACTGAGCGATGTCGATGGATTGAATTTGCTTCCAACATCAGCAGTGTTGTTTGGACTGGACTTCCGCTCAGCCTCTGTTCTGTCCAGTGGTGGCTTGTAGTTCCATTTTCAGGGTGTCTGCTGGTTCTAAAAAGCACTGAATTCAGTTTCCTCAAAAAGGCCATAGACGGTATCAAAAAGCCTTCAGTTCAGTTTGCAAAAGTGAAATGTTTTCTTTTGCCTGCCATGGATTGTAATGTTACTTATAAAATGTATGTGATTATGGGTCTTTTGGAGATGCTATACACTTAAAAACTAAAAGTGGGATTGTTGTGCTGCAGGAGGCCGTTCTGTCCATTTTGTGGAGTTTCAGTCAGCAGCATCAGACCTGCAGCAAAGAATCACTGCTGTTAGCTACAGTAGCTAACATGCTCATTAGCTCATAATGAGCAAGAGTTCATTTTAGCAACACTTCAATGAATATTTTTTCATCCATCCGTCCATTTTATGTGGAATTATTTATTGTATACGGCTGGGAAGTACTGAAAAATATATCATCCCCTCTGGTTTTCCATCATAGTTTCATACTTTGGCTGCTATGATCATCAAGCGGGTATTAAATTACTCCTGCAGCTCCTGTAAGCGCCATGTGGGATAGTATTTAGATTGATGCCAACATTAGAGCTGCTCTGCACTCTTCAACCTCTGATTTTGCTTCAGATCCTACATAATATATATATGTATGTATATATATATTTTTTCTTTTTGCCTGTATGTCTTAAATTGCACTCACGTTGGTCTTTAAAAGTCTGAAATTAAACTTGTGAAACCTGCAGAAACCCTGTTAAATTTCCTTTTGTGTGGTATTAAAAAGTCTGGATTGAACTTGCTGAACCTTGCACAAAGCTCTGTGAAGTGTCACACTTGGCTCATTTTATTCATGTGTGCCTTTTTATTTTATCATATTATTTATTTCTTTTTTGTTTGTTTGTGCTCCAGTGATGATCTGGGATGACTTGAAGAAGAAGACAGTTATTGAGATTGAGTTCTCAACAGAAGTCAAAGCAGTGAAGCTTCGGCGTGACAGGTGAAAACATCCATCACTAAAAGCTTTAAAAGCAGGTTCATGTCTTCAGGCAGTGTCTTCAGTCATTTTCTTGGTGTCATTTATTTCATTATGTGTGATGGTTGAAGAATAAGTGTTGTGTAATGCATTAGTTAGTAGAGTTGAGGTTCCTCTTTTGGCCAGCCATATTGTTTAGGCGTACGTCTCTCCTTCAAAAATGTTTCTCAGCTTGATCACACGGCAGTGCTGTGATAATGAAGGTATTTAGCATGGTACTGCTATCTGTGGAACTGATTCTGTCATTCATGATCAGTTGTAGAGGAGATTTCTTTATCTTAAACTTTAGCCTGTGTGTTTGTTCTGCTTTGTTCTTAGGATTGTGGTGGTCCTGGACTCGATGATCAAAGTCTTCACCTTTACCCACAACCCCCATCAGCTGCATGTGTTTGAGACCTGCTATAACCCCAAAGGTTTGTCCACTCTCAGGCTGTAAATCAGCCCGCTCTGCTCTACACAGTGGCTTAAAAGCAGAATGAGTAGGATTTGTTGATTGTGGTTTGCAAACACAACATTCAAAGTTGCGCTCTGTTACTGGCTGCTACACGGCCACTGCCTAAAGTTTGATACCCAGAAACATCCCAAAAAACATGCAGAATAAAAAAATACAGGCAGACACAAACATCACCACGCTTCTGTAAGAAGGATTAGTTCGGGATACATTTTTTTCAACAATTCTGCAGCCGTTAAAAAGAGTCGGTGATACAGCTTTACACGATAACCAGCCTTTTCCCCTGTTCTCCTCAGGTCTGTGCGTGCTGTGTCCCAACAGCAACAACTCTCTGCTGGCGTTCCCTGGGACTCACTCAGGCCACGTGCAGATAGTGGACCTGGCCAACACCGAGAAGCCCCCAGTCGACATCCCCGCCCATGAGGGGGCGCTGTGCTGCATCGCTCTAAATCTGCAGGGCACGAGAATAGCTACTGCATCAGAGAAAGTAAGCGAATCATAGAAAAAAAAAAGTTGCAATATTTGTTGTGCTGTTTGTTTGTGTTGTTGCTGACTTGAGACTCATCCATGTTGTTTTTCCAACAGGGGACTCTTATTAGAATCTTTGACACGTCTGCAGGTCAGCTCATACAGGAGCTCAGACGAGGCTCTCAGACAGCCAACATTTACTGGTGAGCATTGAGCAGAAACGCCGTTCACACCACAGGTCACACCTGTCCCTCAGCGCTGAGTGAGAGTGTGGGTGACGCTCTGTCACTACAGGATGATGACCTCATGAAAAGCTAATGCATCTTGTGTCCTGGTGTTGACCTGAGTGGGTTTGTTAGCACGTGGCTGAGCTCTCGAGAGCTTCTAGCTTTCTTGTTCTCATCATTGCCATCTGCTCTGTCTTTTTCAGCATCAATTTCAACCAGGATGCGTCCCTCATCTGTGTGTCCAGTGACCACGGCACAGTGCACATCTTTGCTGCAGAGGACCCCAAAAGGAACAAACAGTCAAGGTCAGTCTCTGCTGAAGGCTTTCAATGGTTTTCCATCTGAGTGACATTCAGTCTGTCTGCTGCATAGCAATGAATCCAGAGCGTGATCTGGATTACGGTAAAGTGAAGTGAATTGGAGTGTGCATGTTCCAACCCTCTGTTGTCACTCACTGTGTCCTCCTCTCTGCAGTTTGGCATCAGCCAGCTTTCTTCCCAAATACTTCAGCTCCAAGTGGAGCTTCTCCAAGTTCCAGGTCCCCTCAGGCTCTCCCTGTGTGTGTGCCTTTGGAACAGAGCCCAATGCTGTTATAGGTGAGTTCAGTTCACAACACGCAGCCTTTTCAGGACACACCAGGGACTCATCTTATTGCTGACTGATCAGAGCCAGGCAGTGTATGACAGTGTGTGAATGCTGGCTTGTGCTGGAAAGCGCTGTGAGTGGCAGGTAAGACAAGAAGAGAAGATAAATGGAGAAATTATTACATAAGGTAGCTTCTAGCTATGTAGGAAGATGATGTCTGCGTTCTTCGCCCAGCAGACAACAGTGGAAACGGCCATCAGTGGGCACAGCGTAGCCTAGATGCCAAACATAGACAGTGTTCATATTCTGCTTTCACATAATAATTCAGGACAAAATTTAATGAGGGAAATCTGACGCTGTACAGCAGGACTTCAAGTCCAAATGTGTCATCTGACTATGTGATTGCTCCTTATCGATGCAGCATGAACCACGATGTAGAATAACAGAATTGTCAGGTTTTCTGTGTGTGGCTGGAGTTTGCTGACCGAGTGTGTCCCCTTCTCTCCCTCCACCACGCAGCCATCTGTGCTGACGGCAGCTACTACAAGTTCCTGTTCAACCAGAAGGGGGAGTGTTCCAGAGATGTGTACGCCCAATTCCTGGAGATGACGGATGAGAAAATATGACCTTTGACCCCCCCCTGCAGACTCACTATTACACAGCCTGTTTTTTTTCTGTCTCTTTGCTCTCTTTTTTGTTTTTCAAATTTTGGAGAAGGCAGGGAAGGTCCCTCGTCGCACTTCTCCTTATCTCGACAGACTCTGTGAAAGAGCGTCAGGTGGAGGGAGGGCAAAGACGGAGATTTGGGGGAAACCCTTGCAGCAAAGATGAACGTATGGACGCAGATTTTTGTCTCACAGACTGGTGAGGATTGTCTTCGGAGAGAGGGACACATGCCGACTTGACTCCCACACCAAACACTAGACAAGAGGGAAAGTTATTTTTCTGAATGGACAACACGCCGCTTTTTAAGACGTCTTCCGGGGAATTTACAAAGGATGGCTATTTTTAATCACATAGATGATCCTGATAGATAGACGGATTGAAAATACTGAGATTTTTGTCAACTAACACCACCTAACCGAACTATAGGGAGTGCCTCGAGACTGGAGAGAATCTGTATGTGTGCACATATTACTGTTGTCATATATATGTGTTTGTGTATATACCAATGTACCATATGAGGTGTTCGCAAAGCAGGATCAGGAGGAATGGGCCGTTTTGGGTTTTTTTTGGCGATGTCTGTCTTTAAGGTTCATAGTAACATCTGGAACACTGATCTTGCGTTGTGAAGCGTCACCTTAGTATTACTAGATTTTCTTATATTCACTGTATAAACACAACACGCCAGACTGAACTTCTAACTACAGTATATAGAACTGTACAGAGTAGCAGCAGAAAAAAATTAACATGTATTTTTGTTTCACTCTTCCTTTTTTTTCATACATCGTGCAATATAATTTTTCCCTAGTTGTTTTTTGTTAAGAGCTTGTGAAAGTTGAGCGAAAGCTTAAAGAAATAGTTTGCCGTTTTATGGGAAATACGGTAATTCGCTGTAGTTAGAAGGTGACGGTTGATACCACTCTGTCTGGAAGCTAAAGATGAAGCTACAGGTTAGCTTAGTATAAACACTGGAAACGGCTAGCTTGGCTCTCCAAAGGCGATAAAATCCACCTAGCAGTACTTCTAAAACTCACAAATTAACGCGTTATGTCATGTAATTATTAGAAGCTGTGGTTTTATGAGGAAATCTGTCGGATTATTTTATTAACTGTTGTTGTCACCACAAGGTTTCATACGAGTTAAACAAAATAAGATATAACATGTTAGCTGGACAGAGCCAGGCTAACTCTTTCCCCGTGTTCCCAGTCTTTATGCTAAGCTAAGCTAACAAGCTGCTAGCTCTAGCTTCACATTTACCTGATAGAGTAGGATTGATCTTCTCGTCTTACTCCTGGTAATAAAGCGATTAAGTGTATTTCCCTGAAATGTCAAACTTTGTCTTTAAGGCTTTGTGAAAGTGGTTCCTCCCTGAACAGGAAAGTGTCCGAGCCAAACACACGAACACACGCACGCTTTCCATCTTAAAATCACAAAAACCAGATCAGTTTTGGATGTGATTTTTTTTTTTTTCCTATTCAACAACCCAGATCAATTGTAAAAAATCAGAATATTTTGAACACAGTTCAAGATCGCACTTAATGTCGACACATTAGTAGCCCAGCAGAATTAAAGTCTTCTTGAGGATGATAGGTTGCTCCACATAGTTTTCGTGGCACCTTTTTGTTGAAATCCTGACAGCACGACCTTTGAGTGCTGTTTATGTGTCGGGTCAGCGTAACTCTGAAGTGCTTCATGTCCCTAACAGCGTTGATCAGTTGAGCGAATGCAAATCAGGGACTCTGACGAGCTTTCATGAAGCCCGTGGCCATAAACAGGAGATCTGTCCAGTGTGGATCCACCACAGAGGAACATGTGGACTCAATGTTATGTTTTTTTTTTTTTTCATTTGTCATGGCAGTTGACATTTGCTGATTCATTTCAAAAACACATTTCATTTGTGTTGCTTTCTGCATCAGACTGTACGATTGCAGGTGTCACCGTTGAACACAGCACTTGGCGGTCGCTGACCACAGCAGGGACGCCGCACAAAAGTGAAAAGCCAGTTTGTTTCTGACACACTCAGAATGATTGTAAAACCTGCATTTAAATGTGTGAATTAAATGTAACATCTGCTTTTACAGTTAAACTTAACGGGCTGTTTCATGCCTTTGTCGTTCACTGTTGTGCTTCAAGGCCCAGAAGCATTTTAGAGTGTCTTAAAAGTCCAGCTGACACGAAAAGGCATCTTTTGTCTGTCAATCAGTAAGTTATATATTGGCTTTCATGACCTTATTTTGATAGAGCCAATCAGATCTTGCATGAAGCAAAGACAGAGCAGGCGGTCACACAGCTGCCATATTTTAAAGGAAGCCTCATTTAAGGGTTCAGTATGCTCCGAACAACTGGGGTCACACAGGCAGAAGTGTTCAAACCAGTTCTGAATGGACCCTCTGAGGCTGATCAGATGTGGGCCATGGACTTTCATTCAGTTGCAGCAGGCAGCAGTGGCCTCATTTTGCCTCCCATGAAAATGATTTCTGCGCAGCGAGGCGCACAGGTTTGGGAAAAAGAGAGCACTGGTATAGATCTGAGTTGAATAAACCTCTTTCACAGCAGACAAACTAACTTCATCAGCTATGGCTCAGTTCCATTAAGTGTCCCAGTAAGCCATGAGAGTGAGCCAACATGTTAACGTTCAATGTTAGCAATCACATCTGGGCTTTTCCTGCCATGAGAAGCCAAAAGATCTGCTATCAGTACCAGGAAGGGACACGTTCAGCTCAGCTCCAACACTGGAAACAAGTGAGGCAAGCTGTTTCTGTCCCTAAAGGAAGCTGACAGTTCAGTGGAAGCATTTCCACCTCTGTGGCACACACACTTCCTCTAACCGCCTGAGCAAAACTGTGTGGAATGCACGCCGGCGTCCTCCTTTTCAGCAAAAACTAAACTGCATGTGACCCCCAAGTCACACCGTCTTTCCTCGCTCTAAGAAAAAAGAAAGAATCCTTCACGCAGACAGATTTGGACTTTGCATTTGCCCAGCAGCTGAGGCTTTTACTCAAAGAAATACAAAGTAAGAGGTTATGTGTTTTAAATAAATTTATAAAAAAAGCATTTACCCACTGAAGCAGAACAAACACCTATCACTTGTTTTTCCTCGTGTAACATAGAATACAATCTGAATAGACCGTTTAGTAGCCCGAACAGAATAAAAGAATCAAGCAAAGAGACTGCCAACTTCAACACAAAAGGTAACAAACACAGCCCGTGATGACAGGGGGGAGAGGAAGAAAAAAAAAACAAAAACAGAGCAAATGAAAAATACGAAAGGAAAACAAGAACAACTAAGAAGGTTTAAGTGCAGCACTGGTCAGAATCATATAGCGTAGATTCAGTCTAAATTTTCTTCAGTTCCATATTCAGATAATCTGCTCAAGTACATTGTCTCTAGATCCGTAACATGCAAGCTCGATGAAGCATATGGTCAAATACGCATGGGAATATACTTTCTATTTCATATGATATTTTGTAAAATATGAAAAAAATCTGTCGATGTACAGTGATAAAGAAACTCTCCATTGCGCGCGTGAGCGGAAAAAGAGAACGCCCGCTCCATAGATAGTGTTTTCTCGATAGGAACGCAAAAAAAAAAAAAAAAGGGAGACTACATTCATCTCACTGAACAGAGTCCACGTACAAAAACAACCAAAATAAAAAGGGGGGGATTCCCAAAATATGGTGCGATGTTTAAATGATCTTAAAGACCCCACTTAGTATAGCTTTTAGTTTATCTTAATTATTACTAGATAGTATCTGTGCCTTGGGAAAATGGAGAAACACTCAAAAAAGATCCAAAGATACACTTGTACAACAGAATACTGCATATCTACTCACAACGGGGTTAGGGAGGTCGACATGGAGGCTAGCTGCCGAAGATGGGAATGTCCACACGTACATACACACGCTTCCCTTTGCGGAATACACTACTGGTGATTTCACTTGGTTTGCGTTTTCTATCCGACACAGTTAAGCGTTTGTCTGTAATGCTACCAGGATGAGGCTCCGTTCTGTCTTTGGGGAGCTCCGGGACCCCTCGCTTGAGTCGTTCATGATCTGGAAATCTGGATTTTGAGAATCTTGTTCTTCTTCCTGTGCTTCGTCTTGCCACCTGGGTCTCGAACGTCGGGGATTCACAGTCGTCAGCCGCTCTTTGACCCCCGTTTTTCAATTTGGTCTTTAGTTTTTGCATCGTATTTCGTGGTCTTAAATATATGGAAGAGGGTCAGGGAGGGGGGTGAGGAGGAGGTTTAGAACATTCTGTAGTCCTGCAGGTGTTTCCGCGTCTCTTCTTTTTTTTTTTTTTTTTTGGCACCTTGGAGTAGATGATAACCAGGTAGGATGGAGGGGTGAGAATGAGGGAGGGGTGAGGCTCAATACGTAGAGGAGAGCAGGGGTCAGGTTGCAGATCGGGAGGGGGGAGGCTACTTGTCGCCGATCCGTTCACTGACCCCTCCTTCTCCAGCTCTGTCCGTGGTGCCGTTGTTGGTGGCGGCAGCCGCTCCGCCCTCGTCTTCCTCCTCCGTTTTCACCCGCTTCGTTTCGGGCTGGTCTTGCAGTTCTCCGTTCTGCCTCTTGGTGGGGAGGGACGCCGAGGCGGAGGCGTGGGCCGCCAGGAGGTGAAGAGGGTTTGCGATGGCTGGAGGAGAGGAGAGAGGGTTTGATGAAAAAGCAGTGCTTTTATTTTTTCTATCACACATCATCGATTCTTCACATACGATGTTAAATAAGACGCAGTATTCTATATATAAATTGGACTTTGGAGGAGCAACCTGGGGAGCTCTGGAGCAGAGACCCACAGGCAGAACCCGACCTAAACACCCAGAGTCACACCTGATTCTGCACTGATCTGGTGTCACTGACCCTCAAGAGGAGAGCTTTCCAAACTTTTGGGATGAAAAAGCAAATTTATGCTCAGTCTTGCTCCTCACGTGGCCTGCAGCAGCAAGCCGCCTAGGTGCTGACCGCCACTCTTGGGTGTTTGAATTAGTCTCTCTGTCCATGCTGACTGCTGAGTGGAGGGGAAATATACTCGACTTCATAAATGTACAGAGAGAAAAAGAGGAGGGACTGGAGGGAACCAGCGCTGAGGTCACTGAGAAGCTGAACTGAGCACAAGCACACACATATGGTGCCTGCAGGTGTTTGCTAGCTTAAGGCTACGTACAGGTGCTGTGGCTGTTTCAGGAGAATAAACACGCAGGTTGATCTCGTGGTCAATCTTGGGCAGGTAACACAAAGCAAGTTTAGTCTTAGTTGCTGTGTGTGTGTGTGCGCGTGAGTCACCTGTGCTAGCAGCAGTACCGATGGGGACCAGATGGGTCCCGTTCTGTGTGATGGCCTTTATTGGGAGCTGGTGCTGGCCGAGCGGGGCTTGTTGCACGATGGTAACTGTTGTCAGAGGAGCAGCCTGAGAGCTCTGCATGATGCGACTGACTCCACCTATAGACGAGGCCGTGATGGATGGGACCGGCTCCACTTTGACTACACACGGGGAGAAAAAAATTATTTCAAGCTCAGTTCAAACAGCTGCACCGCAGCACAACCTCAGTAAATGGCGGCCGCGTGAATCGGGTCTCACCTTTGATCTCTTGGTGCTCTCCACCTCCGTTCTCCTGAGGTTCTGTGCTCACTGTGGCAGTGGGCTGTCCGGCGACAGTTGCCATAGTTACAGCTGGGATCTGGTGGACGACGTGCACCGTCTGCATGACGGGGGCGGAGCTAACTGTTGTCGTTACAATGGCTGGCGTCGCCATGGCGTAGGTCACAGGCTTCATGGTCGTTTGAGGCATCTGGCGCTGCACGGTGATCAATACTGGCTGGTTGTTGAGGGGGGAGCCTGTCAGAGGGCAGAGCTGCAGGTTAACGGACACACTCCTGTTTCTACTGTCATCACAAAAATCCCCAAAAACATCACTTTATTTGTTCGCTGCCACGCCATCTCTTCAACCAAGACATGTGTTAAGTGGTTCAGTGAGAGGGACCAGAGAGTGTTTGTTTACCAGGGGAGTTCTGTGCAAAGCGGGCCTCTTGGATGACGGCGAGTTTGGGCTGGACTGCAGTGGTTTGGGTGGGGGCTGGAGGCGGGGTAGGCTCTGGCTCCATGGGCACCGGTGACCCCTCTCTGGACAGGCTGTCTGGGGTCTGGACCCCACTTGAGTGGGCAGACAGTGCCCCTGTGTGGTTGGGAGAAGCTGGAGCGCTCCTGGGACAGGAAAAGAAGCACGGTTGATTGACATACTGCGCAGACACTGTGCTCGTGCTGACATCGACAACACCGCTCCGAATCAGACAAGCTCATGTCTGGAATAAAGTGCTCTTTACCTGGACGAGAGAGGTCCCACGGGGGTCCTGAAGCAGGGCACTCCCCTGGGCCGGCGCTTCCTGAAGGCTTGTTCTACCAGCTTGCCCTCAGAAGCGGGGTCGATCCTCCAGAAGGAGCCTTTGCCCGGCTCCTCCTGAGAGCGGGCCACTTTGATGAAATAGCGGTTCAAGGACAGGTTGTGGCGGATCGAGTTCTAAAGCACAGACACACACAGCATTACTAAAGACTCACAATAGTGCACATTGTACAGATATGCCCAATTAAGTTTATATACGGAGCATCTTTGATACTGAAACGTTCCTTTGGGATGAAGAAAGAAAAGGGTTTGACAACACAAACTGAGAATGGCTTGACATGATGCTCCATCCTGCTCAACTCCCATTACCTCGACTCATCAGAATAACGCAACAGGGATAGAAACAGTCAAGTTTAGCCAAAAACACAACACTGAACCAAAATATCTCACTTATGAGCACCAACTTTTAGTCGGAACAATTTTTAACACCTCTCAAAATCGCATTTAAGACATTTTAGACGTATAAGACTTTTAGGGACACTGAGTGTGCAGCACATGGAAGTGGAGAGAGCAAGCAAGGCTGGAAACAGTGCAACACGGCAAAAATATTTATCCACCCAGAGTGTAAATGTTTTGTACAAACTGTGAGCAGCTCCTCCAATTCTTTGTGCATTGCATTACAGAACAATACTGTGCATCATCACCACACAAATCAACCGTTTTCAACCAGTATGGAGTCTGGTTTGGACACATCTTTGCAGACCAGTGGTGGGCCGCACTCTAGTTACTGACACCGTGATGACAGTTTCACGACGCGGGTCGACTCAACACGTTAGACCCATTCATGAGACAGCTGTCACACTGGTCATCAGTGTCAGCAGAGACTCCAGTCTGCAGCGCAGTTCCACACATTTCAGTGCTGAACCATTACTGATGATCAACAGGTGGATGAAAAAGACATGAAGCCACAGTGACATCTTCAAATTCATCCATGCAATCGTTTGCAAACAAACCATGTTTACTGACAACAGGTTTCCAAGCTCATGCACTAATATCCTTTATCCAATCACGTATCCACAAAGTGGTGAACCTCGCTCCATCCTCGCTTGTGAGCGACTGAGCCTTTCCAGGATGCCCCTTTCATACCCAATCACGATGCTATCACCTGTTACCAATGGGCCTGTTTACCTGTGGAATGTTCCAAACAGGTGTTGCTCCTGTCCCAACTTAACAGCCGTATTTATGTTTTACACAGTGTCCCAACTTCTTTGGAATCAGGGTTGCATGAACAATGGTACCATATAGTGAAGGCTCTGACCTGCCATCCTTTATCAGCTGTTCTGTAGTAGGGGTAGTTCTTGGTGATGTGGGTGTATATTCCATTCAGTGTTAGCTGTTTATCCGGAGCCATGGTGATAGCTTGGACTATTAGTTGTGCATATGAATATGGAGGTTTGGAGTCATCCTGTGGAAAATAAAAGACAGTTTAGTTCATGAAATACGAGGCAAGCTCAAGTTACACATTTCCTCACTGTAGTTTGTTCACATGCACGGCATGAACACACGGACTTAGACTCAGCAAAGTTCAACCAGGTTCTCTGCTCCAAAGTCTATGTTATTGTGAGCGTTGGGCAATTTTTAGACTTCAATGAGTAACCAGGGAGGTTCACAGTGCTCAGGCACCAATAGGAGCACACAGAGCTTCTCTGAAGTCTGCCGCCTTCATCCTGCACCCTCTCTGTTTGAGATATCATCTTTAAAATAAAGCAAACTCGCTAACAGCTCTCATCCACATTTTCATTGGCCGGCTCTCTGCTGAGAGCTGCCCCGCTCTCACCTTTGGGCTGTCTTCACCTGAGGCTTCTTTGTCATTTTCTGATTGGGAGTTGTCTCCTATTAGGTCAGAGGCCAAAACACGGCCTGTCCTGTAGCTGGAGAGTCCCGCCCCCCGCGGACTTGATGGACAGGAGTTTGCAGCACTGTGATATTGATAAAAATATGTCATTCTGATCAATATTTAGGCAGAATTATCACTGTGCATGTTAATATGCTGTTTTGAGCACTGCACAAAAGTCAGGTAAAGACGTGCTCTCACCTGATGGTGCCCGTAGGTGAAGGCAGTGGGCTCATGAGGTGGGCGATGTTGTCGGGAATGTTGATGGTCAGAGGGGAAATTTGGGGTTGGACGGGCTTGACCGGTGATTCCGGCACGTTCCTTGGCTCCTTCTTGTCATTGGACAGGGCTGTGAACGTTATCTTTATACTGGTGCTGGGGAACCGGAAACAACACCTGAGAACGAAAAAACAAGCGCAAAACAACAAAGTGTGTGTGAAATGTTGCTGCATTTCCATTTGAATTAGTGTGTGTACTTGTCTACATGGAAACACAATTACACTGTACAGACAGGCCTCCTGCCTGGCAACAAGCAGGACAAGGAGGTCTAACTGAAGCCAAGATAGGAGCACCGAGCTTCAGCCTCACACAGTTTAAATATGGACGTCCACCATGACCATTATGTAACACATCATGTCTGACATGTCAAATTTATTATTAAGGGGGTATATTTGGACCAGTGGCTGACAGCTTTAAATGAATTACTACTAAGGCATGGTGATATTATTGACATTTCTTCCCTAAACATTTAGAAAGATTATATGCAAACCGTGAGTTATGATACCACAACAACACCTCAATATGAGTATTTGGGGAATTAGAACTGAAAGAGGATAAGGCTGACAAACAAGCTCAGCACTGTAAACATGCTGATGGAGAACATGAAGCCAAGTTGACATTGAGCCAGATCACACTAACTACAGTACTAACCTTAGTTCACAGTTGCTGTTGTAACGCTATGCCACACGCAAAATGGTGTTGTAACAAGTATATAACAATAATTCCTCACTACTGTGCCTGTAAGGAACATATACCTGTGTTGCAGGTCAGAAACATTACATATGCAAGAACAAGCTCCCCTTTTAGCATGTGCTCCTAGCAAAGCAGCGGCTGAGTGATACAAGAAGTTCTCTGATATGGAGAACAACTCAAACCAAATTCCATTACAATTCGGCCATTTTAATGTTTTCTTCCTTTGCCACCAGTAAATACAAACACTGGAGCACACGTATTATGGTAATTCTTAATTTTTTAGGGACCACTCTGCAATTCCGCGTGTATGAAACACACCAGCGAGATGAAAATAAATAGAGCTAATTTAACTTCCACATAATGCACACGGATGTATGAACGGACAGTGCACTAATTCTTAGGTGAAGAATGACGTCTCACTGACTACTGCTTGGTGGGCGACATGTGTGCCGAATGAAGCAGAAACGACTAACAGAAGGTCGTGATTCCTATTCTGTGTGTTCTTGCCTTTGGTGCTGAGCAAAGGCATGATATGCGTATTTCATATGAAGATTTCGTGTGACGTTATCGCCATACAAACGAGTCGCACGCATCACACTTGGTGTTGCTTGACACAGCACGTGCAACATCGCTGCAGGACAACAAAACAATAACAACACATGAAACCACAAATATGTTGATATTTTTTTTTAGTGCAAGCCAACTGGCAATAACAATCTTACATTCGTGGAAGCTGGAGAGGTGGAGCCCCTCTTCTCTGGAACACCCCATCAACAAACACCCCGTTTTTTCCGAGGCATCGGAGATAGAATTCCCCCGTGCCAGTGCCATCTTCTCCCGCGGTGAATATTTCGAGGTGTCGCCGGGAGATGAAGCTGGAGTGTCCCATGCTGACGTCCACCGAACCCTGCGAGGAGTTCCGGCCGATGGTGACCGACCTTTTCTTCATCAGATACTCGAATTCTCGGCCCTCCAGCCGGGCTACAGCCGACCCCGACATACCGCTTACCACCGCCATCTTCAGAGGTATCTGGTGGAGATTTGGAGATGTGTGTTAGGCGGAAACGTAGAAGCGGTTGCAGGGAATTAAGAGGGGATTTTTTTTAGTTTTGTGGAAAAGGGGGGATCCAATTTTACACCGTGGAGAATTTGGCTAGGAACGTGCCAGACCGGGGACACAGCGGCTCCGACCCACCGCCGCGAAGAAGAGGAAAAAAGAGGGGAATGAACCAATCAAATGCAGCCAAACGGACGGAAGTTCCACGATAGACAATCCTTTCAACCAATAAGAAAACGATCTGCGCAGGCAGAAGTGTGGTGTTTACCAATGACAATAATAATAAAAATAGCCGTGGAAAATAGAGCTCGGTTGCAGTTCAGGCTGACACGCAGATAGATGGAGAGCAGGAAAATGCGGCGCAGCGATTTCGAGGAGGGGATTTTGATGCGCGCCAAACCAGAGGAAGAACATTTAGCCCGTTTGTTCTGGAAATGGCCCAACTCTGTCCACTACTCAAACACTTCTCTGCTCAATCTTCCCTGTTTTCTCTCTGTTTTGTTTTTGGATTATTATATGAACAAGTCTTGAACACATGATAACCACTCAGACTTCTTGATGTACAGGCTCTACTTTCATAAGTCAAGAAAAATGAATTCCAAACCAAATTGCAGACTGTTTTTGTTGGCCTTTAAAAAAAAAAAAAAAAAAAACTCTTTACACCTGCATCAACTGAACTGTTTACAAGGCAAAGTCATAAAGACGGTGACAAACTCAAGAAAACCTGAAATAATGACCAGAGAATCATACACATGCAGAGGTTTAGGTCTTGTGGTTTGATTGGTATGAAAATGATATAAATCATATGCAGAGGCCTTCACTGTCACCATCTCAACTCAAGTGAACACCTTTGGGAGTCGTCTTTGGAGGGATGTGTTAAACACCAAATCAAAGAATGTCTTTTGGGAGAATGCTGTTCATTCTAAAAAAAAATCAACATATTTCACTACATTTTATGTTTCCTTTAGTTTAGCACCCATTTGTTCTACACAAAACCTTTGATAAATGATGTAAACTCATGGGACCAAAAGCAGTGTAAGTGATGACAGCTGAGATGTTCCTTCAATATCGAAAAAAAGAAATTATATCAAATACAGTATATTTATTTTTATATGTATATATTTTATATATGTATTTTATTCTTGAATACTGCACCCTGAAGTTGAGTTGGCACCAAGCACAAAACATTTCATTACTGGTGACGATGTTACATTGTTACAAGTACATGACAATAAAGAATCTTGAAATCATATGATGTGTTATCACATGTCAGTAAGTCATGTAGTCCCAAAGGGAACTTTACAAAGCTCCCATTGTACCTATATGTGCCTATAGTTATAGTTATATGTACGTATATGTGAATTCATCACATGTGAAATACTGTGTCACCAGTGCTTACACATCATATGAATCTATTATGTGCAAATGTCCACATGTCCAGAGACCACACGTGGATTAATCATGCTGAAATGATGGTCAGCATCTAAGCATCTACTAAGCTGTCATGGTATCACCTGACCAAAGTTTCATGGCTCATGTGATGATAGCTGAGCAACCCCCAACGGCGACAACTCAGGAAGTTTAACCTGCCTAAGGAGCTGCTGATCATCTTCTACAATGCCATCATCCGGTCTGTCCTCTGCACTTCCATCACAGTCTGGTTTGGATCAGCCTCCAAACGGGACAGGGCTGGTCTACAACGGACAATCCGGGCTGCGGAGAGGATCATCGGCGCGGAGCTGCCCTCTATCCAGGACCTGTACCGGTCCAGGGTCAAGAATCGAGCAGCAAACATCTCTGCAGACCCCTCACATCCGGGACACAAACTCTTTAAACTCCTCCCCTCTGGCAGGCGTTACAGATCACTGTATGCCAAAACCAGCCGGTACAAGGACAGTTTCTTTCCCCAGGCTGTCACTCTGTTGAATGGTTGACTTGTACTACCTCATATCACTTACTACCTCATATCATGCAACTTTGCACATTATCAGACCACTACTGCACTACTGCACTGTTAGTACCTCTCACCAGTTATAGTCTATAGTTCCATAGTCATAGTTATATCTTCTCCACTTAATTCTAGCTTTTTTTAGTTTATTTATTTATCTATTTTATTCTATTTTTATTCTATTTTGTAAATTTGTTAATTTGTGTCTTACTGCACATGAGAGTGAGAAAACCGGAGTCAAATTCCTTGTTTTGTTTGCAAACTTGGCCAATAAAGCTGATTCTGATTCTGATTCTGAAATTCATGCATGGCTGAAAACCATGAGATCTGTTTGAAAGTGCTGAAAAAAGTTAGCAAGTGAACTTTGATTTAAGACTTTTTCAAATTATTTCTTAATTAATCTTGTCCTGTAAATTGCATCCAGAGGCAATGCACAATAAGTAAAGGTTCACTGCGCACACACACACACACACACACACACACACACACACACACACACACACATACATACACACAGAATTTCTATTGATCAAAACATCATATTAAATAGTTTGACATATATGTTCTTAATCATACTAATGTAGAATGAATGTAAACATGAATGGTCTTTAAATAAAGCAATAACGGCCGTGTTGTATTATCCTCTGTTTCCCGGCTCGGATCCGGTTCTGTGGGTGGATCATCCAGCCGGAGTTTCCGTGCAGCGGGTTAGTTTACTAACTGTAGTACAGCGGCCACCACGCTGCGAGCTCGGTGGACATGTATGGAGGTCGCGTCAAACGGTGGATTTAAAGTCAGTCTGGCCGTGCAGACTCTGCCGCAGAGGCGGATTCTGGTGCTCACTGAGTCCCGGTGCCACCTGCCTCCAGCGCCCTGAAGCCAGTGCGTGCTGTGCGTTAACACTGAAGCAGTGCTGAGGAAAACGTGCTGCACTGAGGAAACATATGCGCCATGCCACACGTGCACGGCGACTATGACGTAATAGAAGTGAGCAGCGTTCAGGACGAACAGCGTTTGTCTGCGTGACGTTTGGAGACGATGCCGAGTTGTGCACATTTTGTTGTATTGTTGAAGAATGGTTAATGAGATGACATCTTGTTTGACACTTGAAAACAACAACAACAAAAATGCAATATTCATGGAACAACACGACAGGTTACAGATCTTTCTTCAAAATAAAAATAAAGCAGGAAAATGTGAGTCAAGGCATAAATATTTAAGTGATCATTAAACATCTTTAAAATATTTTATTACATTTTCTAATTTTGTAATTCTGTGTTGCAGAGAAATTTAATATGATGTCTTATTATATATGTACGTTGGCATAATTTGTACAATTACACTATTTCTTCAAACTAGATTAAAGTATAGTACATTTAAGGATCAGGGTAAAAATGTTCTTTGTAAATGTACATATCATTTTAACAGATGGACCTTTGCCTCAAGGAACTGTGTAGAATGAAAAATACATACTGTGACATCTATGAGTGTATCATACACTCTGGCTTAAATGTAACAGTGAGGGTTCAATCAGATAATAATAATAGCAATAATAATGGTAGTAATAGGTGTAGTAGTAGTAGTAGTAGTAGTACTAGTAGTAGAAGAGGTAGTAGTGTTAGTAGTACTAGTAGTAATAGTAAATGGTGGATGGTTAGACCCCAGTTGTAGTGAAACATCAGTCCAGTGCTGCCACCTGCTGTCTTTGTGTTGTAATGCAGGGATGTCTGAGTGTTTCATCTGATCACTGCTCGTGTGACAGAACTGTATGTTTATAGAGGTATTTAGGTATGTACGCTAAAGCACCACGTGAAATTCTTTACAAAGTCCAAATCATCATCATTTTGATGTTGTATTGTAATATTTGGCACCTGTGCAGGAGATCTGCAAATTGTCTAAAAATGAATCATGCAGACACTGATTTGAAGCCTGTTGGTAGCAAAGGTGGCAGAGGCAGGGCCAGAAGGGTGGGTTGGAACAGGCCCCCCAGGGACTCTGATTGGCCTCCTTTGGTGTCCCCCCCTGCTGGAGTAAGAAGATATTAGGAAGTTGGCTCATCAGAACCTCTGTATGTACATGACACTGTTGACATTTCTTGATGGAAAGTTCATCAAACATCTACAAAGTCATTTAAAAAAACTACAAAGAGATGCAAAATGACCACAAAGAGACACAAAACACCAACAGGCAGTCTGACACAGGTGTCTCACTCCTATGTAGGAGGGATGTGGACCTTCATGCTTATATGCAGGGGCCCTTTGTCTCATAACCCGTCCAAATCTGTAGGCTATTTGAAGTTACAAAATGCAGCTATTTATGTCTACTTTCATATTAGAATATTTCAGTTATTTATTTGGCATTCATTTATTACGATATATAAATATTGTGACTATTAGTCATGTACAGTTTATTCTTGCCAAAAAAAGGACTTTAAATCTTAGTCTCAACACGTCCCCCTTCTTTGAAACCGTGCCCAGTCGAGCCCCTTCATTCAGCAGTTTCTATACCTGCCCCTGAGAACTGGAAGGACTATTCTGAAACATGACACCTCAACAGGAAAACAATACCTTCTGTTAGATTTCAGAACATTTACATGAAGCTCTGATGGAAGTCACAATATCAGCTTTTCTAGGGTCGTAACCACTAGAAAGTGACATTATTAAATGCAGTGAACATAAAGAGAAATAATCCATATTTAGAAAGTTGAGGAATACAGCTCAGTGCATGTGTACGAGCCACAAAAATTAGACCTCCAACCTCCTGCAGGAGCTTGTGTGACTGGAATGTGAGTTTGGTTTTATTCCCAGGTAGATGTAATTAAGAAGAAAGGTAAAATATTACAGCCAGACTGAGTCATCTCAAAGCAACCAACCACCAAATTGAACAAGGATTAACTTATGCCTCATATAACTGAGATTCCCTTTGTAACTTACTAATTATTCCCTACTTATTGAATGTACCTTGTTCATTTCAATTCCCAACACACTGGTATACATTCATTTTAGTCTTATGCTGCTGCTCAGTGTTTGCCACCTGAGTGAGAAGTCTCTATCACAGTTCTCAAACATCTTGGTACACAGCAACTCCCCACTGAAACCAGACTAATGATATTCTTTAAGGCGAGTTAGCGCCTTATTAAGGCACACCCATTCAGTGGAAGGGACATTGGGATAAATTAGATCCTCAAAGGAGGCAGTCATTTTACAGGAAAGACAACTAAGCTGTTCTGTAATGATTTTGAATGTGGACAGTCAATGGACTTCCACATCAGGTGGTACAGCCTGGATTTATGTGGCTGTGATAACGGCGGAACATGGAGGGAGATGTGACTGGATGATATTTAATAAAAGTGGAGGAAATCAGCCAAATATGATTACAGTTTGGAACATAGCATAGAACATAACATGTGGCTGTGAAGAACAAGTGGGATTAGCATTAACCAATGGTGCCAAGTGACTGAGTACTAATTTTGTGTGCTTCAGTTCAATTTTGGTACTTGTATGTTTCCATTATATGGTACTCTATTCTTCTTATATATTTGTTAAAGACGTCAAATCTTAATCTGAAAAGTAATTTGTAATAACAGCTGTTAAATAAATGTAGTGAAGTTCTATATTTCCCTTTTAGATGTAGGAGAAGTATGAAGTAGCAGAAAATGGAAAAACTTGGTACTTTTGCTAATTTAGGTACATTTTGCTGAAAATATGACTTTAAATGGATGATTTTTACTTGCAATGCAGTGTTTTGTTTTTTTTTGTTTTTTTTTACTGTGGCATTGCAAGTTTTACTTGCATAAAACTCCTCCACCTCTGGACTTTACTCTGAAACTCTATCACATCAAATGCCAACACACTGCTGCTGCAGTGTGAGGTGCTGGCAGCAGCCACAACAACCAAACACTACACTTACAAGCTGTGCAGAACTTAATCCCCGTCCCCTTTGTCACCACGGTGCTGAGTCAAACAGTGTCATGTTCAGGTGACCCAGGGCAGGTGTAGGAGTGTGTTTCTGTGTGCACGCCGGCCACGCACCGTCCAGCAGACTGGCAACAGCTAATGGAAAGACACGTTAGGTGTGAGGTGGAACCTGAAGCCCCATAGACGGAGCGACTGTGACATGTAAGAATCACTTGTCAGGCAGCTCAAAGTAATTCTCATGGAGCTGTTTGAACAGTTAGGGTGCAGATATGAATTTTTAATGCATGGCTGACACATTTCCAATTACTCCCCTTGTGCCAGGATAAATGGCTGCGTGGGCCCACTCCTTGAAAACACTGCAGCTTTTGAAAAGAGATTGTGAAGAGCAGAGTAAATATGGATCGTGGAAAGGCATTTAAGAGGCAGTTGATGTTGTAGCTACATTTTGAAACCCATTATTTTGTTAAATTAAGTAATATCATCGAAATCATTTGAAAGTCCAAAGTGATTAAAAGCGTAACTTTTTCTGGAGTTGAAGGTTTATTCTTGTGGCTAATGGTGTTCAGCCTGAGGATTGTTCTGGCATTAAGCTTAAATATCAACCACACTTAAAACAGGGTGTGTCTAACTCCAACCCTTTAGTAGCAGAGAAACAAGTTGTGCTGCATACTTGATGTTAAGATTACACAAACTTCCAAAAGTTCCATTCCACCATATTTTTATACTGCTCTGATGTTTCATAAATGGAGGGAGGGGAACAAATCCCCCCTTCCTCCTCACACAAACCCAGTCTTGTAAAATGAGAGCTCTTCCTGCCCCAGTAGCTAAGGGACCCAGTTTGACTGGTTTCTGTTGAATGGGCTGAGCGACCAATACTCAGATTTCACAACAGGAAAATCACCAGAGAGACTGGCCGGGAACAACGGCCTTGGAAGGAAATTGTTAAAAAAAAAAAAAAAACAGAAAGGGAGAAAATACATGATAAACAGTGTCATCAAGATGTAAACGGAGTGAAAATGTGCAAATGGAAGACAGATTTTGAGGTTACAGTGAGACATCATGATCTGATGAAATAACCAAAATGTAAATGCAAAATGTTATTACACAGAATTTACAGAATGGAATCATCATGACCAGGCAGTCTGAGCAGAGGAGGGGCCACAGGGACGTCTGAGGATTTCATGTAATCACTGCTTGTGTACTGTAACAGTACTATTTAAATATATATTGTAAATCTGATCAACAGCATGTGAAGTTACTGCGGCTGTAGCCTATTTCAGCTTACAAATAGCAGCTATTTATTGGTTGTTGGTTGTGCCCCCCCCCCCAAAAAAAAAAAAAA
>JBBMOE010000014.1:9499017-9697573 GCA_037975065.1 Chaetodon trifasciatus | reverse complement strand
CCCCCATTCAAAAGTCTGAGATCTTCATCAAACAGGTATCCTTTCAGATTAAAGCTCCATACTTGTCTTTTCAGTGTAAAGTCCAACGTTTCTTTGGGCGGTGAAGCAAATATACAAACATCCAACAGCAAGATTGAGCATGAGCTGACAAATCACCCTACAGAGAGAGGAACAAAGCTTCGTTAAAGGAAAATCCTTCACTTCACAACATGTCTTGATTGCGCAATGCTTTAAACGTGAAACTGTTCACCTGTAGCTGTGACTTTGGTGTCATTTTCCAGCACCGGCTGCCTTAAAACTGCTTTGTGCTGCAAATGAAGGAGCCTTGAATCTCATTTGGGGAGTAATTCATCCACCGGCACATCTAGGTTTCCCAGGTACCAGAAGATCCAGAAAAACAGGCTGAGGAAGATAAGGACAGGTCCTGAGAAGACAAACAAATCCCAGAAGCTGATGGGCGCGAAGACCCCGACGAAGAAGAGGATGAGGCCTGCTGCGTCCAGGAAGATGGCAATGAAGAAAACCAGCAGGCAGCGGCCGAGATAGGCGGTATAATCCATGATAGGAGAAGTCAACTGTGCTTACAGTTTCGGCAATTATTCACAGCTTCACTGGTCTGTCTGTATGAAGTGACAAATATTAGGCATGAATAAATTCAGAAGACGGGTTTCTTCCCTTCTCGGTGCCGCCTGTCTGTCTGAGGCGAGACTGATGAGAAGGAAGAGTTTAAACACTCAGGTCACATTCCTTTCGGTATCTACATCTCACATTTTTTTAACGACAGTCTGACAGAGGAGGAATATGTTTCCTTAATGATGACAAGAGATTTTCCAGCCGTACCCTTGGATCTGCCTTCATTTCATAAACATGCTACATTCCAGCGTCCGCACATCCAGGCCTTATCTCGGGCCCACAGGTGCATTTGGAAAAGCTAGAAAAATATTAGGCTTGTATTTTTTGGCCTTGAAGATTTGGAGTGAAATAGTGGGAGAACACCTAGGGTGCTGTTTACACCCTTCAAAAAGTAATAATAAAAAAAGTAGCTATGAGAGAAAAATCAGCTTCTTGTGTGGCTCATAAAAGTTACTAACCAACAAAGGTAGAACCCAGACAAGGAAGAGAAGATAAGAAAAACCATCCTTTGCACAACATGGGCGTTGTTGTGTTGTTATCTGACATCAAACAGTGTCAGTCACCTGTATGCAGAAACACGCTCAAAAAGACTCAACTACATCAAATTACATGTAAAGTTTATTCCCCCCCAAAAATAATTTACATCTGTCAAAAAAGCAGCACATAAAAATAGAAATTTGCTATGTACATGTCAAAGACTTTTTCTTCCTCTGTGCACAGCCCTTCTGCCTACTGTGGTTGCAGGGCTTTTCCCTGATTAAGAAGTTGTCTTCCCCATTAAAAAAAAAAGTGACTTTTGTTCGTAGGATCAATGTTTTCAGTCTGTCGGAAAGCAGCTCGAGGCATGAGTCTGTCCTGCAGCACCAGGAAAGCTGGACGTCACCTGAAAAGACGAGGGGAGAGAGGCTTTTATGTATTTGTGCAGGCTGAAATCAACAAATCACATTAAAAATAACAATGGAAATTAATGTGAAGGGAAGGGAAAAGCCTCATTTTAATTTAAATATCCTCACTAAGACTTGATGAAAGATGTAATTTAATTTAGGACCCCAGGATTTTGTTGAAAATGCGCCTCTGCTTGTGACACTAGGGAAAATGAAGATAAGATGACTGTTAGGTGAATCTGTTGATTCCTTTTAAAACAAGGCATGAAACGCTCTGGAATAGTTCCCTCTTAACATAAATAACACATTTTTTAAAAAGTTGACTTCCCTGAGATCAAGGAACCAAAAAACTACTCATCCACACTGTGTTGTAGGATGAGATATAAGAATACATTAAGAACTATATAAATAAATTAAGTTTACGAAGAAAAATAGTCTTAACAGTAATCAGCTTTCCTTTTTGTAATAACAGATCTCGTCACTCTTCTGCAGAGATAATCAATGTGTTCTCTCCAACTCACGTTCTCATCTACACCCATTCTGGGTGAATTTTAGTTATAATATGGTGAACCAAGCAGATAAAACAAAGCTAGCATTTTTGATCAATGAGTGAAAATTGGAGTGCAAAAGAATCAGTGTTTGGGCAACAAAATGTTAGTCACAGTTTCCTAAAGCCCACACATATTCACTTAATTTTCATGAAAGACAAAAGAAGCAAATGCTCACAAATGACCATCTGCAAACAATATGGGAGAAATTGTATTTTGTAAATCATTTATATAAATAAGAAGTAATAGTGGCCCAAGGATGGAGCCCTGGGGCAAACCACACGCATGCTTTATGAAAACAGCAACCCAGTGTCTGGCCAAACAGTGCCAGACCTCCTGTCTCCAGCTCTATTCAAAATACATAAAAGCAGTATCAATCTTTTGCTATGAAACATTAATCCTGGCCTCCGTCATTACCAGTTAACAGCCTTGTGTACACAACAACATGAATACAGATAAGGCAATCCTCACTGAAATCCAAGCCTAACCTCTCTCCCTCAGTTGGTAATGGCATTACCTAAAGCAGGTTGGGGATTTTTTGTTACACCTGAGCAACACTGTTCCAACACTTCTCCATGCAAACCAGTGTCAAATCTGACTGATAAACATCTCGCTCCCTGACTCATAATGTACAGAGGCAGGCGGCTGATACAATAGCAATGTTGTCCTTAGGCGGAGCCCTGCGTTCATGGGGCGAATGCCCAATGATAAAACTCTTAACGTTACCAGTCAGGGTTGTATCCAGGATTTTAGAAACACAGCAGCCCAATTTGAAACGCCCCCAGTGCAACCCCACCTCAAAACAGCTGGTGAGACATCAGACAACATTTTTATCTCATTTGAGTAATGAATTTTACTGTTCAATTATGTCAGTTCTGTCTTTTTGTGGTCTAAATGTACTTCTATTCTACCTGAATATATTTCTAGAGGATAAATACTAATTATCTCTCACATTTGATTAAAATACATATTTTTACCCTAAATATAGTCAAATGTAAAGATGTGTCATTTAGAGTCAGCACAGTCTAATTACAGACCGTAATTCCAGCTGAGGATGTTAAGACCTTCCAAAAAACAATATCAGTCATGACCTTCGCGGCGTCAATAATCACTACAGCTTTTCTCTCAGTGCTTCTTTGTCTCACAGTGAAGTTACAGTACAGAACCAGCCTCATTGTTCAGTATGCAGTGTTTGTTCTTGGCCACACCATTTCACACACAGTTCCATATCTCAAAATCATTAGCCAGGTTAGATAATATGGGAATCAGGCTCGGGCCCATTAAAGTTAACTACCTGGAACTAGTGGATGGAAGGAGTGTGCGTGAAGCAGACTTATATATGATCCCTGCCTTTGAGTGAGGAGGCCTCACCATACCTATACCTACCTACCGCACTCCATTCCGCCGGATCAATAAGCACTGCTGAGTTCCATTAAAATGCAATTGCGTCTTTTAGCCCAAAGGGTGTCTGGCTTGCCACCCGGTTACAAGCAAACTGACGGCTAAAATAATGCAGAACTGTGAAGGTGAGCAGAAACGGTCAGGCTCATTAATTAAAAGTGGCCACGGGCCACTGAAGATCTTTTCACAGCAGCCGGGAAAGAAAAAAAAAAATTATTATGACTACAGATATTCATGAGCAGAGGTAGCAGGCAGGGTCCTCGGGGGAACAGTGTTTGTGTGAGCGTGGTCATTCCTCAGGACCGGCTTCACTGACACCTGACCACTGACAATAATGTGAAACATCTCCTAATTATGGCTGCCAGAGGAATGGCTGCAATGCCAGCGTGCAACACAAGGATGCCAGCAGTAATGATCAAAGAGTTACATCTGTGGCAGTGAGCAGCTAGACAAGCAAAACACCAGCAGACTGACAGACAGACTGAAAGCAGGGCAATGTGCTGAATATTTATGACTTTAAGCTCTGATTGTTTGTTGGGTCCAGGGTCCCCGAGACTTTCAGAGGATCATACATTTTTCAGAGGCTCGCTGTAACTGTGAGAGACTGCAACAGGTTATGGTGTCAGCAGATGAAGTAGGTTAAGGGAAATGGGTTTTCTAAACAGCAGTGAACAAGCTACAATAATAGACTGGAGACAGGGAGGGTGTTGAGGTGGCCCCGGGCTAGTAGGTGAAGAGGAGGAGGTGAAAATACGCACCGGCTCCTGTCAGAGAAGCCTCTCTAGTTTGCCATCCGCTGCCTGCAGAGCCA
Organism: Chaetodon trifasciatus; assembly: GCA_037975065.1. Lineage (NCBI taxonomy): Eukaryota > Metazoa > Chordata > Actinopteri > Chaetodontiformes > Chaetodontidae > Chaetodon > Chaetodon trifasciatus. The sequence continues at coordinate 9,693,296 of JBBMOE010000014.1, read as the reverse complement.
CGTCTGAGTTCCTCAACACTCCCAACTCCACGTTTTTGTCAGCTGGAGGTGCGCACTCAGTCCCTGCATCAAAGCCTCTGTTGTCGTGACCCGACACGGTGCCGCTGCGGCTGAACTCTTCCCACGGAACCCACGACGGCGCAACAGCACGCATAGTCCCGTTCATCTCCTTCCCGTTGCCCATGCTCTTCTTCTTCACCTCCCCGGCTTCCAGAGGCTTCATGCCGCCTTTGGAGAGCCTCTCGGACAGCTTCCTGGCCCAGTGCGTAAAGCTGATGTCCAGGGAGCCTGCCCTGTCCTCCGCGTACAGCTGGACGTTCCCCGTGTACCACAGAACCCACCACACCAAACTGAGGAAAATAATGACCGAGCCCGTGTAGATGAGGAAATCCCCATAGAAGCGACCGTCCAAGTTCAGGTTGCCGAAAATCCCAACCAGCAGCACAACCAGACCAGCTGCGTCAAAAATAACAGCGAGGAAGAACAACGGCGCGCAGTTGCCCACGAAGCCGTGCGCCATACCGGAGCAGCGACGAGAGGCCGAGTAACGGTGCACAACACTTCAGCTTGTTTTTCAGGACGCACATTCCCCCAGCTTACACCTGTGCGGCGTTCACCTGTGCACAGGCCCCGCCCTTATTTCACGTCACTGTATCCAGTCAGCACCCATGGGGCTAAAATCGACATGCTGCCTTCAAATGCACAGCGTAAATTTCACTTTCGACTTCCTGGATACAGAAGTCATTGAAAAATACTGTGAGGAACCTGACTTTCCCAACTATTTTCTTGGAATTTTTTTTCTCCTGAAAAGTTGGTGTTGAGGAAAAGCTCAGTAAGCAATTCTTAGGTTTATTTAAAATTCAGTTAAACACAGCACAACCAAAGCTGGTTCATGAACACAGACACTGAAGCTGAATTTGAAAACCTCACCCTTTGTCCTCTCGTTAACCCTCCTGGAAACGATTTGGAATTATTATGATGATAAAGCATAGTTTTTAATTCCGCTACATGAAGTTCTGAATACTGTTTCAAAACTCTGTGAACTCAAAATTTTTAATGCCCTTTAAATATACTTGTTACAAAAATTATTGTAAAATACAAACATTAGTTTTAACAGTACAGAGTACAATCCTCCAAAGATGGCAAAAGTCCCAGGTAAGATACAGTGGACATATAGTATCCTCAGTAATGGCCACAGCTGTGTGTATGGTTCCACTAGGATAAGTGAGAAAATGTGAACTGATCCTTTATTAGTTGGTTTGTAAACTGTCTCAGCATTGTGCTTTCCTCACTGTAAAACATGACACTGCACTCATCACCTACTCTGCAGGTATTTTAAGTTTTCAAAAGGCTGAACAGAAAAAAAATCAAACAACCACCAGTCATGATGTTTTGACAGACTGGATCAAGTTTGAATGTGAGAAAGGAGCAGCTGTGAGGGCACCTTCAAGGTTATCCAGTTCTGGTGAGATATTCACTGCAGAGAGCTGTCCACAGGCTTTATTTATTCAGGGAGGTTTCACTGAGAACCAGGCTCTCTTTCGCTGGAACGCCCTGTTCACACTCACAAAGGCATAAACATTCACACCTGGAAGCTTCCCAGTACAACTACAATATGACTTGCTGGTCACTGAGCAGCTTCACTGGAGTAGTCAGAGGTTGACAGCCTTGCTGAAAGCCACATCAGTAGTGGTAATGAGGGAGGGGTGAGCATGCTCTTTCACTCTCCCCAGGGTTATTGTACCGGTCTGGAGATTGAACCGGTGATGAGCTTGTATGTTTGGGTCACAGTCCCACTTAGCATCATAATTCGTGGAGCAGGTAAGCACACACTGCAGTGAATCGACCTACAGATTGAAACAGTAACAATTAGTCACGTTCATGGCTTAATGCATGCTGCAGCTCGTGTTTGCAGACCTTCTAAATGCATGAACACATCCAAGTTCCAACAATGACATGCACATGCAATCCTATTTGAGCTCTTCTTCCAATATCTTGCTCACACCTCTACAACATGAAGGCAACATTAAAGCCTTCTTGTAATTGATTTAATTGGGTTGGTTGTAAACAACAAAACAGACCCATAAACAAATATGGAGCTCATATTTTTGTTCATTTGAATTACGGAAAACTGAGCATAACTTCATGAGAAGAATAGAATACATTCATTAAAACTAACAAATGTGGGGCAACCGAAAGTGAAACAAGGATTTTAAAGTGGAACACACAGCAGAAATCGGACAAGGAGAATCTTCAATTTGCTTGGCTGGAGAGGCTGTGTGAGTGTCTGTAGCTGCTGAAATAATCAAGTGTAATGATGAAAAAAGATTTGCCAAGACATGCAAATATTCATCTAAGCTACTCACATATGCTTGCAGACTGAAATGTCACACAAGCCAGGGGAAGCAGAAAATCCCACCTTCCCCTTCTGTTGCATTTCACCTCTTTCCTGCCTCAGCTGTGTGTGGTCATTTTTGAAATGCTCGAAGGTAGCAATATTCTGCACTTTAGGATGTCTGACTGGCACGCTGAATTTCCCCAGAAGCCTCCTGCCGCCCAGCTCAGTGACCCCCACACCTTATTGAAAGTGCGACCCAGTCACACTATGAATGATTTCATGATTTATTAAGCCCTGTGATTAACTGGAAGACGCGGCAGATTACATGGATTTCCTTCAGTGAAGTCCTTCATGGCTCAAAGTGATTTCTCTGCCATATGCAAGGCATCTGCTGCGGAAAATTACAAGAAAATAGGAATGAAATGAGGAACGATTATGGTGCCTTCCTCGCAGGCAGCAGATAAAGGCAGAGGGTTCCTAGGATCACTCCAGCTACAGTTACAAACCTAATGCAAACCTAACCTGCTAAATAGGTCTTCTGTGCATTTAACTGTGCATAGTGACAGTGACAAATCGTGACACCAGTACATGAAGGGTAATTCTCCTCATTTTGATGGGCCCACACAGTATCTGTGCGCATTTATTCGGCTGCTAGAGGGCGCCAGTCATCTTCAGAACACATCTGAGCCTGCCTGAAGCACTGCATCGCTTAAGCACAGTGCAGAAGTACAGATATGGCAAAGCAATCTTTACAACATATCAAACAGAACTAATGTGGTTTTATATAGTTTCACTGTATATGGTTCAGAAAAAGCGTTGGATTAGGAACACCTAAAATCCATTTTCCTCCACACACACAGATCATACATGTACATACACACACACACAGATAAGGACATACATACGGTACAACAAAAAAACAAGACAACAATTACAATCTCCAGCTGTGATCTCTGGGTTGAAAATGGCCCCAAAGCTTGGAAAGATTCCTTTGTAATTTTCTAGGCAGATTGCTCATGCGTGCACACAGCTCCTCTTCATCGCTACATTCCTGACACACAAGTTTAGCTATCAAACACTAGTCTATTAACGCTGAATTGCAGCCTGTCACTTACCATCAGTGGTGTGTGTCCCTGAGGTTAAAGGTCTAACTCTGCATTAATATGGAGCAGTGCTGCTCCTGGTTTAATTTTAACAAGTTATTTTCTGATCAACCTCCTCCAGACTCTCCAGTCTGCATAGTGATAAATATTACCCCCTTTAACGTCTATCACTTAAGAGAGATTTCTCATCTTACTATGTGTGTGCATCAAGCTTTAATTTAAATATGCCTTAATCAACATTTCTTTATTAACAATAGATCAAATGACTATGTGTAAGGTGTTATAGTGATGAACCCACAAAAAATAATTATCCAACTTTTAGCCTCTTTTGGCTCATTGTTTTGGTTCGCTGTTGGTGTCTGCTCATTAATCTCATTTGCTGCTGCAGCAGGAACCTGTTCAGAGCCGATAAACCCACTGTACACTACCTGTCCAATCACAAAACACCAGACAGACTAAATTAGCAACTAGATGGTGAGCTTTACCACCAAGAAAAGCTGTCTGCTACCTCTGGAAACAACTTCGATGACAGCACTGAGGCTGGACAGTCATGTTGTGGGCCTTAAAACCAAACAGTTAGCTGAAAAAAAGCCAAAAGTCTCCATAATACATAGACCTACAGAGTCGTGATAATCCTCTGCGGGTTCGTCACTACAACCAGCTCGTTTCAAATTATACCTTTGATTAATTGTCAGTACAAAAAATGAATGAGTGCAGCTTTAATAAGCATTTCTTCAGTTTTTAGTCACTCCCTCGCTGATTAACACTTATGTTTTGTGGCTAGCTGAATGCAAAAATGTGTCTGTGTCTGTCCTTTGGGGGGTTTCTGATTTGTAATAATTATTCAGCTTTGCCAAATCAGTCAGTGGCTCTTTTTTTTTTTTTACATGAGCAATTTGTGAAGATGCAGATGAGGAAACAGGATGCATCTGTAAGAGCTTCTCTTTTTTTAACTACATGTGGATGTGAGTCAGATCAATACACATTAAAATTTGTGATATTAAAGGGCAAGCACAACACTCCCCACTTTGAATTATATGATATGCCAAACCCCAGGGAGATTGAAAGAGATGAAAACAAGCCAAATAAAATTCCTCAAAAATGATGCCTAAAAGACATTTGCACTTAAAACAGCCTGAACTTGTTTTTCTCCACTCTTCCTATAAAAGCTCAGCGAAGAGGGGCTCACTCACCCTCCTCTTTGTAGTGTAACATTTTGATTGACTGCCTCGGAAGAGATGCCGGTGCTGCAGGGTCGTTACTGAGCGTACAATGTTCAGTTAGTTTGTCTTTAGCATGCAAGGGATTTCAATAAAGTCAAGTATGCTGATAAACGCTGGTTGATTATGCTACTCTCTCATTACCGTTTCCTCTTTCCTCCCGCTCGCTGGCATTTAACGGGTACTCAACTTACTTCACTCCTGCCCATATTTTCCTTTTATTATAACCACACATCATGTTCTGAGCCTTGCTTTCTGTCACCCAGCCTCAGTAAAATTGGATAATAATATAAATTGTTCCATAGACAATGCAGTAAATTTACTTTTAAAGACATAGTAGAAGTAGACCTGCAGAGACATTGTGAACTACGCAGATCCAGTCACCTTGGAGGTGGGGGATAACTTAGGAAATGCTTGCTTTACAAACCAAGACCCTGGAGATTGCATTATAGTGTAGAATCAATCAGAAAAGACACGTAGCACAGAAACACTTTATCTGTGCCAGGAAGAGGCATGATTGGAGAGTTAAACCTTCCTCTCTTCCCTTTGAACAACTTCTGGAAGTAAAGGAGCTGGAACTGTATTAAATAATTGAGAGTTGGAAGGTAATTGAGGACATAGATCAATAATATCTAGGGGGTTGTTCTCATTACAGAGATACCAAGACACTTCCAAAAGTTGTGGCTCGATGATGATGAATCTGGAGAGAAAGGCAGAGAGAAAGAGAGGAAGGAGGAAGAGAAAGGGAGCAATGAGATCTAAAAATTTAACAAATGAGACCCATTTCCCTTCCCTGTCTGTCTCATCAGAGCCTCGTATCAAACCTTTGGATGTGGCAGGTGGTTTGGCCGCCTCACATTTCAGAATGTCAGATCTCTGTGCTTAGAAATGGGGATCTTTCCAGGGAGCCTGACGGCTTCCTGGGCCCTGATTTCCCAGAGGATTGGCAGTCTCGACACGCATGGGCGTCTGTGAGCATTTAAACAGTCAACCCCCCACCCCACCCACCCATCCAGCCTCCCAAACGGCACCCAGCTCCCTATTACAGCCTCTTCTATCCTCTCATCCACTCTCTCTTTCCTGTTTCTCCTCCTCCATCAAGCACGCTTCGTTTCTGCTTCTATCACCTGTTGGCGATGTAAAAAGGGGCACGCTCGACTTTAAAGGAACCTACGGGATTAAAAAGAGTCATTTCATTAAATGTTTACACTGCCTTAGCCACAAGTGAGGGATGTGGAGTCGATGAAGCCGGGGTTTCAAATCAGAGATTGTATCTTTTTCCCACCTGGGGTGGAAATTGGAGGGCTGCATTTAAACTGATAGAGTGTATTTCTACCTGTTTATCCCCGAGGGGCTCAGTGTGGAGGCAGAACTGCTATTCGTGCTCACTCACACACATACACAGCCACCCACTGATGTGAACACTTTTGTTTTAACACACACACACACACACACACACACATACACACACAAGGACCTTCAAGTGAATGAAATTCATTCACTGGTCTCAAAGCCTAATCTCTGACTTCATTGATATATACCCAACCACAAACTCATGCACAACATTATGTTTTAGCTTTTTTTGTGGAAATGTGGGGGCAGCACAGCATGCTGTAAACACAACACTGACATATTATCACCTTATCCCTGCAGCCTAATTCATGTGTGTTAGAATGTGTTAGTCCAACATTCACTCTCCTTTAAAAGCGTATCTGGAAGAATATCTGTGTCTGCTGCTGCTAAATGCTCCATTATGCTTGTTGAGCTAGTTGCTAACTTGGCATATCTGCTGTTTGGTGCTGGGCAGGTAGTGTGCAGTGGGTTTATCAGAACTTTTATTCCGCAGCTTCCTACTGCTGTTGGAAACAAACCTGGTGAGACTCAACTAAGACAGGAAAGAAAACCAAAACAATGAGCTGAAAGACACTAAAAAGGTCTGTAGAGCTGAGGGGAACTGCAGAGGTGGGTGATAATTCTCTGTGTGATGTTAACAGCTTTTATCAGGTAATGATGAGGATGAGGTAACTGATACTATGTTATAGTGACACATATTTCAAAATGGGGACGACAAATTTGCAATTAATTAATTTGTAATAAAGAAAAACAAGCAGTGAACTTGGGGGTCTGGGGTACTGAGGCAGATTCCCGGCTGATAATTCAGCTTTGAGAAGAACACACGTTTTGCTCCTAAATGCTAATAAATACACATAGATGAATGAAGGTGACTCTGATGCAGTTTAAATATAATGGATCATCAGCTAAGAATGAGTAGGAAGCCAAATTGCGTTTGCATCTCTTGCTTCTGATCTGATCTTTCTTTATTTTGCTCCTTCCTACACAGACACACACCTACATTGAACCTCTCTGAGGTCAGAGGCCATCTCCCATCAGCTGTTGTTCTGAGATTTTTTCCCGCAAGGACAGTGCTGGCTGTTAGTATTCGAAGGCCTTGGCGTCTCTTGTATCCACTCCACTTGAACACAGCCCAGGAAACTGACTGGCAAAGTGGTGACGCCAATGAAATCTCTCCCCCTCAAGTCCCATCCTCCACTCTGAGTGGCTATTGTCTTCACCCCGGTCATATAAATCAGACGGTGCACGAGAGTGGAGGAGGATTAAAAGAAGAAGAGGGAGGGAGGGATGGAGGAAGATGGAGTGGAGGAGGGAAAAAAAAAGAAAAACGGGTGTTATGGCCAAACTGTCCTCTTCAAGGTCGTCACAGTGATTGGGTTGGTGTGAGGAGGATGGGACTCAGGGAAATGAGAAAGCACAATGTCCAGTCTGCAGTGTGTGTCATTTGCTCCAATCAAATTTGATTGCTGGAGCCCTTTAGCTTTCTTATTCCTCAGAGCTCTTATAGGAACATAACAGGAAATATACATGACCAAGTTTCATAGCATTGCATAATTTCGGATGGATCGCTCTACATTGAAGAACTGCCAAGCCATCATAAGAATTTCATGACTGAGACCCATTTTTAATGAACAGGAATTTTTCCACACTGTCAGTAAGACTTTTCCTTCTAAAACCAAGCCATATGATTCATGTGATGGGTCTCATCACGCCGTCTTCCTGTATTTATGTCCATATATGTTCTAATGCGCCGGGTGTGATCTGTTCCTCGTGAGAGCAAGCAGATGGCTGTCACTCTTACTCTGGGTTCTAATGCTCATTAGTGGGATGTGATCTAACACAGTGGTTCCCAAGTGGGTTGCGGTCCAAAAGAGGGACTAACGGACAGACTACTTGCTTGTACATACTAGCTAATGTTAGCTATGTGCATTTTTCATGCGTAACATTAATCTTTGACGGTATGTTAATGACGTCAAATTAGCTAGTGGCCCGTTGGGCCTCTAAATTGATGTGTTTTACAAAGCAGTTAGCTTTCAGCTTTGATGTTAAAGTTTTATAAGTTTTATTCACAAGTGTTTTTCCTTATTTTGCACTGGCCTGCACAACCTAAAAAATATTAAGATGAAAATTAACAATTGTACTTTTAGTGGGGCATACATTTTTTGACCCACCACAGGATGCAACTAGACCTAAATGAGGACATGATTAAAAATATGTAACCTAATGTAGCATGAACAACATAAAACCTGATCGAATGGCCAAGCAAAGTTTGTTCATGCATGCTAGCAAAAGCTTGGTGACGTAGTGACTACTCACAGGGCTGGCTAACTACTGTAGCTGGTAAGCTAATTGCTAAGTCACTCACTTGCCACCCAGAAACATGCTAGCACTAGCCCATCAAAATAGCTGCCCCAGCTAGCCAGCATGCAAACTGTCAGATAACAGGCTAGTAGGCTTGGTTGCAGTTCATTCATTCATCCAGTCAACCTTTATTTCACCTCGAAAGACCATTGAGTACATATCCTCCTTTACATCGCCTGAATTTAAGTATATTCAGGTGATGTCTTTGTCTTTTTTGTGGAGCACTTTATGCTATACTCAAGCAGACCAGGGTTATATTTAAATGTAAGGTCCTCACAGCTAATTAAGCTAGAAAAGCTTCCTCTGTTTCTCACTCTCTGGCTCTCTGCTGCCTTATCGGTCAACGCTATTGGGCGATGTAACAAATTCTTCAGTCAATGTGAAGAACACATGTGGATTTACTGTACTTTGCCCCACCGGCTAATCTCCTCATGTGCCGATTCCATTGATTTCTCTTTTTTAAATGATGGTGTGACTGAGCCTGTGAAACCTGCAGTTACACTTCAATCTAGAAAAAAACTCAGTTTCATCAATCACCGTGTTAGAAGTCTGTGTTTGTTTCGCTGCCACAGAGGAGGTCAAAGGTCAGGGTCAATTGTCTTGCTCAAGAACCCTTCATCAAGGCAGAGGACAGTCTCATCATTTAACCTAATGCCCTCAAACCAGCACTGTTCTCATATTGAAACAATGCTTTTCATTCAACATTTTGCTTTTTTACACATGATTTTAAGATTCTGATTCTTCTTCTGGTAGATGCAGACTGTGCTACAGAGCCTGAAAGAAAGAGAGCAATAGACTGAGAGAGAGAGAGAGTGAGAGAGAGATGGAGAGAAAAATGGATGCCGGTGGCGAGTTTATGAGAAAGAAGATGGGGAGGAGATGAGATTCCCCCTTATCTTTCACGGCAGTTACACTTTGTGGATTTTTATCTCAGCTGGCAGAGAGGCATGTGAGGCTCGCTTCATCTAGCCTCTAACTGATTATCTATTTGTCAACATTTCTCACCATTTCCCCTTTTCAAAGCCCCAGGGAGGTCTGGGAATATTGACTTCCACTCTTACAGAATGTAAAGCTGGATCCCAAATTGAGTGCAGAGCCTCCTCTCCTGCCAGGCGTGGCTCTGTACCTTCAAGTGTGCTTGGGCTCTAAATCAGCAGAGTATTTAAAGATCGACCGTACACACAACAATAGCGTGTCAATTACCGGACAGCTCATGTACAGTATAACCTGCAGGGAACATCCTGTGATGGAGGAGAAACGCTGGCAGCGGTTGCCTGGAGGAGGCAGCAGCAGCACCCGCAGCTTTCTTTTGAGTTTCTATTCATCGGTGATTAAGCAGTGTCATTCCTCTGTCCTCCCGGAGACCACGTTTCTGGCCGATTTGAAACAAACAATTGAACGAGCTGAAAGGCTTAATATGATTAAAAAACGATCAGCAACGTCGGTGGCAGGAGCCAGTGTGCGTAATTGGATTACTAATGGGGAGCACAAATGAATAGTGGTGGGGAGAACAGAGCTCCGGACAGACCTGGATGAAGTGTGATTTCTATTCTGATGCGGTGGGCATATTGTGGAGGGAAAATAAGCACCATAAATCATGTCACTGTCCCAGATGTAAGGAGTCATTAAATTTTTTAAATGAGTGAATTTCAGATAACCTCAGTGCACGTCCCTTTAGAAATGAATTCTAGGACAATAAGGCCATGTCTCATTAATTTGATGAAATGAATTATTTTCCAGTGGAGAGTGTCCATTGCTGTGACCACAGCAAGAATGTTAAAGGGTCAGTTCACCAAAATGACAAAAAGCAGCTTTTCTGTCTATCCATGCAGATTGGGTTTGTTTTTTCTTCCTGTGTCATTTCTGTCTCCGCTCCAGTACAATGGAAGTGAATGGAATTCTGTTTGCAGCGCTCGCAGCATTAAAAAAATTATGTTTAAAAAATTCAACAGCAACATGTCTTTTCAGACACAGTGTCCCACTTACTCTGGATCAGTGCTTGAATTGGAATAAAAAAAAGCTGCCAGCACTCTAACCAAGCAGCCTGCATCGCATTCAGATGCAGAATTTGGAGGGCATGAATTGCCTGTAAGAATGATTAATTTACAAATGACTAATTCATGATACAAAATAGCAGCAGTGATTAATGCGAGCAAATAATCTGTTGGGCTCTGACCATTTCCGGACAGATCATTTTGGAGGCACCAGCAGAAACGCAACAGAAGCCTCTTATCCAACAGCTTTCTGATTGAACTAGACCACATATTGTGCCTCACACAGCTGCACATTTTTCGCAGCCTTTCACAGATTGTTTTGCGCAAGAAAAGGGTCTTTGCCTGACACTTAAAGAGTTCATTTTTCAACGCCGTGAGGGCGGCAATCAAAATTCCCTGCACAGCGGCTGTAATGGGGTGGCAGGAGAAATCTCAGAGATGAAAAAAATCTCCCGAATATCTCGGATAACGCTTGTAGATCCAAACATCAAGACATGGATTTGAAATTACAGATCTATAGAATACTCTGTTCAATTCAGAAGTGCAATATATTAGACCACTATCTTTCCTCCCAAATGGCAGCTCTCCTCTATTTACTGTTCTCTGCAGATCCTGGATTTTGCAGAGAATTTTGCAGAGGACAACACAGGCTATATTAGATGGTGGCTTATGTGCTTGGGGACTAGATAGATGCTATCCTCTGTTCAAATGTATCCTCATATCAACTGGGCCACTTCTACTGTGTTTTTTTTTTTTTTGGCCAGACTGTGGAGATCTGTCTCCGGCCCCTCAGATTCGCCATGGCCGCAGGCAGTAATAAACTACAGACATGTTTCCTCAGCTCAAACTCCACCTTCGCTGCCCCCTCTCTGCGACACAGGCCATATCATTATCCTCACAAGCAACAAAAATGCCTCTGCAATCTTGGTGTTGGAGGAATTTCTCCTCCTGCCTTCTGTCAGCCGGCTCTATCAGGCATCTCTGTAGCCGAGACTTCTACTGAATGCACGAAATCACAAAGAAAAAACCACACTTGTGATGAATGTGCCGGTATTTTTTTGTTCCCTGTGAGGAAGAAGAGAGCATGAGAACATGTGAGGATTTACTGAGCACTGACTGACACCTTAAAGCTGGCTGAAAGCGTTTGTAGTGAGACATCCTGTTGTCTAATAAGAAAATGCAGCCTAACCTAGTATAGCACTCCTCTGTTAACATGAGTAAAGTGACACAGATAGTAAGCACAGAATACAGGGAGGATACAAGTGTTTCTGGCTGCGGTCCCAGGAAGCTATTGATCCTAGATGTTCTGTGCTATGAGTCTGTCTGCTGCTGGAATTCTGCGGCACTCGTGTGCATCTGTTTGTCTGGCTGTGGACCAGATAAGGAAACAGAGAGCAGAGCTTGAGACGGGGTGGTGCAGACGACAGTGTTAGCGTACACTGAGCAGTCTGAACGTGGCTCTGAAGGCGCCTCTATCTCTGCTTCTTTCATCCTTCGCAACGGCGTCTGATTGCAACCGCAGGCACCCGCCGCAAACAACACTAGATGGCGGTGTTTATTTCTAGTAGGGAGCTTAACTTCCCATGCACATTAATAGTGGGGGGAAAAAAGTTTTACTCTTAAATTCAGATATTGACATTCCTACACAATAAAGCACCCACAAAACATTAACTGATTAATGCTCTTGTTTGAAATGCTGGTTACTTCTAGCAGCACCGCTTTTTCACGTATTGATTTTTGAATTAGGCTGTATTGGAATAAGCTTGCCATCTTTTTCCACTTCTTCCTCATGCAAAGCACTATTGGAGCACAATTATCACTTTCCTTCATTTGCCCCCCGAGGATACCATAATTGGTGATGCTCTGAACAATACGAACAACAGACCCTTTGGAGGGGATGTGATGAAGTGTCTTCTGCTGCCATTAGAGCGACAGAGGAATGCAGACAGAGCTCATCGTGCCAAGTTAAGCGAACCATCGATATGCTATTGCCTGGCAACAATGATTCGCCCGGCATAATGTGAAAATTGGATTGCAGGACTCGTGATGAGAGTCTCTCTGTTCCTGCTATCACCAAGGTGTTACTGAGCGTGTTTATGCTCTCAGCATCGCCATGGTTGTTGGAACTATCAGAGCCATACACACTCTGCTAAGTATCAGTGCGCTAATTTATGCCCAAGAGGAGGGGGTAGGTAAGGGTAGGGTGCGTGTTTTAAGCATGTGTGCATGTGACTATTTCCTCATGGGAGAAGCCGTTATAGAAAGGGTCAAAGAGGCATGCGTGGGTTTGATTATTGGCCAGAGAGAGACAGAGAGTGTTGCTCATACCCGATAAGCACCGTGGCAGAACAAAATGCAATGCATGGCCCTCTATTGACAGCCACTAGACCCCTTGTTTGCCAGTAGAAGGCACTGGACCAGTCTTGGATCACTTTCCATGTATCGATCAAAGCAAATGGAACGACTTGAGTGGAACACAGTGGCCAGACTTAATGTGATTCTGATGTATGTGTGTGTTTGTGCATGTGTGTATGACAGGCAGGTTGACATGGTGCCCGCAGAGACCTGATTACATCAGACCTCTAAACCGGTGTGAGACAGGGGCCCTCGCCTCATAGCCATGTCCTTGACAATGCTGTCACATCCACTACACGCACACACAAACTTTAGAGACTGTTCACATTTGACAGATTGGAGAATAAACTCATCAATAGAGAGCCAGTGCTATCTGTCACCCTGTCCACCTCTAAATGTTATCCTGGGCCTGGAAATTGGCACAGAGCAACTTGTGACAAAAAGGTAGATTTGTCTCCGTCTTCTCACGCTAAAGGACAGTTCCAGTTTATGAGCAACTATTTTCTTACTTTTGCAGTTTTGCCCATTATTTCTGTTGATTTTTTTGTACTCACCAAGTAATTGTTTAGATGTGGAAAGACTAAGAACAGTTTTAAAGTTTTAAAAGAAGGCAGCAGTTTAGCAAGATCGTCTGAATCATGTTATTTGGACATAAAACACAACTATGTGAACCAGGAAGTCATTCCATGAGCTGTGATTTACATTTACAGTAGACAGTTGTGGTAATCATTTTACCTGTTTGATCATCAGACTGCTCATGTTCCTTCTTTTTAGTGATGTTGCATTCAGATCTCAGCATTTAACAGTGAATACAGTGTTATCATTACCAGTTAGGACTGAATCCAGGAACTCTGATCTGTGTATTTCCTGGGAGTTCAAAATTTGGTCCCATTTCTCAAGAAAAATACCTACAGCAGCGACTGTTTTTATAGTGTGTGAGTATGAGTCTGGCTGCACCTGTGTGTTCATTTACAGCTGTTTCTTCCAATTAATTTTCATGCTGAAACACTGCAGCTTGCAGTTCAGCTGTGTAGCAAAACCTTTTTTTTCCCATTAAAGCAGCTATAACAGATATTTGTATAATAATAATGCATGAAATGACAACGTGAAAACAGTGTGAAAGTTGTCACTTGCAGTGATGAAGCTACAGAAAATTCTCACTGGAATCTGTGCTTCCCCATGACGAGTTAGTTTCAGCTCAATATTTATCTGTCCGGCCCACAATTTGAATGTTTTGGTTCTCTCTCTCTACTCATTTTTCAGCTGCAGCAGGCAACTGTTTTTAAAGATAAAGCTCTAAAACCCACTGCACACTATGCTTAGTTAGACCCCCCTTGCACCTTCCATTAAAATGCATTGCAGCTGGATAGATGTACTGGACCATATGAAAGTATAGGTGCAAATGCACCCAAGATACACAGATCCGATCAGCCAAACCACCAGCGGAGGTGGTCAGGGATGCACTGTGAACACCAGCGTAAATGCAATTGCATTTTCAAACACATTCCACATACAACAACTACATGGGTGGTAATTCATAATTGCATGATTGTTCCAACAGACAGCTTATTCACCTGAATAAGCATTTAAAAGTCCATAGAACTGTGCAACTTTTATGCAAAGCAAGAAGAACAGGAAGAAGAAGCTGGATGGAGTCAATGTGGACACTGGACACGCAAAATGTAAATGTAATCAGTTTAAATCACATAGATATATGAGATGCATTTTAATGAAAGGTGTAAAGATGGTGATAGTGGGGCATTTAGCAGCTAAAGAGCCAGATATTCCCCTCAGGAGTTGCCACAGACCAAAACCAGAGCTAAGACTTACATTCATCAGGTGGACACAAAAATGACTCCATGTGGACATATAAATAAACAACTCTTGGCTAGCAAATAAGCCATATCAAGTCAAAAGGTGACAATTTATCAGCATTGTGTTCACAACTTCTTTCTGCAGCCCCGAGTGGCCCAACCCCCCCCCCCAAAAAAAAAAGCAAATTAGTTATTGCAAATTTAAAGAGAATGAAGCACAGTGCAAAATCTGTAAACATAAAGTATTCATACCTCAACAAGTGGTTTAATCAGATAAACAGTCCTCCATCTGCAGCGGGGTGGACTGCAGGGCATTCAATATGTGGAGCAGCAAGTGAAAACACTGCCCCAAATGCCCAAGAATAATACATATACTCAAATGTCACCACTCAAAGTGTATAACTGGTATGAGTACTGCAAGTTGAAACCAAGACAGTCAAGTGAGTCTGTACAGCTAGCACTGTTATTTCTCCACCGCTTGTAAGAGGAAGTATCGTTCTCCAAAAAATATTACCACATAATCTTATAAGGGCGAAATAATATGAATTTCCTTTTTTTTATAAATCAAATTTCATTTGAGAAGAGAGAACTCCTGCGAGGAAACTCGTGGGAAAACCTTCAGCACTATTAGGAATAATGGCTGCAAAACCACAAAAACAAGACTCCTGTTGTAATAAACTGGAATTATCTTTCAACAGCATGTCAAAGATAAGTGTAGAGCAGGAAACACACTCGCACGTGTTCCAACGCGCACACACACACACACACACACACACACACACACACACACACACACACACACACACAGGTACGCCCAGACTCATATATCCCCACGGGGAAAGTGGTTATTATGAAGACAGTGATGTGGCCACACATTTCACCTCTGCCATGTGTTATAGGCAGACCGACATGGGTGCGGCATCTCATTCTGCTGCGTCTGACCTCACGTCAGCTCAACCAAGGTGGGTGTCACCTCATTCAGAAATGAGGCGTCCCTCTCTCCGGCAGATCGCTGCCCCCGCTGCTCAGCGACAGGGCCCGAGAGCCTACCAGAGGCACAGACATACGAGTGATGAATCTGAAGAGGCAGCACAGAGAGGAGAGGGGAGGGATGGTGGAAGGAGAGGAGAGGGATGGTGAGAGAGGATTGGGGGAGATTGCAGGGGTGAAAGTGAGGGGGGAGTGCCTATGCAGAGGAATGAAGGGTGTAGAGGTGAAGGAGCGCATCAACCCCCTCTGTTTCATCCCAGCACGACTGCAGCCTTGTTCAACCTCCGACAGCAGAAAATAGACTGAGCCATTTATCTGTGTACAGAACTGTGTAGACCAGATGAGCAAACCTGTAAACCCTGATCTGAGGTCAGTTTTCTCTCTCAATGGCCGGGTTCAGAGGTGGGAGATTGGAAAAGCTGGTCCTCGATCCACAGTCTGACGCGGCGCCGCTGCTTGAGCGAACAATCAGGATGATCCGTCGAGTCATCGTGGTTTCCGAATCATGACACAGCAAATCATAAAAATGATGAATCTCGATGGAGATCAGGCTGGAGAAATGTTCCTACAAAAAGAGGACAAGTGAAAATTTCACTCACGGCAGCATTTTCAGAATCTGTTCAATGTCATCTGACACATCCAGAAAGAACGATGGCGGCATTTTCTGGTCCCTTTAAAGATGATGAAAATAAACAAAGGTACTGCATTAGTCTCAGTGTTTCTGAAGTGAACATGAGGAAATCCTCTTATCAGAATTACCTAAGATTTGCCCACAAACTACTGGATGTGATCTAAACACACAAAAGACAAACCGAGACTGCTAAATATTTTATGAGCGTACAAGGTGTCAAGCTGGCTTTTAGCTCTTCAGTTTTTTTTAAGGCAGACTATTTTCAGGTTTTGAAAGGATGACATGTTCGCTCTCATGAGAGAAAGTTGTATCTTTTGACCTAGTTTTCCTTTATTCTGCTAAAGGCTTTGCTAATCGTGTGCAGTTTATTAATGACGAGTGCACGTCAGGTGGAAGTGAATACCACTTTCCAACATGGAGACACCATTCACATCAACGCCATAGTCATGCGCCTTGGAAGCCAAATGTTACGGCACATGACCTCTGCGGTGTCGCCGGTTCAGTTCCAGCCTCTGACCTTTGTGCCATATCATACCCTCCTCTCTCTCCTCCATTTTCTGTCTGCCGCGGTCTAAAAAAGACAATAAAGATATGTTTTTCTCAATGTTGTAAAACTGAAGTGCCTGAAAGAGCTCACAAGAATGGATGCCTCACATCAGTTGTTCAAGGGAATAAAATGCTAATTTAATGGACTTAACCTTCAGACATCAACTCTGCAATCACACAACTGTCGCTTGGTGTTTCCTGATGATAATGTTATTCATTCAGGGCTTGTTTTTTTTTGTTTTTTTTTAGCAAATATGTGGTTTTGTTAGCTAGCATTAGTATAATACGCTTACCTTGAAAAAGGACAGTTGGCTGTTCAGACAGTGAGCTTCAGACGACCAAAGCTGGCCATGTGGAGAATGACTGTTGTTAAAGCACTGGGCTGGAGGATGTGCAGGCAAAGTGGAGACTGTGGTTTGCATTTGGTGTCTGTTTGACATGACCACAGTTTTACTCACAGTCTAACCCTGACCCTAGACCATTTCTTAATGTGCAATGCTAATCTTTTAAAGGACCAGTGTGTAGGATTTAGTGTCATCTAGCCGTGAGGTTTAAGACACACCGTCTTATTCAAGTTACAAAAATCCTTTTGTCTGTCCACAAGATAATCTATGAACGAAGCTATAACTTTGCCTGATTGCTTCTTTAAGCAGAAATATAAAGATATATAGGGCAATTATACAAAGGCATAAGCAGAGTTGAAATAGCAGCTGGCTAAAGTAAGAATGTGAGCTGCTTACATTCAGATCCTCCGAAAATCTCTTTGTCTCCACGCTGTCACCCTCTCAGCACACTCATTAGTTTCCATCCTTTCATAAACATTAATAAAGACAACAAATTGGGACTGTGTCAACTATGTTCATGACAAGTTAGTGAGGGAGAGGGAGAGCACAGGAGAGGGAGGGAAACAAACCAATTACAGACATTGATTTACTTCCAGGCTGCCTTATGGGCGGCTTAGCTTGCCGGTCAGGTTCCAGGTAATTCAGGGGATTGCATCCATCGCCATGTACTTCAGTTATCGCTGCAATCCCATCTCAGCCTCCATGAAAGCATGTGGTGAGACAGGAATATTAATAAGCAGCGGTGGCGTTCAAAGTCTGGGCCCGTAGGATCTTACATGATCCACAGTGACACCTCTTCCCTCTTTCTCCACTGCAAGGGGCCACCATTTAGTGTTTTATATTCTCCCGGCGTGTGTGGGGAGTTGAATACAAAGATAGCTCTTAGCATGCTTCTTTTATACCTCCGGTCTCAGATGTTTCTGGGTGAAATCCTTTCAAACATGTCACCGTGCACTTCCTCTCAACACACAATTGATTAATGTGGCACACACTCTAATCATCCATGTGAGGGACTTTTTCTTGTTGGGCGTCTCTAACGGTCAAGAGCGGAGAAGATCTCATTCCCCCTCTCTTTTCGACGGTCGAGCTCTCCCGTTAGGAAAAGCACCATTATGCAGTTCTGCGGTTTCAGAGGATGAAGGACGAGATCTGAAGGACAAGTGACAAAAGAGAGGCTCTGGTGTCCGTTATGACCCCCTCCACCCCAACTCAAACACACTGAAACATGCTGTCCGCCCATTTCAGCCATCCACTTTTTCCACATCCGTGCTTCATCTTTCAAGCTCGTCCTCTCACCTCTTGACTTTTTTCTCTTTTTCTGTCCACCACCCCCTCCTCTGACTCTTCAATCACAAGTGTTTGGCTGCCAGTGGGATCAAGCCACAGCGAGATGTATGAGCGTGGAGAAAAATGGATGGCTAATTCAATCAAGTCTATTATTCCTGAGGCAGCGCCGTGTTATCAGCAGCACTGCAAAGGCGTTTTGATGCATTGCCTTCATGCTCAGCCTCGCCCCCTCCCGACTCCCACAGAAATCAAAGTTGTTGTGGTCCAGGGGGGAGGGAGACGAGCTTCACAGAGTCATCAGAGACCAGAGAGGGCTTGTTTCAGCGGGGCGACACACAGCAGTGAGCCGTTTACCTTCGCCACAAGGAAGCTGCTGTCACAGCAGCAAGAAGTCGAGTGTCAGGTGTCAACATCATGTGCAAACAAGGAGTGAATCATATCGGTCTGTGTTTCCGTTTAGTAAGCAGCTTTGAACTCATGTTTCACCTATGAACAAAGTCTTTAAATAGCAAAAATAAAATTATGGTTTTGTCATTTTTCTGATTCTTGTGTGATAATTGACTGAGCTTCATTGTATCTCAACCTTCATGCAAGCTTTAAAGCTGCACCACTCAATGAACACGTGTAATGTAAAACTGTCGGCCTATTCACAATGTCACAATCAGCAGTTCCTCTCACCTATACAGAGCATTTTCACATCTTTAAGATGAATGAATGCTAATCTGTGGCTGCCACAGGAGTGGACATAGGCAACAATTTGGTAACACTTTTACTGGAAGAACTTTATAAAGTTGTGTCTACAGCTTGTTGCATTGCCCCACGTGGCCAAAAGACCGAAGTAATGCAGCTTTAAAAAAAAAAAAGAATACTGTACCGTTTCACATAAACGCCTCACTGAAGTCCTATGATGTTAATACTGAGCTAAATACTGTTTATTCAAAACCAACACAGCTTGTTTTTAAAGTGGCACAATCTCATCACATTGAGGAACGCATGCAACATTTTGGACAGACATATTTTGCATCTTGTGAAACTTTGTGATCTTGACTAGAATTTACAGTTTGACTCCATCGTTCAGGAGTTCATTGCTCCCATACACTTAATTGCAGAGGTACGAAACATCTGATTGCATAATCATCATGAAGCTTTGTACCTTTCAGTGTAAATGGCCTACAGCGGCATCACACTTGGGGAAAATGGGGACTGAGTATACAGGGCCCTCATGTGAGGAGGGCCCATAGAGAAACTAGAATGAATAGCCTCGGAGGATGGCAGGTGCCCATAGAGAATGCCTCTGTACAGGGCCCTCAATTTAGTGCTACGCCCCTGAAGGGACATAGCACCAGTTTGTTCAACTGTTGAAAACCAGAAACCAGAAAAAGCAGATTTGTCATTAAATTTTTTTTTTTTTTTTTTTTTTTTTTTTTCATCGTTTATTGAGATAATAAACAAAACTGTGGATCACCAAGCACACAGGCAACTCCACGCTGGGAACAAGGGTTAGTCAGCAGACATGAAAACAAGACAAGAGGAAAAAGAAATGAAATAATAATGACTATGAATAAATAATGAATGCAAAACAGGAAAAGAACATAATAAAGAAAAAACAATAAAGAATAATAACACACAAAAAGGCCACATGAGTAAAAACAACCAGCACACAGAAGTTAATGCAGAGTAACGACAACCGCAACAATGACAACAGACAATATGTGCTTACTGCAAACATACATGAGCATGGCTCATTGTGCTGAACACAGAGGGTTATGTGAAAGCAAATGAGGTCAAGGCAAGGCTGAAGGTTCGGTTTAGCTAAGCCTCAAGATCTCATTAGCTTTAGACCATTGACTCACAGCATCAACTCTAGCCCTGTTAATTCTAGCAGTGGACCCTTCAAGTGAACAAACATCTGAAAAAAATGAAAAAAGCCAATCTCTTCTTGACAATAGTTCAAAGCAATTGTTTGTTTTTCTTAGCATCACCTAAGGCAGTTCATATTAAGTGTTTCTCCTGAAGTGATAACAATATATTCAGATTGAGCCCAGTAAGATGAAGAGCAGGGCAGCTTAGAAAGGCTTTACATAAAAAAAAAACATGTTAATGCAAGGTGTAAATTGTGATTAGAATATGATCTGATCTGTCCGGCTACATCTGGAAGTGGTCTGCTTCCCATTGTGTTCAAATGCTAGGTAGGTGTAGACTCAGTCCAAATAACATGCTGGCATACGTACACAACATACACAGACAACAGATTTTTGTTTTTAGACATAAAATATAGATTGTCGGTCAAATTTAGAAAGCGAGCAAGCAGGAAGGCTGAAAGAGACACGCCTCCGATTACTGATTATATTTTGTGCCACGAAAGCAGCAAAAGATGCATTATTCAGCAGAGCTACTTGAAAAATGAAAGCAATACAGGTGGAAAACAAATGATAAAGATAAGAAGTAACTGGGTGTGCAATGGTGTGCGTTGCACTCATCTGTGCAGCTGATCTGCTGTTAACAGAATATAATTTATCTAGTCACAAAGTGGCTTAGCGCACCAAGTAGCGGACCATCCACACTGCTATTTGCAGGTTGTCACATTGGACTCATGTGTCCAGACCACCAACCTATCTGCATGGGTTGTTGTGGTAATGATGTAGGCATCAGTAACTATGTGAACAGGTGGTTCCAGCATAGACGCTTGACAAATGGAGATCCATCATCTCGCCCTCCAAACAGTCCTGTTGTCAAGTCATGGTTGGTGTCGTTGCAGTACCAGCATGGATTCTGCTCTGATGCATTTCCATTACTCTGGATTTTAAGTCATTGTGTATGGTGCTGCAAGTGATGCAAAAGACACATCAAAATCTGTTGGGAATTGCATTTCAACTCCAAATGTGGTTATCTGCTGTGCAGACTTTCTAAGTCAATCTGGATACAGTCTGGATTTGCCATGAAGACGTTCATGAAATGAAACGTGTGTGAATATATAGCTTAATGTCAATGGCAGGAAAGACACAGCATAGTAAACAAATAAATTACATTGTTAATTTTATTTTCAATTTTGCGTCACTAAAGGACTGCAGGTGTGAACCTACTGGTGTTCAGAAAAGAAGGTTTTTGTCTTCCGTCGTCTTGAATAAACAGTTTTTTTTTTGCTTCAGTATTTTCTTTGCAGACACCATTATGTAATTTTGTTGATTTCATGATGAGTTTTGGGAACATGCATTAGCTGTTTTGCAAACTGGAACACATTTTTGTTGTTTGCTTCCCATATTCTCAAAAGTAGGCCTTTTGTTTCAAAAATGCATCTGGAGTTCCTGTGGATTTGAACAATGAGAAATTTGCACAGCATACATTTATATGGATGAACCCAGCGGGGGGGCCTGCAGGGACGACGGTATTAACTTTTTTTTATAAGACTTGTGTTAGAGAGCTCTGAGTGTTGACGGATACAAATCCTGTCTAAAGTCTGTAACACTTCTGCTGCATACTGACAAGCCTATTAACTCTCAGTATCAGGTCAGTTGTTTCTTTCCAACTGTAATACCTTGCACTGCATGTGCAGTCATTCCCTTAATAAAACATTTTTAACTGGAGTAAAGTTAGACTCAGAAACTGCCTAAAAATGCAATCAAAGAAGTATTTTATGCAACACACTTACTTGCTTTATTTTTAAGAGTAATATTGATATAATGATAATATCTGTGTGTTTAGTACAGACCTGGAGCTGTGAGGTGATTACCTCAGCTTAGCGTAAAGAGTGGAAGCAGGAGGAAAGAACTGGTTTTACTTGAAAAAGACAACAACCTTAAACTCACTAATTAACTAACTGTATCATAAAATGCAATGTAAAAACAGCAATTTGAAGAACTGAGCAGATAGATTAACTGTCGTTGGTCAAAAGAGCTACAGCACATCCCCCCAAAAACCAAAACCTGTGATTCGACCTGTTCATGGACACAAATGTATAAAGAAATGAGATACAATATGTTAATTTGCAGACATCTTTATGCTATCAAGGCTAAGCACATCATGACTCCAGCTCTGTACTTTACCACAAGACACCACACTCATATTGATTTCCTCCTCTCACTCTCAGAAAGAAAGCTATTCACTCTACTGTTAAATTGAATAGCATAATATTGTTTTGCAATTAATTACATGTATGATGTAGACAGCAACAAATGAAAATGACAGGCTTAAAAACATTGGATAACAGCATGTAAATGACAGTAGGATCAAGACGGTTGGGAATAAATTGACAGGGGTGAGCAAAGTGAATGAAGAGACAATGTAAGTGAGGATAAATAGGTTTGGACAGGGTGAGAATTGAGACCAGAGACAGATATAGACTGAGACAGAAAAAAAAAACCCCGGCAGTGAGTGAAACACAGACTGATGGCTGAGTAAAGACTGAGAGAAAATCAAAAAGAACAAAAAGACAGACGGGATGAGCGCGAGGATGGCGACGTGCGAGTTCATAAATGATACGAAAAGAGAGAATGATGAAAGAGTGAGGGAGACAGAGAAAGGCAGAAGGACGAAGGGGAGCGAGCGAGGGAGGGAACAGTAAATAGAATCTCTCTGTTTAAGACAGGCTGTGTGAGAAATCATTTTCCCTCATGTCCAAACTGTGTTTCATTTAGGCCATTAATCACAGCTATAATGGAGAGTCGAGCCCTGTGCTCCTACACACTCTCTTGACATCACACACAAACACATGCACACACACACACGCACGCACGCACGCACGCACGCACGCACGCACGCACGCACGCACGCACGCACGCAAGCAATAACATGCTGCATTGTGAGTACTAAGCAGCAACCCTAATGGCCACATGGGAGGGAACTGCAACACTACTGAAAGCAAAGCTGATTTCACAAAACTAACTGGTTGCCAAAGAAGCAGTCTTCCCCCCCTGCGTGTGTGAATCAGGGCATGAGATAGAGGAAATTGTACAGATGGATTTTCGGTTGGTTTTCAGTGTAAAAATAACCGCTGCAGGGCTACTTCATTTTCTTCCAAGAATGGATCTGAAACACAGCTGTTGATCTCATGATTGGCATTGAAAGTTGACGCCTTTCAACAGTTTTGTTCCACAGCGATATCAAAAGAAGCTGCTTCAAGGATTTCTGTGCCTTTCCGTATTTTTGGGCAACAAACACAATTAAATTTGAAGTTGAACTTAAGTAAACTATAATGATACAACAGCTGTTGTTGTGCATATTTTCCCATTTTTCAACAGACAGTTTTTGTGTGTGTGTGTGTGTGTGTGTGTGTGAGTGGCAGCTGTGAGCCTGTGTTGTGAACAGTAAAACTTTCCTATGGATGGTGAAGTGTACATACAGCTGCCAGCATTAGAGAGTTGAGCCGTGAAGCAGAGTTTAGAAGAGTGAGGTCCAGAATTTGGAGCTGTATCTGTTCATATTTGACTCTGTGGGACTTTATTCTTTAATTTCACAGGAATGAGAGGATGTCAAGTGACTCATGTTTCTCTGCTAACGTCATTCACATCATTCAGATGCAAGGAGGTGGGCAGAGTTGCCAACAACTGTAAGCAGATTAAAGTGTGACACGGTGGCTGATAAGGGCAAGTGAGCTGCAAAAGTCCAAAACATTTCCATTCTGAGAAACGTGCTGCAGCTTCAGAAACGATGCCATGTATGAAGAATGAAAATCCAAAACAAATACAACAACAGAGACGTGCTGCAAATAAAAAAAAAAAGTGCTGTTTTGTGTGTTTTAGACCTTGCATCATTCTGGATTTGCAGCGCTGTTGCTTTTAATGTATTTGTGTATGCATGTTTTGGTTTCTATTGTTCTGTCTCTCTCTATCAGGCTAAACCACTTGCCGTTAGCTTGAATATTACATTACAATATTACACTATGAGATAAAGCAGCAGTTATAGGCGGCCATACTATGTGTATATGTTATTAAAATGATTGGTATTAATGCAACAGACACACTTACTGCTCTCCATTGCTTCTGTAATGTACTGCCTTCAGATCAGTGTTCACAACTGGAGCCCGCTGCACTGTGCACTGTTGATTTGTCTGTAAATATTCTGCTCGTGCTATTTGAAAGCCACACTCCTGCTGTAGCTTCAGCCATGATGCTGCAGGTGTGGCTGTGGTGGGATAAAAGAGCACCAGCAGACCTGGGACCAGCAGACAACCTGTCTCTTAACAAAATATGCATGAATGCATAAAGGAAAATACTAAATAATAAAAGTAGTGCTCCCAGACAGACACTTAAAGGGTAGACTAAGGACATACAACGCCACTCCCAAAACAGTTGGGACACTGTGTAAAACATAAATAAACAGAATGTAAATGTTTACAGACAAGTTTTACAAAGTGTCCCTGAGCCCATTTGGTAATATCCTTTATACAGACATGTGTTCACAAAGTGGTGAACCTCGCTCCATTCTTGCTTGTGAGCGACTGAGTCTTTCCAGGATGCCCCTTTCATACCCAACCATGATACTATCACCTGTTACCAATCAACCTGTTTACCTGTGGAATGTTCCTCACAGGTGTTTTTGGAGCATTTCACACTTGTTGCAAATGTGTCGCAAAAATCACTGAAGCTGATGAGGCCAACATTAAAAATATTGTCTTTGTGCTGTTTTCAATTGACTATATGTCAAAAAGGTTTGCAAGTTATCACATTCTGTTTATTTTTTCGACAGCACCCCAACTTTTTGGGAATATGAGTTGTAGTAATCATCTTAGCAAAACTGAATTTCAGTGTGCCCTTAGTGAATGGAATAATTAATTTTCTCCATAAAAAGAGAAAAGGTTTAGTATGGCTTTTGTGGTCCACATAAATATTAAGAATAATGATTTATTAATTTATTTTCTGTTTTGTTTTTTGTTTTGTTTTTAACAGGGACAATGCACATAAATAAACATCGTTGTAAGTCAGCCAAAAGGCTATTGTTCTTTTCTAGTCTCTGGACAGATGTTACAGTCACCAGACAAATAAAAATAATTGGATAAATCTTTGGCTGCGGGGCAAAATGGATAAACCAGTCAAAAGATTTAGGTTTTTTACTCATGAAAGAAAAGAAATATTCCTCAAACTTGTGCATGTGTTTTCAACCCAGCCTCGAAGCGCTGCCCTCAAGAAAAGCCTGGAGTCTGTCCTCGTCTGATGATGTCACCTCCTTCTCCCCAGAACTCCTTCATCAGCAAGGTCAGGAGGCTCTCAGCGTGGGGCTCCGCTGTGGTGGTGCTAATGCAGTCAGCTGGAGATAATGGGGAGTTTTTGGGAAGTGGACCTTCAGCGTGACCCTGGAGGCGAGGTAGAAAAGCTGACTAAATTATTCATCAGCCGTCACTGATCCCAATAAAAAAATAAATAAATATGTGATGAGTCCCATGCAAATGAAGACGAGTGTTTTTGCCAGTTAAGGCCCTGGATTCTGCAAAGGCCCGGAGTGAAATGCATGAACAAATCAAAGAATGCACGCACGCCCACCACCTTAGGAGCTCCTTTAAACAGAAATCAAAGCAGAAAATTCATTTTTGCTCTGTCAACGCTCCATTTCACCGTATGTTATCCCTCATTGTGTATAAGAGCTGCAAGAGACAACCTCTCTGTGATGAAACATTATCTCTGTGCCAAAATGTGTGGGCGTTCTTCGCATCCTCAGTGCGGTCACAAGCATCTTCGGGATGCCACTGGGAGCACATACAGAATGCAGTGAGACGTATAGTATACATGTCAGGAGCAGATATGCATTAGACAGACTGTAACAAATATTTGTTTATTGGGTCTGTTCACTGCCTTCCTCCTATCCAGCGTAGGTTGCATTAATTATTCATACATTTTCTGTATTTTGAGTGCCCTTTATATATTTATGCTATGGGTATGCCAGCATGATGTTTGGGAGTGAAAAGTTTGCGGCCCATTTTTCTGCTGCAAAAAGGCCACCAAGAGCTCTCCCATCCTCAGACGGTATTGTTTGACAGTCTGCTCTGAAAAGGGGTTTTGTTGGGATCCATTAGCGTGTTTTGTACCCTGCAGCTTTTACAGTGAAAACCCCTCAGTACCCCCGCTGTGGCGCATATAACCCACATGCATGCACAGCGGTAGGTGTACATACACCCCCCACTCCCATCCCATCCCCCACAGCACACGGACAAACTCAATGGGGGGAAATAGGTGGGAGGACAGGCTTGAAAAGGATGCAAGTTGGTGTTAGTTACTATGGTAGCCAGTCAGGCCCTGCTTCCCTGAAAGCACAGCGTAGAGGGTGGCATCACTGTCAGTAAATAGATTTCTTCATGGGAACACCACTTTACCAGAGCGTGTTGGCGGCTTATCAGATCCACACAAACCAACACTGAATGATCAAACGTGTTGTGCAAAAATCAAATGCTTTTCAGCCCACACAGTGTCAGCAGATTTCACAGTTGTTATTCCTATCTTGGTGAGGCCACCTGGTAAGTGGTGAAATATGGGACAGGTCATAGAGTGAGCCAGCACTTGCCCGGGGGGGTTGCAAGTAATGCACAGCACACACTTCATGACTTTATCCAAACTGACAGTGTGTCTGCTCGTCTGATCATTTAAGGAGGTTTCTCTGCCATGACTATTCCATCTATGAGCTTCCTTTTACTTAAAGGGTTGGATCACTGAAAAGATAAAAGAAAAGAATACAAACATCGTCTTTCACTTACCTCTTGTGGGATCTATCCACAAAGATTTAAAAATAGAAACTGTTTCTTTAATAGTAGATCTTTAATAGTAGTTCTTTAAAAGTAGATCCAATGAATGATTTCTCCAGCGCTGTAAGCACCATGAACTACATTTCATTCACCTCCACAGACAGCTAATGGCCAGGCAGCACTATTTGGGTTTAATTTGGGTGACATGACCATTAAAATGTAGTTATGTACTAAATGTATTTATTCACTCATTAATATAGTAAAAAAGACAAGCATCTGCACAACCCTGTCCCCTAAAATTGGGTTTATACATGACTGGATTGTTTTACAAATAACATTGATGTAATCGCTGGCTGGATGGCTTTCAGAGGCAATGATTTTTTTTGGGTGAATGAGGCATGACATGGATCTGCTGCAGCAGACTTGCTTGCACAAGGCACAGGACTCTAACACCAGAGTCTGGGGTTAGCTGTAGGCAACAAAAGCACTTAACGGTTAACGTTGGTTGAGGTCGGGGAAAGATTGTGGATTCTGTTAAATATTGATAGACGCATTTTTCATCAAGTACCTGCAGACGTTTTTCTCTATTCAACCAAACCATGATATTTCCAGATCCTTAACCAAGTTCTGCAAACACCTTAACAGAACCATAAAAAAAGTTTAATAATGTTATCTTCCTTGAGAACCTCTGATTTCACGTAAGCTGCTTGGCACAATCAAATGGACTTTGCTGCCTTTGCATCGTTGCTTGTGTTGGTTAAGGTTTGTGTGAAGCAGTCAAACAACAAAATGTATAAAAAAAATGCATTCATCTTCTGGTAACCATGGTAACACATACGGTATGTGCAGCAGCATGTGAGTGCAGGGATTTGCTTGATCAATCAGAAATTGAACATGAGTTTAAACAGAGCTTTGGTGCACTCTGTGCATTTTAGCAGTGAAATGAGTGACAGCGAACATGGTACCAGTGTCCCCAATGTAATACCAGGGTACAAGATGGAGTAAAGTGCAGCTTGACTTGTTGTCAGTCATTGAAATTTGATTTTCCCACATGAGACCACGTTGAAGTGATGATGCAGGATGACATCTTTAAAACTGTCCAATGAGTGAGTGAACTGTCAGTTCATATGACTTCATGTTTATACCAAATCACAGGTGTGAACCGTCCAGGTGCCAGAATGAAAGGTTGCCATTGAACATTTCTGCAAACATGGATAAGCTAAATTTGACAGTTTCATACATATCATATCAGCGTTTCTACAATAGGTATCAAATTGACAACAAAACTGGATACTTTTAAGGAGACGATGGGACGTTATCCAGACGTCTTTGTGGGTAAGCATTATGTGAATGAAACACGTAAAGAAGAGGGGTTGTAAACTTGGACACTGATGGAACCAGGAGACCGTACTTGAATGAATGATTAAAACATCCCAGAACATACATTTTTCACCCTCAAGTGTGTTTACAGCTGTTCATTCAACCTCTGCAGTGAGTATTTACTCTCTCAGTTTGGTTCAGTTTTGACCACGTGAGAACAATTTGAACACCACAGAAGGTGTTATGGGCAAAAAGCCCAGAACAGTCCACCACGGCCTACTAAAATACTCGAGATTGAAATCAGATTTAATTTGATTATTCTATCACAAAATCTCCACCCATGCAGGATTTCAGATAAGCAAAACTCTTGAACCTACGTCTGACTGCATATTGTTCACAAACTGTGACTAGAAAGCAGTAATAATTAATTAACCTAATTAAAAAAACCCAGTGAAGAAAACTTTCTCCTGTGGTCAAAGACCAAAGAAAACCAACTTTAGGCTTCATCACACCTTAAACTGCTTGTTCATGGTGCTGTTCTCGTCACTTGTTCGCTCAGGAAGTGCTTGCTTATCCCTCTTCACAAGACACGATTTGACATTGTCTAAGAACAAAAGTATGTTTCTTGGAAACCAGTACTTTAACTGAGGCACTTATCTGTAAGCTTTGTTCCAGGTTGGAATGACTCAGAAACGACCACAAAGGCCCTAGAGACACACTGCAAACTCAGACCAACAAAGAAAGGCTCTTTAAAGTGGTTGTGCTGCACTTCCACCCTGCTCTAAGCTGTTAGAGGCTTCCCTATGAGTCACCTGAACACTTCTATTTATCACTGTCTCGCTGTTGCAGCAAAGTCATTCCTCAGCTGGGACAGGAGGATATGTGAGAAATGTTTTTTGAAACTTGGGAAAGCAGTAGGCTGCTGTCTAACCTCACCATGTCCATGTGATGTTTCTGAGTGGGCCTTTAGCAGCAGGCCAAGCTCTGTCTTGCTTCAATGTCAACATGCCACCCATCATTGCATCATGTAAACTGGAAGCATCAAAGATGGGATGCAGGAGATTTCATGGTACCATATTGGCCACATTAGTTTCACACTATTTTCAGGGTAATCCCCAATAAATGTAGTGACTTTGGCGATCCCCAGAATTCACAGTCAGGTTAAACTTTCCTTTGGTCCAACACTGGTTGATGACAAGATAACTGTCTATAAAAAGTATGTTTAAGTACTCCTTTGTGTAATTGTAGTTACACACTTTGTACTACATGACAAACCAAAACCCCAATAAACGGAATAAAAAAAATTAAAACAAAAACACACCAACATGCTAAATATTAGCATGCTAATGTTTGTTACTTGTGTCATGCTAACTGCAGACATGTCGACAAACAGGCTAATAGATTTTAAAAAGCTGATGTTAATCATGTGAAATTTGGCAAAGTATCATGATGTTGTATTTAAAGTCAGTATATGAACTAACATTAGGCAACTAACCTGCATGATAACTGTGAGGACATGGTCACGGTGAGGACATGTTAACTGTGAGGACGTGTTAACTGTGAGGACATGGTCACTGTGAGGACATGGTGAGGAAGTGGTCACTGTGAGGACGTGGTGAGTATGTGGTCACTGTGAGGACGTGGTGAGGACATGGTCACTGTGAGGACATGACAACTGTGAGGACATGGTCACTGTGAGGACATGATAACTGGAAAGACGTGGTCACTGTGAGGACATGATAACTGTAAAGACGTGGTCGCTGTGAGGACGTAGTGAGGATGTGGTCACTGTGAGGATGTGGTGAGGACGTGGTGAGGACATGGTCACTGTGAGGACATGGTGAGGACGTGGTCACTGTGAGGACATGGTGAGGACATGGTCACTGTGAGGACATGACAACTGTGAGGACATGGTCACTGTAAGGACATGGTGAGGACGTGGTCACTGTGAGGACATGACAACTGTGAGGACATGGTCACTGCAAGGACATGATAACTGTAAAAATGTGGTCACTGTGAGGACGTGGTGAGGATGTGGTGAGGACATGGTCACTGTGAGGACATGTTAACTGTGAGGACGTGTTAACTGTGAGGACATGGTCACTGTGAGGACATGGTGAGGACATGGTCACTGTGAGAACGTGGTGAGGACGTGGTCACTGTGAGGACGCGGTGAGGACGTGGTCACTGTGAGGACGTGGTCACTGTGAGGACGCGGTGAGGACATGGTCACTGTGAGGACGTGGTGAGGACGTGGTCACTGTGAGGACGCGTTGAGGACGTGGTTAGCCTAGCTAAGTAGTAAAATAAACTCGACTTCCAAATTACAGAGAGGTGAATTCTTTAAGACACACTGCTGACTCTGTGTCCTCTTCTTTCAATGACACTGGTGACTATCTTAAAACAGTGGATCAAAGACAACGTGTAGAGAAGGGAATTCATCACTTTTATGTCCCAAAGGCTTCACCCCAGGACAGCAACAGCACACTTACCGATGAATGAAACAGGAAGTGTGGATGTGTGTGTGTGGTTGGCAGCAAACTGGAAGCACCAGTGAGGGGATCAGGGGTACATGAAAATAGATTAAAGGGATTCATCCAGTTATCAAACCACTGCAGACAATCTCTGCTAAGTGATAGCAGGGCCATTCAAAGAGGAGGACGTAACCCCCCCCCCACTCCAATGTGCTGTCCACTGCCTCCATGTGTGAGCTGTATTTGGACTGTACAACCGTAACTATAGATTTAATTAAACTGGGAAGAGGATTACTGATGAAATGCTGCAGTTTAGCAGTGTCCATGCGTGTAGGCTTACTCTATTTCGCTTTGAGCACTCTGAAAAATGTGATAGCTTTCAGTATGGACTTCTCATTGTAGTTACTGTGATGTGGACAGCCAGTACACTAGTCTCTACTTGATGGAACTTGAGCATGTAATTGCAATTGTGTGTAACTGCGGCATTGACTCTCTTAAGGAACAAAAAAAAAAGAAAAAAAAAATCATACTGCTGCACTGACCCTCTTAGGAAAAAAATCACACTGCTGACAGTTGGCCCTCCTTTGAGTTATACTGATGCATGTTTAAAAATATGTTCTGTTCAATTATGACTTTGTTTCCAAAAAAAGTTGGGACATGTAGAGACAGAATTTGATGATTTGCAAAACACTGAAATTCCATGTTGAATTGAAAGTAGCACAAAGACAAGATATCAAATGTTGAAACTGAGAAATCCTGATGCCAAAAAAAAAAAAAAAAGTTGGGACAATGGCAACAAAAGACTGGAAAAGTCATGAAATCCAAAAAGAAAACAGCTGGTGGAACATTTCACAATTAATGAAGTTAACTGGCAACAGGTTACTTACATGACTGGGTATGAAAAGAGCAGAAAAAGAGTGTTTCTGAAGTAAAAGTGGGGAGGGCTTCACCACTCTGTGATAGACTGCGCTGGCAAATACTGCAACATTTTAAGAATAATGCTTCTCAACGTAAAGAATTGTTTAGAGCACATAATGTCATTAAAAGATTCAGAGAATCTGAAGAAGTCTCTGTACGCAAGAGACAAGGCTGAAAAACAATATTGTATGGCCTTCAGATGGCACCGCATTGAAAACAGACATGATTCTGTAGTGGACATCACTGCATCGGCAAACGCAGGTTGAAACTCAGCTGTGCAAAGAAGGAAACCGTATATAAACCAGACGCAGAGACGCTGCTGCCTTCTTTGGTCCTGAGCTCATTTAAAACTGAGGTGAAGTGGAAAACTGTCAAAATCTGAAATTCTTTTTGGAAATCATGGTCGCCTCATCCTCTAAAGAGCTAAAGAGGAGAGGGACCATGTGGCTTGTTATCAGCACATGGTTCAAAAGCCAGCATCTGTGATGATATGGGGGTGCATTAGTGCACATACCATGAGTAACCTGCACATTTGTGAAGGCACCATTAATGCTGAATGATAGATGCAGGGTTTGGAGAAACATATGCTGCCAAGAAGACAAC
Source organism: Chaetodon trifasciatus (assembly GCA_037975065.1). Lineage (NCBI taxonomy): Eukaryota > Metazoa > Chordata > Actinopteri > Chaetodontiformes > Chaetodontidae > Chaetodon > Chaetodon trifasciatus. Next base: position 9,660,977 of record JBBMOE010000014.1, on the reverse strand, counting down.
ATCTTTTACAGGGAAGGCCTTCCTTATTTCAGCAAGACACAATGGCGTTGCTAGGGTCTCTTGGGGCTCCAAGCAAGAAATCCCTGGGGCCCCCAACCCACCTGTGCATGCCACAAAAATTTGGTTTTTGCACACATAAATGCACAATTTCCAGGACATTTGAGATGAATACTGAAAAAATAGATTAGTGGTTCTCAAAGTGAGGTCCAGGGACCAACAGAGGTCTCTGAAAGCCCAGGCCTATCAATAATTGTTGTAAATAAGTTGCCGGGGCCCCCCCTAATGGCCGGGGGCTCCAAGCAACTGCCTGGCTTGCCTGTCTGCATGCCCCTAGCAAGACAACGTTAAACCGCATTTTCCAACAGCGTGGCTTGCAGTGAAAGAGTCCGGGTGCTAAAGTGGCACACACAAAAATTTCCTGTATAGGCAGGAAAGAAGAAGACCGCAAGCTAGCGAACACGGATGTAAACAATGTACAATTTTGAAGCTGAAGTGCAGGACTTTTACATACAAATGGACATCTGTTACGTTCAATCCCTTGCCAGCGGGGCTCACACAGTTCTGATTTAGCCAATCACTGGCAGGCAAATCTGGTGGTGATACTCCGGTGCTGACGCAAGTGACGCATTTTTCGTGAACCAGCAATGATTGGTTTACCAGAGCTGAAAGGGGGAGCAACCATAGTGATGGAGTAGGAACAAAGAGTTTGGCGGAGCCTATGACATCATTAGCACGTCAACAAGGTTTGTGTATTTACAGTCACTGCCAGAAGGGGGAGACAAAAGTTTGGCAGATTTAAATCTAAAAAAAAATCCTTTTATTGGCTTCTTCATGAATGTTTTACGAAGCAGGACATACATTCAATATATTTGTTAGACCTCAAGGATGCACAAAATCTGTTTTGGTGAAATAAACTTGACACGAACATTGTCATTTTTTTTTTTTTTAAATTGTAAAAGCCAGGAAATATTTTTAAGATAAGTCACAGATGCAAACTGACAATCTGTTTGGCACTGTGGGTCAGATCTGAGCTTGGGCAGGATAAACAGCCTGGAGTGTTCCTGCACCAGCGCTTTCATCCCAACTCTTTACTCAGTACTGAGAAATCAGAGCCAGATGTGTCACACTGACATCTACATGAGGGGTCGATCCCTCATGCTGTACAATTATGAAGCTTGGATCGTGCTTTTGAATGCTCCCCTACCTCCATGTAAAACCTCTCTCCCCCTCTGCATGCTGGCTTTTCTCTCCTCGTCCTCACGTCACAGGGACTCCTTGGCAACCAAGTCAGTTCTCTCTCTGTGTTTCATTCATATTTTTCTGTGACCCAATTTCCCCTGGTTTAGGCAGCATAAAAAGATGAGGCACAAAGGCAATTTTTCACAGGGCTTAAAGCCTTTTTCATATGAGACAAATTGTGCAAATGGAAAAGGGTCACAAAATTGTTGTAATGTAATCACTAGTGCCATGTGAATTAAGCCCTGTTGTATCACACAATCATGTAAGAGCTGATTATGGTAATCCACAGCGGTTGTATTTTTCAGGTATTGTAGCCTACTGTACGTACAATCACATCAATGGCTAAATGACTCGGAGGAGGAACAAGTGATCTGCAAATCCTGGCTAACTGTGCAGGGGATAAAGTTTGCAAAGTCAAAAATGGTACATTTGCAAAGACACTTTGACATGAAGTCATGAGGACCATATGAAGACCTAATGTATACTCATACTGATCCAAAAGCAGTCTGCAAAGGGAAAACTTTGCAAACAGATGGGCAGATAGCAATACGTTTGTCAAGCATTTTATCAGAGTGAGTGGAGATTCATTTGAACTTACTCCTGAGACCTCGCTTAATGATCTGTGTACCTATTGAAATCCGCCTGGAGGATATCGATGCCTGTCTCTGATAAACTAAGGAGAGCTTGACTTCTAAGAGCAGCTTCTGGATCTCATCCAGGTGAGCTTACTTCACTTTGTGGCTCCGTTGGCTTGAGAATTTGAATGAGGTGTCTATCTCTTGCTTTGGCCTATGGCCCTGAAACAAAATGATTATTCCTCACATTTCAGCTAATGACTTTGGCACATCAGCATATCCCGCTCTAACACATATCAATTAGTTGGGACTGCATGAATGCCTAAAACACTTATGTGGGCAGAGTGCTGACAACAGCAGTGTGACCAAGTCATCTTCAGTCGACTTATGAGAAGTTGTGATAATTCCGGTTTCAATCCAAAGTCAAAAGGTCCCGATTTAGAGCTCTGTCCAGTCGCAAGTGGACTTGATTAGTAAAAAATAATTACTAGTTCTACATTAGGACATGTGGGAAACATACATCTTTTTAAGAAGAGTAAAGTTTAGTCCTGCTGTGCAGATAGAAACTTAATAAGAAAAGAAATAAGAAAAGTAGGACTGAAAGAAGTAAAGAAAGAAATTAAGATGGAATAAAAGGATGAACTAAAGAAGCAAAGAAAGATGGTCAAAAGGATGGAAGTATGTGAAAAAGAAAGAAGGAAGGAAAGAATGAGCAAAATAAAGCACATCAGAAAAAATTTAAACTCTCAAGTACCAATACCTGAAATGTGTACTTAAAGTTAAGAGTCCTCAAAGAGGCTATAATCAATACTTTATATCAGGCAGGTTTGTCAGGCGAGTCTCCTGGAATTTAAATAAGCAACTTTTCGAAGTCATAATAGTTTGTATTGTTAATTAATTTTCATTTCAAATTTTTGTTATCAGTTCAGTTTTGTTTCAGTTTCCAGTGCAGGCTTTCTCTTTTAAGTCTGGTTCTTATTCTGCTCTTTGCCAGGAGCAAGATTCAAACAATTCAGAATAGCTATTAAAATACAAACACAACACAGTTGACTCACAGTCATCCCAGTCTCAATAAACATAAGTACCAATGCTTCTTCATGTTTGTTGTGTTGACAAATTTGACCAAAATGACAGAAGACTAAAACTACAGACTGTGAGTATGCAGGGGTGATTTTCCACACAACTGGACAGCATGGTCAAAAGAGTCCTTCAGGACAATTTGGAGGCATGCAGCCTGTTGTCTGCAGCTCATCATCTACTAGCTCACTGGAGCTGTTTCTTCTTGTACTGTGTCTCACTGCAACACTTAAAACTGATCCACTGACAAAAAGCGCAGAAAATGTCCATATCTTGTTGTGATGACTGGAGCTGGAGTAGTTCCTGAAGCAATTACTCCATTAGTTAAATTACTCCGCAACAATATTGATGATCCATTAAGCATTTATACCATTTCAACAACACACCAAATGCTAACTGGTTCCAGCTTCTCAAATGTGAATATTTCCTGGGTTTCATATTCTCCCATAATAGTGGAAAAGTGGATTATCTTGGGGTTTTGCACTTTTGGTCAGACAAAACAAACAATTTAAATGTATTTATTTATTGGTGTTTTATAGACCAAAAAATTAATCAAGAAAATGAACAGCAGATACCAGAAACAATCATTAGATGCAACCCTGGTGTAGACCCATTTTAGTAACCACTGTCAGAGTAGCACTAGTCTTGTTGACAGATACTTTGCATATCATGTGGCTGCTTCACAATAAAAGCCATTTCCTGGTTCGCCAGTTAAAGCTTTTAATGTGAAGCAGCACCAGTGTGTAACATTCAGTTTGCAGTAACTTGTTAAATGAAATTACCAATATTAACAGTAGAGTACATGCATTGCCTCCTGTGAGTTCTTTGCATGTGGAGAGGAGCTAGTTGAAGACCCAGCAGAAATTCATATTGCATTCATATGCAAAACATCTGTATAGAAAGATTAGCTGCAATGCATGAAGTTATTAATCAAACTCTTAACAATGGCCGGTGCATGGAAAAGGAGGTCTTGGCCTGGGTCATGCTTTCATCATAGTAAGATTCGTAATTTAGTGACATGGATATCCTTTATGCATTATGTGGATATTCACTGGCTGGACTACAAACCCCAAAACATTGGCTATTGCCCTCAGAGGCTAAATCATTGTCTGAAGATAAACAGTGGGTTCTGAAATTGCCTGAACACCTGAATTATAGCTGGATAAAGCTTCCATTTGCATGCTATTTTGTGACTTGTGGTATACCCATTTACTACAGGCCTATCAGTCCACTGCAATGGATAATGATAAGACCACGGACGGTAATTCTGCAGTCTTATCCATAACCTGGTGACCATACAAGTATACATTACTGCCCGTCAGGGGTGATATTTTCCTACATGTCCACTCTACTTGTTCCTACACTCTCTTTTCCCCTCAACAGCTCAGCCACCATATGCTGTCTGCCCTCCACCGGTGCCCTTAATTCCTAATGACAAGAACAGGAAGGTTAAAAGCAGCACAAGTCAAGACAAGTGACAAGAGTCAGCTCAGACCTGAGAATAGCAACCAGGTTTTAAAGAGGCCAGCCTCGCTGTAGCCTCTATTCTATCTATTAGAGGAAATGTGTGGGGGAAAAAAAAAAGAAAAACTTTTTTTCTGGCCTGAGATGGCTCAGGTTGCTGGTAGCAACTGATAAGCTAATAACTGCAGGATGGAATCGTGTTAAAAATATCCCTGTAAATGGGTCAAAAGTGTATGGAGACTAGTTATAAAAATGTTGAATAATGCCATCTCAGTTCATTAATCATTGTATATTTTGTCACTGGTGGAAGATATTCTCTGCTTATTATTTTAATGTAAGATTGAACAAGATTCAGCATTGCAGAATGACCCATTTTGAAGTCACATTTTAACAATTGCGCAGTTACCTGTTATTCACATGCTGCTGTTCTATGTTTAGTTTTCTACATGTCACATTCAACGTCACACTGTGATCCACAAGATGTCATGATGATAATTACACAATTACAACTTTAAAATCAGCCAGAATAATAACAAGAGTTGGTTGAAACGTAGTACATGGCTGGACATCAAATGTTCATCTGTATTGATCTCAGTATTTTGAAAAATATTAAAAATGCAATTGCATTACAATATAATACAATATATTACAATTGGCTCCTGTCAGTGGATTGAAAATTGGCATTCGATGTAAATTATGAGGCAGAGAATCATCTAATATGGGAGTAATATGGGAGGATACTTGGCCGCTTGCTCCCGGTGTTGCCTCGCCATTTTACTCATTTTTGGCAGCAGCCTAGAGGTGACCAGCTGTTGGAGTACCAGCAGTCCAAACCACTTTGTTCTTTGGACCTAAATATGTCTTGAAATAACACCTGACATCAGCTGGCTGGTTGAGAGGAGGGAGGGTGCAGAGTGGTGGAAGAGAGTGAGAGTGACAGCAGGAAGAAGGAGGGAAAGTAATGAAAATGAAGACAGCCAGACAAAAAGAGGTCAAGGGAGCCTGAACAGAGTGAGTTAGTAAGAAGAACTGAGTCTAATATCTGGATGGCCTGTCAGCCGGACAGAAGCAGGACTGTGAGTTTCATCACTGTGCTCAGATGCTGATGAAAACAAGCCGTAACAAACTGTTGAAAGGCCAGCAGCTCAGAAACAAAACACAGGTAGCGCCTTTGTTTTTTTGGAGACTTACATTGCCATTTCTTCCCTTCCTTGCGCTCTTGTTGCTGTGAGCCTACAGTACAAATTGAGAGTTATAAGAGTCTGAAATTGGTCAGAAATCTCAGAGGCATCATTGTGCTGGCCATCAGAGTAATAGACTGTCTGGATGCATTATCTGGTTGCATTATCTCCCTCTGGCTGCGGCTGGGGCTTGGATCGGATCCCGGAACAAAGTGATTGAAAAGCGAGAGGAATCAGGCATGAGGAGAGTGAGCCCAACCAGTAATATATGATAAAATACAGCGGTTTCACTACACTTGGAAGTCAAGAGGTGAGAGCAGGAGAAAGATTCTTTATGTGTGCAGAAAGTGAGGCACTGAGAGGGAAAGCATAAAATGATTTAGAATGATGGAATGAGCTATTTGTAGGATGACAGTTTATGATGGTTTACGTGGCAGAGTGGTACCTCTCTCAATACAAACACATCCCACGCGCAGGCTTTAACACTGTCAGGCTAACGTCAAGGCAGCCCACTTCTACACAAACACAGATGGACACATACAAAGAACCTATGCCATACTCCTTGTCCAACTTTTCAAGTAACAAAACTCCAAGCCACTCCCCAACAGCACCCGTGTTGTGAATAAGTTGCAGAGCTTTATAATAACCTGTGTCTGCAACAGTGGAAGTAATAGGACCGAGCCTATGGACTGAGACAAGCAGCCATTTTATAATGAGGGATGGAGTCGCTCAGCCATACAGCACCACTCTTCCTGTTAGGATCCTTAAATTAAAGAAGCAAACGATGCGTGCAGCAAATTCTCGCCCCTAAATCTCCAGGGCTACCTTTCTCTGAGTGGAATCTAACTCCACTTTCTACCAGCTCAACTCTCATCTGCTCCACTGAATCGGCCCTGCTCTCAGAAAAGGGAAACGACTCACTGTCTTTGGTGTGTCACTGAATTGGAACTGTATTTATCTGCAGACCATTTTCATCAGTGTGGGAGAGCATTTACTTGCATTTCATCACTCAAATGTGCGACACTTATGGCGCGGTTTCTTCAAACTCTGGAGTGTTTACCCCCTTACTTTAGATTGTTGGGCTCGTTGAGAACCTGGAAATCCAATTTCAGATGCCACCAAACACTTAGAATGAGATGCATGGAAATTTAAAGATGATCGTGACCACCTCTAAAGTGAGCTGAAGATTAGGAATGAAGATGTAAATTGAACCAATTAGTTACGATGCCTGAGTTTCAGCTCTGTCATCTAAAGGTCTGAAAGAGCAGCAGCGCTAACTTATTAACATACTTTAAGAGAGTGTCTAGAATTTTTATGTGATTGCAGATTTTATCAAATTATGATGCTGGCATAGGTTTTGTCAAAAAATTAGACACTTCTGGTAAAAATCGGTGTATATGTTCCTTTTAGCTCTTTCTTATAGTCCTCATGTCAGATACATGGGTTGCATTGCTGCTGCCAAAGTCAAGTTTGTAGACTTGGTCATTGTTTCTATTGATTATTGTAATATTGCACTCACTGAGGTAAATGCTGAGAACTGGAATGAGAAACAATGATAAACAGAAGGTTAATGGGACAAAAATCAAGCTGTCGGACAGTCCTACAAGGTTAAAACAAAGACCCACGTTAGTCAGACTAAGTGCAAGGGACAATTCTCTCTGACCAATCAGTGCTCTGCAGCGTTTTCACTTTACCCTTCAGTATCAGGTAAGGTGATACCAGAAAAAGAACCAGATATCAGGTACTATCCAGATCTTTTACCACTGGAAAACCAAGAGCGAGTCGAGGTGAGCCGAGTCGTAGCATGCAGTGGAAACAGAGTCATTAGCTGCAACCTGCTTCTTTCCCTGCTGAACATTGATTTGACAATGTTGCCAATGAGTTGAGGTTTTAATAATTACTTTTGTGAGTACACTGTTATCATAAGAAACATGAAGGTTGAATCTAGGAGAATATGATGAGTTGTAATAAACCAGAATCATACTTAAAATTGCATCGACAGCCTCGCTAGTGTCTCTGCGAGGCTGTACTGCACAACGATGCTTTGAGCTCAACGCTAACATTGGCATACTAATATGCTCACAGTCAGAATGCTAACAGGCTGACGTTAAGCATGTACAATATTTAATATGGTCACTATCTTAGTTTAGTGTGTTAGCTTGCTCACATTTGGTAATTTACGCTAAAAAAAAAATTTTGTTCTGATGGTAGTAGATGAAATCTTCAGTCCTGTTGGTGAAGTCGACCTTTATTAAGACATACAGTATGCATGTTCACACCTAAGTGGGCCCTCATGTGAGGAGGTTTGATTTCTCCACTTTATTTGTTTTGGCCTCTGGGCACCTCTGACATGATGGAGTGGAAGCATACTTAGTGTAGAATCTATCCAGCATAAAAAATAACAGCTGAGGGCAAACTGCAGATGCCCAGACTCAGCTGTCTTGTGCAGCTACAGCCTCATGTTTTCTTAACTGGTGTGGACACGAGAGGAGGTTGATTACAGCACAAGGTGCTGGAGGAAGTTGGAGGAACATAAATTAGATTTGATAAGATTGTTTTTATACTTTCGTATAGTCAGTGAGGTCTGGTCAGCTTATATTGGGTTGATTGAACCTAAAACAACAACAAAAGTACAGCAAACTCGACACTTTCCACTCAGAGCAAACAGACCAAATTGTAGGTGTGAAAGACTTTGCAACCTGACCTGCACTCAATCCACTCTCCTTGCACCTTGTAGTAACAGGGAAAAGCTTCTTTTTATGAACACAAACAGCCTCTGCTCCAGCATGAGCGGGATAAATCTACAGGCCTGTGGACTTACAGAAAATCTCCTAGCCATGCATCATAAACTCTGACGGCTCAAACTGAGGAGAAAGAGGCGAGAATGAAAACAAATGAGGTATAAACACACACTGGATAAATGCGTGCTTTCAAATCAGCATAAACACTGTTTTTTCTTTATCAAATGGGCAGTTTAATTGGTGGCAGAATATATGCCGACACCCCGGCTGGTATGAGGAATCATATGACAGCTTTGACAGAGGGTCGACTCCTCCGCGATTTCATTAGAGAAATGAGTTCCGCTGTTATGATTAGAATCGTAAACCAGGAGTCAACTGCCAGCAGGAGCCTGAAAACCGGCTGGCACCGTGCATACATATGGATTATGGGGAATTTGCATCTGTTAATCAAGCTTGTCGGAAATTATATAAATAACAATTGGCAATTACAGTGGATGAAACTAATTATCCACATTCTTTATTAAGCACTGTTTGGTAATCCCTCTAAAGATTCTCTATAGTGGCATCTATCCAACACTCACCCCTACAGTCAGCCAGTCACGAGAAAGAAGAAATTGTTTTGCGTGTATACTTCATCAAATCCTGATTGTCCCAGTTGGCTTGGACAGATACTTCATCTACTGTATGTGTGTGTGAGTTCAGTCCAAGACGGGCCTTAGAGAGATTCGCCACAGAGACAGAGATCTGCTACAGCACCTATAAAACGACTCACTCCCCTCGGAGGTTTTCATTCAACCTTGAATCAAAGTAGATTAAATGTAGCTTTCTTGCAGACAGCAAAAGTGTCAACAGATCTCTACAAAGCGATCAAAACTAGTTATGAATATAAGATTCAAACTACATGTTTGCACAACCCCTTCCACCCTATCTTGCAAAAGGCGACTGAAAAGCCAAAGTCAGAGGATGGATGTAAGAAATCTTCCAAGGCACTGAATATCCCATGGAGTTCAGTTAAATCAATCATTAGGAAATGGAAAGAGTGTGGCACAGCTGTAAATCTCCTTGAGCAGAATGTCCTCACAAACTGACTGAGTGTGCAAGAAGGAGACTAGTGAGGGAGGACACAAGAGACCAATGAGAACTCTGAAGGAGTTGCAGGCATTAGAGGCTGAGCTTGGAAACACAGTTGATGGGGTGCATCAGCAGTCGCATCTTCATGGACGTTAAAGGTTTGTTTTCTGTTGATGACTGTGAAAAAAGCCACATTAAATGTACTTTGATTCAATGTCCTAAACAGTAAAGTATGACGACTTCCACAAGGAGGTGAATCCTTTTGATAGTCAATGTCCCGGAGCTCCTGCAGTGACAAAGGGACCCTCCGCACTGGCCCAAGAAAGCCATACATAATTTAGGTCAATTTATTGTGAGGCCACTTGGCGGCTGATGAGCTGTTGAGAAACGCAGTGACAAAACTGGGCCTCGAAGGGCAATAAACTATCCCGGCTAACAAGCCACCTCTGGCAATGTGGTGCTCAAATAAACACACCAGTGTTGGCAGATCAAATGAAAGCAGACAAGAAGAAAAGTTTCATGCGATGACGGCTGTTGGTAAGAGACACAGCTCATATGCTCACACACACATGGTGGAGACGTAAACGTGCTTCTGACGAGAGGAGTGCTGCATGAAAGCTGGAGTCAATGAGACTTACTGGAGTAGGCATGCACACAATTATATAATCAACACCATATTCTCTTGCACTCGTGAGTCATTTTGGAGATTTGGGGCTCTCTGCTGTTGCCTGCCATCCATACGGTATCTGTGCACTGCATCTCTTGGTGGAGCTGAGCCTTCGAAGGCATTCATAGTTTAATCAATTAAACACTGTCAAGTTGCTGGCTGGCTAACAAGCAGAAGGGGAAGGATGGGGTGGGGGTTGGAGGGGATAGGCCTTTCCTCTTCAAAAGAGGCTTGATTTGCTGTGATTTAAGCTCACAACTTATTCAGGGAAAAACTTAGGGTGCATTTTGTGGGATCTGTGGGAAATTCTAAGGTTTGTTGTGCTGCAGAATCAGAGGGAAAACAACATAAAAAGCTCCAAGCCAGAAAATCAACACATCTCTCTACTGAAGTGCTGAGCAGAGAGTCATCTTTGTGAAAATTGTCCCATGTGTGAGTCATCATGCCTTTACCCATGAGTGTCCAATTTGCATAACTACATTTGCAGCCACCAGGGAAAGTCTTTTTTGTCTAAGCTAAGTTCTGTCCCATCTTATTTCTCAGCCTTTCCAATCATTGCCAAGGGAAATACAGTGCTGCCATCATCTTACCGCTTGATACTGTACAAGGTTGAGAATTAAAGCTCTTTTATCTAAGCAGCAGATTCCGGAGGGTCACGCTGCATCTTGCGTTTCACACTTCTGCATCTATCACACCTTGTACTGTATATTCAATGACGTTTTTCAACCATCTGTTACCTGTAGGTGTTCCATACCAGCACACTTTATCCCTACAGAGAGGGTGCTAATCTTAAGAAAATCAAGTCCTCATTTCTTCCTGCGGGGAAGGTTAAAGTGGAGGTTTCAAGGCCATGTGACTGATCAAGTGGTGAGGAGTAACTTCTACTGACACCAGCCAAGAAAAGGTTGCTGGAGCTGCTTTAATACACCTCCGCCTCCAAGTAGGAACAGATGGTGAGTTTTGGCAGCGTTTTGTTGGCTGGAAAACACCCTTTTGATTGAGATGCCCATTCTTTTACATGTCTAAAAAAATGATGTGAAGAGAGTAAACAGTGGAAAAAAAGGACGGAAGCAGAGCCAGATTCTATCTTGCTATGTATGCAATGTCTTATAGACCATCTGGATGGTTTGCTTGGCTGTTCGGGCTTCACTGCACCAAGAAATCTCTGTAAAAGTCTGTACAAAGGTGCTTTTGCATCCACCCTTTTTCATATGCATATATCTATACGTGCATTAAAAAAGGCTGAGTGGGAAGATTGCAAAATTTGAAAAAAATCGGGAAATATTGCAAAGTTTTTTACACTGTGCTGAGGTGGAAAAGTTGTTGTATGGATGCGACAAGTGCAATGGTGAATGAATCATGACTGGCATGAAGCATGCGGCTTAAACATCCACTGGAGAGATGCAAAGTACCATCACATCTGTGTGCAGTGATGACAAGACTGTAACCGTCCTAAAGTCAATACATGAAACTGTTTTCATCATTGTTTTTCACCACCAGAAGTTTGGCTGCTGCTCATTTAATCTAGTTGTTCCCTCCTCCTCTGGAATGGTGTAATCACACCAAACTGTTTATCTCAGTGAAGCAACTCCTAATAACGGCATAAGAGTAGTGGACGGAAACAAGCATTCTGTCGCGTTTCTTTTCTCAAAATTCAGTTAAAATCCGCATTGAATTTGGATGGAAACCTAACTAGGTTTACCCCTCATGCCATTCAGACAAACTGAATGCTGTGTGTGTGTTTATTGTAGTGGTAGCTTCTTTTTAGGAGTAAATCTGAATCAAGAGTAAAGGCCTTTATTTGCTTGCTGTTCTACATTAAGTGCAGTAATCAGCTAATGGCCAACTTTGGTCACAAACCACAGGGCTCTTCAAGGCTGTGTTACAGTCACCATTAGCCTTATATTGGTAGTGACAGCGCATGTACGCCTGGGTTTCTAAGTGACTCCTGGTAGTGTGCCTTCTAATCCAGTAATTGGTAGAGAGAATGAGTGAGAGAGAGAAAGAGAGAGAGAGAGAGAGAGAGAGAGAGAGTGGGTACAGAGAACACACAGAGAGGATTGACCCTTTTCTCTCTTCTCTAATTAGCAGTATTAGACAAAGAGCCCTGGGAAAAGACAGATTGCATCCCATCTAGAGTGTGAGATCACTCATGTTGGAGTGGCCCTCTGAGTAAACTCAGTGCAATGTGCCAGCGTCTGAAATAAAGCCGCTAACCCAACACACCTCCTGTGGCTGTTGAAGGACGGGGGCAGAACCCCTGAAAACGCATCAACATCACTGGCAACAGAGCAGACATGGAAGGGAAATAAAATCAGTGAAAAAAACTATTTGTTATCTGCAGCACTTTTGTCTGAATAAATGGCCTGCTGTCATAAACAACAGACATAATGACAACTGCAAACGTCAAAGATGAATAGACTGTGATATGGTACAAAAAAAGGACACATTGTCAACAAACTAATATTAAATCCTTATGAAACTGCATTTTTACTTAAAAAATATTCAATCTATTAATCTTCTAAATAAGGTACATAGAATGATTATTTTAGAAATGATTTAAATCTAATTCATCACTTATTAATTAATATTAATCACCGCCAATGTCTTGGCATCACAGTCATTCTAAGATGCTATGATCACGTACAAATGCTACATAATTAATTGAAAATAGGCAACGTGTGAAAAGTGTATAATTATTCTGGTGGCATGTTCCAGACTATACCACTTAACAACTAGCTTTTCCTGAAACAAATGGCATGCATAGCCTTATTAAAAATAAAAAATAAAAAGAAACATGCTCCTTAAACCTGTATTAGCTGTCTATTAAGCTACTTCTTAGCCACGTCTCCTTCAGCTTAATGACTCGTATGTTAGCAAACAGTTGTCTATTTGCACATCACAGCAGACACAGAGCAAAATCCACATTCATGTGTCTGGTCATCTGATGAATGTAAGTCCAACTTTCCCTCTCTTTTTAGCTCTGTATTGGTCTCAGTCTCCTGAGAAAAATATCTGGCTTTATAGTTGCTAAATGCTCCACTATGTTCAGCAGCCTGTCTCTGACTGTGTCTGCTGTTTGGTGCTGGATGCGTATGTACAGTGAATTTAACAGAGCTTTTTCACTGAAAACAGCTACCTGCTGTCTAAACATGGCTCATGAGACTGAACCAAGACAAGTGAAGCTAAGATCAGCTAAAAGACGCTAAAATGCTCAGTGGAGATGAGGGAACCTGCATGACATGTTGTTATTTCATCCATTGTAAAGATAGAAATATTGATTAATGCAGCTTTGACCATGCTTATATTGTAAATATTGACAAGGAATGTTTCCTATCCATACACCAGGTGCCATTATGTTTCTGTTATCCATTTGCAATAGAGGCTGTCACCACCCAGTGCAGACTGTAGGCAAGCAACATTACCTGTATATATCAGGAATTCTGATCAAAAAAACCCATTCACTATAAAGCTTTACTTTGTATTTAACTAGGTTCAATGTGTTTTACATGTGAGAAGAAATTAGTGTGTGAGTACATAAAATCACACATTCATAAATCATTTTTGTCTCATAAATATAGCTGTTTCCCTGAACCAAAGCCCATGAGCTTTACATCAAGATTTAATGACATGAAACCCTTCAGATCTTTCACCCTGTAAGTGTGAGACTGAAAATGTATCTGCCCCAGAAAATACAGTGCGAGCAACACATCTCCTCTCTGCAAAGAATATGCTTTTAAGTTCACTCATTCTGCTTATGTGTAGCCAAGAGACGCAGGGCAATTTTCTGTGTTACGCAGAGGCAGTTACACTAAAAAAACATCCCTCTGCATGTCCTGCGTCAGAGCTTTTAGCGAGATAATTCTGGAAGGAAGATACAGTTGATCTAAGGACAAGAACTCTGCTGCAGGTGGCCTCCGCTCTGTAAAGTGCAACAGCTATATACACCACACAGATACATCCAAACCGAACCCTCTGAATATCTTAACAACATTAATCTAAGTTTTAGGCTAATCTAAATTTAGGCTGGATGAAATACTGATGAGGCAAGACAAAATCACTGATGGACCGGCAATGGAATATTTTTTTATTATTATCCTCACCTCCCATGCAGAAACACAATGATTAGAAGAAAAAAAAAACATGGAGATTGGACTTTTCTTTTTGATGATACCATATTGAAAACTGCTGAAGATGGTGCCCAGAGGCTTACAGGCAGGCAGGATGGTACGGCAGCCCATACATACCAATGACATTGATCCCTGAGCAGGGCTCGTGAGACTGCTGAGACGGCCGTATGCACATTTTTATTCCGGTAAGAAAAGTGTGCTACATTCCAACATCAAGTCGCCTTAGTGCTGTTTTGATGAGCTGGTCGGTATTTGGGATGAGTGGGCCATTTCTGAGTCCTTCAGTTTTAAAGCAGCAGCTGCAGCAGACCGGGCTGCGGACCAGAGAAAAGGCCCTTTATTGTATTATGTAGCAGTGATCCAAAAAAGGACCCCTCACCGCTCCCAGGACCTTCCCCCAAGGACCCCTGGGTGCAATGTTCTACCAGGCCTTGAATCACAATGCACCGTGGCACTCGCTCCAGGGACCTGCTGGTCTCCAAACACTCCGCACTTCATTCTGTTATCCCCTCACACTGTCACGTACGGCCTTGCATGTGTGTGAGCGGCTGTTAATATTTCATCACATATTATTATCCACATTCTCCACCTGATGCAATATTTAACACGTGTGCTCTGTATTACCAATGCTAGTTTTACTGCATATAAACGATTCTAGATAAGGTTTATTATTCCAAGATGGAGAAAGTACAGTATCACCGATCCAATGAACCCGTTAGCTGTTACGTTTTGCTGATTTGAGTCACATGTTTCATGCATGTCATGATTTATTTCCAAAGTCCCCCTCCATTGAATTCTTTTGCCACGTTTTGCTTTCATCACTCTTACTTTTCTACCTCAATCACGCGAGAAATCTCTTTAGTATGTGTCCATGAATACTGTACTTTCACTGGAATGTATGCAAGTTAGCTTTTTGCTAACCTAAGGTGGATCCAGAGGATGAAGGAATCCTTCATATCTTGCAAAAGCAAAATGTCTGGGGTAAGGTACGTACATTTTACAGTCAGATAACCTGCACAGCAACACAGACATTAATCTTAGAGTGTGTTGCTTTCACTAGCATTTGTGAACAAGGTATCTGACAGCAGTGTTGCACGAAGCATATTAGTATGGATTAGCTTGTTATTATACCTAATTCATTGTTGCTGGTTGCTCAATATTTGCTACCAGCAAGAAAAACAGTAATTGGTGGTGTAACACAACTGTTTGCGAATCAGATGCTTTACAGTACTCTCTGCAGTAATTCCATCTATGTTTGCCGTTTCTTGTACTGTACCTGCACTTTATGATGTCCAACTGAGGGCTAGCGGAAAGATGGTTTGCAGCTTTGCTTCATCAAAGTTTACTTCTTTTAATGAATTAGTCTTTGTTACTATTTTAAAACACTCGCAAAATTAACCACATCCCTTAAGAGCTGACACAAAAAAAGTGCTTGAAGCGGGTTGGTTTGTATTTTTGCGTTCTTGCTTTGAATGAAACTGTATCCAAAACCACCAGATTGCATTTGCCAGTGTTGAAAAGGCAATATCGAGATTACATTTTATGAACAAACTTGAGAGATCGGAAGTGCTAATTTCCATATTTTGTGTGATGAATGCTGTATTTTCCTTGTATATCCTGGTGTGCAGTGACTGCAGTGCAAAGCCTCTATAGTGCCACTGGGCAGCACGACCCCTGTCATTTCATGGTTTCCACGTAAGAGACAGTGTCAGCAAGCAGACACCCTCTTTACACAGACTCATAATGAAGGTCAATCTGAGGCCGTCGCTCTCTGGAGTCTCAGCAGGGGAGCTACTGTTTGTCCCTGACATGTCACATACACATAAGACAAACACACAGCTACCACATGTAACAGGCAAATATATACAGGCTTACACCCAAACACATGCATGCGAATATGAAAATGATAAACATGCATGCTCCCAGTGACACAAAGCCAGCTCAGCACAGCTGCGGCTCTATTTGAAATGTGTATGGCCATCCAGGCAGAAGAGGTCGTTTCCCAGCATCACTCATGGGTACAACCTTTGAACTCTGTCTGTCTCTGTCTGTCTCTCTCGTTCCCTGCGTCTCTTTTTTGGCCTTTCCCTGAGCGCCTGTTAGTGCCACCATCACGACCCCTTCATGGCTAAATGTTGACTTTAAGACGTTAAAATCCAAACCCATTTAAAAGTCCAGCTATAGCAGTGCTTCTCTAACCTTTTCTGTTACACCTTCCTTCAGAAACCAAAATAAGTTCATCCCATAATCTTTATCAGTCATTTACTATAACTATTAATTAATCAATTAATTAAAAAGGATCCATGTTGAATTTTAATAAAAGTTAGTGTCAGCAAACAAAATCATACTCATTCAACTTGTGTCACACCATGTTTTTGCCAGGTCATCCATGCCCCCCCTGCAGTGGCTCTTTGACCCACCAGGGGGGCCTGTCCCCCGGTTTGAGAACCACTGAGCTAATGCCAGAAGTGTCATCCCCATCACAAATCATGTCGAAGTGGTTTTCGTTTTTTAAAAGTAGTATAAGTCAAGTGCTGAAAGGAAGAAAAGTGGTCTTTGGGGATGTGTCATAGATGCTCAGTTAGTCCCCATCCCTCTGAATGGGCATGAAGACAGTGCGTGTGTGTGTTTGAGCCAGCAGGTGCACCGAGACACAATGTATAAAAACGCTGTTAAAAACTGTAACTGATGCTGCATTCATGCAATCCCTGACTCAGAATTGCAACTCAGAGGTTGATGTGAACTTTTTCTGACTTCAGACAGCTGGTAGCATTTTGTTAGCAGTGGCATTGGCCAATAAGAAACACATCTTTTTGCATCTTAACTGACCAATGGTGACATTCGCAGGTACATTTTTAGGCTGACGAGCTAAGTTTTTTTTTTCATTTTCAGTTTTCTGTCACAGCTTGGTTCTGACAACAAAACTACTGGGTCAGTTTCAGGAAAAGATGATGGTTTGAGTTAAAACAGACCCTTTCACAATGTGACCACGTGATGAAAAGGCTAACTTCTCCATCTTTTCCCAAGTCACAAAGCTGTGACATCACAAGAACAAAACTTAACATAATTATGACGTTTTAGGAACAACATCAACGCGGTGACGTCAGATCAGGGCTCTATAGCCAGTGTTTGGTTTGTCTGTTCTGGACTACTGCAGAAACATGGCAGTGCAACATGACACTGTGGAAGAGGACCCCCTCCCTCTGTACATATAAAGAGCTAATTCAGTGGTTACAAAAACAAAACAGTTCTTATTTTTATGTGAGTACACACTAACGAAAGCATACTTGTGAACATGATATTCCACTTCTGCCAATAGATCGCTCTAAATGTCACACCCTGGACTTTTAGGTCAAGTTAAACACAACTTGCACTAGCTAGCTTTATCATAGATATAGGCTGTTGTATAAACTGTGAACTGGAATGAAATAACCTTTGTGAATAGAAGTTCTAGTTAGTTGGCCGCACTGACTGTCGTCTCAGTATATAGTGTTACTCAATGGTTTCCTCTGTGGTGAGCAGCAACTTGAGCATCATACAAATCATTGTCATTTTTCGTCATCTCTAGCAGATGTGGTGTTGTACGATTGTAATTTTCACACCTATGTAATGCTGCATATTGCTTTGTGGGTTTGTGAGCAGAAAGTAGTGCCATTTGGTTGGTTGGTGCATATTTTAATGCATATGCAATATGAAGCATATTTTTCACTTAGGGCACTATGTACTATATAGTAAATAGGGACACAGCCAGAGAATCGCCATAATTTAAACTTGTAGATGCACATACAGAAACAACATCATGAAACAAAATAAATCTAGAATATACATTTAATTGTCACTGATGCAGATTTTATCTCAATAAGGAGATTTGGAATTTACAGCAATTCATGCATCTCTATGCTGCAGCAGAAAAACAACATGCAATTTAATTCAGATGTACCATGTCTTACTGTCAGTTTGAATGACAACCTAGGATTGAAGCTCAAGGAGAAAAAAAAAGAGAAAATATTTACGGAGCACAGAGAAAGACCAGAGATGGAGTAGCTTTGTTTTTCTGGCAGGCCTCGGGCAGCCTTCAATCCCCACAGCAGTGAGACAGGAGCAGTTCATGGGAAATACAGTAGCTGAGGCAGTTTACATCATGTGAGCACGGCCCTGGACACACGGATGACGTGGAAATAGAGAGCCTGGGACGCTCATTAGTATCCTACAAACCAGAACACATAAAGGCTTTTTGCTTTCAGCATCAGCTGCTGTTTGTTCTCTTTGTTCAATTATCAATGTCCACAATGTTGCCAAATTCATGTGCTGGGTTTTTCTGCAGAGAGCTGCACTAAAGCACGTGGAAACATCTCTCAGGAGGGATCAGGTTTGAGGGAACTCTGGGCAATGAGCTGGAAAACCGCATTGATAATGCTGACCGTCACTCGCCGCACTGACGTGAATGTGTCAGGCTCAATAAATAATGTGTGAAGTGTGGTCCCAATTTTGTGGATGCTCCCCTCGCTGACCCTCGAGCTGGTCTATATCTCACCGAGGCTGTTTAATTATGTAAACTTATGGCCAGAGAGCAAGAGGAAGGCTTGTGTTAGGTAATAAAGTGAACAAAGAAATCACCTCTAACAAACAAGAAGCACTGTCAGGTGCTGGATAGCTGTTTTTGGTAACCGCTCCTAATGATGTTAAATCTTCAAATGTCGTCAGAGAATTCCTGCTTCACAAATAAACCTGAAAAACTGAAGACAAACACACATATTCTGAAAATATTCTCAGCCCAACAATCGAAGCAGAACTTGAGACTCTAAAATGGATTTCCTTCAACAGCAAAGATAAAGCCAACCTCGGAAACAAGCTATGCTCGAGTTTGGGAGACAGAGCAGATATCAAAGAGAAATGGAGGGATAGTTGAAAGGCCCATGAAAGATAGAGGGAAGGACGCGCATCAGTATGACAGCCTATTTGGAAAATTGATGCTGTCGTACTGCGGCCGTGTTCCTCTCGCTTCCATGCGAAAGAGCATGTGGTTAGAAACCGGGCTGTGTGAGAGCAAGGGAGGGGCAAGGTTGATTGTTGGTTCAAGGAAAGCCCCTGCATTGAGAAAATGGTCTTATTTTGGCAGCTGTGACCCACTTTTACACGTTCATGCTTGAGCTATGATATGCGCGCTCACACACATACACACACCCACACGCCCACACATGCTGCAACGCATCAGTGAAGAGGAAAACAGAGGCATCTGGAAAAGTCGTCCTCTGGGAGGCATTGACATGATTTGCGGGGGCTTGCTACGTTTCCCATAACTTTGGTAGTGCAGTTCTCTGCTAGGTGGCTTCCCAGCGCGTTTGCTGTGGCAACTGATGGCTGCACAACTAATTGGCAAAACACACGAGCAGGCCGGGATTGTACTGCACCGTAATGTAAGGAGGCATGTGAGACCACACAATGTATAAATAATTGCACATTAATGTTTAACTCTAGTTTAAGTGTCTCCTCAGGAGTGAGTGGGAGCGTTTAAGTTCCCTGAGGCTCAGCCGGAGCTGAATCGACAAACGTCATCTTGGACGTTATGGCCTTGTTTGTGCTTTTAGAATGTTTTTGAATTTCATGACATATACTGCAAGCTCAGGTTATTGTTACTTAGGACCTCTGAGCGGATGAAAAAAACATTTCAAGGTGCACATTTGTGATGTGTCCCTGGATTCAAAGCCCCTGTGTGTCAGATTTTATAAAAACTGTGACCGTGGCAGCCCCAGACGTGGCACTGCAGCACATGTGAGGAGGGTTGAAGGAGTAACTGACAACATGAAATAGGATGGCATTAATCTGATCACAAACACCAGCTGTAAACCATTACTTACAGAAGAAAAACGAGATCACAGATGCTTTGAACAAGACTGCTGAGGCGTTTTTTCGTCAGCACAGTGTCTTAATGGGAATAAATTAGCCATTTAAAAGTGTGCTTCACATGCTGATGCCTCCATGTGGGAGCCAGAATTCCCACAATGCTTTGAAAAATGTGATTTTCAGTTTCTAATGTGATGTCAGTGGACTGCTCGCAGTGAGGTGGTGATTTCCAATTCTGTGAAGCTTTTTAATCAAAGGATACAAAGTGACAAGAGGGCAAGAGCTTATGACTTTTGTGGTGAGGCAATGTGGCTGGTGATGAAATGCTCCACTATGTTTCTAACTTTGTCTGTGATTGCTGTGTCAGGAAATTATGAAAGTGGAGGTGCAGGCCCACAATACACAACGCTGAAAAATGGAAAAAAGCTGAGGGGAGCTGCAGCTGGGTGATAATTCTCTGTGGGTTCATCACTCTAAACGAAACCTGTCATGTTACACAAAGTCATTTGATCCTGTTAAAGACTCCCTCTGATGAAAATCTAGTTTTTAACTTGTGAAAATGTCCATATGGTGTTTTTTATTTGCTAAAAGACCAATGATAGTCTCACAGACGAATTCAGTCAGCCAGGGATCATACGTAACAACCCAAAAGGAACCAATTCCATCAACTTGCAGTGTGGGGTATCAGAGGGGAAGCCAGGTGCACATCACATCAGTATTTTGCAGCGTGTTCTGCAACCTGTGAATTTATTTTTTTCGGGTTTGATTCATTGACTGTGTCCAAACAAATCTGAAGCATGCTAGATGTTAGCCAGCACTAGCCTGCCAAGTTACATGATGATTCATATCAAATGGTGACAGGACAGTTTTTATTGTTTAGGGTTGCTGAGAAAGTCAAACATCGCTCAACAGTTTTTCAAATAGGGAAGCCGCTGTTGAGGCTTGTGTGTTTGATGAGCAGCGGGGGGGTGGGTGGAGATAAAGGAAGGGACTGCTTAGATATGCACATACTACATGAAGATAGAGGTTACATCTAAAGCAATGTAAGGCATGATGGGACTTTCTTTCATGGAAAAAATGTCCAAATATGTATATTTGATGAACAGTGATGAGTTTCTAGGGGTTTAGGCTTAACAAACGCTGGACGTGGCTGGAAGGCACTGAAATAAAAAGCACACAGAAGGGGCGGTCCAAATAAACACCCAACATCAACTTCAAACCAAGAACACACAATGAAAAGACTGGTGGGACGCCTTTGCTCTACCCACGCTGGGAACGAACTAGGAAAGCACAGAGAGATCAGGACAATCTGGCCACAGGTAGAGCCGAGAGCCTTCCTTAAATACCCCAGCGCCAATCCGCCTGATGCGCGCCAGGTGCGCTGCTGATTAGGCGGAGCCAGCTGAGTGCAGGAACACACCCAGCTTCAGACGGACAGGGGAACAGACCGACAGACAAATAACACTAAGGGAAAAGGGAAACACTAGGACAAGACAGGTTAGAGGAACTTTAACATGTAAATATTTACTGGTGCAGCTGAAGCTAGCTACGAAAATGTGTTTTGGGCACCAGCCTGTCACATCAGAGCCACAACCTTGTTTTTGGTGACTCCAAATTTCTTGTCAAGGCCACGATGGTGCAATTGTTTGTATTTCTTTACAGTGTAGATTTGGAATATCCCAAGATTCCCTGACGACACTCGCAGCCAGTTATGATAATCTGTAAGCGATTACTCTTTGAAAGAAAGCTTCCAATTCCTATATGAGGGTACCATTCCCCAGGCACGCACCACCATTAACTCCCATTCATTATATTCTACAAAGCAGCACTACAGTAATAATCATTTATAGTCCCAACCACTGAGCTCTCTGAATATATGGCCCTGATCAAAAGCCAACACTGAACATCAAATGGGCTCATTCAGTTGCAAGTCTGGCTGTAAATTAGTGAGACATAGCATGCCAACGCTGGTGCCAGGGACAGGAGCTGGGACAGGATTCTAGACTAACAAGACAGTTATGGGAAGTGATGACAGTATGTTGGCAAGTGCCATCGCTCCAGACCTGACCCACTATTCATTTTGAGGAGGCGGCCGGCAAACAGATAAAAGCTACGAGAAATATCGATGGGGTTAAAATGTTTTAGCGCTCTCATAAGTGATTTAATGCATTCAGCGGGTTTCATTTGGCATTAGCACAACATGCAGACAAGAGAATGTGCATATTATTCTGTTTTATTGACAGGATATGAGGCTAAAGCAATGATACATGACACAGGGAACACCTCTTCATCTTGTCCTTTCTGGGAGGTGTTCTGTTTCTACACTACTCCGCCCGGCTCCACACTCCACCCGTCCAAAGCCTATAGCTCAACGTGTAGCCCTGTGGGCAAAAAAACCCAGCATTATCAGAAATTCTTGACAAAGCACTTTCAGGAGTAGGACTTAGCAGCACGCATAGTTAAACTCAAGGGAACAGTTTCTCTTAAAAGCTCTTGTACCAGCTCCGGCTCTTTCTGCAATTTGGGAAGCACAGTTTTCAAAAGAAATTGGGTCATGGTAATGGCAGAAGAACATGGCATGTATAAAGGATCGGCCCCTGGAGAGAGAGCGCGAGGAGTCAGGAACAATGGCGGCCTGCTCAGATGCGACCGTGTTTCATTGCTTTGTCAGTGCTGTAACAGCAAAGTCTTGCCAGCTGAAAAACTGGTATGCCTCAGCCTGCCTTTGTGTTTCCCACATTTAGGTAATGTGTATCATCTCAGGGCAATGAGTGGGCAAGGCGCTGATCCTGGGTCATTTCATAAACAAATAAGAAGCTTAAAGTGTTTCTTCCTCTAATGATTGTGAAGTTCAGAGCTTTTCTGGATGAGAAAGGGTCTTTTGGTGGTCATGTGGAAAAAAAGGAGAAATCCAAGGCACTCTGAACGTGTCTGAAGCCTTTATTCTGCATGACCAGTCATAATTGCAAGCTTAAAATTACAGAGGGGAAAAAAAAGAGATCCAAGGCACTAAAAAAATCAGTTAAAAAGCCTTTCTTCTGCTCAGCTGCTCACTGTGAAGTTTTTAAATTATAACTGTGACTACACAAACAGAAAAGCAGAAGCTTTTTAACTGATTTTAGCAGTGCTTTAAATCTTACTTTAACGGGATAATAAATAAGTCTCAGAAGTGCCGGGCTGTATCAAGAATAGAATAGAACAGAATGGGATAACAGGCCTTTATAAGGAGTATATGAATACTTAATATTGGTTTATAACGGACTAGTATATTATTATTATTACCTAATAATATGTGTATTATTACACACGTGAGCAAATCCTTACAGTGTGTTTATAATGTGTCATAAAACACTGAACAACAAAAGTTAATCTACTCATTTCTAGTATTGTACTCATGAATGGAAGGTTGGATATTGACTTGTAGTTGCTGAGTGCATTACCATAAAGCACAATGGTTGTACAACAGCTGTTTTAAATGCATCTGGGAATATGTCTGTTTGCAGAGATGTATTTACAATGTTCAGGACTTGAAACACTGTCAAACACATGAGGTGGACAAGTTAGACTCAGTGACAGTCTTGCAGAGCTCAGGTGAATCTTCCCGTGATTCCATCTGTTTCACAGTGTTTACTGGGCTCATCTACGTTCACATAAGCAGCAATGCTGGCTCTGATTGAGCTTATTTTGTTACTGTAGAATGTAATGTAATGCAAGTTCTTCCCAGTTTGCTGCAGAGAACTGTGGATGGGCGGGGGGCAGTGCCAAGCAGCTGGTCAATAGAGGAGAGTAATATTCTAGAGTTCCCAGCATTCTCTGTAATAATCTCGGAAAAGTAATCCTGTCTTGCCAGATGTACTGCTTTGTTATAGACAGTCATGGCTTCTTTGTGTATATTACAGTGAACTGTGAGCCCAGTGTTCCTCCATTTTCTTTCAGCTGCTTGACAAACCCTCTTAATCTAATTAACACTGTTATTGTTAAACCACGGGGAGATTCTGTCAGTCGACCTCTTTTTAACCTTCAGTGGAGCAACAGTATTTAAAGTATATGATGTGGTATTGTTGAAATGTTCAACCGTGTCATTCAAAGAGTAGTCAGCAGTGTGAGACTCTTACCATGCTGATGAGCGGTTTCATTGGCATGTCGCGTGAGTTCAACACATTCAGGGATACCAAGTGTGATCAGCTGTGAGAATATAAACACAGATGAATGTCATTGTGGTTGATACAGTGTAATGATAACAATTCTGGTTTGATGTCAAGATCGAGATATTCAAATGAATTAAGATCACCCTGGTCAATGTCATTACACACAAACTGTGTAGAAAAAAATGGCTGCAATCCATTAGTAATGACAGTTTCATGGCAATATCTATTTGAATTTTGCTAACCGTAGCTAACATTAGCAACCAGAATTGTTGAAATTGTTATTTAATGCTTTTTGTGGATGAAAATTGCATAGTTCAACTTGTATAGTTGCATGTATAGTTACTTAAAACTACATTACGGTGTGTTCCAAACCACTTATTAATTGTTTATATCATGCTTATAAATGATAGATTGGGGGGTGGTGAGGGTGAAGATAGACAGAGTGTATGATGAAAATAACGCAACTGAAATCCATCTTAATCCATACAATAATACCACCAGGAAAGACACCCACAAGAAAAACTCCAGATCCAGTAATTACACCAAATGCAGCCTCATGCAGGATGCATCCTCAATCATGTTTATTGCAGGAACAGAAATGGACCTGAAACATTAATGGAGCGTCATCCCGCTGGTCACAAACCGCAGCACACAGATGTAGAAGACTTGCTTTAAAGCATTACCTTCTAGCTATACATTTTGGCATCTAATAGAGCAGATCTAGCTCATGTGTGCATTTGGAAATACAGCCAATCATGAAGGAGGACGTCAGTAAGGTGTGTATGCTTTGCACCACTGTGTGCTTTTATTTGATGTTTGGCTTCTAGCCCTCATCCATATGTCTCAAAGCACATCTATATCTCATGTTGAAGTCCCAGAGAAGAGTTCAGTAGTGAGTTTAAATTTTTCATCACAACAAGTATGGATGGCATCGTAAAACGTGGTTACCAAGCAACTGCTTCTCAGCCTCCCAATCAGCGGTGTTGTTGGTTTCAGATTCAGACACAAATATCATCACGCTCTCTTTTCCTCCTCTGCATGTCACTCAGTGTGCAGAACATATAGTGAATGGACTCATTTGGTACGTAGTAAATGAAAAAAACAAAGTGTTTTTGATCAAGAAGTCTTTCAGTTTCGGCTCCTGAAGGACAAATCTATTTCCTAAGTCAGTCTCTCAACTTCAGCCTCATGTGCTGAAGGTGTATAAGCCATTCAGGAGATACTGTAAGTTTTATAGGAAAGGCTTAGACTTTAAATTAGGATCTTTTGGTACCCTAACCTGCTGCCAGTCACACCACTGGTGATAGTGAAAAAAGATGCTTATGCAAAGCATTTTTTCCCCCTACTGTTCCTGTCAGGGAGCTTTTGAAATCCCTTTTCTAATGAGAGCTGGCATTCCACCTTCCTTCAGTATTTCCTCCGGAGGGGAAGCAGGGAGGGTTAGCGACAGAGGGATGACAGCAGTGAAAGTGCCGCAGTCAGGAAAAGTCCTCTGCTCTCGTCTTATACGGAAGCCATACTTGGGTTTTGAGATTTGTCTGTTTTATAAACAATGTCATATGATCGCAAGGCGGCGGTCGGCTGTGTGACCTCCGTCTTCAGCAGCGATATCTGATCTGGCACCGCTGGCTCTTCCTGCAAAGCTTTGACAGGCGGTGCTGATGGAGGTGGATCCAGGCGCTTTTAAAGGTCCCGTAATAATCACTTTTTCTTTTGTTTTTCAATTACACAACAGCACAGAGAGGATCATTTTCTTTGTATATGTATACAAATGTGGTTTCTAAAACAGCTTTACTCTATATTTTTTAGCTAACTAACAGAGGGAAATAGTGCATCTGCTGGGGACTTTCAGCTGCGGATTAATACATAATTGGTGCTCTAGTGAGTATTTACAGCAGCAGGGCGGTGTATGTGGGAATGAGTCAAAATAAACTAGTGTGTGTGTTCGTGGTAATGAAGGAACATGACACCCAGTGCAACAATGTTCTACACTGACTGTGTTTTTAACAATATTGAACAACGGTGCAGCTCTATAATGGCGCACAGGAATAAGATATATCAGGCTTTGATGCACACACAAAGCTGGTTAGCAGATACATTCATTGCTGGTTTGGCTCTGTACCACTGCCGGCTGGTGACTCAAATAATTGGGGAGGACAGGAGGAAAGCAAACCCACAGCTTCATGTTATCTTACGCTAGCTGGCTGCTTACCTCTACCTTCTTTTGTTCAATGAACGATTAAGAAGTATAACAATGGCCTGCAAGATTTCTTAAAAACACCATTAATCCTGTTGTTTCCAGATTAACCAAACAGGCCTAATGTAGAAAATCGAGTATTTATCAAGTGTGTAGATATACAGGCCTAAAATGTGGATTACAGCAAACTAGAGCACAAATGACAACAGTAACATGCAATTAGTTGCCAGTTTGAGCTAATAGGGTCTATTACTACAGCAATTCAGTAAAGCCTGCTTTCAGGGTATACATAAAGTTTTTTTTAGAGAGGTTTATGGGCATTTTGGAGGCTGTGTGTGAATTGTACTACATTATAGTTAGAGGTGTTTCTAGTATTAAAGTCTACCGTCATTGACACAAATAGGCTGGACAAAACATTATAAACAGCTCTCTCACTATGTGGAATACAATGCAGTCAACAGCTAGAATTTGTTGCACAGTTCCAAGATTTAGCTCGGTGTAGCTCATCAACTGAGTGACAGCAAGAGAGAAAGAAGACAGACACTTTGTTCAGTTGAAAGATGACATACCACAAACTGTTCCAGCTGTCATTAGTTCACTTCAATTACTTGTCCTCTGCGGCGCTGTTGACTTTTTGGATGAACAACTGCACTTTCATGACCAGTGCGGCTTTGCGTGTGTGTGTGCATCTTTCTGCTTCACCATGAAGGCCGCACAGTCTTTCACATCAAAATCATTGTCCAGGAATCTGGAGAAATCCATTTGGCCTCTTCACTCCTTCACTAGTGCAAGAAGCTGGGCGGTGTGCAGTCAAAGTTCTCTGCTGCAGTGCAGCCTGTGTCATCATGATCCACAGTTATTTTTAAATGTCTGCAGCTTTAGAGAAGAAAAGTAAAGTGAACATCCTCCACGCCGCTGTAGTTGCGCCGTGGGTCCAGCCTGGACAGCTGAGGCAGTGAGGCCTGAGGCTGTGCCAGCAGAGCAGAGCTCTCCATCCGCTCCCCAATGGCATCCTTCCACTGCCGTGCCCCCAAACCCAAATCCTGAAGTCCTTCAGGGCTACTACAACAAGATGTTATATTGGCTAACTCACGCAGTTACTGCTCAGTGAAAAATGGGAACCATGAATCTGAAAAAAGGAAATCTGGACTCTGATGAAAAAGCCTAAATAAAATGTAAGATTGGTTATGAAGGATCTCCCAAACTGCAACTAAAATGACAACTAAGTCTGCACATGTAGAGTACCTGCAGTGCTTTGTCCTGATTGGCTGTCACTATAGGCCACTAGTCCAAGCTGGGGACACACTATGTGATTTTAAGCTTGATTTTAATCCTGATTTGGCGATGGCCGTTTGCAGCACAACTCTGCAATTACTTGCAACGAACAGGGCAGGTCATCGTGGACAGTTGGCACATAGCAGCTTTAATTAGTGTGTTCTCACCTCCTGACCTGCTGAGTGCCGACTTTCCAGTTCAAATACTGCAAACTGGCCTCACTGCAAAGATTTTTAGTCACACTTTGAGGCAAGCACATAAACAGATCATGCCCAAGTCAGCAATGACTTCAAATTGAACAGTTCAGAAACTGAACTGATAGTCATCAGGCAAGGCTAGCTGCACTGTATATACTGATTATTTAAATGAAAAGCGCTCAGAGTCTTTCACATGAGAAGTGAAGCCTCAACTCCCAATGGGGAATTTCAGTCAACATAACTGATTTTGCAATAGAAGAGAAAGGACTTAAAGCTGCACAAAGTCATTTCTTTTGGCACTTCGCGGCAGTAAAATAAGCTAAAAACATATCATTGTCATATTATCACTGCATAGCATTGTTTTGATAAACAGTTCCCTGTTCAGACATCTTGCAGACACAGAGCAACTCTAGCATTGTTTGGAGTTGTGTTTGTGTCCATCCAGCAAATTCAAGTGCAATATTCACTCTGTTTTAGTCCCCGCCAACTCCAGAGAACACTGTCTGGCTTTACACCTGCTAAATGTTCCACTATGTCGCGAACTGTAGCTGTTGTGTTGTGCTGAGCAGGTTGCATACAGTGGGTTTATCAGAGCTATTACGCTGGAAACAGCTGCCTGCTGCTGGAAATAAGACTTGTGAGAGCAGACTTGAGGGCTAGAAAACCAAAACAGCTGGCTTTTGAATTGGGTAATTCTCCGCTACAAAGGACCCCTTTCACATGACATAATCATTTGACCACTCTTTCAGTATAAAAATATTTATTGGTGCAGCTTCGACGAAATGACAAATTGATGTCAGTTTCGTGATTCATCATTTTCCGCATCTTAGTAATGATGATACAGAACAGTTTCCAAGTCTGTGCAAAAATGAACTTGGAGCTCTCTCTGCTGAGTACACAGCTCACTGTGCAGAACTCTTTCAAACATCTATTACTTATTCTTTATTTATGTCTTTTTTCCCCTCTGCTTTCCATGCAAATCATAACACAAAATCAGGACTGCAGTATGAACTGTACATTTTGTTTTAGTCTCAATGCACAGAAACACATTCCAACGAGCACAGGTGCATCACAAATCTGCTTCTGGCTTTTGTTTTCCCCTGATTGTTGCTATCTATGTTTGTCTGAGAATGTTCATTTATTCTCCAGCTTTTGTGCATTTCAGTCTTTCCACTGTTCCACATGTTATCTGTATATAAAGAAAAGCATGAATTCCTCCAACAGGCTCCCTTAAGATTTTTTTCATCCAGGCTCTCTTTCCAGGGTCTTATGACACTCTTTCTCTCCTCTGATATTTACTGGTGCCTCTTTGGCCCACATCATTACAGCCGCCTGCCTGCCAGAAACACTCCCCAGAAACAATGTGCTGTATTCTCATCACGTTGCATGCATTCCCAACCAAGGCAGATAAGTGCGATTTAAGGTCCAGCTCTCACCCTGCAGCTTCCACACACCTCTCTGTAGCTGCCGATGTCAAGACATCCTTTGCAGTTTTTTGATCAGAAAGCGTTGAGTACAAATCTGGGGTGCAGTATAGCTCAGCGCTCTCCAACCAGGAGCCACTGGGAGCGGCTTTTCATCATAGCCGAGCCCTATCTGCAGATTTGGCCTCACATCTGGTTTAGGTGTGCTAATTGGCAAAAGCCTTTCTATGGAAAGACCTACACATAAATATACATGTCACATTGGTGGCTGTGGCTATTTGTGGCTACACAAGAGCTGTGTGTAGGAGCATGCTATAGAGCTTTGGTTCATTTCAGTGCAGCAGTGCTGAAACATACTTCACTGGTAATTTAGCCCTATCAGTTCTCCATAATCCCCCAGGTGCCGGATTGGCTACAGACCAAAATGAACGACTTTATCTGAATAAAGACTGTATTAACTGAGGGAGCACAGCCAATTACAGTTTCGTCCTGAAAACGATGCTTGTTTACAGGCATGTAGCTGCAACATGATAACAGGCAGCTCAAAAGATCAAGGAATTGTGAATGCAAATAAATGTGAGTGTTAAGACGTGCAGAGTGGAGGTGGCTGCAGGAGCCAGCCAGCAACCATGTTCTGTGGACGGAGGTCTGTGCAGCCATTTAATTTAGAAGTGTTAATGCCAATAACCAGTCTTGCTTCTTTGCTTTCTTGGAGGAGGAGGGGGCTGCAATTTACCGATACTTGGCTGAGTTCTGACGCCAGCACTGAAGTGATGTAAGAGACGGAGGGAGGGAGAAAGCTGAGAAGGAGGAGAGAAGAAGCAGCGAGAGAGAGAGAGAGGGGGAGAGAGAGAGAGAGAGAGGGAGAGAGCGAGGCTCAGAGCTCTGATATTCTCCTCACTTTCGGAGACCCAGACAGAGAGCAACTCCCCAGCGGGTATCCTAACTGAGGTAGGCTGGCTTTTCACACTCCCACCCTTCGAGTATATGAAGAAAAATAACATAGATGTAGCTCGATTTGAATTTTAGTTGAAAGCAATCACAGAAATTGTCCTGTATCCACACTCAGTTGAGTGCAGCGATGGTTAGGGTGTAATGCTTAACATAAAGATAACACATTCATTTGGAAGGTGCTGGTGCTGTGTGGGTGTCGTGTTACCAAGTTGAATGCGTCGTGCAAACTGCAAGAACGACCTCAAATATGATCGTTTTCCACGACTAAAACCTGTCAAGTTGTTTGGACGTGTAGGAGCCTACTAATTAATTAATGACGTGACTCTGACGTGAGGATAATAGCTAATGAGCCCACTTGGCTTATGTGTTTCTGCAGCCTAACTTTGACTTGAGCAGAACTGACTGGGTCTCCTGGAATCAGCACCTTGGACAGCGACGCACCGCGGCGCTCACACGCCGCCCAGCCGAGGGAGAGCGCGCGGAGCCCGCGCACCCACCAGCGTCCCTCCCGATCAGGATATGGTGCTCTACTGCCGCTGATCCCCGATGGGTCGCAATGGGCTTTAGTTTGTCCATTGCTTGATGATAGCAAAGAAATGCCCTTGACAACAGTTTACACAGAGTTGTATTCAGCATGACGGCGGCACAGGAGACTGAGCGAGAAGGGGAAGACTCGGTGGCGAAACTTACACAAGACTAAAGCCCTGCATGTTGAACCAGAGTTAGTGTCGTTACCAAAACATAAGACTTGAAGAGTTCTCCACACTACCATGGGGATAAGGCACCTTTTGTTACTGCTAATATACCTGGACCCGCTGAGCGTGCTGAGCGCCGCTCCAGGCGGTAAAAAGCCCAAACAGGCGGCCAGGAAGGTTCCCAAAGCCACTGTGGTCCCCACGGTCGTCCCGCAGAAGACGCCGCAGCCGGCCCCCGCCAGCAACCACGACACCTGCCTGGGCTACTACGACGTGAGCGGACAGTATGACAAAATGTTCGAGTGCAACAACACGGACCACCGGTACTGCTGCGGGACGTGTTACCTGCGCTTCTGCTGCGAGTACAAGAAAGACCGACTGGATCAGAAAGCCTGCAAGAACTACCAAACGCCGGTGTGGGTAGTGACGGCCGCCCCGTCGCCCGTCCCCACCGGTGAAACGTACGATCCGAGCATGGATCAGACCAACACGGCGGTCTATATCACCTGTGGGATCATAGCCTTCATCATAGTGTTGGGAGTGTCGGTCAAAGTTGCGTACGACAAAGCTACAGAGCCGCCTCAGGAAATGAATATTCATAGGTGAGTGGGTAGAAGTGTTTCAAATCACATATACTGTGAGAGTGACTTGTGAAAGCATGAAATGTGTTTGCAGCACAAACATGTTCTCTGCTCTGTGTTTTCTTTCTGATGTCACTCGGTAAGCCAGAAAAAGACTTAAAGTCTCATACTTAGAGCTCCTCATTTGCACCATTAGAAGTATATTCATATTGTCCTCTAATGTAGACAGACATAAAGAACCTTTGCTGACAGGGGTCAAAGGTCAAGACTCACGCCAGAAACAGACTTAGAGTCATGTCGAATGCAGCAGTTTTCAATTCACCCGCGTGCAACTTAGAATATTTTTTTCTATCTTAATTCGAGATCAGAGTGTTTTTTCCCTATATCTGAAATAATGAACCAGAAATCAGGCTGGCAATGTGTTTCAATTAATTAACAGATTGTTATCTAAAGCCAAACTGATGAGCACTTTTCAGATCAGATTCTATCAGATTTGTAGCAGATGTTAAATCTGTGTAAGCCTAAAATAATTACGGAGGAGTTGAAAGAGAGCTATCACAGTGATTGTGGTGCTCTGGTGTTCATGAAGAGAGAGAGAGAGAGAGGGAGAGGGAGAGAGTGTGTGTGTGTGTGTATGAGTGCATCTGTTGTGTGTAGGAGTGAGAAGGATTGATGCCCAACATTGTATATACAATAAACTAGCAAACATCCAGTATAGGATGTTTGCAGATAGACTCTTCTTGTTTCCATTCAGCTGGGATAAAAACTGCATCTCTGGTGCTTGAATCTGAATCTAACCCAGATAATTGGCTCATGAGGCAACCAAGTCAAGGCGGCCAGCTGTCATCAAAGATCATACTTCACGACTTGCCCCCAGTCTTACCCCCCCACCCCGACTCTATGCACATCAGCACATGGCTGTCTGGTGCGTTCAGGTGGGGGTTTGACACGACTGTTTAGCAGAGATGGGATACCATGGCCGATGATTGCATCTCACCTCCTCAGCTGGCTCCTGCTTCCTCCTGGGGCTTCACCATATGAGAGTTATCATACATGAGTGGACCACATGTTATAGACTGTACCCACATCAGTGAACAAATGCTGACACACATTATTTCCTCAAGATTGAATAGCTTTTCTTTTATTGGATGCATTATTCAACACTTGAGCAATCTTAAGACTGTGAATAATGGATAGTGTTAACGTTGGGGCTGTATCAAGGTCGTGTGACATGCATGCACCGCTGCACATTCAATAAGTAACAGGAGGGGGAGGGGGGCTAAAATATTCATTTAAAAGCAAAGGTTACGTCTGTGATACATTTGTTGTACAAAAGCTTTGAGCTGCTGCAGCGCTGCAAAAGTAATTTGATTTCCTTTTACACAAGCGATGCCAGAAAAAGCAAACAAACACTTTTTGAACTTTCTTTCATCATGATTGCTTCCCCCCACCCCCCCGAGGGCTCCATCCTTCCATATGCACCTGGTGCGGTCTGAAAAACATTAAAATTCAACCCAATTAGACGAGATACTCACACATCCAACGTTGTTTCTCTTGCAAATGAACATTCATCATGTTCCCAGACGTAAAAGAAGAAGAAGAAACAGAGCAGCCCTGAATTACCCATAATAGCACAACACTGTCTTAACAATTAGCAGCCATTCGGCGTGCAGAAAACAGACGTGCTATCACTTCAGTTTTAACTCAGTTCGGCTGCAATGAGAGAGAAAAACTGTACAAGAAGAGAAACATGTTCTTATTGCAGTCTTAACAGGCGTTCTTGTTTCTTCGGTTTCCAGGGCCCTTGCAGACATCCTGAGGCAGCAGGGGCCCATCCCCATATCGCAATATGACTGTGAGAATTTTGCAGCGATGAACGGCTCACCCAAAGACAACACACCAGTCAGAACCTCATCCAAGAACCACTACACCCCTGTGCACACCTCCAAATCCAACCACGGTAAGAGCTCTTCATCCCTCTCTGCTCAGTGCTCATTGCTTCACAAGGATCTGCTAGTTTATGTGACATGACTGTTGGGCTGATATAGCTTGAAGGCAGATTTCAGCAGTTCAGCCCTTTGCAATGTAAAGCGTTTGCGATGCACTCGTTATTTCTGTGCAAAAATTCTGCATTCTCCTCCAAAGAGCACCCACTGTGCTCAATCTTTCAGCGTTGTAATCTTCAATGTTAACATCCAGTAATCATCTGATTTGAGCAAGAGAGTGCGAGGGAGAGAGCAACAGAGAAAAAGAGGGGCCTGATAGTGGAGATAATTACAGGCTGGCAAGGTAGCATGGCCCTGCAGTCTCTGACAGGCTGGAAGCGATGACCTCTCCGTCACTCAGTGGGCGAATCACACGCAGCGCAAACTGTGTGATTGAACCCCACGATCCAGAGAACGGACAGGTAGCGTGGAAGGGTAATATGGCTAAAAACTATGCAAGTAAAACAGGAGTCTAGGGGAAGCTGGTCAATGGCGGCAGGTTCTCCGGGCAAAGCAGGTGTGATCAGATCGAGAGAGGCAAAGACATGTAGGGAAGAGGAACACAGATGGAAAATAATGAGATATTAGAGGCATAAAGGAGCAGGGAGATGGAAAGAAAACACACAGAGGACATGTAGCCTCAGTGTGGAGGAGAAGTAAAGTATTTTCACACATTTGGTGTTGATTTTGCAGCTGTTAAATACCTAATATGTGATGCGGGCTACCCATTTGTGCTACCTGAATTATTTACATAAAACCCGTCTTCCATAGCTTCTTCAACAGAGCATTACAATGTGTGCAATAGGACTTCCAGTGACTCATTACACCCTGGTAAAAAGCTCCAGAAGGCACCTTCTCATTGGCCGTGGAGGCAGGGAAGCATGTGTCTGGGGGAAGACGTCTGCTGGTTATGACAGATCTGTTCTGAAAGCCAAACATCGCAGCACTTGATACAATGCACATGTAGTTGTTTTGGTTGATTTGAGCTACAGGACAGCAAAAATATTTTTGCATCTCTGTCTCTGAATAATAGATGTGCGTACTTCCAGCTTTATTTGGGTTTCCAGTCTCTTGTATGTCATGTAAACTTGGCCTCCTTCTGCCACATCGCCATCTATCAAATACTTACTGGGAACATTTTCTTGCAGCTCAGTGTTCACTGCGACTACAGTCTGCAGTCATTCACTTAGTGTCTTCGCCACTCAGACTCTACATTATTCCACTGCTAATGGTCACTGGCTGGCCATGCAGGGGACACCGCTGATACGTAGCTGCACATGGCAGGCTGCCTTCAGCACGACCTTGCATGCATTTATGCTCAGTAAAGGTCGGGCGTCACTTTATCTGTCTATCTGACGCTCAAGCTCGGCTGCAGCTATTTTGCCTGCTTGCACACAATCACTGTAACTCAGTCTACCCCAGCCAAGCCCTCCTCTCATCAGGGACCACAGCAGTCCTGATGGGGTTGGACATGAAAGGCAGTGACAGCCCGGGCGAAAGCGTGGTTAATGTGTGCATATAAATTGGGAGCTCCGCTCGATGCCCTAACAGGCTCCAAGGTGCTGTGGAGAGGGAGCCCACTCACTCTCGCAGAAAATGCATATTCATATGCGCCTAAATGGGCATTTGGCTCGGGGAGGCAGGCCTCTTAAGGAGAGGGTCCTCGGCTGGAGTTGTCGCTGCTAAGAATGGCACTTCACAACCAGGGGCTTTTTGAGACATTTTAAATCAGGTGGAGAGACCTCATAAAGCAAGTGGCTAAAGGGCCCAAGAGGATCCTATCAACTTATGTCAAGAGCGGGAATAACATCCGTTCCTCCTTTGATCCTCAGCAGGCAATGATGCCCAGTTATTCTCAGCAGCAATCACTCTCTTAGCAAATAATTTCATTTATTCTCCTCAGAGTTTTGTTTAGGCTCAATTCTAAAAATACATGCTGATTTATTTTTTTCACATTGGGCCTTGTGTGGTGACACAGCACCCTTGGCGCACTGTAAAACTTCCCTGCATTTTTAGAATGATATATTTCTTTGAAAAAAAAAAAAAGAAAAAAAAAAACGGCCTACAGCAAAAACAGTACAGACAGCATAATATGATACCAGCGCAAGTGCTGCTATATTTATTCACATCCACTCTGCATTGTTGTGCGGCTCAGATCCTCTTTTAGGTTGGGGTGTAAACACAGAGCGCCCCACAGCCACAACAAGGAGCAGACCTTGAAAGGCAGGAGCAGATACCTTTACAGGAGTTCGCCTTTGGTTAAAGTAAACAATAACCGCTTCTCTGAGTAATGCAGTTTGGCCCACAGCTCTCTTCAGATGAAGTTGATTTATTTACCACACCCCACCGGCAAAGATTTACCTCTTTTTTGTTTTTTGAAAAGTGTTGCTTGGTTTCCTCTCTGACATTTTCTTAATGCGCAAAATGATGAAATATAGTTTCCAGGTAGTGCAGAGAGTAGCTGTTTCCTCTGTCTCAGTTTACTCAACAAAAACCAAAAGAAAAAACAATTACTTCTATATAGCAGTTCTGCAAAAAAAAAAAAAATAAAAAATAATAATACAGCAAATTGGATTATGAGTTATGGGGCTACATGTACTGCACCAGAAGAATTAGCAGATGACTGTATTAGCGTGTATGCTCATGCAGAGGAAAGCCTTCAGCCAGTATCTACTGTGTATGTGCTGGAGCTCCTGTACAATACTGGAAGGACCTGAGCAGTCAGTTAATTTAGTCTGAGATGAGCAACCTCCCGAGCTTAAAGGTCAGCTGCTGTGGACAATTAGAGGTCGTGATGATAGAATAACATTTCCAGCTATTTAGCAGCTTTGACATGACCTTCAGATATTTTTAAAGCATGTAGCTGTGTGTGTGTGTGTGTGTGTGTGTGTGTGTGTGTGTGTGTGTGTGTGTGTGGGTCTCTCTGAGAGTTACCTAAACAAGAAGTTTTGCCTCAATAACAAAACAGTGATTTAATTACTCTAATTATTCGCCAAAAGGCACTTTTATAATCATATTCAGTGAGCCCTCCTGCCCCTACCACTACCACACACATACAGACACACACACCCACCCACCCACACAAAACACCTCCCTTTCCTGCCTGCAACTTCTTCTAATTAATCCTTAAAGTGAGCAGCTATAACATCTCCACTGTGACCTCGCCGGCTCCCCATTGGCCAGATAATCATCACCCACGTGTTAAAAACAACATTTCTATGCTGACTGCATCAACATGTTTAATAGAAGCTTCCTCCTGTGTGCACCTGTGTTAAACCTCAGCATCTGAGAGACCCCACCTAATTGTCTCCTGCCCTAGATCTCATTATTGCCCCTTATTATACAGCTGGACCTTTGGCTCCCTGAGTGTAGGTGTGTGTGTGTGTGAGGAGGTTTCAGGTGTGGAGGCAGGGATCCATCAGCATCTCTTTCCAGTAGCGTTACCAGTTAATTATGGACTAGTGTGAATCCTGACTTACTGCACTGCACCATTAGCTTCATGAGAGGACAGGGCCAGGGTTAAAAGAAAAGGGGCATGTATTTGCCAAAATGGCATTTAAAAAGCTCACTTTTCAGCCTTCAGTGTGCATCTCAGCCCGAGAGAGCCCGAGAGGAAGATAAAGATACGAAGATACGTGATGCCGAGCTCCAGCTGAACAACTTTATCGAGATGATGTACACAGCTCCATGTCCACTCCAGCAGATCGGCATCTGATAATGCTATAAAATCAGTATACCATGTAAATTACCCCTGCCCGGCTGTGTTAAAGCTTAATCGACCTTGGAGTCAGATAACCTCCCTGTTGACAGCCACACAGCACCACATCCAGCTCGGTTCATGGTATAATTATCTTATTATTCACATTTTTCCACTCTCAGAGGTAATTCAGAGGTGTAGATGTCCAGCAAAGAAGTCTGATTAAAAAAGTATTATCATATGAATCCTCAGTGCCTGCCAGCTCCGGCGCCAGTTCATTTCAATGGCACATGGTAAAGGTGAAAGTCACGATTTTCTTTGTATCAAGGACGATAAATTCATAATGCGTAGCCTTCCCCCTGCGGGCTCTTCATGCTACCTCACCTTAATGAGCTGGGAATGGGAGCAGGAGGAAAGGAGGGGATTGCTTTTGAAGGGTCTTTCAGATTTGAGGGTTGTCGCAGTGGCTCGTGGAGTGGCCTACCAATGGCAAAGATGACAAAAGAAGACAACAATAACGGCTGCGTGTCGCACAGACACGCTGGTGTAATGGAATGGGAAAATAACCTCAGTGGATTCTCTATCTGCAGCCATGAGAGCAGCGCAGGGAGAGGTGTGATTGAGTTCAAAGTGCAGCGGTACGTGGGTGGTTGGAACATATCGCTTTTTTTTTTTTTTTTCTGCTGAGGATCGTGGCTCTAGGCTTGTTTGTGTGGTTCACGTTTCCACCGTTTGCCATCTATGTGTACCCGAGGGAAAGAGACCACGGGGAAGTTCCCTATTTGACACTATGAAAAAGACACAAGTGGGGCCACTGAGAACATGATGGAAAAGCCCAAACACAATTCTCTCATTTTAGACAGGTGCCCTGGTGAACTTTATCACGTTATTTTAGCCTGGTGATCCCCAGCCTTTGTGATTTGTGGCCCCTTAAAGCTGAATTTCTGCAGTTAGAGCTGAAACGATTAGCTGATTGGTATGCATATCTTGACTAGCACTGAGTATGTGCGGTACTTACATACATACATATAAACTCGGCTCTGATTGGGAAGCTATTTTGCAGTATTTCCACCATGCTGGTGCACAACAGTGATTCATTCTGCAAGTGAGATGTGTTTCCATGCGTCATTTTTATTATTCAAGTCTCGGATGCCTGTAAATCATGGAGAATTGGGA
Source organism: Chaetodon trifasciatus (assembly GCA_037975065.1). Taxonomy (NCBI): domain Eukaryota; kingdom Metazoa; phylum Chordata; class Actinopteri; order Chaetodontiformes; family Chaetodontidae; genus Chaetodon; species Chaetodon trifasciatus. Next base: position 9,622,659 of record JBBMOE010000014.1, on the reverse strand, counting down.
AGCAGCTGACTGCAACGCTCAGCTGTTCATCCGTGTTGTCTGAAGTTTTACGTAGCTGAAGTAGAAAAACAACTGCTTCCTCCATTTCATCAAGACAAGCGCAACTGGTTGTCTCCAAGGTACAACTCGAGTGTGTCAGAGGACATCTGAATGAAGCTGAACCTCTCTCAGCTGCCACTCGTGGATGGTGGAACTCCAAGAAGATGTTCAGTCATCGGTCTCAGTCACATATTTTTTGGATTTCAGACAGCTCTTGGATTGTTTTAAAGCACCATTTCGGTTGTTTTTAGGATGAAATTGTGCACATGATTAGGTTGTAAAATGTTCATTATGAAATAATAATCACATTTTGGTTTAATTCTGATTTTTTTGCCTTTACTTTTGTTTGACCTAGCTTGTCTGCAACCCATTGTTATTGCTGCACACCTTGGCCAGGACACTCTTGAACAGATGCTTAAGCTAAGGCTAACAAACTCTGCATCCCCAGTGTGTAACGTAAGTTAGAAATTTGTAGTCCTGATGACATCACTGTGACTCCCAGACTTAACAAAGCTCCTCCACAGCCTCAGATATAAAACAGCTGTTTTGACAGGCCGACTGTGTGACTAGCAGACTGACCTGGATGTGTAAAATTGTTGGATTACAATGTAGAAACATCAACTTGTCAATATGATCAGAATATTTTCTGCCTGTTTTATCCGAAGAATTTTTAGAGGACTGACGAGTTATAAACCATCCAGTGATTCATGAGGTTAGAAAGTCAAATGTTAGAAGTCTATGGGAAAAAAGAAAATATTTTTGTCTGGCATAAATGTTTGTTTTTTCTGATTTTATGCTCTGGTAGTCTTTTCATGACCCCTCAGATTTCTCTGACGAAACACTGTTTTAGTTGTTGCTTCTCATGAACTGATCAGAATACTAATGCTCTCTGTATATGTCTGTGTCTGTGTGTGTGTTTGTGTGTTTGTGTGCATCCACATAAATGTTTGTACGTGAACTGTTCCTCATGGTGGCCCTGCATGCCTGCCTCCACGCGTGTGTGCGTGCATGTGTGCGTGTTTGTGTGTGTGTTGAAGGTCTCCACTATGGAAAGGAGAGCGTCCGCAGCAGTGGAGGTGCTGAACTTCACAACTTCATCTCCTCTGGTTTTGTGACATTGGGTCGAGGCCATCCGAAAGGTAAAGTACCTTTTCATCCCGTCTTTTCTTCTCTTCTCTCACACAGGAGATTGAATGACCTGTTACCACATCTAGGAACACTGCATTATATGCCTGCTGAATGCTAAAGCGACCCATGTAATGTTCCACCGGTGATCAACAACAAGACACAGATGGAGGTGAAACGTTACCAGATTCAATTTCCCTCCCAAGCAATTCACATGAACTCCTGCCTCTGCTTTTTGCAATTAAACACAAGCAAGCACACACTTAGTGCTGTTGATAGGTGGGGAAGGTGACTCCGAGCTCACGCACACACATCCACGACACATGTGCACACACAGCCATTAGTCAGGGGCCAGAGTTTTCCCATGGGTAATACGCTGATTAGTATGCAGCCATGTTGGCCGAGCTCTTGTGATTTATTTCCATCCATTTTAGCTCCACAAACTAGACCCTGTGTGTGTGTGTGTGTGTGTGTGTGTGTCACCTCGCGGGGGTTGTGAGGCGAGCTCCTTCACCTGATACTGCTATCGAATGTTTAATTGAATGTGTTTGTGCCAGAGCGAGAACGCTTGTAATCTTTCATTGCGGCTGACTGCTTTAGTAAAAATCTACATGATTTAAATGTAATCTGGTCCCACCGCTGCGTATGTCTTCCCACTCTTCCTCTTTGCTCTCAAATCCCGCTGATTTCCTGTTCATCATCCTAATTACAGCAGCTGATGACCTGTCGCCACTTTAATAAATACCAGTTCAGATTTATGTGTCGCTCGGCAGGCGTGTGTGTGGCTTTTCCACCAGCAGAAACTCATCTTTTTATTTTTTAGTGGCATGGCTTTGTTTCCAAACTGCAGGGGCCTAGAAGCTTCTCTCTACTTTTATTTCTAATGAGGAACCGTCGTATTCATGTTTACATGAAATTAGCTGTTTTTCTCCTTACTTTTTGCTTCGTTTGTTTTCATCCCCAGAGGGGGTCCATTTCACAATGGTATTCATAGGCAGCTAGAAAAAGAAAAAAAAACAACCTCTGCTGATATTCTCTGCAGCCCCCCCGCCCCGCATCACTACCAGAGATGAGTAATATGAAAAAAATGATTAGGCTTTATGAATCCTGATATTTTTAAATAGATTTTCTCCTCTGCACAAATATCACAGCAGCATCACTCCGGCATCTCCGGCTATATACATCACAACAACAGCATGGGGTATGGTTTAGCGTGCAGCATCTGTGCAGTCAAATAGGTGTTTTTTTTTGCAGCGGGTAGCCTTTGATTTCTTTGCTACACAAACAAATGAAACGTGAGACTGAGACTGAGGTCTGCCGGCGCTAAAATTTAGCACAAAAAAATACGTGAAGCGCACACAAGAGCCTCAGTTGTTGAACAGTATCCCCCTCTCCAGCGTCTATGTTTGACTGTCTTGTGCCCAGAGGCAGGTATTACTGTGGACTGAATCCTAAAATCAATGAAACACTGGTCTGAAGTTTGGTTTGGGTATTGTTGCTGCTTGGTATTATCTTTAGCGTTTCACCAGTGTACAATCACTTCAGGGTGGTGGAGGGAAACGGTTTAACCAAGCCTCCCCCGCTCTCTCATAGTCTCTTTACAAGCACTCTTCATATCCACAAAAGCAGAGTGGCTTCAGCTACATAATACACTACTTCTCTCTTTGACTGATTGAAGGATGTAAATTGCTTGTACCCACGGTATATTCAGTGTTTTTGACAACACACAGTCATATCTCTTTCCATTTTAATGATTCGCAAATAGTCAGTAAATCACTTGATCCTTCGCTTGACCCAGCGTTGAATTTATCTAAAATCCGTGGATGCTTTTTAACATCCAGAGGGGAGAACCTGTGGGCTGATGTGAACTCGCAGTGATGAGATGGAGTCACGTTGAGGTTAAAAGCAAGTAAACAGTCCGGTTGAATTTAAATCATACCGAGCGTCATTATTTCTGAAGAGGTTTGCACAGCTTGGTTTGCTCTGGCTGAGAGAAACAAGGCTGGAAAAAAAGAACGCAAATAGATATTCACCGGTCAGTCAGTGGAAAAATTCTGTTTCCACATGAACCTGGAAACAGATGTTGCCTTCTTTAGTTTGCTTTTTTTGGTATGTAGGTTTTTTTTGACATATTAACAAAGCAAAGTGTAGGAGTCAGTCCTCTGGCTTGGTTATGGTTTTCCTTACGTTGCTTAATTATACAGGCAGATAGTGTGTTTGTTAATTATATGGCAAGATGTGTGTGTGTGTGTGTGTGTGTGTGTGTGTGTGTGTGTGTGTGTGTTGCAGCGCAGCCCTTGGGGAGGAGATGTGAGGTCAGAGCAGCTGGATGCTTCACATCTGTGTGGCGGGGTACAAAACCCTGTGCTGAACTCTAAATGAGATCTGCCATGAGCGCTGGGGTGGGAAACTAAACCCCAGCCTCTCGCACTGCAGTCCAAGAGGTCGTTTGTTGCAATATACCTTTCTAGTGAGCCGACCTTCCCCTCAGCTTACCCTGTGCAATTCTACTTCAGTTAGTGCTGCCCTACATTTCCCAAAATGCCTTTCAGCAACCTTTAGGGAAAGGGTCATAAACTTGTTGTTGCCATCTGTAGGGAACACAGAGTTTTCATCTGTGTTCTAATGTCATACCGCGTACTCATTGTAAACAGGGTTTGAATGAGTTGTGTGTTCACGCTGGAAAAGCGGCAAAACGAGCCGTTTATTGTGAAGCAGCTGTAGGAAATTCTATGTATCTGTCAGCGAGATTAGTGGGGCTTTGTTAGCCGTGTGGGATGACAGAAAAGGAAACAACCACAGTGAGCTGGTACATGAAGAGCTGCAGGTTTTATCACAGTTTATGAGAACCAACATGTCACCTTCTCCTATGGAAAAGCATAGGCTTTGCGAGCACGACTGGAGCGATTGTGTTTGTGTTTGGCTGTGTTTGCTCTCAGCTGAAAACAGCACAGGCATGCTGCACCTATCGAAAACAGCGTAAGCACACATGAAAAGCGATGCTTGATTCCTGAGTGTGTTTTTGATGCGCGCCGTTCTCCCACAATGCTGTGCACATGGAACAAGAGGAGCTGCGCATATTAATGCTGTTAATGCATCACTATGTACTATACAGCTCACTACATAGTGTATGTCTTGTTGTCCAAATGCCTAGTAAGAATTATTAGACCCGTTGGTGGGTCCAATTGCATGTGCAAACAGGAATTTCACGTGCTTTTTAAAAATGCAACCGCTTAAGAAGTCAGCATGAATAATGGCTGTAAATTAGCAGTCTGTGCTGTTGTAGCGTGCAGAATGAATGATCAGTTTGTGCAACATGGACCAGGGAGGAGACCAAGACACATAGGAAATGAGAGAGAGACCTTCTTTCCATTTCATTCTCATGCACACAGTGTCTTTATAGTCCACTTCACGCCAGCTTACAGAGCAGAGCGGGGTGACATTCCTTCGTCCCAGCAGTCAAACCACCAGCAGAGACAAGCTTTTCGTGTAAGAACCTTTAATTTTTCGCAGTTTCGTGACTCCCTCTGCAGCCTTCTGCCCCTGTATGGAGCGAGGTGTAGTGGTAAGGTGGGTGGCCATCTGTTCCCTGCATGAGCTCCCTTTGCTCAAAGTCCCAGGTTTGTCTCGACAGTGATGAACAGCAGAAATGCTGGCAGCAGAGGTGGTTTGGATTTGGGATTTGGGAGTTGAATGCTTTATTCTTTCTTTTTCTTTCCTTTGGGGGAAGATTTGATGACACAAACGCACAGGCTCACTTTTGTTTGTTACTTATGTGTTTCAAAATTCCTTCAAATTCTCAACTCCCGCCGAGCGTTTTCCCAGAGTGACAATCTTTTAGTAATGCTACACTTTATTTAGCATGCACAGCTGCTTACCTTGCCCCTGTCCCCTCAGCCATCTGTCCAGATCGATGCACCGCCTCACAGATTCCTCTGCTCCTGTGTATTCTGTTGTCCTCTTGTCCAAAATTAGGAGGCAGCAAGGTTGAGGCTTCTGTCAAACTGGGCCAAACTAATGAGGATGCTCACTGATCTGTTGTGTGTGTGTGTGTGCTGCTGTCAGATGGGACTGCACTGTTACACTGCCTTGGGTGTAAAAACTGCAGAACTCAGTTTGAAGCTTCAGAGTCGCCAGTAATTGTATAAAAGTTCTCTGGAAACATAATCTCAGAAGATAGATAAGAGGGAGCCGGAGCAACTTTGCTTTTGCTTGTATGCTGGTCGTGGTGATTCAACGCTACACCACATCATCGCTTCTGGCCTACGCAGACTGAAGCCCAATCGCAGGCTTATATTAATTGTTCTTGTCACAGAAGAACTGCGGTGTACTTTTCTATTCACTCACTGTCACCGACTAAAACCCTGCACTGTAAATCACTGTCACGTTGTCGCACATATTTTTCTGTGCCGGAGCGGCTTTAAGAGGAGAAAAGCTCAGCGTGCAGCCGCTTCAGATTGAGAATCCCCACCATTGATGTGGCTAGATTACAACTTTAACACCTTGATTGGAATTTTCTGCCTTCGTCAGGAGAGTGGATTGACAGCCAGCATGCTAATTTGATAGTGTATAAAAAATGCAGCTTGCCAGCTGTTATTGGTTGAATGCGCCCATTTTAATTATTTTTCCATATGTCAGTCTTGTTGATATGAAACGCAGCCAAGCCACAGCATCCCGAGAAGTGATTACTTCAGACAAAGCCTCCATCCTTGACTTAGCGTGTGCCATACTTCATTACCTTGCTAAGCCCAACTTTTAATTCTGCCCTGTGGAGGAAGTCAAATTGGTTTTCATGGCAGGCAATTATTGTTTTTATGAATATGATGTGCCTGGAATGGTGGATATGGTGATGTAGCAGCAGAATTAGTGGGGGATGTTATCACAGAACTTTTATTTACAATGCAATTTCAGCACATTAACGAGTGCAAGAGTCACTAATTGGCGTGCCCTGCATGGAGCAAGTTGTACATACAACAATGCAGTATTAAGAGACTGTAGGGTCTATCCAGGGAAAAGACTTTGAGGAGAAAAAGAATCAAACAAAGCAAACACCAATCATTTGGTTCTGCTGTTACAGACAAACAGATGTTTTCCTCTAATGTGTCCTTTTTGTTTACCTTTTGTGAAGAACTTGATGACAGGGTATAAAAGCCCCTCTCTGCGTTTCAGTACGTCCCTCTGATTGTGAAACAATCATCTCCCATTCCTCCGAATGAATCAGAAGCCGTGGAACAACAAGCCCACAGGCAGTATCATCATTTCCAGCCCGTGTAATCAACACTCCAGGCTGATGAGGCAGAAGATGAAAACATCCGCCCATGAAAACCTTTGGTGTTGTTTAAGGTACACGAGGAAAAATAAGCCCAGACAGGAACTGATTCATAAGGTGACCACGAAAAGCTCCGACGCATCATCAACCAGAGATGGGAAATGAGATCGTTGATACAAAATGTACATTATCGAACAAATCAAACAGTGTAACAGTCACTCACTTCAGCGTTCTGTCCGGTTTGTCAGCAGCTACTGACTCAGTGATGGTATGTGCATTTTGCCGGGCTTTCTGTGAGGCGGTGCGTCAGTTTTTTAGACTTGCAAAGGCATTTTAGCCTCCTCTTTGGACAAATATCAATGAAGTAAAACCACAGTATACATGGTAGTAGGTTGTATCAAAATGATTTTTTCAATTCTGTCTATTTGAGAGTCTGGAAGGACAGCGACAGGGGTCAAATAACAGATGGAGGCTGTGCTCATAAACTGATGCTACACTGTGCTTTAAAGCTGCAATAATCAATATATACAGAATAATGTGCTGTCTGTAATGCTAGAGGGGTCACATGTAGTGATGACTCAGCTCTCCTGAGTGTCTTTCAGCTCATGTTTTGGTTTTGCCTCCTGCAGCTTTACAGCTTTAGTTCACTCTCACTGTCATTGACTTCAGCTCTTTTCAGTGAAAAAGCTCTGATATATTCACTGTACTCTACCTGCCCAGCAAACAGCCAAACAGATAGAAAGTTGATGCAGTTGGATAACTGGTGGCTAAGATTTGAATTTTCGTGGAGATTGTTAAAATGAGTACAATAATATTTACTATTTTCGCTGCATGGCGTTGGGGCTGCGCCTTCATTATTGCAGAATCCAGCAACACATTGGTTGGAACTTTGCTGGGCCAGCAGCTAAAGACAATTCTGTGATAGAGACTAATCTAACAGCTGATTTATGTGTCGGTGGCAGAGTGGACGTCAACACATTCATACTGACAGTGAATGCGTGGATGTTTGTGTTCATCACGGTCAGCAGTCGCCCACTCCAGCAGAGAAATGCACCGCATGATTGTGAAAGCGTTCATTCTGTAAAACATCAGTGTGTAAGCGGCTGTGACGCAAACTTTAGTCCCTCCTGCGCGGTGTGAATGTGAAAGGGCTGTGTGTTACACCCCTTCATGTGCTAGCTGATGATTATAAATGAACAACTCATGAATTCTTGCATTGTAATGAGATGAAATACACCATTTAATAAAAGTCAATGACACTCATGAAATTGCAAAAGTGGTATTTTGGCCAGGAAACTCGCACAGAGTGTGTGTTTTTAGACAGAATGAAGGGACTTCACAAAGAGAAATTACAGTGAAAGTGACTTCATGTATCAGAGGCTTGCAGATTTTTCCTTTTCAAGTTTACTGTTAGACCAGCACAGCTCAGTAAGAGTGGGTCGAGTTGCTTACAAGTGAAAAGACATCAAGCCATCTTGTAAAACTGGGCTGAATATTGTTGAAAAGTTCAAGTTTTTTTTACATTCTAACCTTTGTCTCAGTGGCATTTCACAGATTATATTTTCAGTGTGTACCAGGTGCTACAGGATCTGCTGGACACATTTTCCAGCAAACACACCTAAAATCCTTTATTCTGCTCTCAACCCAGATTAGTCCATAGAGATGAAAACCTTACATAGTGTAGGAGTCCATACCTTTGGCTTTTTTATGTTTGCATGAATACCAATGAAAGGTTTGTTTCTCTCATAATACTAGCAAATGTTTATTGAATTTCACATTTGATTGTATTCCAGAAAAAGCGCATTGCTATTCATTATGTCCATAAAGTTGTCAAGCTATCAATGCCGCTGCAGTGCAGCCTCCGTAGATCACTTTACACATCATAGCAGTCCCTAAAAAGCCTCACATAAGATTACATCCTCTTAAAATGGATCAGTGTTTGCCCTCCTTGTGGCAATAAGTTCAGAGTTAAATCTTAATCACTGGTTGCTCTTTTCTTCCCTCACTGACGAAACGTTCTCCTAAAAACACTTTGAAACCAGGTCCCACTTCAGGGACCAATCTGTACCCCCAAATCACTTCCAGGGCCTGAAAATCCAGCAAGGCTGCTCACTTTTTGCTCGCCGGCTGTGCTTGATTGACAGCGCGCTCCTATTGGGCACAAGAGCACCCGCTCATACAAATTGACGGTCAGTTTCAGGGGAGGTGGCACGGCTGACCTGCTGGCTAAGCACTCTGCGGAATAACCAATAAAAAAGTGTTAATAAGGTCCTGGAGAGAGCAGGGCCAGGGCCGTGGCACTCATTAGTAGAAAGAGAGATCAAGACAGATTTCTCCTGCACACAATGCAGAGAGGTGACCGGACATCTCTGTCCCTGGCTCTGTCTCTGGAGCTTCGTCCACTGAATATGCAGGAGATTCCAGGATCAGGCCAGAGGTGAGGTATTGTGCTACTGTATGTAAAAGTAGACAGGAGCAGCATATTTCACTGGTAAACACACTGTCTGCTCAGTTGGGTGTTAACAGGGTGTGACTGCCTGGTTTATCATTCACTGGTTTTCCTCCCCCTAGTTTCCACGACTCAATAGCGATCCTTAGTGTCCTTTAGCTGAGGACTGAATTAACATCTCTGTGTATTCAGAAATGAACACAAATGCGACAAACACCTTGTAGCGTTTTCCCAAATACCACCAGAACTCAAATATGTTGAGGTCAGTGAATGACAAGCCACCCTACAATTCCTGACAAGACTCTCTGGTATCCTGAGGAACAATAGCACTTCCAGATACACTGCAGTCAATTACAGTGATGTGAGATGCGGGGGCAGACAGAGGAAATGACAGTTGGGAGACAGCTCTCTTATCATTGTCCTTCTGTTGTGGCCACTTTGAAACAAGTGGAGCTATTTGTCTGGCAGCGAGGTATGCTGGAGGGAAGAGAAAGAAGACTTTTATCTCAGAGAGAGACGAGAAAGGGGGGAATATGCAAGGAATGTAGCACAGACAGAATATCTGAGTGGTAAAAAGCAAGCGGGCTATACAAGAAAAGGGATTTTGAGAGCAGGAGTTTGGCAGGTAAAATGGCAGGAGAAGAGATAGAGAGTCCTTGCAGGCAGGTAGTCGGGGACAATGGGCTGACAAGGCTGCTGTGATGTTTGCTCGTGCACGGTAGCGTACTCTTAATGTGCAGCATCAATCAAGATGCTGCCCACCGCACAGCATGGCAACTTTTATCGCCGCTCATTAAAGTAAGTGCAGATATTTTATGCATCAGTTGGAATGCAAGGACTTTTTCATGCTAATTTCCTTCCTTTAGATTCGTTATTCATCATCTTTGATCAACGGGGTCCTGTACACAAATAAAGTGGAGTGGAGGCTCGCGCGCCTGATGAATCTGGAATCCGCCATGTGCTGAAGCATCACATCTGTGGATTGCCTCCGCTGCTTAACTTTATTTAGCAAACTCAGGAGTTTTATATATGTTTAATGAAACAGTAATATATTAAATCCTCCTTCAGTTGTTTCACAAGGCCTTTCTTTCAAATGAAAGAAGTGTTACATTAACTTATTTTCACAAGGGGGTATTTATCCTTTAACAAATAGAGTCTGGAAATCAGGGTTTCTGTCCTCCAACTCTTGCCCCGGGAGCGATTCCCTGATGAAAAGAACATTTAGTGACTTTAAATCCACACCTCCTTTGCTCCCTGCTTCCCCACCTTCACCCCCACTTCTGCAGGTCCATCCTAGACTGATAAGATTACTTGAAATGCCACGGCTGCTCTGAAATAAAATGAACTTGTGAACTTTGCCCCAAATATCTATCCTGGAGGACCATTTTGCCTCCCTAGCGAACGTGTTAGCAGATGAAAGAAGGTTGGCATGAGCAGTTGAATTGTGTTTTGGGTCTGGTCCCAGTCTTTGAATTTCAAGCTTCTCCACGCTAGGGCTTTCTCGTCTTCTTCTTCTTCCTCTTCTTCTTCTGCATCACGCCGCGCGCAATGGGAATTGAATCCAGTGTTTCGTTTAAATTGATTTTTTATGACCGAATGTGAGCAGTGAACACTCTCTCTCATTACAGACATGGGCGCAGATCTGAGAGCTGTTAATCCACTGCTTAAAGCAATGTGTCAAGCTTTTGAATCAAACACCCTTTTTCTTTCAACCCATCCTTTTTAAGATGCCTCTCAGTCCTGCCTATATTTATTTATCAATTATTACACTGCGGCAGTTGTTTGGATTTTTGTTTTCTCTGAATGCATATAACCTGGTAATCAACCATCGCCCCCCCCACCCACCCACCCACCAGCTGAGAAGCCAGCATAAGGAACTCGAAGGCAGCTAAGCCTGAAACCGGAGGGATAGAGTGTGTTAAGTGAACAACAGCAGAGTGCTGTTTACCAAAGATTTGGCAACAGAAATACCAAAAATAGCCTGCTCAAGCTGTTTATCATATTGAAAAGCATGACACTGTGTATTGAACAGCCACGTCCTTCTCAGAGTTGCTTTGAGTGATAAAACAGCCGGTATAAACAGTCATGCTACGAGCGTTGTGAGGATACTTCTTAGTGTTTTAGAAAGGGCTGGTAAAAGACTGATCTTGGCTCTGCCACGCTGACCTCAAGCAGCTTTATACCCACCTCCCTGCAAGGCAAGCTCCCGCTCTCATCTGTAATCTATTATTCATAACGAAGAGGCAGAGACGAAGACTGGGAAAGGCAGATAACTTGGTCGCTTTTTCCGCCATCCACCCCCACCCCCATATTACTATTATCCAGAGGCCATTGTGTGGGAAAACAAATGGAACGATTGCCTTTTGTTGTATCGGAGGGGGGAGAATTTTGTATTCTGTGCAGAATTTGAATGTGGACTTGCTATTCAGAGCACACAAGCTACGACTGCCAGTTGCATTGTGCAAATAATGATGCATGGGAGGGATCAAATTAAAATTTATCAGCTCTGGGTTGGGATCCATCTCCAAATCTATTTCCAGCAGATGAAAAATTGAAAAGGCAAAGGGGAGCGTGTGTTTTGAGTCTGGTGTTAATTTGCTCCGTCACTCCTTCTTGTTTTTTGATCAATTCTGGCCAAATGTTAAGTTGGCAGTGAGTCTGTTGGGGCAGATGTAGTGTTTTTAATATTGATTCCATTTCTTCAGCGAAGGCATGCACTTTTTAAATGCTTTATTCGACTCTATCAAGAGTTACCTTCACCTAAACCATAACGAGCACATGCTCTAACCCCAACTCTGACCCTCACTAAACCCAGAGTACCTCACTTTGTGGGCACCACTTTTCTGTCTCCAGATCGGAGATGAGTCCCCACAACGTAGCTGGTGGAACAGATATCTGTCCGCACAATGTGAGAAATACAAGTACACATCCAAATATTTACACGCAACAACAATGACATCCCCTGCAAATATACAAACCAACAGCCCTGTCTAGCAACACTGGTCCTAATTTAGAGGCTGATAAATGCCATCTGCTGTTGTGATAATCAGTAATCATTATCAATTTACAGTGGCCAATTGTTTACTGAGCACCTAAACAATTTGCTAATTCTGCATTCACAGATGATGAAACATTATGAGGCACCTTTTGCTTGTTGTTCTCACTAAATTAGCGCAGCGATAATCCGATTTGCTGAACTGGGATGACCGAACCCTTAAAACATACCTTTTAACTATCTCTGCAATATATTTAACGACGAGCTGTGTCTCTCTGCCTCTCCATAAAGCAGGTGGTGTTTTCCCGGGCATCCACTTCACACTGCTATTCACGCAACATGCAAGCTGGAGGGACAAGGGATCAACACCTTGTCAAGCCTGGCGTTAGGCTTCAATTCGAAAAATCACACGAGATGTTAGGGACTTGTCAGGCTGAGAGGAGCCCTGTTGGGCTGATAAAGCCACTCCATGAGCTGTTGGTTGGAGAGGAAAGGGGCGCCATGTCCTGCATCTCTTTGCTGTTGCTGACTCCATTCAACCACTGCACACATAACACCACAGCTGTCCTGGCCCTCTCTGACCAGAGCCACAGATAGCCTCTACATTGTCACCGGTGCAGGGACTGTGCTTTTCACATGGCGGGGCATCTGAATTATCACTGATAGAGGCCACAGGTATTCAATCTACACGCCTAGACTGAGGGGTAATGGCTGGGGGGGGTGATGGGTGGGCGTGGGGGGACTGAGGTATTATAATTGAAAGGCCTCTTCAATAGCAATAAATAATGAAGTTTCCCTTGGGTCCATTAGGGGTTGGGAAGGGAGTGTGTCAGATGAAGGGGGGTGTTCTCACATATATTGAGCCAGCCTGTTAACCCCCCTCTGAGCGAGGCATGGAGGGAATATGATACGGGTGTGAAAACACAGGAGGCAAGTCACTCATACTGCTTCATTATGAATCAACCGGAACAGGTCTATGTATGATGTGACTGTGGTATTGCTTTGCACATTGTAGCTCATGTGCTACAAATCATATATATACCTCTCATGCCTGCTAACCATTTTGAAAAAAGGTGTAGTTGGTTGACATACAGCATTTTCATTATTTGAATTTAGTTGTTTTTTGTTTTTTTTGGCAAACATACTACATTCCTCTGACTCTGATTACACATGCAACAATTCAGAAGCCTTAAAATAGATTTCTAGACCATGTGGAAATGAATGGAAGCCAGTGGCTGTCTGGAGTAGCCATTGACTTCCATTCAATATCTGCTGAACTTTGCTTCAGCTGTGTGATCACACTGAAAGTCAAGCATTATTTTCAGGTATGGGAGTGCAGACAACTCAATGTATGCCTGATTGATCGTTTTCATATCTGATAGAATGGAAACCAATGGCTGCAATGAGTCATTGGTTTCCCTTCAAAGTCTTATGATAAAAAATATAGCAGCAGACTCACACTTGGTGTGCATTGTGATGGATTACATAAACCAAACAAGTTCCAAATGCTTGTTTATTGACTTTCATACTGTATAGAAATCAATAGAAACCACTGTCTGCCTGAAAGAGTAGACAAAAATCTAAAACTGTACAGACTGTATGTAAAGTACACATGATTTGTAGTTACAAAGTAATATGTGCAAACTCACTGGTATGGTCCAGTGAGTATTTTGAGATACATAATAGCATCAATATTTTTAGACTGATGTTGGAAAAGATCCCTGTGGATTTCTTTCTGATCAAAGGAGAAAAATCTCTGCAGTGGTGTTTTGCTCATCATGTGACACCCAAGCCACGAACACCTACGCTTAAGAAATTCTATTAGAGGTTTAGCAAGCACATAAATCAGAATGACCCACCTTATCCACTGTGGGATGCGTGAGGTGTTTAAATGGAAATTACATTTTTCAGTTTCATTGCAGATTTTATAGACATTTTTATGTAGCCATTATCAAAGAGAAACTTTAGAGCTGGGGTGCAGGACTTTACATAAAAATGAACGTCCGTTATATTCGATCTCTTGCCAAATGAGTTCACACAATGATAATTTGGCCTCGGCAGGTAATTCTTGTTATATTTTTCTTTGTACCAGAGTTTTAAAATCTGGTGTCTGTGGCAACTTTCCCGTGGTGGTGCACAGGCAGTGATATGCTTTATATCAACTGGTTTGCCAGAGCTGAAGCAACTGTAGCGATAAGCTGAATATCAAAACTGCCTGCTGTGTGATGTTTAATAAAAAAAAGTAAATGTCTAACAGTAGCCTGCATGCAGTGTGTTGGTAGTTCAGCACTTTGTTGCAGAGGAACAACATCATCAAGATGCAAACAAACTTCTCTTTTCCCCAAACGAATGCGCACTCCTGCCATGCGAGTCACATGCCACTGCCTATAGTATATGCACATAGTAATTGGCACAGCCTTGAAGCGCTTTCAAATCAGGCAAAATTAGCAGCATGCTGCCGCTTCTGACAGATATGAGCTTTTCAATCCTCTTCCCAACTGAGTGGAGGAGTTTTCTGTGTCTTAATTACCTCACATTTGGCACAGTGCACTGCAGAGCTAGCGGGAGCCACAGGGAGATTGGGACTCAGCTGAGACACTCAGACAGCGGTTGGTGACAGAAGCCAGGGGAGGATGCAGTGGAGAAAAGGCTCCCAGCTAGCATGGCTGGGATGACAGGAGCAGTGGTGGAGGGGGCCAGAGATCCCTGAGGAGGAGCAGAAGAAAGAGGAAGAGCTAGCTCAAGGGAGAATTCCCCTCAGGCACATATGGCAGAATTGAAACATCCATATGCTGGTGTAAAACAGAAGATATTCAGAGTGTCGGCGCTCTCAGTCCCTCGCTCCCTCCTGCTTTTGCGATATTGTGTACTGGCTGGTCTGTTTTGTTTTGCATACAACTTCAGATCCCTTTGGAATGCTGACAGTAGTAGAGGCAACACAGGGATGTCTCAGAAGCTCTACACTGGGAATACAATGTCATGGTCAGCATTTGGATGGAGCTATAACATGTAAGCTACTATAGCATTTTATTTATTGAAACTGAAATGTGCAATATATATTAAAACTGCCCATATATATATACACATACACACATATATACAGTCATGGAAAAAAATATTAGACCACCCTTGCTTTCTTCAACTTCTTGTTCATTTTAATGCCTGATACCACTAAAGGTATATTACGTGAAGAATACAATGAACATGACAAAAAAAGCAGCTGTTTCCATAATACTTTATGTCCTATTTGACATGCTTAAGCTTAATTGTATTCCCAGGGTATATAAGAGGCCATTTCATGTTATAAGCAGCACTGCACATGCAAAGGCCTCGAGTAGTTTCCTGCTTACATTCAAGCCGTAGCACAACTCAGAAGGTGTCAGCTCTCACATAATGCCTAAAACAAAAGAATTATGTGAAGTCACAAAGGCAGCTATCTTGGCACTGCTGGAAATTGGCATGAGTGAGAGACAGGTAGCCAAAAAACTGAAAATCTCCAAGACAGCCGTTCATTACACCAAGAAAAAGCAAGCCGAACATGGTGCTACCAAATTGCTAGCTGGTCGAGGCAGGAAACATCTTTCTACCCCACAAGAGGGCCGTGCACTCAGGAATCGTCATCAGACTTCCAGGGACCTTAAAAATGAGTGGGCACTGTCGAGAAATGTGACTTGTTCAGCAAGGACAGTTCGAAACCGACTTCTTGACGCTGGTCTGAAGTCACACAGGGCACGGAAGAAGCCCTTTATCAACAAAAGGCAGAGGAAGGCCCGGTTACTCTTTGCTAGGGATCACATGGAATACATGGATCAGAGTGGAATACAAACTCAGCAGCATAATAGGTCTTCCCAAGTGAGACTGACAGCTTAACTGGTAATTGATAAATTGCTGGCACTATGTGGACTTTATGCATGCAGAAAGTTTTGTATTGTTTCATGCTATGCAGTATTTCAGTTAAACAACAGCTTTTAGTTAAAAGTCCACCAATGCTGTGGGAAATGCACACTCAGAGGTTTGAGATTTGATGGTTTTACCCTCTTCTGAGAGACTGAAAACTGCAGCTGGACATAGTACAACAGCAATAGCTGTAGTACCAGCATAGTTTATGTTTACACATTTTCTTACTTAGCTTTAAAATAATGTGCATTGGCTGCAAAATGACTACAGGATCACGACCACTGTCAACAATGTACCAATCAAATGCCAGAATTAAACAAAATCTTTCCAGCAGGTGTTCAGACACCACAGGGTTCCTATCACTTAAGAGCACTTCAGAGTCTTAAGCAGTAGTTACAATTAAATCAGCTAATGGAAATCCTCCATTAAATTTAATAACTCCATTTAGGTAGAAAGTTAAAATAAAAGACCAATGTGCACATCTTATACACAAGCAATTTCCAGCCAGTGTTTTCTCTGATTTAGTTGATGGTGGAAAAGCACAAAAAGACCCTGCAGAGAGAATTGACTCCTGCAGCCGTGGGCAATGAACCACAGAGGCTGACAGCGAAGCACTCAAGATGTTAGTGTAAAAACTGTTCCTGTAGCCGTGCTACAGCATTCTGCTACCCAAACTCATGTTTGCTTGCTCAGTCTTTTAATCACAATAGTCAGCTGATTGTGGGTCAACCATGCATGGATGCAGCAGTGACGCGATCACTGATGTGAGATGTTGTGACGCTGCAAAACATAGTTGTCCTGGATATATAGAAGCACTTTCGACCATGTTTGCTCAGTGTCGTCGTAGAGGCTGCTTTGTCCTCCCGTTGTAGCCTATTGTGCATAGTTTCTGTACATTTTAAGCCACACAAAGTAGATCTGCCTCCAGTTCAATTGTGCTCCCTTCACTAAACTGCCTCTATTCCCTTGATGTGGCATTGATCCGTCTACTCAGAGCATTGTCTGTGCCAGCCTGACCAGCGCCATCAATATTGCATCAGGTTCAGTCTAAACAGCTCAGAACTCTTTTGCAGTCCATCTTGGAGGAGGTAATAAAATTCATGGCTGTCTTCGTTCCCCGGGCGATGAGAGTCACATGGCAGCTGATCTCACCCTATAGCTTTATTTTGCACGCCAGAGGACCGAACCATTCAGACGCTCTCTTTTTGTGCCAAGAGGTGAGGTTAGGAAATGATTCTCTTGGGCCAGGCAAAAAGTGACTATTACATTATTAATCACCTCAAACATTAATTAGTAATCTCTGCTAATTAGTATTTGGTCCTTTCATCACCCAGCATCAGCTGTTCCGTGAAAATTAAATGTTTACAAGAGAGTGAGTCAATATTTGCTCGCTGGAGGTTAAATTGAATTTTCTCAAGAATTACTTGAGCACTCAAACCCACCTGGACAGCATGGGGAGTTGATTCTGTCCAGCTCTGTCCTCTGGAACACAGTTAGAGCTGACTTTGGCCCAAACTCCACCTGACTTTTCATTGTTCCCGTCACTGTCTCTCCCCTGATCATGGTGGTTTATCTGGCAGACACTGCAATCTAGGGAAGCATGAAGATATTAAATTATACCAGGAGGAATCAGCCATGCAGCTGCCACAATGACCCCTGGGAAATATAGTAAAAAATGGAAAGTGATTCCAGAGGATGATATCTATAGTGCTAGTGGCTCATTGACTTCAAGCATTTTAGCTAGCTCATTTGCCTTCTCGCTATAACTGGTGCTGCAGACCTTGGTGGCTTTATGGTTATGCTCATGTTATATTGCCTCGCTTTTAATTAATAGCTTGAAAAAAATCGAAAAGCCCACAGTGTGTATTGTTGTGACACAGAATGGAATTTGATAGTGATTAATGCACAATAAGAGTCGCGTGACAGACGTCATGTCTAGATTGGTCGAGCAAAGGGACCAACCAAGGGCTACTTCTGAGGGCATTGTGGCTGAGCTGGCTAATGCTCTTGTCCAATGCAACAACCCCGGGCTGCCATCGTGGGCTCTATTTTAAGAACACTTATTGAGGAAATGTCATTTTCCCATCCATTTAAAAGACATGAATCTTCTCAATTTGATTGGCCACACATTTCCATGAAAAGAGATGTGTATTTTAAAATACAGGTCTTATGTAAGTGTTCTTTAAAGTAGCCCTCTAATCATTTAATAGGCCATCACTAATGTTCTCAAATGTGTTCTAATTTAATTTGACTGTGCAGTTTGACTGCAGTAGATGTATTTGTGCAAAGAAAAACTACTTACTCAATGCACCATCCAACAATTACGATATACAAAGAAATTAGAGCTGCAGTATCAGAATAGGTTGCTTTAATTTACATATTTAAGTGATAGTTTTGTCATGCTGGAGTTTGCATTATGTTGAGGGTGATTTGTTAAATTAGCATCACTGGTACTGCTTTCAAATAAGTGACCCTTTATAGTGAGTTATAAGCTGGAAATAATGGATTTGTCAATGGTTAAAGAGTTCCGCTGATGCTTCGTAGAGCAGTTCTAAGACATTAAAGCTGGCAAAGGCAGAGATAAGACCTTGTAAACCAAAAGTTGCTTTTATCAGTGGCTTGAGACCAATTTATAAAGCACTATTAAATGATTCAACAGCATAAATAAGATCAAACTTATTAACCCTTTGCCATGGGCGAAATATTCTGAAGTGGTAGCCCTTATTTTTTAAATAGTAAATACATAGCTCACATTAATGTTACTCTTTATTCCTTTTTTGAATGATTGTTGGAAAATGGGGAAAAAAATGAAATAGTTAACCTGTAGTGACATGTCTGATTTTGCCCCATCAGTAAATTAGGCTGTTGTTAGCTGTTGTTTTCTGAGCTAGTACAGCAATGGAGAAAGCTAGCAAGTGGTGCTTTATAATTAACTCTGACATGGAACCACCTGAGAAGTGTGGAAGCATTGTGGATTTGAAGCATGAATAAAGGTAAGGCTGCCTTCCATTCACATTAGAAATGAGTCACTCAGTGAGGCAGTGGAGGCGCCGTGAATGAACTGAACATCATCAGTCCGTCATCAGTGAAGTTCAGGGCGAGGTCACATGAGTTGCGTCGGAATTAATTAAAAATAACACACTGTTTGTGTGTTAAATGTCTTTTTTTAAGCTTGATTTCTTGAAAATGTGACAGCCCAGAGGAGCCTAAATCTCTCCAGCAGGCTGGTGTCAGTGGATGTTACCTCATTTAAAGGGTCAAGCTAACACTTTGTCACTGTGGCTCTGTCTCTCACCGCGTACAGAGGCTAGCCAAGGTCAGCGCAGACACATTCCTCCCAAAATACCTTTGACAGGTAACACAATGACATCCAGGAGACAGAATGTGAATGATATTTCTAAAAGTCCTACAGCCTCTTTCATAAATAGCCCGGCTGCTGTCTGTCCTTCATGACTTCCTTCCCCTGGCAAGCTGATTGATAGGAATGCACATAATCCATTATTTTTGGCCCATTGATTGAGCCCTGCAATCAAAGATCAGTGTTGTGGCAGAGTTAACCGGACCCTCCTATGAGATGGCTGCGTCGCACAGGCGCAGGCAGAGGTGTCAGCCGCCGGCCTACTAATCACCCTATGCTGTGAGTAATGGCTATGAAAGCAATCACAGGGGAAATGCATCATCTCTGCAGACCCTCGATCTATCAACCTGACTCGCTCTCATTTGACTGAAACGCATGCCAACATGAAATATGACGCTTTGTCAAAGGCAGAGGGAGCGCGTTTGGCTTCGGAGCTGCAGAATGTAATAATTAAACACACCCATAAAGACCCATTGTATTTTATGCATTGACATGTACGTGTTGCGCATTTCTGAAGCTGTTTCCCTGGGTAAACATTTCATGCTCGGCTCCGGTGCATAATTACAATGCTTCACCAGTTTATACAGAGTTACAATATACTAACAGTCATTTTCCACTTCAGTCATCTTTCAATTTGTTTCCCCACATGATATCAACAGAGTAATGGTGGGAAAAGAAAGAAATGCCTCACTTGCACACCATCAAAAAACTATTTGTCAGAGAGTTTGATGTGTTTTGCACAAACAAAAGCCACAAGCCGGCGTCCTCAGCTGCCCAATCCTTTTGACGATTTGCTTTATGAAGGGGAGCAGGAGTTATTCCTAGGTTTTCTTTACAAATCTGGGATATTTGAAGTTGTTTGTGTTGCAGTTTTGGCTGTGCAGATGTAATTTCCCACAGTGGGGAACATTTCCTCTCCAACCACAGGAGTCCCCCGGTCCCATCACCTTGCAATCTGCAGGCTGGCCTCTTCCTGCCCTCTTCTCCAAAGTGCCTCTCCATTATGCAGCATGTTGTTAGTCTCAACAGGTGCCCAAGAATATTTGCACAAGGCGCCCTAGATTTGCTGGTTCAGGAGTAAGAAGAAGCTCAATGACAATATCAAGGCAGAGCTGGAGTGAAAACTGCAGAGGACACAGACAAGCACTAATGTGCCAATTTAGCAAAGCTAAATGACCGAGAATGTCAAATGGGGTCCTTCACCCCATAACAAATTCAGAAAATGATTTATGTTTTTGTACAACTAACGAATGCAATATTTGTCATTTTGAAACAAATTGCCACTGCATCTCTTAAAATGAATTCTATAGATTTTCCTCTTGGCCCATTCTGGTTTTCTCTCAGTGAGGGTTATTACTTAATTAGATCGGAGGAAGGCTCTGTCAGATATCTCCCCTGCCTCCGACTGAGACTCGCCTTACCTCAGTCACTCTTGTAGAATACTGATCACTCGGAACACGCTTCAACCAATTACCTGACATCAATGAAATATGACATAAAACATGAAAAGATTTCAACAAAATCTGCTTCTATCTTTTTCCCCCCCCCTTGTTGTTGAGGAATGAATCTCCCTTTTTCAAGATTAGATGGAATGTAAGTTTCGCTGTCATTGGAGAATATGTCAAACTTGATTTTCAAGTGGAATCATGACAATTAAAATGAAATATCAGACAAAGGAAAGATTCCCACAGCATGTCATGACATTTTCATGCTCATGATGTTTTGAATGTTACAGTCATGCCTGGAATTTTACTAAATTGCACTTTCTGTGAATGCTGAATTGTATTACCTGATTCATGTAAAACAATAAAATTCCAAGTTTGTGCAGAAAGTATACAGTATGCAGTGGTTTCAATAAAAAATATTTAGTTAAGGTTAGGGAAGGATGGTAGGCATGGCTTAAAAAATGCTGACTTAAAAAATGATTCTTTTCTTTGCTTTGCATCATAATTCCTTGAGGCTTTGTCACACGAACACAAACATAAATGTTTTCTGAAAGGACTGATTCTATAGTCTCTTGGGAGGACTTGTCGTCAGGCTCTTGTGTCCTCCCTCACTCGTCTCCTTCATGCATGCTCAGTCAGTTTTTGAGGACAGCCTGCTCTCGGCAGATTTACAGCTGTGCCACACTCTTTCCATTTCCTAATGATTGATTTAAAGTGGATTCAAAGGGATGTTCAACGCCCTGCAAGTTTTTCTTGAATCCATCTTTTGACTTTTGCGTTTCACTTTTGTTCCTTTGCTGTCATTTTGCCATGATACAGACTCACACACTCAAAGGTTAGACCTTCAAGTTACAGCTCCATTTATAATACAATCAACTGACTTGATATATAGCTGATCTCCATTCAAAAGATCTGACAGTGACTGACGCTGCCATCCCTCAAGCTTGCTTCTATTGTGCCTAAAAACTGCATTAACATTGCTTTCATTCAATGCTGTAAAACAATAAAACATGAAAAGTGGGAGGAGGAGGGGGGTACTCTCTATAGACACTGTATATAGTGTGGTGTGTGTGTGAACTGAAAAAGAAAAGCTAGCAAAAAGGGAAAAGGGTTTATTCCCTGTGAGATCCAATCATGATGAAATATTAAAATGCCCACATATGGCGCCATAAACCTCATCCCGAGTTGCCCTGCCTCACCTAGCTCCCTGCGGCCTGATCCGGCGGGCCACAAAATCCATCACAACTACTGTGATCAGTGCAACTGATGTGACTAGTGGCACTTTTCTGAAATGTTAATAAAGCCATATTGAATGGCGCACTATTCTCGGCAGGAAGTCCGTAGCCTGTGGCTGCTCACTAAATCTCAATGACTTCATTAACTCATTACCATGAGTCACGGCGTGCAGTGCCAACAGCAATTAAAACACAACAGAAAAGAGCGGTGTCCTTGGGCCACTGTTCTGCTCGCAAGACTGATACGCTTTACTAGATTTAGCAGGATGACTGACATATCAATAGGCGCCGAGGTGGATTAAATGGACTCGATCAATATTCAGATTTGTCTCACTCACACCTCACTCCAGAAGCAAAATGCGCACACCTTGTCAAGTGCTGTCGGCTTTTGTGCTTCAGGCTGTGCCAGTGCTGCTGTTATCAAGAAACTGTCTGTCACATCCAAGAAAATGACGTGTCTGTGAAGATTTTATTTGAAATTTGAAGGCTTGAAAAAAAAAATTGCTTTTTAACTGATGATAATTGAAAAATGACCAAGAGCTAAACAAAGTGGAAGTCGCCGGGAAAATCCTAGAGGGCATAAAAGGTCACGAAGATTTTCTCCCACTACAGAGAGGACTGGTTAATATTCATCCAATTCTTTTGTCTCTTTATTCCTTATTCAACCAGGAGGCCAGAGGAGACGAAAAAATCGTAACTTTCAATGAATATGTCAGGGCTTTAATTCAACTCTCTCCTCTGTCTTTTGTAGAAACACATTTCTATTCATGAAGCCAATCCTCCGTAGTCATGACACTGCATACTTATGTTTCTTTTGTAAAACTCTAGCAAAATGGTAATTAAATTGCAACTGTGGGCTTCTGTCCCCTATGCAGACTTAAAGAAGCCTTTATCTTAGCAAATGACTGACAGTTGATTATGAAAAACCCCAAATTCCTTTTTTTTTCTCTCCTGCGTGAAGGCAGTCCACCCACACCTTCCGCTTTTGTGCGCACTATTGTTATGGCTCCATTGTTAATGAGTTTAGAATTAACTGGCTGTAATGACTGGAGACTGGAGCCCCTGCTGAGCCTGATTGTGCTGTTGAATGGGGAGCTGGAGGAGTAATGTATGGATGGATGTGCACACTGCGTGCAGGTATCTGTGTCTGTTGCTTGCTCCAGGGAAAAAAAAAAAAAAAAAAAGCAAGCGCTGCCAAGACTGGGAGGGTCGTTTTCGGGACCGTCATGCCTCGATGCTCGTTGCTGCTGTACAGCCTGACATCAGGTGTCATCCTGTGCCCATTCATCTACTTTAGAGGATTGGTTTTATTGTGATTTTTAAGGCAGACATCAGCTGGTAAAGCTGTGGCCTCAGTCAGCTGGGGGGCATTAGAGTCTGCCTAAAGTAATCTATTACACTCTGAATTAGTGCTATTAGCTCATTCACAGACATTTACTTAGCATTAAGACATAGTAGAAGTGATTACATTTATTAAGAGCCGACTAATATTTTCTTTTGGTGTGGTGTTAGGTGATAACTCGTTCAGTAATGAGTGGTGTAAGGGATTACAGACTATATGCCTACAGCCATAAGACAGCCGATTTTGAAAAAGGCGTCACACGTTCACACTGGTGTGCTCAGGTTGTTTTGGTAAAGTTGTCTGTCTGCACTCAAACGCCTCAGCAATTAAAAACAGCTCAATGCGGGGAGGAGTGGGACAGAAACAGCTCGATTATTCCCGAGTCTCAGATCCAGTTTAACCCTTAATGCTCTCTTTTAAATTCACAATTTAGTAGTTCCATTTGCATATTCTCTGTTTCTGCAGACAGCTGGCTGAGCATGAAATGGTGATTGGATGGCTGCTCTTAACTGCTGCAGGTGACCGGTCCTGCACTATACTGCAGACAGATATTGGTCACAATACTAATCAACATAAATGCTGCTGAATGGCAACTCATTTATTGTGTGACGTGCTATACTGACATCCAAAATGAGTCATCATAGAGAGTCAGAGGCTGCGGGAAGTTGTGTCTTTATTCTGACTGCCATACAGCTCAACAGTGCTTACGCTTTCTATGATCTCACTTATTCCTGTCCACGCTAAAAAAAAATGCTGCTGGCATTGTAAGATTTAATCATTCTGGAGTTTCATGTGCAGTGAGAAAAACATTGCCTCAGTGTGGACACAATGCCAACAAAGAGACAAGGATGTGTTTTATAATTTAGCCACCTTAGTGTCAGTCTACTCTAAGTAACCGTATTGTTAATTACATCATTAAGCCCATAAATCTCTCTCTTTTCTCAACATTTTGGGTGTTTGGTTTTTCATTAGTTTGAGCTAGCCTCCACTAAAACACACCTTCCGGTTACTCCTAACTTGTCTTACTTACATGCTGTGTCTTGTCAGCTGGCTATAAGGAGCCACTGCCAAGCTTCCACTCAGGAATAAATTGTGTTTTATTCAGAGTTGGAGGGTGTGTGAACCCTGCAGGACCTCCAGACTGCTGCATGCAGCCACTGCAGTGATTATGACGGTCAATACAGTAAATACCTCCAAACCATTGGTTGGCTGGTCTTTAAACCACAATGCTTTGTTTTTCTATTCTTACACGTGTTAAATACAGAAGATGTGGAGTGTGGGCGTGGTGGCTTTAGAGTTGTTGGAAGGCAATTTTGATGAGCAAAGAAAAGCAATGCAGCTGATTACTGCACCTTACCTACATGTCTGGGTGTGCTGTATTCAAGGCTGCCCCCCCTGCTGGGGCTGCACCCCTGGGAATTGCTGCAGGGTTGAAGCAAAGGTCATGATTGCCTGTTTACAACATCTACAACAGGTCAAAAAGGTTGGCTGTAGATTGGTGCTTAGCAAATAATGAGTATTACACATACTGTAGTAGACTAGCTGGATTTTGGGGGCTCTGCCTGCATTCCTCCTCTGTCTCTCTTTCTCCTCTTCTTCTCTCCCCCTCTGTCCTGCAGCATAATTCTCTATAATGAGCTTGTGGACAGGAGATGAGATATGATTCTTGGAATTAAAACAGCATTTTCTACTTTGATCATCCAGCAGTGTGTGAAGCACTGAAATAAGACTCTCCCCTTCTTTATCGAATCTTTGCTCTCGCTCTCTCCCTCTCTTAATCTTTCCCTTGCTCGCTCGCCCTGCTCTATCTGAGCTTGGGGGATTGCTGTATGAGATGGAGAGTTAATGAAGAAAGCTTTTTTTTTCTCCCCTGCAAGAAGACCAGTAAACTCTGGCAACTTTGTACTCTGCTTTTGTTAATCGCGTCACAATCGGCTTTCATGCTTTACAATCCCAACCCCTGAACCAGTTAAGCATAAATATTTAACATCGTTATTTTCAAGCCCCTGAGAATATGTCTTAAACAATTGCATAAGCTGCTGCACAAATGAATCAGAAGTATTTTTTGCTGCTAAAGTTGGCCGAGCAGCTTCAGTCTTTCTCTGTGAAGCAATCCCAACAACAGAATCCACTTTTATTCCTTTTCATTACACACCGTCTTATTTTACATCACTTACGGGCAAAACAGCGCTCACGTGGGCCCTCGCTCTCACGCACACACTCATAAATAAGCTTGTCTTCATGAAATGCAAGTGAGATGCAACATTGTCAGAAAGCCATTTAAGATGCTATCATCTAATATGGAGGCTGACGTGGGCTGGTGCTGGCAGCGTGGTTATGTAAGCAGCTTTCTCAGGGACTGATAGCAATCCAACACACCCAGCAGGGGAGTGGTGGTGTTCGTTTGTGTATGTGTGTGTGTGTCGGGTGAGATATGGGGGGTGTGAAACAAATCACACATTCAGTACGCTACATAATATTGCACCAGTGTTTTGCCACAGGTACAGAGAGAGGCACTGCTCTGTGCCAATTGATTTGTTAATATGCTAATGTACCATGATTAGCGAAGCAAGAAACCAAGCGCGGCTTCGCTCAGTGAGGTGTTGATTGAAAGAAATCAGCAACTGAGGTGGCAGACGAGAAAGAAATGCACATTTTGAAATTAAAACTTTGAACTCTTTATTGTAATTACAGGCCAAAGTAGATACTTAAAGGATTCATTTTTCCAATTTATAGCCAACAGTCCTTTTGGAAAAACATAGCAAAAGAATATGTAGCATCAGCAGCCTGTTAGCCACATTGTGAGGGTATTTTCCATTTTGCTTTTGTCAGTAGGCTTTAAAGTTCCCTCTTTGTGTTACCCAGTACAGTATGTCCATGCTGAGTCAGTGTGGAGGGATACCACGTCAAAACGCCCGCAATAAACAAGTAACTACCACTGCTGCTGCTGCAGCTTGGTGTTATCTTTTGTAGTTTTGGCTATCATTTCTATCAGGTCTAGACAGTGTAGGTTCCCTCCTTCTCGGATTGTGTTGCAGCCACTCAGCAAAACAGTGACGTATGCCAACAGCAGCTTTGCGTACTACATTGACAGCTCCGAGTGAGAACATTACGATGATGCATGTGATGACGAATTAACGATCAGTTTGTCTGATTCAGCTTCAAGGCTCACGAGCCGAATGCATCAGCACCATTAGCAAACATGGTTTATTACATGCACTCCATTGTGTGTTAATATGAAGTGCAAGGGTGTGTGTGTGTCTCACAGTCATAAAAAAACATTTAGCTTTATTGCGGCATGCATCACAGCATGGCAGGAGCTCCTGGAGTCACTATTCCCATTGTGTAGCCTAGCGTCACAGAACTGCCCGTTACTATCAATGAAAGCATGATAGTTAGATGAAGTTTAAGCAAAAATAGTTCAACTTTCATGTTGTTTTCTTAAATTAAATGTGGCTCATTAAAATCAGACTAGAACCAAATATCTTGCAGCCATATGTAGTGTCCTGCAAAAGAGCGAAGTGTTGCCCTCCAGCTGTGTAAATTGTGAACACATGACATGTTTGCGGCTGCCATTTTGGCGGGCTGAGTCATATCATTGATTTCAGGAGATGGCCCATCTGATATGTGAAGGCCAGCTGGGGTAAGGGTGGCTGGAAATGCCGCCGAGCCCTTGTAGAATGAGTTACCTTGGGCTGAAAATCTGAGCAAACATTGTTAAGTGCTGATGGTGGGCATGCTGGCAAGTAGATTTGCCCTGGGAGGGAGGTCTCCTCAATGCACTGACTCCTCTGCAGTTTTTCACTCGTAGTTGTCTTTCCCCTTTGTGGTGCTGCACGAGAAAAATGCCTGTTCCAGCCAACATCAGTCGTGCTGACTACATGTCGGTGCAGCAATTGACTATAAAAACACAGTCCTCTTCCAATTAAGGAGCACCACCAATGTTGTTTACTGTTAAGCTGCCAACCACACTTATGTCATTTGTGGACCTGCTTTAAAAGTTTTAGAAATTTCATCCCTCCACGGACAAGCAGTTTTGAACCTTTTTGATTTATCTCCTCTCTCTGCATTGCAAGAAAACTATGCGTCAAAGTAACCGCTTTACATGGCGATGCTGTGGAATGAGATGATTGTTTGTTCATGCAGTGCTGAAGGGAAGTGCTGAATCTTCCTGTAGCACTCCTCAACCCCACAAGTTTTTGTTGACTGAAACGCTGCACACATCATAAAGATACTGCATAATGTTGAGTCAGGATAACTGTAACTAACGCTTGGGCGTGAAGGTTTCTTGTCAGATTCTGGTTCTAAATTGTGCAGAATCACTCAAGCCGCTAAGCTGATGTGTGCAAGACCATTAATGGATCGGTTTGGTCTTATGCAGCTCATGTAGCAGGCTCACAAATAGATGAATTACCCTTATCATTTCATCCAACACAAAGGAAATACATGCTGCAACTGCTAAAGCTGAAAGTGAACAGCAGCCACATATTATTCCAACCCTTAGACCTGCATAGTCGAGTTCACTGGGTCCACCATATCCCAGGCCACAGGAATACATCTGTATCATCCTCATTATCCCCCCACACCAGGCATAAGGCATCAGATATGGACCAAACAAAGGATGCAGGAGATGATGCAGTACATCCTCTGGGGGGAAACACTCACAGCCATCAATACGTCAGCCTTGCATTACATGTGTGATGGATTTATCATAGCATCGATAAGTTATTGACTAGAATAATATCCAAGGTCGTCTTGTAGGAATCTCCAGTCGCCCTGCTTAACGTAGTGCAGCAAAAGGTTAATGTCAGTGGTCTTTCCTGTTCCTCTGCGGTGCAGTGAGTGCAGATTTCACTCATCTCATGAGGTCAAAACGGCCATAATAAATCTAAAGGAGGTTATCAAGAGCTGCTGATCAATACCATGTATGGAAGCTCAGGGCTGCTAATATTAATGACAAAGTGTGACAAAATAAGTCAAATGAAAAAAAAATTAAATGACTCAACCACTGCTATTGTCTCAATAAATCATCTTTAATTAGCAAGTTTATTCCTCACTAATATAAAAGCTCATTATTTATGTCAACAACAGACAACTGTGGGTTGTTGTGTTCTGTTCTTTGGTTGCTCACTGATTTCAATTAATGTCAAGGAGGACTGTTAATGGCACAGTCTTTCTTTCGCAATTTATGTAGTGTTATGTAAACTTAATACTTAAGCCCACATGTTCAGGTTCTTTAGGTGTTCTTGTTTTGATGAGAAGGGCTTTTCTGAAGAGGCAGCAGTGTGCACTACAGTGGATTGAATACAGCAGTGTGGTGCAGTTCATCTGGTTCTAATGTTATGTGTACTTTATGTGCATTTTAGTACAGAGATGTTCATATTTCCCTCACAGGGGGTTTCATGTAAACCTCCTGTCATCAGAAGGCTGATGTGGAAAAATCTGTAATTCATGTTCGTCGGTGTAGCTGCAGCAGCACTTCTGGTCATGAATATACTCCAAACCATAAAGGTTCATTTGGTCACTGGGCTTAAGGTCAAATCTAGTGTGCATATTGTTCAGAGCTGGGGAACGCATCTCTGTAGCTGTGTGTTGCTGTGTGGGAGACCGCGGCGATGAGAAGCTGATGGTAAATCGATAATGATGGATCAAAGTGCCGCATGGCTGGAGCCCTGCGGTGTCAGGGTGCAGGGAACAACGGTGACTTTTTACACCTCCTCCTTTCTTCTCATTTTCCTTTTCCCCTCTCCTCCTACTTCAATTCTCCCTTTTCATCTTGAAATTCCAAAGACTCTCTGTCTTCCCCCCTGCTTGGTGGCATTTTACGTGTGTGTGTCTAAATGTGTGCGTGAGTGAGACAGAGAGAGGTGACTTGATGCTTTGTGTCACGGTGTCAGGTGGCATCAGCCAGTAGTCGATGGGAAGATAAAATGTAACACAATCAATATCCAAGCACTAAAATTGCTCTCATTTCCAGCAGTCTTCTGCACTACATGTGTCTACATATCTGTTGCTGTAGCATGTGAAGAACATTTGACTCACAAAAGAAATGTAATTCATAAAATGAGGCTCTGTACTGCTGTAATGTATAATGTGCAACAAAGACCGGTGTTGTGAATTTAACCCTATCCCTGCTTTTCAGTACAAATACAATAACTGCCGATTGTTTAGTGTGAATGTGATTTTCTGTTATGTTACCACATAAGGAGCACAATCTAATGAATAACCACTTGGTTCTGTTTTTTAGGAGAAAAACATTGGCCGGTCCGCTCCCAGAGTCACCATGGTAGGGATGGCTGTTCTTTCTTAAATGGTCAAAGTTGCCTCTAACCACTTCTTTATGATTTCTGTATTTCTCTTGTGAACCTGTTAATGATTAATAGTGGTAATCAGAGGTAACATCTGGTTTGTGATCAGTGATTGGAGGCAGCTTATACCTGGAGTGTTAATTGTAGTGCAGTGCCTTCCCGTTGACCTCTATCTATGCCTAACCTGTGTATTTTCCTCTTGACGTTTAGCTCTCCTGTCTATGTGATGACTATGTGTGCAGTCTGGTCTGTGTGCGCTGGTTCTAGGGGTGAAACGGTACACAAAATTCATGGTTTGGTAAAAAAAATGTCTGTTAAGACGAGTGCAGCAGGTTTATGATTAACCTAACTTATTCACTTTGTTGCAAAGAGTTATATACGAAGGTCTCTTGTGTGTTAAGTATGGAGCTGGAATCAGGAGGCAATTAGCTTAGCCTGAGTCTGTCAAAAGTTAAAAAATATGCCAACACCTCGACGGGGAGTTGCAATTACTTGGCCACACTGCTAGCAGCAGTGACTTCCCAGACTCCTGTCACGATGAAGTCGTCAAGGCTGTTCTCACCGGACAAACAGCCGACAGGTCAGTTGGGTTATTGCCACCCATATTTACATTTACTGTTAGGCAGTGACTTCTAGTGGCCGAAGTAATTAAGACAGGCGCGAAGAAGGGAGTCAGGGGACATAGCATCAAGAGCAAGATGGTCCACATGTAGAGGAGGGTGTGGTAGATGGATGGGTTGAATAAACACAGGACTTGGACCGAGGAGACTACTGTTTATGTCCCTTGTGAAAGCAAAAGTCAATGCTGAGCCCATGATCTTTTCTTAAACCTGAACAAGTAGTTTTTGTGCCTCAACCTCAGCAAACTGTGACCATTTCACAACATTAACAATGTGAGGAAGGTCCTGTACGGCGAAGCCCCCCAGCACATCTTAAAGAATATTGTTATGGGCCTCTAGCCATGTAATAATTAAGCTAGTATGCTTGATTGTCTCTGTTCTCAAAGACAGAACATCACCCAACCTCTCTTCAAATGTCGGCACGGAGTATTCCATTGCAGAAGGTTTTAGCTAGCATGTTTCGATCCGGTTTCCAGACAAATAATGTCACTCAACTTAAGTTCAGGGGGTTAGCACAGGTTTTTTCGTGCAATCCGCCTATCTGTGGTAGACCAAATAAGACAGCATGAAGGGAATTCAACAGTAAACTGAACCAAACAACAATTCAGGCCAAACGTACCGTTACACCCCTATCTGATCTGTTCAATCAATGGTGTGATGATGTGGGCTCGCTTACAAAGAAACATTGTAAAGAGGAGATTTCAATGCAATACAGTTTTTGCTTTCAGCTAAGTTTTGAGTAGAGTTTGGGCCTAATAATAAAAAAAAAACCTAATCAAACTAGGACACACTTCATGTAAATAAGACTGTTCTGCACCTCTTGATGTTTGTTGCAGCTGGCCCACATTTCCTTTTCATTGTGTTGTGCCTTAAAACCCAACTGGTCCCATTTCCCTCTGTTCTAATTGCTGCCCTTTGAAATGTATGTTTTGAACTGTTTCACTGAAGCTTTTTCTATGTGTCGTCCACTTTTCTGAAATGAATGTCCTAAAATCTATGGTGTGCGTGGTCTTCGACTCTGTCCGTCTCAGTGGAGAGGAGGGCTGGTCTATAAAGGCATGGATAAAGGCAGTTTTGATGATGTTACTTCTTTTATTTTAAGAAGACATCAGATAAATCTGTGCTTATCCTTGCTTAAGATATACGGACCCTCCTCTTCCTCCTCTACCTCTTCCTCGCCCTCCGCCTCCTCTCAAAGGAAGTCCGCTTTTCAACAGCCAACAAATGGAGTCGGTTGGTATGTCAATCAACTGTTGAGAGAAATGGCTTTTTTATGAGACTATTTTTCCTACGATGTGACACCTGATGAAAATGCCATACTGTTACCCTGTTTGATTTTCAGGAAAGATTGTTGCCTTTAAACCCAGTCAGTCACCTCTGCTTTGTCGCGAGAGAACAGAGTGAAACCAGACGAGCTCTGTAGGAACATCATGAAGCACTACTTCAATAAAATGGATCTCTTATTGCCTTTTAACACACGGGGTCACAATAGTCCACGGTGGGTTCACTGTCTATCACATTTCAAAATGAGCTGGATATGAAGTCCATCTCAACCTCCTGCCCTTCCTCGTTCCTGCTGAGACTATCATGGCACATTTGTCAAGCTGCAGAGGCACTGACATGTCAACTACTTGGCCTTTGGTGTCCTGGGGGTGATTTTGAGTTATGAGATAAAGAGCGATACTTACTGGCCGTATGGATAGAAACAGTCTGGACTGGGATTTTATTGCACTTGGAAGAACACAGGAACAATCTGCAGCTCTGGTGATGCTCGTTAATGGAGTTATCTATGAATGCATAATGATATCTGAGCATTTCAGTGTAGCTATTCATTTCAAAACGTGTGTTAATTGGTTTCCGCTCATTAGCAGACATCAGATGTAGATTAACAGACAAGCGCAGCCATTTAGCAATATACTGTATTTGCAGACTAGGTATAGACATGGTTCTAGCAGCACAAACCATACGACCAGAATCTGAACTATATCTCTTAAATGGCATGCTGTAATAGGGGCTTACAGCACTGCTGATAGCACTGCAGTGTATACTAAAGTGACATAGTGCAATGAAGCTCTTGTTGATAGTGTTTTCCACTGCATTCTGCTTGCCTTTTTCCTGCAGTCCAGGTGAATGTAATGCAGCATCTGTTGTTTTCATGACATCAAAATACAATAAGCAAAATCAATAGCAGATTTTATTTTTATGCTATCTGTTGTTTATATACACACCAAAGTGGATTTCATTAAAGCTGGACTATTCAATATTTTCATGTATCTACCTACCTGCCCTGCACCAAACTGATGCATTCATCAGGTCACGCAAACCCACCCCTGTACGTGCATTTTCCATACACCTCTTTTCCGTGGTAGGATCCCCAGTAATTTTTCATAGGCGTGGTCGGATGAGGCCGCCGAAAATCTCTGGCATGGCACGCGGCTGGCTGACATTTGGCTGGGGAAGGAAAGTTTGTTTATCGATAACAGCAACAGAAACAGGCTTGCATTTTGTATTTGAACAGTCTGACACTGTGGCTTACAGAAATAAAATGGCACATCATTTGCACAACACCCCCACCACCACCACCACCACCACCACCACCACACACACACACACACCCTGACATGACTGAAATCAACAAAAACATGGTACCAATCTTCACCTGGGTTGTCTCACTTTTCTACAGACAAAAAGCATCAGAATAATTTAAAAGCTGTCATAAAAACACATACAAATTCCACACCTGGTGCCTTTAAACTGATTTGGAGAAGTCAAACGGTATGCTGAGTTCAGGAATGTGGAAATAACTTGAAAATCCTTTTGGGTCCTTTCAGTCTTGCAGTGAGACATTGTCTGGTGTTGGAGCTGAGTAGTTTCTTGATTTTGTTTTCCACTTTCACAGCACATTCAAGTCTATCTTTTTGTATTTGCTAGTATTGACTCTGAGTAGCATTTCATTTTACATTATTGAAACCTTTGGTATCAAGCAGTCAATACAATAGTACAGTAGTTCTGAAAAACACTTGTGGTATCGCTTGCCAAACCGTGTTCCCAGTGCTGTTTTTCAAATTCAATTTTGCTTTATTGGCATCACTATATTTAAATACAGGTCTGCCAAAGCAGGTTGTACAAGGATTACAATTTAAGTAAGGACTGGATTCATACCTGTTGATGACAGGTGAGCTTCTGTTGATGGCTTAAAGATATGGGAAGAGCTTTTTTCAGGGTAAATCCACGTTTTTAGTCCATATTCTGGCTCACAATATCCATTCAGTTAAGAACGAGCAGTGGAAGGTAAAATTAGCAGGGCTAGAAGTCCTATAAATAAGGCTCATAAGCATTATCGCCAGTGCTGCAATTGGGTCAGAGTTAAGCCTCCTGCTCTGCCAGTGAAATCAATGAGGAGGTGGGAGCTACTTCTGTCCAGGGGCCTAAAGCTTTGTCCCCTCCTAACCGAGTGAAGTGGGGCTATTATGGCAGTTAACATTTAGCGATTAAATGTGAACACTCTTTGTCAGTTGTTAAATGTCAAGCCCACGGTGGCTTCCCTTTCCTCCACTGCCTTTGCAGCCAGAGGAGGCCAGGGACATGTCGGTAGCACCGGGCTGTCAGCAGAGCCAGTCGGACAGAGACATCCGCATTCATATGTGTCACACACGGCTTGCACACATACTTGCAAACGCACACATGCACAATGCACTCCGTATCCCCATCGCCGCCACCTCCACCTCCTCTGGGCCTTTCATAACTCCAGTAGCTCCACTTGGCAGGGCTAATGGGATGGCAGGGCTGTTGGTTTTAGAGAGGGATGTCATGAGAAGAGTGCAGCAGAGAGCCGAGGATGGCTCTCTAATAGATTCTGGGGTGGGTGGTGTGGAGGGGTGGAGGGCTGCCTTGTGATCACTGGCCCATGTTGCAGTTTCTCTCGGTTTTTCATCCCACTGCTCCACTACATCCTCCTTTTTCATACTTTTCCTTCTCTTATCTGCTTTGCGTCTTAGTTTATCTTGTGTCCGCTGTATTTCTGTCTCCCAGCCTTTTACTTACTTGCCCCCCTCGTCTGTGTGCCTGAGAGATACCGAGCCTTTAGGGTTTCCATTAAGTTGTGTCTGTCTGTCTGTATTGTCAGTGTTTTGAAGTCTGTCTGTGTCCGCCATGATTTCAACTTACAGTTTCCATTTTCAAAGCAGTGAAAGGCTTTCTTGTGTTGCTGTCACAGGATTTCATTTTTTAAAGAAATCTTTTAAACTTACACATATAAAAGCATGAAGCTCAACAACTTAGAGTGTAAGGGTCAGTACACTTGTAAAAACAGCATCTGAAAGCCCCTCCACAACTCTTCGGTGTCAGATTTTGCAGTTTTCTGTAATCAACAATCCGACAAACACACCCACTTCACGCAGTGATTTAACAAAGTATGCAGAGGCACTGCTACTTTTGTAAATACTGTTCAAGAGTGTGTGCCATTATCCCCACTTGAATGATTATCGTGTCTCACTCACCCGACCTTCAAGTGTGTGGCCTTTCAGAGCAGCCATAAACACTTTTGCCTTCAGTTGGAGGATACATTGATAGTTTTAAGCATTTATCAGTCTTTAGTTGGGTGCTGGGCCATGGAATGTCTACACACACCCACACACACCCAACCCTGACTTTCCACTTTAGATACATTATTTCTTGCATTGTTTCTTCAATGTGTCACTTGCCTGTACATGCCGCTTGTATGTGGTCCATTGGATTGATTTCTGGGTCTTGCTTGGGTCACATCTGGAGGCTGCTCAGTTGTTCAAGCAAATCCTCTGTTGACATTAGTTTAGGTTTATTTGCTCCCCACAGAGGGCTGACTGGATATCATGACGTGGCTGTTCAGTTGTTGGACAGAATTACAATTCTTAGAAGTCAATGTTTTGATGGTTTTCAAGATACCTCTTAGCATGTGACCGGAATCGATGGCGCAAATGGTTATTTAACCTTGGCATGGGGTTCAAGGTGTTTTGTGGTCGACTCAGCCCCCCCGTGTGCTGTATGTGGATGTGATGTTTGGAAGTGTGATGTGAAACAAAATGCCACGCCAAATGTCAGATTACTGAGTCACTTGAGTGCCATCTGGATGTTATTATGCAAACTCTGCAAGAAGGTTCTCCAGACATTGGTTAACAGCGAAGGATAACTGAATGTGAGTAATCTTCTCTCAAAGAGGAGGTCAACTGTATCCAGAAGACAGTGTCTCAGACCAGGCTCTACAGCCCACAGATCATAGATACAGTACTGTATGTGGCTGATTCTGACTGACACCATCTGACAAACACACATCTGTGCCATCATGACTGACAGAAAAACATCCATTTAGCAATTTAGATAGGGATCCTGTTTAACCCAACAATCTGGAGAGCATGTCAATCATAAATAATCAACCCACTGTATGATTAGACAGCAGCACTGGCATTGCATCTATTTTAATATGCCAATTTAAGGAGATGAAGGCGATAACTAATGGACAGAGGTGCATCCAGGAGGTCTCACCCTCCACTGTCAGCTCACTTGATCACTGGCAAATAGTTATCTGCAGCCACTTCATGGTAAAACGGTGTGTGGAGGTTAGTGTGCGGTGTCTCAAAGAGCCATGGAGGAAGACGGTGCAAAGGGATGTTCAGAGTTGATGAGCAACCTCATGGCTCTGAGATATTGGGGGTGGGGGGTGGATGTGCTGGGAGTCTTTTTTGAATATGGCTAATTGGCATCCAGATTACGGAGGGATCACTGAACATGGCCATCCGGGTTCCTAATGAGTTTCAGTCTTTTGCGACTTCTCAGTGGCCTGTTCAGCTGGGCCATCTCTCTAGACTTTAAGTGGCCAGGCTTTAAGTGGAAATCACCAGACTGAGGCAAAAAATTCTTGGACATCAAGAACACTGCGCAGCATTGGTCCATGTCTGGGCTCTATAACTAGACTTTAATGTGAAAGTACAGTTTCCAAGAAGTGCTGATTGTCAAGAACATTGTGCTATCAGTGATAGAATTTGGGAGAGTTCACTTGCCAATGGGGCCAGTTCTTTTGTGAAGTTGTTTCTGTGGTTTTAGCAATAGCGGTAGGAGTTATTAATACTCCTGACAACCAGAGGGCAACAAGGTTCCTGTCTGTAAGCTGTCTTGTATTGTCTTGGTTAGCCAGGAGGATTTGGTAGAAGAAGACCTGAATGATGCTGGATGTGTTAACTGAACTTTCCTACAGTAGTTATTAAATAATTACTTTTGATTATATTAGAAAAATTACAATCACTGTGATGAATTTCAGCAACTGTAATTGTGCTATTTATTTTGAAAAAGTAATAAGTTACATGTAGTAGTAAGTAATGGAATAACATAAATGCATTAAGTTGTGCCACACTCCTCCCAACACTGCTCATCACAAACTGATGATGTGTCCCTTCAGTAAACACATGCTGATAAGTACAAGCATATAAATAAATCCATTTTCCAACCGCCCGCTCAGCTTTTTTTATTTATACCATGATGGCATGGAAATAACAGCCCTGGCTACAAAAAAAAATGCATTCAAATTTGTTTTGTGATGCTGCCAGAAATTGTTTTTATCAGCGTGACATGAACATCTACATACTGAACGTATCTGGAAAATGTAAACTGGAGTTTTCACTTGTTTTTTAACAACAGCCCCTTCTGACAACTGAAGCATGATTAACAGTTTCATAGTTACACTGAGGCAACTCAAAGCACTCTGCTGAGGATAGGGAATGACTGGTTTTACTAACCCCTAACCCTAAACCTGACCATTTAGCTTAATGTAATTAGTTGCAATTTTGGTCACCTAAATAAGGTGTTGCAGTTTCTTTGACCCACAGTTAACACACGGATGGGAAATTCAAAACTTGTTTCATGAATGTGAATGTGGTTTTCGTAACTGTTATATCTCAGGAACACCTTAAGGGAATTTGTTCACTTGGTCTCAAGGATGAACTGATTAGAGTGAAGACATTTTATATCCAAAAGGTGAAAAGTCATCTTCACCATGACATCATAATGTCCTGCAAAAACACTTTCCTGGCCATTATTCATCACCATAACTCAGAAACAGAAGGGCAGATTGTGATCATATTTCACAATTTAACAATTTCTAGCTTCTTTGCAGCAACATCCCCATTTGAAGCATTGTAGTCCACCTGAAGCTCATTGCTTCTGCTGATATTGAGCTTCAGGTGGCTGTCGTTGCACCATGTGATGAAGCTCTCTAACAGTCCTCTGTGCTCCTCTGTAAAAATAGTCCCTCGGTGAAAATAGCATGTTTCTCACTGGAAATGATTCACTAAAATCACCCCCCAAAAATACACTTCAAAAGTCTTCACTACATGTATTATATGAGTCTGGACAGATGTGGATATAAAACTGCAATTTGACTGGTAGAGGCATACAGCCGGGAGGCAGTAATTCTAGTTTTCTGTGCCACCTGTGTAAAGGCATTTACATCCCGCCTGTAGGTTGAATTACACAACAGATAGTAACTAAACAGACATATATTTATATTACAGTGCTGTTTAATATATTTAATATATTCAGCAGACAGTCCCAGACGATGTGAATTTCTCTCCTTGAATCACGTCTGCTGTGAGAATCACTGTTAAGCATTTATATTAAAAAAGAGAAGCCAGTGGAGGAACACACAGACGACACATCCCATCTATCTCCATAGCTCGGGCAAATATTGAAACCCATGATGTGAGCGCGTCAGGCCTCCCTCTCCTCCTTCTCTTCTATGACAGATGTAAATGGACGTTTCAGCAGTTGGCTGTAATGCATTTTTAAACAGGCACAGCAGCAGACAGCAAATGAACATGTCGCGACGGCAACACTCCACGACGGGGTCTCCATCTATCGCTGCCTGCTCCTCACGTACAAACATGCAAGCCCACGCTCACACTTACACGTATGCACACACACGCACGCGCGAAGCTGCACACTGCTGAGAATAGCTGTCATTCATCAACTTTCTCAGTACAATGGGCTCAGTAAAGGTCCCATCTTTCAACTAAAGCACCTCCACACTGCAGTGCCCAGCAGAGCACTGTACCACTGCATCACATTCCCTGTCAACCGCAAACACTCCTGCACAGTAGGATGGATAGATGATTGGGTGAAGCTGTTGTTTATTCTCTGAGTTCAAAATTAAAATGGCTCTGCTTTCCCAGCTGACAACACAGAAGAAGACTGGTCCCGCTGATTAGACCACACTCGTGTACACAGAGAGCCAAAGAAAAAAAAAGGGCAACGACCAGAGACGGAGCGCGTGTGAACGTTCTGACGATTTTCGCTGTGGCTGAGAGAGCTCAAAGGAATGCCACTTCAGAACACATGTGCAAATGTGCAAAATGGTGCTAAAACATAAGCACATTTGGAAACACGCTCACTAATCACACTCAACCATACGCAACATCAAAAAGCATTGCAAGTAAGGAAAACAGCATCAAGGCCTTTGTACAAGTTGTAGCAACATAATGAATGTAAGTAAAAATATGATAAGTCAGTGTCTGAGGGGCACCAGGAAATGCTGCAGCTGAGCTCTATTAATGATGGAAAATGTCTATTTTAGTTTGACAAAAAAAAATCTTAACTCAAGGTCACCCTACTAGCTTTTTTCTGAGCTTTCAAAGTGAATGGAGTCTGTTCGGTCTGTTCCGTTGTCACCAAGTGAACTGTTTAACAGTGTGTGTTACCAGCGACTGAATCAACTTTGCTGCACCATTACTGCAGCTAAAAGGCTAACGTTAAGTGTATGGCGCTGGTTCTTTATGATTCCGGGGGACAAGCTTGAGGACATAAAGGTGTATTTCAGTAAGAAACATCGACTCTCTCAGCTTCAGATTCTGCTTTGTACACAGCTCAAGATTAAGCTGTTAAGAAAACGAAAAGCACAGCGTTCACTGTAAATGAATCGACTTTTGGATTCTGGATCAATTTTTATTTATTTTGCTACAGCTCTGATTTGCATCACTGGCTTCTGGCCTCTTCTTCATAGCAAGGGTAGCTCATGGGTATTGTAACATTTAGCCCTGTGGCAGACAAAACATGATTTAAGTATATTGATAAGCGAAACATTTTTCCCACTTACCAGCGTTTATTTTTTAATTTGTGAAGGGTGGGGCATGAGTGTGAGCTGAGCTACTGGTGCAGGTTTGGTGTGTGTGTGTGTGTGTGTGTGAGTCAGCAGAGGACATGTGCATTGTAGCTGTGCGTGTGAGACAGGTGAGGGTGTATCTGCAAACAAAACAAGCTCTCATGCTTCGACTGACATCACGACCCACTTTGCAGCTGGATTTGAAATGTGTCTCTGGATGCTGCACCTGCTGGTAGATGCGATGTGTGATTCCTTGCTTGAGTTTTATCAATGTGAGCCTTTTTTTTTCTAAATGCAACATATGTGTTGTCAAGGGGATAAAAAGTGTATCATTTGCTTGCTTTTTGTCTGTTTACTTGTGGTTTTTTAAGCTGAATTGTGGGCTGCAGTCACGCTGCCGCACGCGAGGCCTCATTTTCATGATGAATGCATAGATTAATGGAGTCTCTGTGTTTTTACTCTTAAATGATGCAATTTCCAAAGAATATGAGGGTCTGCGTGTTCCAGGACAGGATGTGATAAATATTGTATGCAGCCGTGTTTGCTGTCTTCTTTTCCTCATCTGTAAGACTTCTACTGTAGCCTATCTGGAGGTTACAGCGGATCCACCGACTGTAGTTCCACTCATCCCACAATCTCTCTCATCTCTCTTTATGTCCATTTCCTTCAATTGAGGAAATTAAAGAGATAGTTCACCCACTAAATACGTTTTCCAGCAACTGCAGAATAGTGATGTGGCATTGTGACACTGTAAAAGCCAATTTTTACACTTTTCTCTACATGAATCTGTATTTTGTGAATTATGTAAAAATCACAAAAATGCCACCAAAAGACAACTTGAACAGTGTTTTGGTGAATTATCTCTTCTATCACCCTGCTAACAGTCTGTATTTGAGCTGATACATAGCTGTCCTCGTGGACACTGAACACCTTTCATTGCTTTTGTCATTGCAGGTACCCATCAGCACAACTATAACCATGTGGCTCTAGGTAGCCCTACACGCACACCTAAGAATGGTAAGACAAACTAGCGGGTGAGGGGAATATTCAGGTGAATTCACGGCTCAGTTCGGTGTTTGAGATGAAGCCTGGACCTGGGCATTAACTTGAATAGAGTGCTTGACACGGACGTGTGAAAAACCCCTTGACACGGTCCTCTTTTCAATTCGCCCCACCGTGAATCCATTCTGTTATTGAAAATGAGGCTTTTTTGTTGAAGATTGAATCACAGAAGTGTCACATCCCATAGTCATGAACATTTTTCTGTGAGCGGGATCAGGCCACGCTCGCCGTCCATCCCCCTTTTTTTTTAAAGCGAACACAATTGGCTGAGGATCAACTTAATGTTCTGTCGAGGTCATCCCGTCCTCTGGTTGACAGAGCGTGTGAAACCTGCGACGTTCCCTGCTGTTATCCCCAGAACAAAAGTTATCGCCGTAACCTCATGCTCCCCGTGAGGAGCATCACCGTGAATCGCCTTTTATTACTGATGTCATGCAGCTGTTTGTTCAAATGGTTCTTGTGAGCGCGCCGAGGCTGGCCCGGGGTCGCAGACTGGCAGATGTGAAGAGTAGCAGTTGCATAAGGATGCAAGGTGGAGGCTGGAGAGAGGGAAGACAGCAGAGATTAAAGGGACGAAAGGAGGCCATAAGCTGAATATTCACTGCCTTCTGTAATTATTAAATCACTCTGATGTTGCCATTTGATTTATATTCTGTTTGTTTCAGCCACAAATAGAAAAAAATGACTTGCTTGCTCTCAGGCACTCAGGGGCTATGCTTGAATTCTGCAGCCAGAATGCCCCCTTCTTTATGGCCATAATTGACCATGTGGTTCATTTCACACACACGTACACACACACGCACACACAGCGATAAGCAATGCACAACTATGGAGAAATGCCTTGGAGATCTATGGAAAACATGAAAAATCCATTTCAACAACACATCTAACACAGGGACTTTGATCACAGGCCCCCTGAAAGACTTCAAATTTCAGCATGCAGTGTATTTTCTAGATAAAACCTGCTGCCATGACCCCCCAGCGGCAGCTGCAAATCACAAGCAGAAAATGCGCAATCGTACACACAAGTGTACGTGACATGCCTCAGGAAGGAAAAGCTGATTTGATTTGAATTCTTTTTGTGTTGGGTGGGGGCAGGGTGGGGGTGTTGTACTAGTCATGCTGAATATGGAGTAGGTCTTTGTAGGTTCTGTTTTTCTGCCCATCAACATGTTTCTGAAATACTTGTTTTTCACTTGGGTTTGGTAGCTCACCGATCATTGAGACGTGGTAAGTCATACATACATACATGCCTTTACTTTAGTGTGAAAACTCATTCATGACATCCCAGCACACATTTGTGTACACATGCACCAGACACCAACCCCTACGTTTGTGTCGTCCTTTCTTTCACGTAAGTCGATGTGCTTTCAGACCTGATTGAAGTAGCATTTGCTGCATTCTTGCTGTTTGTTTGAACCTGCTTCAACAAGAAAATTTGTGGTCTGTCATGTGGAGCAAAACAGTCTCAGAATCCTTTTGACCCATGAAAGCAGCCTATATAGAGTCAAGTCCTGTGATTGCTGATGTAGAGAGCATAAGCTGATGTATAATTTGTGTTATTCTATATTTTTCTTATTGTCAACAAAAACCTACAAAGTGTTAGTCATTCTCTCTCATTTTGTATACCTCACAAACATGGAGTTTCTCAATACTTTTGCAAAACAGCTGGTCGCTTTAGTTTTTAAGGAAATTTTTACTCAAACATGGGCTATTGTTGCCGTGAATGAACGGCACCAGAGCTGTATATATATTAGCCTGGTTCCAGACATCT
Organism: Chaetodon trifasciatus; assembly: GCA_037975065.1. Taxonomy (NCBI): domain Eukaryota; kingdom Metazoa; phylum Chordata; class Actinopteri; order Chaetodontiformes; family Chaetodontidae; genus Chaetodon; species Chaetodon trifasciatus. The sequence goes on along the minus strand of JBBMOE010000014.1, from coordinate 9,580,617 downwards.
GATCAGCCGCCCACATTTTCAATTTGTTCAGAAATAGATGATGTGGGCGGACGCGGACAAATAGGTTGTTATGCTTATTGACGGCTGTTTCCACTGGATGAGAAACAGTCAGTTATTCAGAGCTCTGTAGTAAGGAGTAAGAGCGGGGAGGCGACAAGTCGGCAGTATGTCACTCGCTACTGACAAAACAAGATAACTGCTCCATCCAGCAAGAAGCTGGCTAACAAAGTGTCAGGTTGAATGAATGAGTGAACAATGGCAACTCAGTCTGAACATCAAGAGAGGTGTGTGTGTGTGTGTGTGTGTGTGTGTGTGTGTGTGTGTGTGTGTGTGTGTGTGTGTGTGTTACATTGTTGGCTTTGATCTTTACATTCAATTTGTTGGCAATAAGAAAAATGCAGAGTACCACCAGACTTCCCTTTTAAGAAGACACTAAGATTTGCAAAGACTATTTGAGCCAGGTCTGAGTGGTCGTACTGTACATCATGATGAAGCAGTGAAACGTGTTTGCTATGGAGAGAGCTAACAGCATGCCACAGTCTGAGTCGATTCTCCCCTTATTGATGCAGTGTGGCAGACGGTCCACTCGCAGATCGTTCACATCCTTCGAATCCCCTCCCTGCAGCTCCCAGGACCCCCTGCTGTGCCCGGCCCTGCCACCACCCTTCCATCCTACTCTCTCAAGCTTCCTCCTCACCTCTCTGTTTAATTTCCTTCTTGTATTTCACTCTCCTTTTTTCCCTTTTAGATTCTCTTATCTCCATCTCTTCTCTTTCCTTTCCTGCTCTCCATCCTGCAGCAGTTACTAAAGCCCTATTTTTATCTATCCATTGGAGGCTGGTCTGGAGCCGCACCCTCACCCGCTGCTCTGCACTGCGTGACAGACTCACAGCCCACTGGGGGAAAGCGAGATAGAGCAGGAGCGAGAAAGAAAATGAGAGAGAGGGGAATACTGAATGGACAAGAAAGAATTAAGGAGTGAGGGAAAGTGGGTGGCAGCATGGCAGGACAGATAAGATTGACAGAGCAAGGAAGACGGCAGTGAATGGGACAGACTGCGGATGTTTGTGTGTGTGTGTGCATGTGTGAGAAAGAGAGATAAAGAGAAAGACGAGAGCGAGAATAAAAGGGGGCTTTGGTCCAGTCGCCCCCTCCCCGTGTGTCTTCCTGGCATCATATCACGTCACATCAGTGACAGCCAGTCCAGGCATGGCTCCCTGGCCCGTCCCAGATCACATCACAGCGCTGTCACGAGCAGGGTCACTCTCCAGCACACATCTGTTGTTTGGTGTGTTGTCTCGTTTTTTTTCCTCTCTTTTCTTTTTTTGGACCACTGTTTCCTCCCGTCAAACCACCACGTCACCTGTCAAGTCAGTCCCGCACCACACGTTCACCGAGTGCCTGATGTGACCGCCTATACTCCCCCATCACTGCCACCGGCAAGTTGGAGTTTTAGATATACAACCGTTTCTCAAAGCCTGACACTCAACTCACCGGCTGAGTTACAGCTCAAGCAAAGAAACAGTTTTCTTGAATAAGTGTTGTTAAACTTAGAAAGTAAGAGACAAAGAGACCAAGTGCTTGTTATAATAACCTTAAACTATATGCAAACCCACAGCCACAGCCAGGATTTTAGGAATGCTGAGCTGAAGTTATATTTTCACTTAGCTGTTAAACAGAGTTGTGCATTTTCTGTCCATTTTATTTACCTGCTTGATTTGTCTAAATGCCTTTTCAAAGCCCTTTCCACGATGCCAGGATGTAATCCTAGTGGGAATGCACTAAGTCCCTTTTTTAATTTAGGTTTTGGCCTGAAAACAGTCAAACTGAAGATCTGACTCCAAGGTTGGATTATGATAGCCAGACCCATTTTGGATACAGATGTAGGCAGACAAATCTCTAGTTCTCCTCATATCAGCAAAATATAGAGTAGAAAGCATCCAGGTAGCAGGTTTCTCATGTGAAGTGAGCACTGATCACTTTGGCTGGTTTAAATGACACACACGCACTGTGGCAGATTATTGGAACCACGGCCATCTCTGCAATGCACCCCAGGCAGCCCACCCTAAAATACACTGAAGAATTAATCATGTTCTGTAAGGCAGTTGAGCTTTAAAAGCAGCCTTACCTTGATCCAACAATTTCCAATATATGGTGCTTAATCCAAAATGCTGCCTCACATCACTTCTCAGACGGGTACATGTCGTGATTATCCATTCAGCCTGGTTTATTGTGGGACAACAGCGCATGTAATAGATCAAGCTGCTGATGTTCATCACTGGACTGACACACTCGTACAATGAGATACTTGGATTTGAACTGGTGATGACTATCCAGCTTTCAAATAAAAAGTCACAGCACTTCAAACCACTGTAGCTAAATATCAGTAATGGTGTAAAAAGCGAAGTTCCCAACAGATCAACATGAAATGTGCTGTTGTGTAGTTACTGTGCTGGTCAAAGATCAGTTTAGAAAATAAAGCACCACTCTCTAACTTAACTCTACGATTGCGAGTGGCCTGCAGTTCAACAAGCCAAAAGAATGTGGAGAGTTTTCTCTTGTGAAACGATCTAACTGAATGCATCATGTGAATGTCAGGAAGTGTTATCTAAACGTTAAACTTTCATGTATATCATTAAGAAACACATCATCTTTTTCTGAAATGGAAAATGAGTGCAAAAGTAACTCAGACAAAATGCAATTGATCCAAAAGTGATTCTTAAAAACTACCAAAACAGACCTTAAAAACTTGTATGCATAAATATATGCTAGCTGCTGCCCTGGCAACAACAATGAATTAGTTACACATCTCACTTCTCAAATGTCTCCTGAAAATAGAAATTCTGGTATTTTTATTTAGTCATGTTATCACCTGAATTCACTGGCACCACAAATCTTCTTACTTTATACCAGCAAGTTTATTTTCTCATAGCACCTCTGCCTCCAGGAAATATTTGTAAAGCTAAAACTCCAGCCTGCCCTCGAGCTCAATTTCCCCTTCTCTACCTCAGCAGGTGGTCCAGGATGGTCTGATCCAGGCTAGCTTTTGGGGAACGAGGGAGGGTTGGGGAGGGGGCTAGGAGAAGCCAGCCTGCCCATTTTTTCTCTTCCCTTTTCTGTGTCTGTATATGTATGTATGTGTCTCCAGAAAACAATCGGATAAGTGGCATCCTGACCTCGCAGACGGAACCCTACGACCTGTCTTTCTCACGCTCCTTCCAGAGCCTGTCACACCTGCCGCCCTCCTATGAGGCGGCCGTCAAAGCCGACCTCAACCGATTCTCATCCCTGAAGAAACTCAGTAGGTCCAAGTTCACTGCACTAATGCAAGAGTAGGCTCCCTGCCCTGATGCCCTGCATGAAAAAAAAAAATAGTGCACTACGTTTGCTTCCCTGACTCCTGACTGGGACTTACTGAGCAGTGTTTCAGCTGTGAAAACCATTTGCTTGCTATACTGAGGACATCAAACAGTCAAAAAAAATATATACTCAACACACTTTTCTGGAGATTTGCAACTCCCCATTGAGTAAACATTTCAGGGGCTGGAGATGGCCTTGAATCAGAATCAGAAAATACCCATTTCTCTACTCTGATCCTTCATGAAATCAGCCAAGTCATCTCAAGAAACTATGAGTCATTGAAATTCCATGCTTCTCTTGTCTCCACTTAAAGGCTGCAGCCACTATTTCTCTTGGAGCGTATAAGTACATTAAGTGGCTTCTTATGCCCGGGACGGCTCGGTATTGATTTAGTGGTGCTACGCTGGATTTCTGCTGCGTAATGAGGTCTCATCTCATGATATTCTCAGAGTGGAACGCAAATATTCCTTAAGGCTTGTGTAATTTCATCATAACTGCCCCACTTCTCTGCTGGCTCGCAGTCAAAGTGAAGGATGACGATCTACAACTCATCCCGTCAGGGCTCGCTCCACGCTGGCTCCGGCTCGTATCTGCCAGGCACAGATTCAAACTAAATGACAAAACGGGTTTGCAGGATGCAGGGCTATTTACTGGTCCTCGCTTGCGTTGCGAGGAAGGAAACAAAAAACATTACAGTCCAAATGTTTGGAGAATTAACATAGAATCAACCAATCAAACTTTATTTGTATAGCACCTTTCATACATAAAATGCAACACAAGGTGCTTGACAAAAGATAAAAACATGGAACATCTGTATAACGCCCATTCCCCCCAAACACACTGCCAGACCCCCACACAACTAACATAGAAGACATACTACTACTACTACCACAAGTACTACAAATGATACAATAATAAACACAGTGACAGTCGGTAAAACCAAACCAAATTAATTCAACTGTAAAAGATTGTAGCCCACAAAAGAGACACGGTGTTCAAATGGAAAGATATCCTTAGGCAGTGTCCTTCAGTCTTCCCAACTTTCTTTCTGCTTCCAAAGCAAATTATTTGTTGCAGCAAATAGCCGAAAGGCTGTGGAGTTTCTTTTTGTTGCTCAAGTAGTGTCTGCACACTGATAGATCATGTTGGATTGTGCTGGAGGGAAGACAGAGCAGCGTTTTTCATTGTCGGGATAATAAAAGAGAAGAATGCTACTGCTTATTAATGCAAATTGGTATCAAACCGAAGAAAAGCATTTAGCCCATTGCAGCGCAGGACAGTATACATCACAAGTTATTCATTCACTCTGCTGTAATATGGTTGATGAGTTTGCAATGCCCTGCCCAGATCTTGAAGACTATTATGCTTGAGAAAGGAACATCTTGTTTTTATTATCTCTCATAATGAATCGATTTGCAGCGGGCACCCGTGGCTCGCTGCTGAAGGGGATTTTGGCTGGGTGCAATCTTGACAGGTGGTGTGAACACTGCTGCACCCATTATTGAAAAAGACAGGCTCAGAGGCCTCCGCGAATTCTCAATAAGGCAGAGAGGTCTGCTCCACATAATTTATTCCCGCCACATAAATGACATTAGTGTTGATTTAATGTAATGGTTGAACATCATGCTGGTGTTCAGAAGGAATAAAGAATTAGCTTCTTCGTACAAGTGGGCTTACACGTGTTTCCATTTTTGAATGGTTTGTGCTGCATTGTGTCTCTTTGTCTGACGGTGTTTTTGTGCGTCATCCTGTGTGTGTACATACTCACAGACAAGTCTTTGTGCATGGGTTTGTGTTGTGTGGCATGACGTTGATGCTACATTCACTCCTACTCTCTGCTGTCTTCAGAAATGTCTTCCTTTTTGATCTGCTTCTCAATGCATGTTGTAGTTGTCTGTACATATGAATCGGGATTAAAAACATCCACTCAAGGGCATTCCAACACTTCCAATTCTAAGTGTGAATTGATTGTGCAATTGTACAAACAGCTTTCCAGCATGTGTATTAAAGGTGCCTGCGTGCTTTCCTCCATATCTGTATGATATGACTGTGTTTGTTTATAGACTTTCACATGACCTTTGAAAAGTTTGCCCCCACAGCCAGAACTGCCTGTAGAATCCCAGATGAAGCCTGGATGTGTGGATGTTATGTGCCTAGCATGTAATACAGTCTCACTGTAATTCCTCTGTCTCTCTCGATTTTTTATTCCCCTCCATGAACTTGGAAAGGTGAAACACAGATGGTTCCGCCAACACTCCTCTCTGCATTGTGTGCAATGTGCTCCAATCCCACTTTATCCGATTTCTCCCCTTGCATTCTAACACCTACCCATGTTTTCTCTTGCTTTCGCCCCCTGAATCTCCTCTTCATTTCTTGCTTCTGTTTTTTTTTTTTTTTTTTTTTTTTTTTCCCATCTCCTCTGCAGCAGATAAAGAAGTCGAAGACTACTACACTCGTAAGCGCCACCTGCCCGACCTGGCAGCAAGAGGCACTCTTCCCTTGCATGTTCTCAAAATCAGTCAAGACCAGGTGGGTACACAAGTGCTTGGTTTAAGTGTGCAGGCGTCTGAACAAGGTCATGTTCTTTGCTTTTTATGCATCTGTGAGGCAAAACGAGTGTGCTATCTCTTATTCTCCAGATTTGAATTAGTTATAGCTATAGCTGGTCTTTCACTTCTTTCTGCAGTGGTGGGTAGCGAAGCCTTTTACCCCTCAGCTTGTGAATAAACTCACCTCATTCATCTTTTGCTCAACAGCACCGGGAACAGCAGCAGCAGCTCCAGAGCCAGCCCCCGCAGCCCTCCATCTCCCAGGCCCCTCCCCAGTCCCAGTCTTCACAGCAGCAGTCTCAGCAAAGGCAGAGACCCCGTCGTGTCCAGAGGGCCATGTCCCAGGACCGTGTCCTGTCCCCGCAGAGGACCCCACAGCAGGATTATAGCATGTCTTCTAATGGTATGTCGCCATACGGAGGCAGGATCCTCTCAGACGAACAGCTCCTGTCTGCAGAACGTCTTCGCTCCCAGGAGCGTCTTCTTCCACAGGACCGCCATACTTCCCAAGATCGTCTGTACTCCAAGGACCGCATGTACTCCAAGGACCGACTCTTGTCGCAGGATCACCTCTATTCAAAAGACCGCCACTACTCTCAAGACCGCCTCTATTCACAAGATCGCCTGTACTCACAAGACCGCCTCCTATCCCAGGATCCTCTGCTCTCACCGGACAAGCTGATGATGTCGCTAAAGCGCGGCATGGTCAGCAGCATCTCTGGCGGGTTTCGTGGCAGCGATTTGTCAATGTCGCGCGCCATCTCGCACACAGACGTGTTCATACCAACCACGCCTCTTATGGATCGCTACAAGATGACCAAAATGCACTCCCATCCCAGTGCCTCTAACAATGGTGGCGGCGGGGCATCAGGAGCGGGAAGCACTGGGCACTCCAACACTTTAGCCATGAACCAGACAGCATCTAAGAGGCAGGCGTTTGCCTCCAGACGGACTCATACTGTGGAACAGCTCCACTACATCCCACAGCACCACCAGCAGCAGCAACAACAGCCACAGCACTACCGTACAGGCAGCAAGACCGAGGTGACTGTGTAACGGCAGCCAGGACTACCTGAACTGCACAGGAAGAAGCATTGCTGTGTGTCAGGGGTGGGTTTGACTGAGGTACATGGGTACACTGGCCTTCTTTTAGAGTAGGATGGTGGCGATTTCACTTTCTTTGACTGAGGTTCCTGCAAAGTCAAAGATTCCAGGACCAAGAACATCCACATCTACTTACTGTGAGAGACCGGAAAAATGAGCTACACTGTATACACAGGCCCAGCTAGATCTGAAGCCAGAGAGAGTTGTGGATAGAGGAGGTTTTATCCAGCTAACTTGCCTACTGTTATTTCCACTGTCTTGATTACCCTATTCATCCACAGGCTACGGCCTCATTCTGTGTATGTTTTAGTGAGAAAACACTGATTGTGTCTGTTTAAGCCTTTATTGGCCTCCTTTGTCCAACAAATCTATTCTGTGACCTTTTCTGGCAAATCTTAAAGGGCTTTGCATGGTTAAACACATAGACCGATTCCTCCGTGACTTCTGTTGTACAACACAACACTACCACAGGTGATGAACTAGGATGAGCCTGTAATAACTTTATAAATATATAAATAAATGAACAAAAAACAACCATTTGTACGCCCTGTCCTACTCATAGCGCTAGAGAATCTCAATGAGAGAAACTGAAATGGATGTTATTAGCACTTCTGTTTGGTGCCTCTGACAGATGTTCCATTTCGACAGACGAAGTGGTTTTGTGGGTTACAAAGCACAATCAATAAAAAAAAAAAATTCTCTTCTGTTTTTAATTTCATTTTTGAGTTTGAATAGTGATGGCTAGCTTGTTTTGTTCTTGAAGCAATGGCAGGTTTTTTTTCCGCTTCCAGTAGACGATTGTAAATAAGCTATTCTAGAAACAGTATTATGGACAAGTCTGTACTGGATGGACTTTGTATTAGACTGTCTGTTTTCAATAGATTCTTAAAAAAACAACTATAAATCATCACTGTTTCGTGAGTTCAGAATAGAAACCCACTTAACCAAGTATTTGACAGGATAAATTACTACTATACTGTGTGTGTCTTTGCAAAACTGTAGGACGAGAAGTGAATGAATGTGTTGTTGATTACAGATATACCACTGTTCATATTTGGATGTAGACTGTGTTCCATTGACATCAGAGAAGTTGAACATCATGGAGATGGATTATAATGCTTGTTACAGTAGGGTCAAATAAACCATCCATATTTTTCTAAACATTCGACATTGTTCCTTGATGTTCCTTGACGTCTGTGTCGTGTGTTTGCTTCTAAAAACTGGTCCACCACATCACCATGATCAGTGGCGTTGCTAGGGTCTCTTGAGGCTCCAAGCAAGAAATCCCTGGGGCCCCCACCCCACCCGCGCATGCCGCAAAAATTTGGTTTTTGCACACATAAATGCACAATTTCTGGGAAATTTGAGATGAATACTGAAAAAAATAGATTAGTGGTTCTCAAAGTGAGGTCCAGGGACCAACAGAGGTCCCTGAAAGCCCAGGCCTATCAATAGCAACTGCCTGACTTGCCTGTCCTCAAGCCCCGCCCCTGACCATGGTGAGTTCTTCATATAGTCTACTGAGGTCAGTTTGGTACTGTGTTATTTCAAGTGGTGTGCATAGGACTGACAAGACACCTCTCAAAACCATGAAGGAGTCTTTATGAATGTTTATGACTGTTGTCATTCAGTGTCATTTGGTCAGTTATGTCATTTTCAGTGCAGCTGACATTGTTTGAGATGATCTTTGACGAGATAAGGTGATCGATCTTTGTTATGACAACTTGACATTAAGCAAGAGACCATACCCTGTCATAAACATACCACAGAAAATGATCAAACTTGAAGACATTATGCGGGTTTACGTGTTAAAATTACATTAATCTTTCATATGTGGTCGGTTTTGACATTAGCTGTCATGAAGCCATCCTAATTTAGTCAGTGGTACAGTTTGTACTAGTCATTAAAATATCATTATCGTTACTACGGTTAATGTATCTCAGAGCTGCTACTTTGATTCTGACCCGTCTCTTTCAATCTGTCTCATGTAACTTCCCCAACTTTATGGTAGTTCAATGCTAAATCTCTAGACTCTTTAACCGTTAAGACTTTTGTACCAGTATGAGAACGTGATGGTACTATCTGCTTTGCTGCTCAACATGAAAACAAATTGTTTAAAGCATTTTGAAGAAGTATTTGAATTCAATTTCTTCTTTATAACCACCACTTAGTGTGCTTGTGGTGTGTCAACATCCTTTTTGTCCCAACCCACTGAGGTGTAATGCAGCCAATGAGGTTATTTCTGCCTCCAGAGCAGCTCTGTCAACAAAAAAAAAAAAAAAAATTGTATAATTCTAACTCCAAACTGTAAAGGTTTGCTTTCACATAGGTAGAGGCCTCACACCTTATCTGACACTATATCACAGCCCGACCCACTACCTTAACTGACACTGTCACCATGATATATGGCACCAGTGTTGGCCAGGGCACTACTTCAATTTGACATCTGAATGAATATGGTTGACTTTAATGCTGGTCAGCGCAATTTCAGACCTCTTTGGAATTCATGGCAATCCATGGGTGCGAACGACAATTCTCACAGCAAACAACGGCGCCTGCAATTGCCCTCCTTCACAAACACACAAGGAAAAAAAAAGGACAGGAAAAAAGTGGAATAAGTTTGGGTTTCCAATTTACACTGATCCCCTCGCCCATCAGCATTTAAATGAAAATATGAATCTGCAATCAAAAAGAATCTGTGGAGGGAGAGCAGCTGAAGCGTGAGAGGTAAGATGGCTACGATAGCCTGAGACAAGCACTGCAACTCAAGCGGAGGGAAGAAGAGGAAACTGGTCGAGAAAGGGGCTTTCCATAAAATAATCAGCAGTTTTCAAACTGTCTCTCCACATCTCATATGACATACTCCTCTCTAACAATGTATTTCATTACCCGTCTCTTCCACTTTTAATGCTAACATGATCCAGGGACACAGGGCTTATTTTGTTGGTTAAATATTTAGTTTGGGCTCTCTGTAGCTCTCCGTTTGTTCCTTGCTTTTGCAGTCCCTGCGGTGAGCGTCAGCGAGCACTGTCAGAGAGATTGTCATGTCTGGATTTGAAGTAGAAAGAAATCTTTCAGTTGTGATCATCAGAAAGTTTTCCAGAGACAATCAGAGGTTGTAGATCCAATAAATAAATGCTCTTTTCTCATTTCTGGTCTGCAAACTCAAGAAGGATAAAAAAAAAAAGGTCTAACTACAAAAATCTTGCAAAATGAAAGCATCCATACTTCAGCAAATAACAAAATATGATGAAAGTGGTTATGATGCACATGAATGCATACAGACTGTGTGTAGCCTGAGAGGCAAAACCCAGAACAAAGAAGTCCTGAAAGCACTCGCTGCACCACCTGCTCCTCACTGCTCGTTAAGCTTAACGCTGTGCAAGTGTGGTGATACCTGAAGGCCACTCACATGAGCGTATCAACATGTTCATCAGCTCAGATTTCACCTGGAACTTGGCTGCTGGACGGTCAGACTCTTCTTAGAAAATCAAGCTGGAAGTATAAGAGGGAGGCAGACAAAGGATTTTGAAATGATGCCCTTGCACTTCAACATTGAGTTGATTTGGACAAGGAAACCATCATGTCTGTTAGACTACTCATTCCACCTTAAACAGCTAGCACTGTGCTCTGTATTTCAGTACAGGAGATAAATATCCTGCTCATCACTGTGTACAATATGAAAAATGGGCTGCTCCTCATTAGCAAGAAGAGAACTGCATTCAGTCATTGTTGCTTCATTGTTTTCAAACGTCTCCTACTAAAGCTGCTTCTGTAGATCACATCTCCTCTCACATTTTGAGCCACTGCTCATCACAGCAGATCCCAGGACTGACTAATTATTGGTAAGCCAGCATTAAATACTGAGCTCGAGAAGACTGCTTTCAGCACTTTGCACCATATAAATGGACTTCAGAGGATACTGAAAGCTGGGGAGGTGACCTAACATTCATACACATTAAAAAATGAAACAGGCAGCGTGACTCTGGATAATCCACAGACGTCTTTGACGACAGTTTTCTTTGGAAATACGTTTTATTTACAGAAGAAATAATGAAGACAGCATGCTGTGCAGCTTATCCAGAACACCACATTAAAGGCAGACACTTCTGAGATAGATATATCTTTTTACTGACCCTGAACTGGCTCTTATAATATATCTAAAATCTAATTATAGAATGGCTTTGATTACCAAATTTCAAAATGATCTTAATAGATTAGAAATTCTACATCAGACAAGAATAACTGCAACTATACCAGTCACTGTGTGTTCGTACACAGGCGCCAGCTTGAATGTGGCTGCAGATAATCATTGCCATTATTTTGCCAGTAAGCTCCTATCATTCACCCAGTAGGTGCTGTTGCTGTGACTAGTTTCCGCCCGACTGCTCAAAACATGCCCCAAATCACCGTCCTCTCCCTGCTTATCTCCATGCATGCAGGACCCAACCCCAGTTATTTGTGATAATCCACAGATTGTAGGCAGCTAACAGACATTTGTTTTACGACAGATGCCAGATTCAGATAAACATTTAATTAGCAACTCATCAGCTCTGTCAAAGCCAATTACCCCAGTCTCCAGCCCCAGCCAAAAACTGCTCCTCTCACAGCTCGTCTGCACAGCAGCTGACTCTGCTGGCTGCGGCGGGACGCGAGGAGCCAGAGGCAGCACGAAGCCGAGGCCCCTATACTGCGCCGGGATTGTGAGCGGCTAATCCAGCCATTCTGCCACTGCCGACTCTTCTGGGTCAGAGCAGTGAGGAGAATGGTTTAGATAGAATTACAGGCTGAGACAACATTGTGCTATTTATCAGCACTTCACACGCCTGTTGTGAAAATTACTGCTAGCGAGGTGTCTTGGCAGCGCTTTCGCTTGTCACGACAGCACATTTCTCAGCAGTCAGAAGGAGTGTGATGTGAATTTTGGGGAGGCACGGCGGACACACTGTTTGGCTGACAAGTGATCTCTGGGCAGTGTAGTGCAAAAACAGCACAGATGTGGCTGCTTAGTAGCGAAGATTCAGCTGAGAAGAAGGAGAAATTGATAGAAAGTGGTGATAGCAGCTTTACGCCAAATGACCACAGGCTGATTAGACTGCCCTCCTGCTGCTTTGGAGGATTATATGTAAACAGAACATGTGAAGAATGATATGGTAGATAGCACATGTGTTCAGAGAACAGCAGTGGGAATTCACAGCATCATCTCTGCGATTATTGTTGAGCCCTGCAATCACATTATCACATTTCACTCAAATTAGGACTCTGCATGCTTACATATTACACACACCAAGGCATCGCTACAGCATGCACGAGAGGCTTCTCTGCACTGACCTGTAACCTAGCAACCGCCTGACGTCTCACACAAGCCGATGATTAAAGGTACCGTCTTTTCCATTCTGAGCATGAACCCTTTGATAGATTTTCCCCCCTTCAACTCCAGCATTCTCTCGTCAGTAGCATGCCAAGAACACTCATATTACCTACAAATATGAAATATGTAACACCACGCTGATTTTAGCCTTTTGAGACCAGGGGTCTGTAGCTGCTGTAGTATGCAAAGCCCCATCATTAACCGCTCTGGAGAGCTGCATCTGGCTTTTCATGTGACTCCAGGACAGCGGCTGATTTGCAGGGGAGGTTGGAAGAGTCTTTGGTCCAAAGAGAAGCTCAGCTTCTGGGCCTTACACCACTCCACGAGCATGAATAAAGCACACATTCCAGAGCTTAAGAGCCTGGAGAGCGGTGTCTTTTGTTAGCATGCCAGACTAACTAGCTACTAACTACATCGTGTATATGTTCCCCTCTAGATTAATGCAAGAACTTTGTGATCTTCTGACTTTTCATCCAGTGCCATCATTAAGTCAAATTTTTGATTTGCCTAATACTTGGTTACCAAATAATGAAATGTTACCTGTAAAACTGATGACACCGCCATGTTAACATTGTCAATGTGGCTACTTTAGCATGCTAAAGGTAGAAGGTGACTTGCTCTATATTCGGCATCCAAACATAATGTTTTAATTACATTTTCGTTCACAACACTGGGCTAACTAGCTACCCTGGTACACAATAACTGGGCTACTCTTTAATGTCCATGTCTTAGTCATGGATCATCAGCTGGTGAGGATGCCTGGGACATATAGCGTTAGACTCACTCTTTTAGCTCCCCCCCATGTGTGTGGCGGTCCAGTGCATTTATGAGGGCTTTTTACTGGTTCTTGTTTACAACTTGTCGCCTGGAACATTAAATATGAAACTCGGCTGCAGGAGTTTCCAACCAACTCTCTGAGTTTGACTTAGTCAACTGAATAATACTAGCTACTGATTGTTTCAATGGTAATAAAAAGTGGTCAACCTGCCAGCGTTATCACTGCCAACTGTTGCAACTTGACTCAGGGATGTGGACTCAAAAGCAGAACTCAAAGTCGGCAGTAAGGTTTTAACAAAGGTTTTACTTAAGAGAAAAGCTCAAACAAAAGTCGCTCACCAAGGAGGATACAAAAAATAACACAAAGCACTCTCCAATGAGGTTACAAGGTACAACAAAAAACACTCTCTGTAGAGGACCAAAAGTACAACTCAAAGCAAACTGATTCAATAAACTTGACCTGACGATTTCTTGGAAAAGGACAGAACACCTGACATGTGACACAAGACGAACTGACACAAGACAAAGGGAGACCAGGACTATTTATACATGAGGGAGGGAAGCACAGGTGAGTCCAATCACGGCCAGAGAGACAATCACCGTGGAGGGAAAATCACACAAAGGGAGGAAGTCAAGTGCCTGAAACGAAAGGGAAAAGGTGAGTACAAAATAAAACTGACAAGGCTAGACAAGAGTGATTAAACTTGACATGAAAGTGCTCAACAGAATTAACACATTTTACGGGACATGACACCAACTCCATGCAGTATATATGGTGTTAGAACAGAAAGCTTGTGTAAAGGTGCAACAGTAACTTAGAGTGTTGGTGTGCAGCAGAGTCAATTGATGAGTTAGTAATACTTCAACACATCAGAACATTTTTGCAGCACCACTGCTGCACTACGGGCCACACAACGTCTCCACACTGCAGCTGCAAGGGCACTGTGCATGGGTGCACAGGCAGAATCTATTTTAATAATGCCACCTGAAGGTATAATTTGGAAGTTCTACATAAACTGCCTCACCCTGCATCATTGGTTTCCTCCTCCCACTTCCCCTCAGCTGCTCCTCCTCCTCACCTCTCTGTCTCTGAGCGCATTGTTAAGGCTCTCAAATAACCAGATAAAGGAGACGCCGGGGAAACCGGGCTGAGACAGCAGAGAACACGGAATAAAGAAAGAGGGGGAGATTTTTAGAGCTGGGTTTTACTGTGTGTGCGCATCTACTGTACATGCTGTTGAGGGATATCTCTGTGACACTGCTTTGCAAAGGGTTGCTTAATCTGAAATGGGGAGGAAGAAAGGAGTGAAGTGGAAGGAGGAGGCAAGAGAGGGGGAGAGAGTTGGTCTAAAGACTTGGAAGAGAAGAGGCAGGACGGAGAGACTGGAAACAGGAGATAGGAGAATGACTGAATACTGGCACTAAAATGGGATGTACTGTAGGGTGTGTGAAAATAAAACCAAATGCACAATCTGGAATGAAAGATAAAGCATCTTTATTCGCAAAGTTTTCTGGAAGAAAGTGGAAGGTAATGTAAAGTTATCCGTATAGATACAAACATATACTGATGATATGATCAGTTAAGACATGATTATTTTATTACAAAATGTGCACATAGTGTAGGTAGTTTTACAGATTTGGAACCAGCTAAAATGTGTGAAATCACCCAATAGTTAAATTTATTCTGTGATATTCCCCAACCAGCTTCAGCTTTATAACACCTCCTCATAAAGTGATTCACACATACATGATATGACTACATTTTATCCTCAAACACATACAGTACAGATAATTAGCATTTTAACAACTTAGAGACAGCCGCTCAAACAAAGTCCAAAGTCAAACTAGTCATGGCCGATTTGAACAAGCACTGAAGCTTCAGAAAGCTGCATTTAAAGGTAATGTTACTCTTGAGATGTGATGCGTCATTTCCTGTGGGTGGGTGGAGAGATTTCATGCCACTGGACGTGACACCAGAAATTCATTTGGGTGAACAGAAAAAAAAAAGATGCAGCATTTGTGGAGATCAGATGTGCTTTTATAATGAGATGTAAAGTGAAAGTGAACTTTCACAGCAGTCTGTGGCCGAACTGTCATTACAGAATATGGCACAGTTCATTTCCAAACATTTCTTTGAGTCTGGTGGTTTACAGAGGGGGTTGAATGGGTAAACTGTCCAGGGACAACCACAAACTGCCACTGATACTGAGCTAGCGCTAACACAAGTGAGCTAATCAATTGGCATGTTTAGTGCCAGCTGACCACTATTGCCTGACATCTCACAGAGCACACTGACCGAGGGTTTGACGAGGTTGTATTGGTGTTTTATTAAGAACTGTTTCAGTGTATACATATCAGCAGAAACTGACTGTTGCAAAGGAAGTTTAATGTCTTTTTTCCTACAGTAGCACTGAGCTCTGCCCTTCATGATCTGATATTTTTCCAGAAGACATTCTTCCAACACAGCTGGCGGAAGTCATTGCTGGACGATCCTGTTATATTAACTCCAATACAGACACTGAAAAGTAACTTCTATTAAAGGGATCTTTAAAGATGTGTTTGCATGAGGTTGGCTTGCCGCAAGTCCTAATTTAGTTTGTTTCTCTCATAATCGTTGTCTCTATATTTGAAAAGGTTTTGCCCTGATTTGAAATTCACAAATCTGCACCTGCTAATAAACCAATTACCCTCTTAAAGTACAAGCAAACTAGCTAAGGCTACCAAAATTAGCCAACTGATGCCTCCAGCTGTCTGTCCCTCAAACGTCTCCACAAGCAGCAAACAAGAAACGTCTCCCCTCAATGAAAGTAAAGCAGAAAATAAAAACCTTAAATCATAAATCATGTATACAGTCTGTGATAAAAGCAGTGAAATGTTTATCTGCAACATGCTAAAACTTAAAAGTAGCAAGACGTATTAAAAGTAAACTGACTGTAATTATGCAGCTCTGTCTAACATCTGCTAACGTTAGCTTACAGCAGCCATCATAAGCTACTGGTCTTACCAGAGTGAGTAAGATGTTTCAGCAGAATCCCTGAGTGCACTGAATTGAGTGAGGATGAACTCCTGAACTAACCTTTATGTTTGTAAGAAGACAGCATTATTTCTCCAATAAATATCTGGTCCAAACTGAATCTAACTCTTGACCCTGTTGGCACCACAATCACCACAATAAAGCTCTTGAACTCCTGCTATATCTGCAGAAGCAAGGCCACTCCAGCTAAAGTCCACTTGGATGGATTTTCTTTGGTCTTCAGGTTGAAGGTCCATACGTATGAGGGTCCCCTCTGGCGGGTCTTATAGACAGGACACTGGTACACGTTCCTGTTCTCCTGTTTGTCCACAGGAATGGCCCTGATGAAGATGACTGGCATGGTTGGGGTGAGCTCTTTCAGGCGGGCATCTACAATCAGGCCGGTCTGAGAGGCAAAGACAGTTTGGAAGGGGAGCGAAGGAAGGAGGGAGGGAGGGAGGTGTGAAGGGGGATGACAAGCCAGTCAACCACAGACAGAAACATCTCACAGAGCTGAAGGAAGTTCTAAATTAGTTTGAGGTGCGGTGAAAACTTCGTCCAGGCTCTGTACTTGCCATTGAGGCTGCATTTAATAATGTTCTTTTGTAGGGGTGAAAAAAAGAGATGTTTGACTAATCTAAGTTGGCACAAGCGGCGTTAGACTTCCAGTCTGCAGAACACAATATTGTGGTACCCTTGAAAAAGT
This sequence comes from Chaetodon trifasciatus, assembly GCA_037975065.1. NCBI lineage: Eukaryota > Metazoa > Chordata > Actinopteri > Chaetodontiformes > Chaetodontidae > Chaetodon > Chaetodon trifasciatus. The sequence continues at coordinate 9,563,737 of JBBMOE010000014.1, read as the reverse complement.
GGTGAAAGTCAGCAGAGTTTGAGCCGAAGTCAAGCTGCCCTGCCTTAGAATACACACTCTATAAACACACTGAAACAGAGTGGTCTGTCTCATTAATTAATCCTCCTACACTTAGCGCCTGACAAACAGAAGTTTCGCCATGCATGCACAGTGACTTTCAGGAATGAATGTAAATCCTGATGACTTTGGAAAGCTCAGAGGACAAAGCCCTAATTGCATCTGCGTTTGCTATAAAACTTTAAAGAGGCGTTAAATACCGATAAACTTTTGGTAAATACAAATAATGAGTATCTTAAAGCAGGCCATGTGGGCTCATTGAGAGTCAATGTAATTTAATTTAATGACACTGTATATACACTGCTAGGACGCTAAACAGAAATCTATCTTTATTGTATAATCTCAGGACACATTGAGAGAATAAAAAGTATTAGAAAAAGCTGGAATATTGATTATTCATCACCATTAAATGGTATCCGTCACATTAACACACAGGCTTCCTCTGTGTAATGTCTGCATTTCTTCAGCAGCACACAAGGTGTTTATCATATACACTACGGAGCTGCCTTTGATGTCTGAAACCCCTCTGAATAAAATGCAAGGTTCATTAATATAGATGAGTAAGTTTATCATAAATCTTTCACTTTTATTGCTGTGTCCAGATGGAGCGCCGCGTTCTCTCCCATTCGCTCTCTGCTACTCCCAGCCCGTGGCACAGACCTGGCCTTGGGGCTGAGAGGAGGACGCGAGGAGGAGGAGAAGGAGAGCGGCGGAGTTGTGAGGAGAAGCCGCCCGGCCCGTCTGTCCGCCTGTCTATTTGCCTGCGTCTCCAACTTTAATGAAGAAAAAAGGAACCACTCCTCTAAAGGGCGATCTAAGTGTTCAAGTGCACACTCTGCACATTTCCTAATTAAGAAGTCTACAGGGATGCTCCTTGAAAGCTGGGTGCATATACAGTAGCTGTATGTATGTAGACAGATAGAGCCCTGGGAAGCTGAGTAATGCGCTGTGCTCCGAGAGGCGAACGCAAGCAGGATGCAAAGCAGAAAATTAAGCCACAAAGGGAATGCGGAGGCCCTTCAGGGCCAAAATATCAAAGTTACTTTACTTGACTCAGTTTAAAGATGCATTTTGAGGTTAACTCACCTTATGTTCACGTGCTAGTCTATCATCCATCACTGGGAGTGGAATACTTCTGTGTAAGCTGCTTGTGAATCAAAGCGGACTGTTTTTGATTTTTGTATCCACGCCTTCCCCCGGAGGCTCAGCTATTTGCTAGCTCTGTGACAGTCAGCTCGACACAGAAATCAATGAGTGACTTATGTACCTGCGTGTCCCAGCGTGCACCCTCCATGTACAGTCCGTGTACGTAGGCCCCTTCGCGAGGCGGTAAGCTGAAGTCCTCGCGATTCTTCTTGGTGACGTCACACTGCAGACACATGCGGTCCAGAGGCCACTCATTCCTGTCATCCAAACAGGGGGAGATTTACTGGTTCAAGTGCTTTCTTTTACCTTTCAACTTTCTGTGTCCTAAGGCACGCAAGCCCTACCTTCGAGCCATAGCCTGCATGATGGCGGTGAGGAAGGATTGTGGGTTAAAGAAGCCAGCCAGCCACACTGCAGAGGGTAACACAAAGTCCGCCGACCAGGCTTCCAGCTCCTTGATCCTGGCCAGCAGGTCAGTGAACCACAGAGCCAGGCCACACATGGAGGGGTAAGCCCGCCTGGTCCAGCTGTCGGGCACCATGTCCAGGAAAATAGCATTCTGAAGGTTCTCCATGTCACCGGTCATGGTTAGCTCACCCTGAAGGGTGGGGGCCACAGGAACGGAAAACATTCAGTGTCCGACTGACTCATTCCTTTTGTGGTCAAACAAGTTTTCAGATTTACTGTTCATATTTTGTATTGCTGAAAGGAAGAAACATCAATAATGCTGCTTTAACGCACCACCAGAAAGTGATACAGTGGAATTTGATCTGTGTCCTCACGCCAAGCCGACCAGGAACGTGCTAGCACTATGCTAAGCTATAATAGCTTCTTCTGTTTCGGACTCTCTGGGCTTAGTTTCCTCGAAGGTGTAAAGTGTCAAGACAGTTTGCTATTGGCTGACAGCGCAAAGGTTAACCGAGTTAAATTTGATGCATCTGATGATTTTCATGGATTTTCTTCATCCCTGTGAGCAAATCCCCCGGTCCACCAAAGCTGTGTTTGACTGACAAACTGAAAGTTAAAGAGAGGCAGCGTGGGGCAGTTCAGAAAGCAGAATAGTGCTGCCTTTGGCTTTTTAGAAATAAAGCTCTTGCCACGCTTCAGCAACAATGAATAAACATACATACAGTGATCTGGTGATGTCAGCAAGAACACTGCTGTACTGATCACTAACTGAGAGGACGACCAACGCTGAAGGATGGAGTTTAAACTCCACTGCACCGAGAGGCCTCAAGTCTGCAGACTAAAAGGATGCATTCGGTAGAAAGCTAATGTGGGTTACACCACAAAGCCTGTGGCTCTTGTGTGTCTGACTATAAAATAAACATTTCATTATTCTGGGCATGTATATTTTGCTCAAAGGAGAGCACAGGGCATGTAATCCAAAGATCTTTAGCCGAAAAACAACATGCAATTTCATTTCAGACAGACATAAATGTTATTACTCCAATAATGTGAAGATGCCAGTGTTTGCTGTGCCTTGATGAACAGGCTGCTTGTGGATATCAGAAAAATCTGTTGTATAATTATGCTTTTATCCTCTTTATGATCATCTGGATAATAGCGGTTTTAATTAGGACGACTGTCTCCGCCGCTGACAGACGCTGCCTCTTTTGTACTGAGAAGCTCTCTGTTGGTTCTGTGAATTTTCATTAGAGAAAAGGAACCAGGAGTTCAACGTGTCACTTCCTGTTCGCCTCAGCGGCTAAACATTGGAGGTGACACCTCCCAGCCGCGTAAGGTGTTGAACAGTAACAGGCCCCCTGAAACTACTGATGCATGCGTAAACATGGAGACGAGCACGCCATGCCAGATAAGGAAACATGCTGCAAGACGGCCAGGAGACGAGTTATGAGACTGCGTATGAGTGAAAACAGTGGTGTCCTTCGCCCACTGATACCGGAGCAGATGTATTGCTGATGTGTAGATACCCTTGTGTGACAGTCATAGCAATTCTTTATGACGCCGATAAGGTCCCGTAGATTGATCTACATCTGTGCATGAACCCTTCACCTTCGCAGCTCTCCTCAAAATAATCTTGATCCGTCAGTTCAGCCGTGGCACACTATGAAGCTGCACCACCTCACCAAGGCCAACATTCTGATAGTTCCTATTTATTCCACTATAAAGACGAAATATGATTCCATTTGCTGGTACAATAGTCTACATGGCTTTTAAATCACTGAGCCGATTTATTGAGGCTTGTAGTGTCGGGAGATCGAAGCCTCATAACTCCTGACAAACGCCTTTACACATTTTTTCCCCCCTCTTTCTCTTTTTGCTTGTTGTTAACACACGACTCAGTCAGGCTTGACACACAGAGCGCAGACGTCTCTTTCCTTTCTGCTCTTCTGTGAGCCAGACCTCTGAGTCATTCTGAAGACTGGGCTTCTGACAAACGACGGAGAAAACGGTTTAGTTATGTAGGAATGCTAATGTGGCAGCGCGTCAGAGTCAACAGCAGCCGAGCCAGCGTCGTGTGAATCATAGGTGCCGAGGATAATTGAGGGTTCTGTGGTGGGTTTTGAGTGACAGTTCACTCAAAGTTCATTTGTTTTACATTTAAGTTATTTCGCTCTTAGCGCCGTCCCTGCTGAGCCAGCGGTTCTCATCAGTGGACACCCAAGGGTGATTAGGTGGTTGGAGGGAGTCCCTACCAAATGAGAAATGAACCCCTTTTGGATATGATTAACATTACGGGGGAGGTGGGGAATGAAACAGCCACTGTACTCCTCTGCAATTTAACTCATTGTTCCTGATGGCATTTTAACCATGAGGGAATCATGAGATACGGTCTCTAATAATCAGGGACAGTCAGTTGGACAAAGCCTCCACAGGGGGACGGGCAGAGATACAGCGTGAGGTGAATTACAGTCAAAAATTAAGTCCAATCTGACATTAAACACATCTTCCATGATCCTGATGCTGACTGATGTCATTCAGTGTGACTCACCCTTTCAGAGGACGTCTTTATGTCTTAGGTATTGTGGGTACATTGCTTTTTCTCTAGTTAGAATCCCAAGCATGTCCACAATTTTTGACTAATGGCAATTCCAATGAAATATTCATATATTCATTTCTCACTATACACAAAATATTAATTCTTGATATCAACAATAAATTTCTTACTAGCAGAAATGTTTATTGCAGATATCTGTGACTACTCAACTTTCACCATTGACCTGTATTCAAACCTGATTAGATATGTATAATTTAGCTCTGATGCGTTAAAAATCGATGTAATTTTGATTAGATGCAATTCTAATGAATGATATCTCACTAGCCAAATGTATTTGTTGATATCAACATTTCATCATTTGCTCATTGTAGATATCTCCAATTGTTCTTATACCTGAGATACCTCAAATTCATTTACAACTTGCCAAAATTAAATTATTGATATGTCATCTTGGAATTGTGACTCGTAAGACTGTAATTTCAGATATCTAGAATTCTATTTCAGATATCTGAAAAACTAACTGTAACTCAATTGTAACAATTCCTTTAACAGCTAGTCAGGACTGAACTGTAGATATCAAAAAGGGAAACTAGTCAAAATAACGTAGATATCTTCTGTGACATATGCACCTATCTGAAATGAGCATGGTAATCTGGGCTGTATATCAGAACCGAACATGGTCATTTATTCACCTATTTCATCAACCAAAGGTTTTGTGGTTCTTTAATAGTACGATGCCAGAACATCTGAAATGGTTTCTTGGTATGATGGACACATAGGAAATGCAATTGTTGGTATCTGAAATGGGAAACTGCATTTTCCACTAGTCTTTTTTCAACATGTGGAAATTCTACAGTAGATCCTGCATCTGAACTCATTATTCTTAGCAGTGAAAGAGGAATTAGTGATATCTAGAAGCAAATTCAAGATATGCGTGAACCAGTTTTGACTGGTGGAAATGGAGTTTCTACATGTGAAAAAAGAGATGCATGCAAAATTGCTTTATCTGAATTTAACAATTAGCCATAGTGATAGCTTGACATGTTTCCACTCGTGAAAACTCGTGAGTCAGCACTGCTGAACAAACGTTAACAGGTTCGCCATAGCACCTGCCTCTAACTGACATGTCAACAGCACATTTGATGAGCTTTCACGGGGTCCTGCTCTCCTGACGCCTTTAATTCTTTCTGTCATCATGTTGGTTTTGCATGTTGGATGCTCAGTAAAGAAGTACCCAGTGCTGTTTGTGTGTTTTGACAAACAACACAATGACAACCTGGTTGACACAGTTTAATGACAGTTCAACGACAGAGCCAGTTTTTTAAAAACTCTGATCAGCCTCAAGACTGTTCCTCTGAAAAACACCTGTCCAGATGTGTGACTCACTGTGCTCACAGATCACCAGAGATGTGTGTATGGAGGATACAGACTGACCAAAAGGATTTGCACTCCTGAGCCACACACATGATTTCCAGCTGGTTTGATACTGAATATTAATGGGAGCAAAAAGCTTCTTTCTGTCGGCTTTTTGAAGATCTGATGACATATCTGGTCATTACAAATCTGGGAGAGTTTTCCATATTTCACAAATTAGAGGGACAGTGACCCTCCATCCCCCGCTGCAATTCCATGCTTGAACAGAACTAAAAGGCAAGTGACTATTGGACTTAACATTAGTCGGGTGGCCAGAAACACGACCCCAGACGAATGCTAATGTTGCTGAATGTGTAAATGGGCAACTGTTTGCTAACTCTCAAAGTCTGTGTTGTGTTTACAGCAACCCACTGCCCCCAAATGGCCGTGAATAGAAGGAAAGAATGAGCTTTAAATACCTTCAGTCCACTGAAACCAAAAGGCTGCACGTTCTTTTGAATAACGTTTGTTTCACTCGTCAGCTTTTCTGTTACTCACTGAAATCAGATGCCTGAAGAATACTAAGAAAACCACGATACTATCAGCTGTTGTTCCAAACAGGTGTTTTTGGAGCATTCCTCAACTTATACTTGCATTTGCACTTTTTGCTCTATAATGTTTATGTGATATTTTCCAGTTACTTTTTGACTCTACCAAGCAGCCTACATAGCTAAATTATTTTCTGTTTGAATTGTGTTTATTGCTAAAATATGATCAGGAATCTGCACAGGATGTTTTATTTTGAAATTCATGTATCTGATTTTTCTCTAATCTTAACTCTTTTGTGAAATGTTTAATAATCTGACCTCTTATGAAACAGTGCGAGAGGAAAATTTTTTACTTTTTTAATTTATGACTAAAATAAAGGAAGCTATCACTGCAGACTACGCACCTTCAGTCCCAGGCTGAGCTCTCGGAGTGAGCGTCTGATCTCCTGTGTGAGGAGGTTCATGCGCTCACACTCCTGCAGCGCCACCACCTGGTAGGGAGTCCTCTCCTCTGCCTTCCCCAGCAGCTCTGTCATGTTGAACTCCTCTGGGAGCCTCTCCATGATCTCCTCCAGCACTGCACGCACCTGATAATGTACGAGGCAATGAACAAGTGTGTCCAGGAGTGAACTGGCAGAACAAATTGCTGTTTGATCCATCTTATTGTTACAATCAAAGATACTCAGGACAAGAAACAGAGAAGGGGGGCAGAATACTTGAAATAAAAGACTGACTGGGGTTATCTGTGTCAGATAAACTCAGTACTGCCGACACTGACAGCCTGAGAAACTGTTACAGTTTGAAATAGACACTTCCATAAATATTCATGAAGATCTATTTTGCAAGGCAGCTCTTTGTTTTCAATAACAGTCTAATCCCTCCAGAAAATCAATGCTCACATCATATTTTTGTGGGTAAGTGATGAAAGCTAACGTCTGTGTCAACATTTTCCCAAGGCAACCAGCATTAGCGATCAATCAACGGATTAGGTGCCGAACAAAGGATATGAGGTCATCATATCTATGGATTTTTCAGTTCAAATATCTGATCTGGGTTTGGCAGCTCCTCAGCGCGCTGAATACAAAGTCAGCCTCGTTGGTAAGCTCTGCATGGCTGTCATCAGTTAAGACAGGAGTATCCAGGCTTCTGAGCCAGAAAGGTCACACATCATAATACACTGAGGAACGGAAACACACACGCGCACGCACACAACATGCAGTGGCTTTTAAGGTCTAACAGGATTCCTTCTTCTCATCTCTGGTGTTTCTGTTGTTCTGCTGTGTGTGTGTTCAATCGGGGCGTGGCAACTGAGTTTCCTCACTCACCTACACACCTGCTGCCAATCCACTCATCAGCTACACCTGCAGCCTATGAACCCCACTCCTCCACTTTACTCTTCACCAGCTCATTCTATGTGGAAAAGTGGTACTCTGGTTGGTGCTTTGCGCTTCCCTTGTGTTATTTTTGAACCTGGCTAACCCTAACTTACCTGCGCTTGAGATCCACTGTCTCCTGCCTTCCTGGTTTGCCTGCTACACCCTGATACTCGCTTGTCTCCAATGTTTTGCCCAGTGCCCTGCTCTGCTGTTCACCACCTAGCCTGTCCAGCTCCTGATCTCAACCACCAACAAACTGCCTTTGGTTGATTTGGTCTCTGAGTCTGTTCTACTTTGGGGTCCCGAGTTACTACCTGACACTTAAAGCTGCAGTAGGTAACTTGTATAAAAATAATTTTTGTCATATTTACTAAAACTGTCCCTATGCCCAGACAGCAGTACATGAAACATGTAATCTGTGAAGAAAACCAGCTCCATTGGTCCCACCTTCTGCTCCTGGAGCGATTTGCAAGAATCCACCGCGCCCGACACAAAACAACCAATCAGAGCCAGAGGAGCGTCTGAGGGCGTGTCTGACATCTGTCAATCACTACTCACACATGCTGCGAACCGCCCCCTCCCTCCGCTCATGCTGCCAGCTGCCGCTCAGTCAAACAGCTCTGTGAGCGGCAACAGGAGGTTAGTGAAAGCTATGGCGGAGCAACAGCCAACCACAAAGGAGAAACTGTCCATACCGCTGCTGCCAACAACAACATATACGACTGAGACAACAAATAACCATAAAGCTAACATGGTGATTGTTACAGTAACACTCTGCAGCAAGTATGGTATGTTAGCAACTGTGATGTAGCGGCTGGGCAGTTAGCTTGTTTCCGATGCTAAGGCTAACGTTACTGGTTGTCACGACAGCTCTGCTGACGCCGCAGGGAGGAGGGGCCCCTGTAGCTGTAGCCGGCTATTTTCATAAACGGACATTTCACCCTCTCCGTTTTCAAAAATAACATTGTGCACACGTGTCCCTTTTCAGAAAACTTTTCGTTTACACCAACCCGTGTATGTATGCCGTTGACGCTGGCGGTGACGCGGACTGGCTCTTCGTGTTGGAGGGGGGAGAAGTTGTTGCAAAATTGCTGACCTCCGAGCACTCATTGGTCTCTGCTCCTCGATATGATAGAACAGCTGTATTTGCAAATGCAAACATACGAAAAGGGTTTGCACCAACATTAATGCAACTGCTACTCTGAATGCATCCATGATCACCATAGCCAAATGAAAATGTAGACACAGGTAGCACTTTTGGCGCAGGTGCAAGTTCTGGCGTATAATGTGACGTCGGCTACCTAAAACTCCGTTTTTCTCAGTTTACATGCAAACATGCAACCGAAGTTTTCCAAAATCTCCGCTCTAGCCGGAGTTTTTAGAATGCATCGTTTTCAGAGGCGAATTCTCCATTTGCGTGTAAACGAAGGGCACAAATGAAGGGAAACATCTCCGTTTTTCAAAACAACCGTATAAGCGTAAACAGGGCCTCAGGCTGCTCTCTTCTCCATCATACCTACTGCAGCTTTAACAGTGGCTAAGCTGGTTGATACTTAACAAGTAATATTACTTGTTAAACTTGCATATACTATTGTGTGTACTTATAAGATTACTTAAATGCCACAGAGGAGCTCCTTTTCTTACTCTTTATCAGTCTTTTGCATATCAAAAAAGCAAGCAAGCAAACAAACAAACCCCCACAGCATTCAAATACTGATTTGGAGGTTGATTGAATTCAGAATTTAACTGTTTTTGCATTGACTAAAATGCAATCATTAGGATTAATAGTGTTTAATAAAAGTAACCAAACCCTTATTATAAAAGCAGATTCTAGAAGAGAAATCAGTTAAAATACACTGGAACATGACTCACTTTCGCGGCACCTTTCAAGCAACAATAAGCGTAAACGACTTTTCAACCAAGCTGACGCTCAGACAACCAAGACCCTTATTTATGATATTACAAAAGTGACACTAAGGGAGTGGGAAAGGCTGCACTTTCTCTGACAGAATATTTGTATGAGCTTTTACACTCAAATAAGCTTTAGCTTCAGAGCAGTGCTGAACCAGAAAATGCACCAGAAAATGCTATCTCTGTAAAAATCACCCTGGGTGCTGTCAGAGGCCCCAAACAGTTGGTCTGCAATTTATTTTCAGTTCAGCGTGCAGCCGCTACAGAGAATGTCACCTGTTGTCATCACACATTTAAGATTTGGTGCTGGGGCCCGGAGTTTGGTGAGACAGTCGACTTTGTGAAAGGCTTTTCAAGACAGAATATCACATCAGAATCATAACACGAGTTCAAATGCCACCTTTTTACCCCTTTACACCTCACTGACCTGCAAGTGGCTTATCCTCACAAATTCACTCTGCACAGCCAGACATTGTTCGAACCCACAGACCTGAATTTTAAAGTATGAATCTTGATTTTGGTTGGAATGTGTGTGTAATCGACGCTGAAGACATCTAGAATGTTTCTAGTTGAGGTAATGGTGCAGCCATAAAGAACGTGGAGTCTTGGGGGGGTGGATATCACACTCATACATCACTTTGAAATTTATTTCAATGAGCCTGCTCTCTTATTTAATGCAATATTTATATTAAGAATAACACCTCCGTATTTCTACAGTCCTACCCAGATCGTATAATGTCGATGAGGAGCTGGAACGGGCCGATACTACATGTGTGATACTGCTTGAGGAAAAATCTTAACTGACAGCTACTAAAGGAAAAAAAGAGGAAATGTTTGACAGGTCAAACTGTAAATTCAAAGCTGTGAAGACTTTGCTTTTGGGAGTCTTTGGAACCACATTAAAGTCCTGATGGACATAAGGGTTAAACTAGCCAAACAAATCCAATGAATAACGATAGAGCACCTCCTGAGCACACAGGATTTCATGGGGATTTCCTACAGGGTTTGGAATAAGTTATGTCTAAACTTATGATGCAACATTTGTTTTTGTCATGGCAAAAAAGCTTCTGCAAGAATAACTGAATTGACATCACTTCAGGCGTTTCCATGAAAACCTGCATAACATCGATCAAACATACGTCATACGACCAAAATGATCTTCCTGTTAGAGCTGAAACAATTAGTCGGTTATCCGATCAGTTCATCGATAGACAATTAATCAGCAGCTATTGTGATAATTGATCAATTGGAGTCATTTTTCAAGACAAACTCCATAAACTCACTGGTTGTAGCCTCTCAAATGTGAGGATTTGCTGCTTTTCTTTGTCATATGTGATAGTAACCCTCATATCTTTGGGTTTTGGACTATTGGCTGGATAAGACGTCTGAATTCATTGTGCATTCAATGCATGTTTCAATACTGTCCATGACATCAGAGCTACACGGTGAAAGGATATGCCGTCAGCCGATCCACATATCAGTTTATCTCTTATATCTATAGATTTGTCTTCTTTACCTTCTCATCACGCGTCGTCCCTCCACCTTCACCGACTCCTCCGTCCCTGGGCTGCATCTCCAGCACCGTGCGGAAAAGCTTTTCGGAGGTTTGCGTGAGGAAGCCGATCTCGGCATTGGGATGAAGGCCATACAGGTAGGGCGATTCAGCCGGTAGGGAGTCGTCAATATACTGGATCAGGAGAAATCCACGTCAGAACTGTCATCAAAAACCTTGACCCAGACTATGGATTTCTGTTTGGACCTCAGATTCACGATTTTAAGAAAGTTTAAAAGTGAAGCCTGAGCAAAAGGTTTATATACGACCTAAAGACGACAATATTTCCACTTTAACCCTGTTAACAGCGAGAAGATTGGCAACTCCAATTACTTCCCGCCACTTCCCTTTTTTCCTCTCAGGTGTTCCGTCTGTAGTACTGCTGACAAAGGACAAGAATGGAACCATATAAATGATGGGATATTTCTGGGTGAGATACAAAGACTCAGGATCAATTGACAGACTGTTAATGACCATAACAAGGGGAAGGAAATGTGGCATTTTCCATCTGCTGGTCCATAATGAATATCAATATGCTTTCAAGTGAGTGCAGATGAAAGTGGAAGCTCCACTGAAAAAGACTGCTTTTTGTGGGGCACTTACATTAAATAAAAAAAGCTCTTCTAATCATAATGTCCTGATGAAAGTTTTGATGGAAAATATATTGGCCTTTAATACAGAAACACTTTGTAGTCCGCTTGTTTGATCTCCTCTGTGCTTGTTCGCTAACTTTTGCTGATTGCGTACACCTGTATATTCTTGAAAGAGCAGTGAAACTGCTGAGTCACCTTCCTTCTATGTGCCTATCCCACCCGGCTGCTCTCCTAAATATACTGTTTGCTCCACATGGTTGTGAGGGAGATATTGGCCTAACAGACCCCCGGGGACCCACAAGCCTTTACAGCCCCTGCTCTTGGGCCAACTCCAAGCGCTCAGCCCTCAGCTTGGCTGTGTGGTGACAGTCCAATGTAAAATGCTCCAGTACTTTCCACCAGAGCTACCGTGACAGCCAGGATGTGCCTGCTGAGCAGCATCCAGATTGGGGGAAAACTGAATACAGACTGCACTCTCTGGCTGCCTCATTGCGGACCTCATGGGGAAATCTGGACCGTTTGTAAGAACACTACTGTCATTCATATAAATCTTGTCAGTTTTTCTCTCATAAAATAAAATAAAGTTTAAAAAAATCCCCCCCTCCAAAAAAAAAAAAAAATTCCACTTCAAATGGCAAACTGGAATAAGCACAATACGCTTGGCCTCGCTTATTTATTCATTTCTGACACATAATATGCGAGGCTTTGTAGCACGCTGCTGCGGCTGACACAACCCACCTCATTTCTGATCTCACCTTGTCAATCAAGGTTTGTGTTTAGTGATAAATAACATTTCAAGACAGACAGAGTGAGGTAGACTGAGGTGAAGCAGTGACCTGATGCTGCCTACAGCTGTCAGGACTTGTGTATGAAGTGCTCTAAAGCAAACTGAGGCTCAGTCAGGTCAACAGCCTGCAAGCCAGTCACATGGGGGGATGAGGCGGATGTATGTTGCATGTTTATTCTAAGCCTTTTAAATGTTTTAAATACCAGAGCAGCATGGCGGCTCCATGGCGGGTTTGATCTCAAATGAAGCCAAAGAATTCTGTCAATGACCTCTAACACCCTCAGTCCTAATGTTCAGTGCTGTGGCCTTTATGTATCAAAGTAAAAGGGTGGAGGTTTGGGGTAGTGGGCGGCTGAAAGTGAACCCGACTTTCATGCTGGGGACTTGAGTTCATCTCCTGTCTCAGACCTAAATGATTAATAATAACCGGAAAAGAACATCTCCTTAATGTGGTTCATCTCATTTTAAAAATATAGGCATTGTGTACTAAAAACATACTAAGAATCATCCAACATTGAGGCTAAAGGGTACAGTGACTACTTGCAGGGGCTGTGCAGTGGATACTGTTGGTTGTGGATGGTTTCATTGATGGCATACAGTACATGGGAAGGCACTGATTGTGTTGATTCCCTTCTGATTGAAGGGAAATGATTTGCTTGAATATTTCGTAAATCCTGGTGTGACCAAGCCCTCATGTTCTCTCTGTATTTGTGCATCCAAGATGCAAAACTTAGATTAAACAAGGACTTTGCAGGCTTTTTTGCCAACAGAGGGCATTGAAACAAGCTGTAAACTCAACATCTGGCATATGTTACAACTTGTTAGCACACAGTTGGATACATGATGCAACTCTAGCATTAATTCTCTGCAATGGACTGGTGTTGTTTATCCTAAGGCATGCTGGGATAGGTTTGCCCACCTCATGTTTAGTTAAAGGATGGACTATGCATAGCTGCTCGTTCCTCATTTAATTTAATTTAATTCCACTGATTTTGACTTCCAACCTTCCCTGTCACACGACTGTCTAATCTCAGTTTGCTAACATTGACGTTTGCCAGTTCGACTTACTGGCAAACTCCTTCCACCCACAGAGCAGCTCCAACTCAGAGAAATATTTATATTACTCAGACTACAATCTGTTATGTCCCAGGGACCCATATGGGGAGAGTTTTATTGTTTATTGATTTAACATTGAATTGTAGAACTCAACACTGTACATGGGGAATAGCAATGGTGAAAAAAAGACAACTTTTAATTATAGTGATTCAATTTTAGCAATATTAAACCACCATTAAGTTGCTGGAGGCCACTTATAGCCCCTTGGGGACCCCTGATGGCCCCAAGTAAACACCTAACATACCATTGCTGTAATCATAACATGTTCTTGTATTCTGACTGTGGGTTACATTGTATTCATTGCCTGAATTTATTCTTTTATGCTGCTTTTTTTCTTTTTTGTTTGCTTTTTTTGCTGCTGGACTGACTTCAGTTTACTTTCCATATAATCTAAATCCTGGAATGACCTGATTTGAGTCACTGTCTTGTCCGCCTCACCTGGTGGTAGCTGTTGTAGTCCATGTTTCCAGGCAAGGGGAAGCCAGGTGCTAGGTACAGCTCTCCCTCCATCATCTCAGGCTTGATATACTCCTCCAGGTAGGTCCGACACAGGCGGCGGTCCCAGTCGTCCGTGATGTGACCCCCGTACATGATCTCACCGAACAAGTAGCGCAGGTCATCAAACGGCACCTAGGATTTAGAGACAGAGGGGATGCTGCTTTGCTGGAAGGTGGCCTGTGGTGTTTAGCTGAGGTCACATGTGTTTAGATTTCCAATTAAGATCACAAACGCTCTTTGTAATCCATTGCTCGGGAATAAAAGAAAAACACATCTACCTTAGGATTGGCTTCCAGGTAGTTATAGAGGACGTTGATAGAAATGGTGAGGTCTCCGGTGTTAAAGGGGTACGATCTGTTCCAGCCCTGAGGACCGAACTTCCTCCTCTCCGCCACCACCGCATGGAAGTAGCACAGGGCAAACAAAATGCTCTTAAACTCATTCTCCCGTGCGCACATTTCCAACGTGTCCTTGAGAACGACAAAACAAAGAGGAACACACTTTGAAGACACGCGCTCACCCCTCCTGAACTGTACAGCTGCATTAGCGGAGCCACGTCGGCATGTTACAGGTAAAAAGTTGTGGCAGGCAGCCCTGTGATCTGTTTTATTTTGTCAAGTCCCCAGCGCTGCGGCGCACTAACAGACAGACAATGAGATGACTAGATAGCTATAAACCCGGCGATGAGATTCCCTTTTAATTGTCACAACTTGTCAGGCGCTTTCAGCCTCCAACCGTCTCCTGGGCTCATTATTCCAGACAGGCAAATAAAAAAATGGACGTAAATGGCATTGTAATCTCTAGGGGGAGACAGTTAAATAAGCATGCCAATAACCCCTATGGAAATAGGAAGGCTAAATTCTCTTTATACCAGCATGTGTCATGGTGAGTGCTGCGGTGAAGGCCCTTTCACTTCCCCTAGCGCAGTACCCTGGGGAGCTGACTCCTGCGACGCACACGCACCATGCACACAAGTACAGTGAAGAATGACTAGCACACACACACATACGCACACCCTTTTGGAGATTTAGTTAATATTCTGCACTGTACTCCTGTGCTCAACACAGCTGAAAGAGATGCATAGCCTCCCTATTCATGACCTGTGGAGTGGAGAGAAATGACATGCAGTCAGATCACCGAGAGAAAGACAACACTCTCACGCACGCACGTGCACTGAAAAACACACCTCGATATCTTTGAACAGGCAGAGATCTGAGATTAGCACCAGGGTATGCGTGAGTCTGAATAACTGGAAAATTTGAAAGATAAACTGAATCGATCAGTTTCAGTAAACAGAGAAGCAGAAATCCATAACAGCTTATTTCACAACAGTACCACACAAGTGTTACCTCAGTAAAAACCTATACCGTCTTGCCAGATGTTAACTGCAGCCCACCCAGACTATATCTTGCCAATGGAAATAGGCAGTAGAGCTGTACGTATCTGCCAGTGAAAAGGTCAAGAGGAAAGAAACTGTCATTTCTCTGGCTTAGCGCAGGCTTTAGCCACACGGGTGGGCTATTACAAAGAGTTAGCCTAACATTGATTAACTTTCACTGAGTACACATGACTGGAATATTCCCTCCATCCTTACCTCAGTGGACCTCCCTCTGCATAAGGCGGGGCTCACAAATGCGTTATCAGGCAGATAGATATCGGCAAACTAAGGATTGTGGAAATGGAGCGGAGGAAGCCGAGCACTCAGGTAATGGTGAGGGGGAGGATGCATTGGCAGTGAAGCACTGAGGTAATGTTAAGGCTTAGATAGAGAGGAGAGCTGATAAGGTAGAGAAAAGGTGGGAGAGGCCACTGCAGTGCACTGATCCATTCCAACCACAGGGCTGTAGAACGGCCAAGCAGCATGATATTGTCTGGCCACTCTTTAACAACAAACACAAAAAGTAGCAAATTGGCTTTGTTGTGAACGCGATACCGCCGTCTGCCCGCAGAATGGAACCATCCAAACTTTTAACGTTAGCATGTGCTACGTTCACATCTGTCCTCCATGGGTCAGAGGCAATTGCAAGGTGAGTGAAAGGTGACTGCTGCCATCTGCCAGCTCCTACATGCAAATTGGCAACTTGATGAGAAATCTGGAGTGAAAATTGGCATGTGTTGTCTCAACTCACACTCACGGCAAACATGAAAATGAGTCCTTCAGAGGAAAAAAGCATTTATCAACATGAAGTTTAACTTGCCCTCATATATTAAAATCCCATATCATGGGCGATGGAACTGTTCAGTGGTGACCTTCAGTGGCTACATCGGTGGGTGTCACAAAAACGTCCAATTAGAAGTAAAGATGTTTCAACAATCTCACTTTTCTGAACATTCCATGAACTCAAACTGGCTTTGTCACCATTACTTTATGATTTAAAGTTGAATTTAGTTGAGTTGAGGCTAGTTTTAAAGCTTTTAAAGATTTTTTTTGGCTACTGGGGCAGCAGAATAGGCTGTAAACACAACTCTACATATTACATATAGCTAAAGTTGCTAAACAATGAGCTAAAGATGCTTGAACACTAAATGTAAGGGATTGAAAAGTGCAAGATTTGCCTCTGAGATGCAATGGAAGTGTGAAGAACGACCACGATTCCAAAAAAGGGATAGTGTTTAAAAAATGAATTCTGTGCAAAGACAGCATGTTTAATGTTCTACCTCATCAACTTCAGTGTTTTTTTGTAAATATCTGCTTATTCTGAATTTGATGCAGCAACATGTTTTAATCAAGTTGGCACAGGAGCAGCTAAAGACTGGGAAAGTTGTGGAATGCTCCAAAAACACCTGTTTGGAACATTCCACAGGTAAACAGGTTCATTGGTAACAGGTGATAGTGTCATGACTGGGTATAAAAGGGGCATCCTGGAAAGGCTCAGTCGCTCACAAGGGAGGATGGAGCGAGATTCACCACTCTGAATGACATCACTCCTCTGTATCAGGATTACAGTTATGGTTGGGGGCAGGGTATTACCTGGTTGAAGTTGTCCAGGGCCTTATGCAGGTTGGCGTGCATGCCAGTCGGAGGTTCGTTGGTGATTTTGATGGAGTTTTCTAGGATGCCCTGCGGGATGATGTGGCCCTCGGGGGTGGAGGAGGGCTCGGCGCTGACAAACACCCTGAAGTTCTCGTGGCTTCCCTCTGCATACTGCTCCAGAAGTTTTTCTAAAGTTCCCAGCCAGCGAGCCACCAAGTGGATATTCTACAGGGAGAAGAGCAGGAAACAGGATCAGCCAAGTATGGGGTTAAGAAGGAGAACTGCATATTATTGGTTGGGGACAAGTTGTTAGGCAAAATTAATTCTCCCCTGTGAGGGTAGAAAGCCTAATCTACACCCAGATAATGTTTTCTGTTGAATATCTGCGAAAGTCTGGGCATTAATGGATAACACATAATAGCTTAATAAGGTACTTGATGCTGGAATTGACTGTATAATTTATGTTTGTAATGACACCTAGCAAAAAGGAGCAATTAAATTGTTGCATATTCTCCTCTCTTCCCTGTGACTTTGATGTGGCACCAAATTAAATGGTACACAGCACTTGAAACCCATTTCCAGGTTGCTGACATTAAGCCGACCGTTCTCCAGCGTAACTTCAGCCCGACTTTTCTGCATATTCATCTCTCAGTGCAGCGCGGGCAGTGGAGCTGACTTGTACTATCACACAAGCATGGATGAGCTCAATTTTCCATCTCAACTGTCCTGACACTTACAGGATATCCTGTGAATGATAAGGAGTCAGCCAAGCCCCCCACATCTCACCATGCAGCACTGCCCATTCCCTAAATCTAATTACAGCACTAATAACTCCAGTCATTAATTCATAAGCCTCTTTACTTTCTCATTTCCCTTTGCTCTCCATATTTAATCTTCCTTATGATGGCTGTAGTTAGCCCTCTTTCACAACGACGCGACATGACAGGGAGCGGGACGTCCATTTTCGGGAGAGTCGACGAAAAACAAAAGAGGAAAGTTTCACATTCTGCGAGGGAGTGAGAAGTCCGAGAGGAGCTTGGAGCTGAGAGGCGGAGAAGTTAGTTTGCCTCTCGATGCCTTGGAGAATAATGAATGGTATACAAATTAAAAGTCTAAATTCAAGCGCTTTTTCATCAAGCCAGAGTACAACCCTTCCTCTTGGCATGTAAATAGTTTGGCAATAAAGTGAGCCAACAGACGAAGTGAGAGACTGCCTCAGAACTTGTCACTGTAATGAAACCATTCATCCTCTGGCTGCAGGGGGAGAAGGGGGGGAGGGGGCGAGGCAGGGAGAGAGACAGACCAGCAGGCCGACAGACAAACAAACAAGACAGAGGAGCAGCCACTATTTTATGGCTTTTTAATTAACTTTCAGGTGCGACACTTTTTTGTTCCCTCAACGTCTTATGATAAGGGCCTTCAGCCCCTGTGATGACTGCGCTGATACTACATCAAAGAGTCACCTATTTACATAATAATATAAAAGTTGAATCTAAAACCCATTAGAAGACACCACTGGCAAGGTCTTTGATGCATCGCTATCAAACGCAACCTGAGGGAAAGCACAATGGCACATCGAACTGCCCGTCGCGCGCACGCGGCGGCCTGTGCGCGGGTAGATGTGAGCACGTGCAGGTGACACACGCGCCATCTTTCACTTTTGCGCGTGTGAAAAACACATTCGTCAAGGAGCAGCGGCGAGGACAGCGGCGCAGCTGGGCTCCGGCGCTGAGGAGGCCTCCCCTGCGGTGGAGAAGCGGACTGACACGGGAACACAGCTAACAGGGCTGAGGGACAAACAGGACTGCCGACACACTGCAGGCAATGACAGCATGACAGACTGCTGAGCCCAAATTTAAAGACGGCGCAGATAAATTCAGAAATATGCAGGATATAGTTTGAGGGCTGCAGGTTTAGAGGGCCTTTATTTTTAACGGTCAGCTCGCTCTAGCTGCATAGAAACTCCATTTTCATTGTAGCCATAATAAAAAGTGAGTAGAATAAGCCTGTGCACAGAAAAATGTAGATCGAGCGGCGAACTACAACTCCCAAGGTGGACAGAACCATCCAATCATCAACCTTGAAATGAGGTTGTGTGCACTGCTAACAATGAGCTAAAGATCACACACAACCTGTAGCTTAAAACAATTCACTCTCAACTTCTTGGCACTTTTAATGTTCTGTGGCTCTACTTTGTGCCAAGGCTCATGGGTATTGTAGTATCAGAGCCATCCGCCATACTGCACTGATGGAAAAATGAGAAACAACAGTGAAAAAATTAAAACTGCAATAACTAAAGCATCGCGTAGGTCCGGGCTGAAGTCACGCTCGCATTCCCTGATTCATTCACACCACACGGCTGTTGACTCATTTACCGGCTGCACGGCGAGCGGCTGACTTTTCACATCCCATCATACTCACGCAGGCGTACAGTGCGGCTTTCATGACCCAACACTCCTCACTGTCACTCCGCTAATACACATGCCGATGCTGTTTGCTGCTGCAGCTCCCTCCACCAATATGACCTTCTACTTGTGTGATATGTTGTTGGTATAGTCTGTTATTACATTATCCAGCAGCAATTTAAAACTGGAATTTACAGCCGTGGAAATGGTGCAGCTCTGTCATAAAGAGTATAAAATGCAAGATAATTCACTTCACATGAAGGTCACAATATTGATATTCTCAATGTATCTGAAATTGGTCAATGCATGTGGGTTAAAAAGAACTGATCTCTCTATCAATACTTAAAATTAATCTTGGCCATTTCTTAAAATAATAATAAAAAGAAGAGGAATGCGCGAAATACTGACGTTTCAAAAGACTACAGAAGCTATCTGTCTTCTCCTTCCAAAGTAAAGTGAGGAGAGGACATCGAGGGAGCGTTTTCATCAATTTGTCTCTCCTGCTTTCTCTCATTTATGCTTTTCTTCCTGCCAGCGCCTGCAAATGGGGTGGCCTCCGCAGTAAATGTGCGAGGAGGATGGCGGGCTTAGGCCACTCGATTCCCACTGCCTGGCCGATGTGGGATATTCAACTCCAATCTGCCCGATTGATTGCCTCTCCGTTCCCCCCACACCTCCTTCCTCCCAGTGGGCTGCTTTCAAAGTTTCTGCATCTCTGTCTCCAAGGCCCATCTGAGCAGGAGCTGCTGTTCTGCTGCATAATTACCCGTCAGTGAAGGGGAACCTGCCATTGACCCGGCCCTCCGCTGATGGAGCCGGGCCTGGCAGCGGGAGAGTAAAGGTGGACTGTGGGACGAGGTGGTGGAGGGGGGGTAGCAGGTTTGTTGGAAAGGTGGGAGGATGTGAGGATTGATAAGAGGGTAGATGTGGTGTGAGAAAATGATAAGACCATAGTATGGAAGTTACATGAATGAGAGGGTGGGAGGAGGGACTGAGGAGAGAGGATGGAGCGCTGTATCAAGGAGAAAGAGGCTGCTGGTGAAAACAGGAGACGAGAATATGATACCTCCCCTCCCCTCCATTTCCCTCAGTGCCAGAGGGGTGGCTCTCAGCGGGCAGACAAACAGACAGCCGATGATAAAGCGAGTGGGAGGTTTGTTGCCAGGGGGACAAGGCCTTTTTAAGCCTATCGATCGGGTATCTTATGCAAAGGTAATTAAACAACTGCTTGTCTTTGCTACCCTGGGTCTGGAGCAGAGAGTGATGGCGTCCCACTCTTTTTTTTTTTTCTTGAATTTCTACCAGCTGTGTGAATTAAAAGAAAAGGGTGTCCCGCAGTGCCCGGTCTGCGGTTCATATCTGTCGATACTTCCCATTAGAATTCCACCAAGGTTTCCACTTAAAATGCAAACGCCAGCCTTGCCCTCCAGATAAGAGGAGAACAGACACCGGGGCTGTAGATATTGTACTGTATAATGCCGCGGCCCTTTCAGTTAGGAAATTTCCGTAGAAAATTAAATTCACTTTTCCGCGCAGACAAACCTGGGAGGAGAGCAAACATCCCATTGCAATGAAAAACAATGTGATAATACACCTCATTCACACCATGCACAGATAAAGGACATGCCAGCTAAAACCAGTCCTTAATAAAAAAAAAAAAATCCCTGAACCCTGTACTCATTTCGCAAAATGTGCTTGAGATATGCGTGTTTGTTTTTCGTGAGTGTCTCTATGTCACTTTTTATTTCAACTGTATGTTTTATGATTTGGCACTTCTTGAGTGAGTTGAATGGGATTTACCACATGC
The DNA here is from genome assembly GCA_037975065.1 of Chaetodon trifasciatus. Lineage (NCBI taxonomy): Eukaryota > Metazoa > Chordata > Actinopteri > Chaetodontiformes > Chaetodontidae > Chaetodon > Chaetodon trifasciatus. The sequence goes on along the minus strand of JBBMOE010000014.1, from coordinate 9,542,652 downwards.
TGCAATTCAGTGTTTAATCAATCATACTGAAGTGTCATTTCATATATTTTATATTGCTCAAATACCCCAAACTATAATTGGATCTACCCAATGTGACTGTTCTCATGAAAACAAAGCAGTATTCGTCGGACAGTATATTGAATACCACGGTGAGATGCTTCTTTCTGTGCCTGTGTGGTGTGTGTACACTGTACCTGTAAAATGACCCAATGGCCGTTCTTTGCTGCCAAATCAAGGGCTTGTTCGGCTATAACCTCCTGACCCTGACCCAGAGAAACATTGTGGAAGTTCTTGTTGTCGAAGGTGTAACCCAGCTTCTTCCCTGAAAGAGAGCACATGAGCAGCATTTCAAACCTATATACCCATCTGATACGATCACCTCCAACGCCGCCTTATCTACGTTTTGTAACCATTTTAACCATTTGACTGTGATAACAATCTTCACATCTCTCATCAAAGAAACAAAAGTGGCCAGTTTCCAGTCGCGGTGTGCGTTTGAGGTCATCATCAGCACGAGGTCAATGACTCAGCTTTACTCGCCCACCTCGAGTTGAAAATTTAGCTCGAACAATACAATTATTTCTGTCGCTTCCATTAAAGCTCCAACCTGAAACCGAGCAGATAGCGAGGTTTTGTCTCAGGGATATTAGTCCCCTGCAGAGCATACAAAATCACATCATCTATCTAATGAAAATCTAATTGAAGCCTAATACCAATGAGAAACCCAATAGTCACAGCTATAATGGAAAAGCACCTCTTTGTGGTTCAGTGTAATGTGGCTGCTGCTACCCATCATCACCACGCGCTCTGTGCAGAAGCAGTGATTGGTTACTTTTAGCTTTGATGTGATTGACTACGCTCCAAGTGAGGGTGTTGATAATCAATAATCACACCCCTCGCAGGCATTTCTAGTAGGAGTGCTCCCTCTTATCGTATTAGGAGAGGATGGCGGATTTCGCACAGGGCCAAAGGTCTGTCGACGGCAGCTCTGTGGCTGATTTCACCACCTGCTGCCTGGGATCCTTTGTGAAAATGAAGCAGAGGAGCACAATTACTGGAATTCTACTGTGTATTCTGGATAGCAACAGTTGACTGTCCGTGTTGAATATGGTGTGGATTCATTTCTTCAAGAGCAGGCTTTCAAGCAGAAACAGAAATCCAAGACAGTCAAATCAGACAGCAGTAAATCAATCATGACTTATTTGAATACAATTACACTGAAAGTTGAAAATGTACAGTGACTCGGTCATAGCGGAGACACTGAGGAAATCTCTTTGTTCCGGCAAACTGATACAATCCCCGAAATCTGAATATTTCATGGAGCCGACTTCAAATACCCACAGACTGAATTATTTGGCAGCAGATTCAAAAGTGTCAGGCTGTGATGGCGCCCCGTTCCAGGTCAGTACAAAAGCTTCGACTTTTGGCATATTTGTGGTCAAAAATCAAAACAGCGCGTCCTTGCTGCCATTCGCATTATTCATACAGAAATGTAAAGTAACTCCAAAAGCAATGACATTTACTTTCTGCTGCCCCTAATACACCAGTGGTGTCATCTCATATATTCGTGACCTTTAGTATAATCCCTTCAATCTACCCAGAGCCTGTTGTGCATTGGCAGTGATGGCTGATATCACAGCAGAGACACATAGCAGATGTGTTGGGATGACTGCTGTTCTGACTGATAATCCTATGCAGTAAGAATCAAAGTGGAAATCGTGTATGCAGGTGTGCCTGCACTTGACTTCAATAGGCTGTTCCACAAAAATCCAGTACGCTCCCACGACAAAGAAATGACTGGCAATATGTATGCCGTGATAAAAGTCCAGAACGCACTCGGAGGCTGAATTTTATGGCTTATTAAAGATAAAACAAGCGAGGGTATTACCATGTTTCTCCACATCCTTCAAAGGGTCAACTCCAGGAGACAGGATGAAGAACATGGGCGTAGCCGGACCCGACTCTTCAAAGGAGACAGCGAAGTCCAGTGATCTGCCAATCACATACTTGCTCCCCAGTTTCTCCTCTACAAAGTCTCTGTGGGGAGAATATGACTCAGTTCTCCTCAACACTTTTTTATTATCTTTGACCGACAAGCTGAATAACTTGAAGAGGGGGAATCTTCTGTAGCGCAGTGCCTTATGCAGACGGCCGCTTGTGGAAAAACATTAACTCGAGTCACGACCGTGTTGTCAGCGGCTCTTTTCAACCTCTTTGGATTAAAAAATAATGATTTTCTCACTGCTCTTCTAACAGTAAGTGAACGCTTTCACTCTTAATAGATAAACATTCCAAATTTTCTATATGTAAATCCTCGCTGGCAGAAGATACAAAGCTCACATAAATTATATTGTGATGGATGACTCAAGTTTAAAGCAATTAAACACTGAATTTCAAACTCTAATGATCCTGTGCCGCAAACTCTGCTGTTGTATCAATAAATAGCTTCAGGTATGTGTGACGCATACCATAGAGGTCTACCTCATAACTCAGCCAGCTTGCTTGAAGCCTATTTGATACTAGTCTGAAAGCAAAAGGGCTGTTTGTCATCAAGATCCCATTTCCACCTGCTATAAACACACAATCTGATTTAGGACTTAACTCTCTCTATTATACCCCCATTGTGAACAGATGTCAATATGAAAATTACACACGCAGGTCAAGGGAAGTCATGTGTCATCATTAGCCCAAGGCGAATGATGATGCATGACTTTAACTTGTTGGGTGTTTATTTCTCTTAAAGGCAAAACATTCCTGCGTTCAAATGTCTAAAAACGACTAAACCTATGATGTATATTTTTCATTGTCGCAAATATTTCCAAGAAAGTTCAAACCCAGGGAAATCTGTAACTTCACTCAAGCTAATGGTACTTTCATTTGGTTACCTGTCAACCTGAGTCACAGATTTGAATCAGCAGTGGTGGCAATTTAACAGTGAAGACAGCAACTCCCATCATCCCACACTGCCTCATAACATCATCAAACATGCTGCATTTAAGCCTGCATTAATTATTTTTTTGACCACTTGAAGAAACATTTCTTTAGAGTTGTGCTTCTGGCCACCTGATGGACGTCAAGGCACCAGTATCAGATGTCGGATGGTCGAACAGCTTTGGAAGCTCGCTCTAAGCATTGCTTTGTTTTAGCCCTTTTTGCGTTGTATTATCCAGATGACATATCCAGGTAGAGATTGCATGTTAATACCAGGTGGAAATGGGGTCCAACTTTGATAAGATGACATTTTTAGACACAGGGCTTGACGGCTTTTTCTATAGTCTTGTTTAATAATGAGGCTCATTGATTGCAGAGCTGTGTAATTGCTCCTTCCTCTCAACAGCACACAAACACAGCAGCGGTGAGCACAGGTGCCCTGTCAACTCAAACTGGAAGTCAGAGGTTAAGATGTTTAACCTTTCCTCTTTCACCAAACAGCACAGATCCTTCACGGGGCAAAGGGCGAGCTGTGACTCCCCTCCTCACCTGACGGCGTACGTCATGCGGTCAGGCCTCAGGGCCCTCATCATGCACAGTCTCTGGAGTGAGGTCTTGTTTTTCCATTCCTGTGGGAATTTCTCTTTTTCTGGACACTCGGACTCGACAAACTTCTTCCATCGTTTGGCTGAGCCCTCAATGTCTCGATCCAGGTTCCTGAACTCCTCCATGGAGCACAGAGACTGGTGGTCGGGGGAAACAAAAGTGACTGTGATCAGCGATGCACATAAACAATAGACAGCACAAGGACTAACTTTGTTTGCAGAAGTCAGTCGAAAAAAAGAACAGGAAGGACTGCTTATCTTTCCTCATGCCTATATAAATGATATTTATTCAAACAGAAATGCTGAGTAAACACGATCCCTTTCATAACGGGACGGGGGGTTGGGGAGGACTGAATATGCATCCGTTGCAGAACTGGCAGGGGCTTCATGCGATGCCCCAGCTGACAAATGTCTTATCTCATCTGTGGAGAACAGCGGTGTCACACGGTGCAGCCTCGAACAGGTAGACTCGCAGAAAAGTATACACACACACACACACACACACACAGACACACATGCAGTATGCCTCCTGTACGCTGTCTCCTGCACTGTATAAACCACAAGTACTGTCCTGAAACTTTCCCATAGCAGACACATAGAGGACAAGATGTCGTGGAAAAACAGCATTGTACCAACGCTCAGCACTGGGCATGCGGTGGTACGGTAAAGTGAGACGACATGGCTCAGCACACACTGCGACTCAGTGTGTTTAATTACCACAGGCAGTTGGCAACCTCTCAGGCCTGATGAGGGAGAATACACTGGGTCTCTTGGGACTCCGGCTCTGCTAATATCATCAAGAGGGGCAAAACAATCGAGGATCTTATCCTCCTTTAAAGCTTTCCAGCTGATTATGTTTCCAACTGCGATAAGAAAATCGAGTGACGGAATTTGATTAGCAGCGCCTTAAACAAGCACAGTGGGTTGAGTGCAGTTGGGGGAAAGGCCGTCTCCAAACTCTCAGAGGGGTTTAGGTTAAGTTAATATTCTAGGCGGTACAGATTGAAAAATTCATGAGCAGAGGAGGCTAAAAAAACATGCTGCCGTTAGGGTTTAGTTTGCTGCTAAACTGATCTGACAAGAGAGGGAACCTCTGCTGCTTGACGTCCACAGGACCGCACTGCCAGACGTCGTTCTTTAAGAGCAGCGACCGAGCTCGTTCCAGTGCCCTTTCAATGTTAAAATGCACCGGGGTCACAGAGCTAAGCCTGGCCCCAGAGAATCACACGGCAGCAGAGCGGAGCTTTGGGTTGAAACAGAGAAAACAGGCTTCAATTACGTCGCCGGCTCTTTTAAGCGCAGTATGTTTAATGCAAAGTTGTTGCTGTGAGAACGGGCTGCACAAATTGCATCACAGGAAGCAGCTCCGCACACAGGCATAAAGCAGCTAAGTACTCAAATAACTTGAGGGAAATTGTGGATTTCAGTCAGGCCTCTCATACATGACAGGCTGGAGGAAAACGTAGCTCGGAAAAAGACATAGGAGTCAATTAAATCTTTCACTCATGGAGACTATTTCTCAAGATATGCCTCGAAAAGAGAGGATTCTAAAGATAGAGCTGACGTACCATTTAACACTCCTCATGCATCTTTTTAATACATCTCTCAATCTCAAGAGGAGGGTTCTGTCTTCATGAAAGAGCAACCTATTTCTGGATGGTGTGAACAACTTTATCTTGCCGTTTTGTACAGATCTTGGCAGGAAGGTTTTGTTCAAGTCTTTGGAAATAAAACTGTTTACAGTATTAATATTTCACATCTTGGCTCTGACCTAGTCACTCCCAACAAGGTAGCACCGGAGGGTGAGGAGGGCTGATACTAACTTCCCCTCTAGGGGATGGCAGTCTACAGGTGGATGTCAGAACACGCTCTAATTGACTGCCAAGTCATTGGAATTGCAACAATCAGTGGATTTCACTCACAGAGGTGACGTATATCTGACACCACCGAGCTTTGAGCATCGCCCACTTCCTGTTTGACTGCACGCTAAGAAGAAATTTGATCTGCTGGTACCTCTTTGCATTTCACAACAAGAATTCAGCCCCTCTCCGCTGTCATTACATTTCAGCAGTGGCAGGAATACAGCCATCTCAGCCTCTCGCTGTACCTTGATCCCTCCCCAGGAGTGGTTAGATAGGAAATCCACTGGTGATGTTACACCTGGTTGGACAGGGTATCTCAGAAGGAAGTCCAGCTCTGCAGGGTTTATTTCTTTATTCATCAGCAGGATCTGGGGACACAACAAACAGGAAGGACTTTGAAATGTTGTATTTTCAGCACAAACCACATTTCCTTTCCACTTGATTAGATCCAAACAGGGCTGCTGGTCTCAGGAGCGACCGATTCAACGGCAAGCTTGTTCTCAAAACAAACCATGCAGAAGATGAAACTGACTTCCATTCCTACCTGGAAGGCGAGCTGAGCGATGTACGTGAGCTTGTCACACTCAAACAGGCCTCTGGTGGTGTACTGGAAAACTGAGGAGGTGATGCTGTCAATTAGGTTGTACACCCGCTGCTTCAGAGCCTCGTCTGGTTCAGCCTTCAGAACGGCTTTCTGGAAGACCACACTGAACGCCTGAGGACGCACAGGAGCGGGCACAACACTCAGTACTGTCTCAGCGTCTCACAGCAAAGTGTTGGAAGTAGCAAAGTAACAATATTGTTGGATATAGAGTAACATAGAGTCAACAAAATAGAAACCAGTAAAAGAAATGATATACTATTACTATTGTATATACTACTGTATACAATACTACTTTGGCTGTATATAGAAAGTCACTGACTGTAAGTCATTGAAATGTGTTCTGAGTTAAGTATTAATGATGTGTTATTATGGCTAACCCTAACTACTACTACTGTTACACCCTCTGACAATGTTCATTTCCCATTTAGCTCCGTTTTGGTCTCCACCAGCTCACAGAGAAAACATCTGTCTCTTTAGCTGTGAAGTGTTTCTCTGTGTTCACCAGCTGATCTGCTGTTTGATGCCAGCCAGTCAGTGCACAGAGTCTCTCCACTGAAAACAGCTGCCTGCTGCTGCTGGAAACAAGGCCGACGAGCGCAGTAAGAGTGAACCAAAACAAGAAGCTGAAAGATGCTAGAAAGCTGCGTAGAGCTGAGGGAAACTGAGGTCAGAGAGTCTTGAGAGAAAGATTAACAGATTGTTGGTTTTGGTCTTTTCATGGGATTTGATGACAATTAGAAAAAAACAGAATCATGCCTTATCCTTGAAACCTTGGCTGTTGCTAATATATAGTGTCTACAGTTTACATTTGTTCTTTAAATAGGCTGCTAACAGAAAATATAGCTCAATCACTCATGAAATGACTCCAAAGTTTCACATTGTGACCTTCTCTTGCTTATGAAGATCAATTTCTTGACCATACCAAGCAGAGGATGTGTGGATTCTACACATATAACTGAGAACCAAAGGTGAAGATTGAGGTCTAATTGAAAAAGTAGCTGTTGGAGTGACTGTAAACTGAAATGTAACTCAGGAAATGGGATAATTGCCATTATATTCCACTCTGTGTGCTCTGGTGTCATTTCTGTCAGTTTAGCAGAGTCACACTTTGCTCTAACCTCGTGTGAAGAACACATATTATAACATATTTCATTTCATTCACAAGGTCAAAGGTATATATACGCTATATGTGTTTTCATTTGATTATGTTGGGAAATAACTTGGGCCAGGGCAGCTACCTGCGGAGTCGGGAGTGATTGCAAACCATATCTCAGGCTGCCTCCTCTCAGCGCTCGCTGGCTGACAATATGAAAGACATTACGCTCTACATAACCACATTAGGGAGCCACAAACACAATAAAAGCAGGGCAAAGAGCATAAAACATGGTGAGCAAATGGAAGAAGGAGGGGAGGAACAGAGGAATGAGTGTAAAGAGGGGTCTCAGTGAGGGCCCGTGAGGCGGGCAGGAAGCATGGCGTGTAAATAGTGAGGCTACCTTGAGAGAGAACTGGTACATGGGGTGGATTTTATTGAGGTCGTTCATTATGAAGTACAATAAGGAAGCCCGTGCTGCTGCTGGTCGGTAGTGCTCCCGAGCCTCATTGATTTTAGCCTCTGTCACCTTGGCTTCTTTTACCTACAGTGAAAACAGCGCAAACACAAACGGAATCACACTCACAGACACAAGATCACATCAGCACAGACAGTCACACGCTCATCAATCAGCTAATGATGAAATTGCGCACCATCCAATAAAACACCCTCCAGTGAAGAGCAGAGCTATTCCAATTTCACGGTTCCAGCCAAAATGTTCTCACACTGTGTGGAACACGACAATTATGTGCCGTTTATTTTTTTTATTTTTTGGTTTGTTTTTCTTTTTTTTTTTATCGGCAAATGCCTGCGCAATTATGCTTAAGAATGAACATCTGCGAGGCAGCGCTCATCTCGTCGACGGCGGAGCGCACACTCTCACATCATGGTGCAGTAAAGTGCTCTGAAGGATCAGAAAAAGCTGTGATTCTCTGCTGAGGTGACATGATCTGATTTTACTGACCAAAAAAGAGAAGACGGAATACTGCAATGCTTTAGAGCTTTTTACAATAGCTAGATAAAAAGAGCCAAATGTTGTGTGACACTCTTACTGAAATAATGACTGTAGACTTTGACATAAAATATAATGAATTGACTTTCACACACCTGAAAATGGGAGATTCACAACTGCTACAGAAATATACTGTTGCCTTGTGGATATGAGGGTACTATGTATATTGCTTCAAAGGGGATATCAAGCTCGTGGGCCGAGGCTGTGGCTGCTGCTCTTGCAGTACGCTTCATTTGATACGGTGTGGTAAAGTTTCAGTAATGATGCACTGAGCGTGTGCAGGGATTGGCCCATAAACTCAAGTTAGTGTTATGGATCTGGAGCTGGATCTGGCTAACATGATAGCCAGACATAACTATCTTTATCCAGAAGCCTCTAACTTTGGCTGATATTGAGATACATGTTTTGTTTTCTGTTTAATAACATTTATTTTGGTGATAGACTATATAGTGTAATTATACTGTAATAATTCACTGCATAATAATATTTACTTGGTAATTACAGTGAAAATTGGTCAGCAGGGACTGCTTGACTCTAAAGCCACATGCCCAGTTACTACACTGTAATTACAAGGAAAAGGGTTTGAACAAGGGACTGGGTTTATTCACCCGGTAACAGCAGGAGTAGAGATTATAAAAATGCAAGCATTTGAAAAGATTAAAAAAAAAAAGAAAAAAAGAACAGGACCTTTTCTTCGATCTCGGCGGCGGTGCGTTTGGTTGTCTCCAGGTTTTCCACCAGCTCTGTGTCGCCCAGGAAGTTTCCTGAGGCTGAGGACAAACGGGACAGCAGGTTGTCCTCCAGCGTCTTCAGAGTGATCTTGAAACCGTTTTGCTGCTTCGTCAGGTCGGACTAATAAACACAGAAACACACACAAACTTCCACTTGACAGGTTTCATGTAATCTGCGGAGTTTATCCGAACAATGAGGATTTCTCAGCCGCACCAGCTGCTCGCTGTCAGGTTCTTTTCTGGCTTTATCATCATAATCTGAGGCGGTGGGAGAAGTTCAAGGTGCAGGTCAATACGAGGACATGAATACTGAAGGGCACCTCAAAGGCAGAACTAATCAATATGCTCTGCATTGGCCATCCAGACCCATGAAGAGAGGGCTCGGGGCTGGATTAGCCAGCTTCCGTCTGGTTGCCAACATCAAACCTCTGGTGACCTAACCCTCGATGTGATGAGACCGTTGATTCAAGCAAGAGGGGAAGTAACTTTGATGGTGAACTACACACACACACACACACACACACACACACACACACACACACACACACACACACACACACACACACACACACACACACATACACTCACATCTATGAATCACCTGATACCTGATATAAGTATTCAATTATGAACCAATACAGGCATCCTGCAGACTACACACACATACACAACCAGCTCAGAAATAATGGGTTTTACTCACAGCTCACCATATGGATTAGTGCACCGCGTCCTCTAATAAAGCTGTTTTTTTTCTGTCTTTGTTCTGGCTGAAAAAAAAAACAAGCGTCTGAGAGAAACTTTCACTCTCAAAGCCTGGTGTTTGAGGGGCACTGGGAGAACAAAGTCGACGGGGCACGGTTACTTCTCTTTATTGCTTCATCCTGCTTTGTCCTTCATTATACTCTGCTGTAGCTCCTTGTTTCTGCTCGATAATGACTTTGCTTTATTGAAGTTTGCCTTTACAGAAGCTTGTCTGACCTTTGAATTGTTGGAATTATGGGAAGGTGGGCTGTTGTGAGATTTGCCTGCTCCGGTGTTGCTGGTGACTGATAATAGCTGGAGGTCTTTGAGTGGCGTGATCCCTGACAAACAGCGGTAATGCGTTTCTGCCGGTGCTGTTTCTGCCCCCCCCGTGTAATCACTGGGGGAGCTGGGAGGCTGCTGGGGGCTAGTGGAGGTGGAGCTGTTCCTCCTCCCTGTGGCATAACGTTCCCATGACAAAAGACATACTTAGCACAGATCGCGCTGGGGGAGTAGATAGTTTAAGAGATCACACTGCTTAATTGCTCTCTTTATGACAGTATTTCCTATTGTGGTGATGAGAGGTATTTTACACCATTGTTAAAACTAATTGAGCCTCTGCCTTGTTAAATCTACACTCTCTGAGTTTGACGTTGTTACCGCTCTGTCGTTGAAAAGTTCCCCTCTGCCAAAACTGCACAGGGGGAAAAAAAATGACGTGATTTGTGGCATTTTAAGGAAAAACCTGACATGCATTCGCTTCGAGCAGAGAGAAAGAAAAAGTACAGAATGAGTTTGAGTGGTGGACATTTAACCAGGGACATTTGCCTGTGTGAGTCAACTGTGACCTTCTACTTGCCCAGACTCAGGGCCCTCGAGGGAGAGAGCCATCCACACTAAAACATTCCCAAGTGGATCAAATAATGAGTCAGTTTTTAACGATTAGCTTTCCTCTGGCACAATGTGCTTGTAATTACCCTTGCTTTGCAAAACAAACAATTAACCAGTCAGCAGAACACCCTAATTGGGATTAAAATGAGATATTACATCTATCATTTTTTTTTTTAGGCAAATGATTACCGAGTGCCACGGAGCAGCCCTGTTAAGGTAATTTGGGAAGTGGAGCATTTTTGTTCTCATTAACGGCGAAGGTCTGAGCAGGAATTGCGCCTGAACAGACACACACAAGGCCGTACACACGCTCGTGTGCGCAGAGGGGGGGGGGGCCGGCAGAGGTAGTTATTGTGGTAAAAGGTTGTAGACTTATCCCCCTGTGCTCACTCCAAAAAGGCAACTTGACATTTTAAGCTCCTTAGCCCGTCTTTGGCTCGGTTAAATGAGAGCTCTTTCACCCGGTAGTCATCTTACGGCTCAGTAACGACGCTAACCTCATTAAAGGTATAATGGCGCCGAGTCACTCAGAGAATATAAACAGGTACAGCCAATTTGCACTTCGCTATCAGTCCGATGATTGTTATCAGTCCGGGTTGTTTACTGACAACAAAAAGCCATTCAGCGCCTCATTCTAAGGGCTGTGTTTGGATAGGAAGGTGCAGGGAGTGCACGCAGCGATCCCCTCCACCTTCAACTTTCAGTGTTAATTAAAATGATAAGTGAGTTCCAGATCTTGTTTTTTTTTTTCCTTTCCTCACCCTCCGATCTCAGTGAAATGCTAATTAATCAAGCTTCATTAAATCACATTTCACTTCTTCTCCACTGGATTTTGCTGAGGGGACGTAAGGCTTAAAATAACTCTGGCATTTTGGCTTTTTTTTTTCTTCTTCTTCTGCCGTTTATTAAAAATGCTGATTTGTCCATGAATGAAAGCCTACAGGTCTGAATAAAGCACAGCCTGCAGAGGCCCGACGCAAACAAGGACACCTCCAGAAAACCATCAAAATGCAAATGGGATTGTGTTCGAGTAAATCTGCCTGACCCGTTAACAGAGTTCCCACATTATCTTGTGTTTTGATCTCTCGGAGACACTGCCGTCAGCCAGACGCATTCTGAATGGAGCGGGACTCATGCTTTTCCTTTACCCTTGACTAACAAGAGCCACATTTAAGGAACAGTGGAAGTGTGTCAGTGCGTTGTCTAATTGCTGTGGTGCAGGAGCGCCACTGGCCAGCGCTTTTCAAACCGCTGACATGAAAAGAGCAGATTGTCGATGAGACGAGTGCGAGGCATCATTAGGCGCCGGAGCTTTGATCAAGTGGATTTTCACTTAATTACGAACATTTACATTTGCGCCGTACGCCATGCTGTGGACGTCGTATCCGCTGCTCATTACTCCTTGAAAGTCGTCCGAACAGCTACCAGGAGCCTGCTGTATTGTACACAGCGCACAGAGGCGGCCATTAAATCTTAGCGGCGATGACAGCTTAAAGCTACAGCTGGTGACGCTTATCAACAGAGCGGAACAAAAGCTCATTCCTCCTCGCAGTCAAGAGTCCAAGGGCCACACAACAAAGACAGTCATTTACATTAAAAAGAAAACACACCTTTAAAGCACCTCCTATCTGCCTGGCCTTTGATTTTGGAGAGGTGGATGTGAGTGTGTGAACATAAACGAGTCTGCCAAAGTGATAAGAAACAGATGAAATTCCCTTGAGGATAGCATCAAGACTACAATCACACAATTCCAGGAGCTTGATGATAAATTGAAGAGTGTCTCAGGAACAGTAGCCTGGGTGACTGCGACACAATGGTGAATTGCCAGCGCTTCAAAAGTTAATTTGATTTTTTGAATTAGGATTATTGGATTATTGCCTTTATGGGTGATTCTTCATGGACGCAACAATCCCTGACATTCAGACATACTGTAAATACTTTATCTTCTGTGACTGTCCATCATCATTTAGGATGCTCGTGCTTCCAACTTAGCTTTCATTAAAGCTTCTGGGTGTGAACTCTCATGAACTTAGTTGACGTCACCTGCTAAGTGCTAGAGTGTGAGAGGCTGGAAGGGCTGGGAATGGTATTTTAGGAATGGGACAGCACTCTGCGACATATCACAATATTCAGCTGATGGCAAAACATGTACATACAATGTGGGTTGGGGACATTTTATTTTAGGCTTTTCACTTCCCTCACAGCCAATGCACTGCCTGGTCTGAACGTCTTCCAGAACCTTGCCTTACGAGAGGTCATTAAACAATCATTTTTGTCAAAACAACATCATACACTTCTTTTTTCTTGTTAGCTGTTCCTTCCATGTTTGTTTAGCGTTTCTTTTTACCGGGCTTCCCCCGTGTTTAACGTCGCAATGCTAAGAACTGTGGGTTATTCCCTCAGGCAAAGTCTGCAGAAATGCAGACTCATGAAGTGTGCATAAAGGGCTCTAAAGGTCTGCGACAGAGCCCTCGTGCACTGACAGTGGGACAGCCCTAAGCCCTGGCGGACTTAGTGGGAAAGCACCTCAAAGTCCTTGAGTCTGTGAGTGTGGACACTGGGATTGGGCCAATATCTCTGGGAAGAATGCTGCTCATCCCTCCAGTAGAGTTCCAGACAACCTATGACAAGAGGCGCCGATGCTAAGACACTTTACTGTTGATTTTTCCTGTGATTGTGCGCCCTCTGTATGTCTCTTTTCTACTGTGATTACTTGCAAAATATGTAAAACTGCAATAACTGAACATCAACATATCACCACTTTTAAGTCGATATGGTGAACTTTTGCTTATTTACATACATTATTCTTCATTTGGAGTTGTGTTTCTGGCCACCAGGCATCAAGTATTCACTCTCTTTTAGATCTGTTTTTGGTCTCAAGCAGCCCATCAGAAAATTATCTTGCTCTCTAGCTAATAAATGTTCCACCATCTTCACCAGCTAGCTGCTACCTGTGTCTGAATATGAGACACTGCAAGCAGTGGAAGTGAACCAAAACAGTAAAGTTGCGGGCGGACAGCTAAATGAAGAGATGAAACTCACTATGAAGCTCATTAGAGGGGAGCTGCAGAATCAGGTGATAATCCTCTGTCGGTTCATCACTTAGCGACAGCGCAGGAAGACAAACAAAGACTGAGTTCTGCAGTTAAAATGAATGTTTAAACATTATTTATGCGATTGGAGCCAAATGCAGACATTCTTTATTTGGAAATGAGAGTAAATGTTTGGGTGCCACTCTTTATATAGGAGTCAAATGAATGTGTTGAATGCATTTCCTTCCACATAAAACATCAGCAAATCCAATCTTTTAAATCCAAAACTCTTTCCATCCATGTTAACTAGCTAGGGGTCTTTTTCCATGTCTTTGCTGGCACATTGCGACAAATCTCTGTGTGTTACCACAGGAATGTGTATTGTTTCATATATGCGTGTATGAGATACTTAAAAAGTGGTACATTTCAAATAACTTGAAACAAACATTTCATATCCAAAAACTATCCAGCGTGCATTTTAAGCGGTGATCTAATTTTCCGAGTACTCTATGTTCCACACGCCACGTGAACACACAGGCACCATGTGCATGCAGTGACAAATTCAGACACACTCACACAGACACACAGGCACACACAGCTGTGCAGTGTCCCAATCTCCCTAAGTGAGGGACCCAAAGCCCCATAATTATCACACATCCACTTAGTTTGCTGTTAATCAAAGGCGCCAGCTGATTGTTTTGGAATCAAAGAGCCTGGACCTGCAGCCTCTTGTGATGTTTAGAGACAGACAATGTTTTCTTAGCATTAGCATTTCGGAGTGTTAAAGATGGATAATGACGAGCGAGAGTGCTACGCCCGGCTTCTGTAGGCCTCCGACTCAACTGGCTGTTTCTTTTAATTACACCTGCACAGACGAAGATCCAACGTGGAACAGTTGTTTGTTCTCTGATAGCACCTGAGGAGTGTGACAGGTACCGCTTTCACATCTGCTCAGGTTCACTTTTACATTCCGACATATCAGATGAAAAGAGACTTATCTAAAAATGCTCTTTGTTGTTAAATAGCTGTATGTGGTAGTGTTTCTCTCCACCTCCACTGACACTTCCTCACCTTCAGCTGTTCCAGGTCAGGTCTCTCCATGCTGACCACTGCTGCCAGCAGCTGGTCCTCCAGACCGTCTCTGGTCACTGTGAAATTTATCAAGGTGCACTGGGCCTGCAGCTCCGGCTGGTAATGAGGGCTGGCGAGCTTGGTGTGCAGGATGAGGCGGAAACTGGGGTTGTACTCGCACTCCTTGTCTCCGATCTTGATGTACCTGTTTGGTAAACGAGGAGCGGAAATCTTGCTGCTAAATGGACGTTTTGTTGTATTCAGACAAATTCTCTTTCTCATGTCTTGAATACTTGTCTCATCAGTGGTTCTCAGATCTAACGAACAATGTGAAGCAGTTTTTGAATCGGCTGAAGTGCTCTTTACCTGCCCTTCTTAATGGTTTCTCTCCCCAGCAGAGGTCCAAGAACAGGATCCAATGTTTCCTCCAGGTTCTCTATGAGAACCACATCACCTGCCGACAGCGCTCTCTCTATGGCATCCAGGTACCTTCAGGACGAAAGCAGCAGAATCTAAAGCTCCCCTTCACAGAAACGATGATGAGCACATTCCACCGTAGCTCCTCTTACCCTCTCTGTCCAATGCGGATGACACGCAGGTCTTCGCCGTACTTGTTTTTGATCCACTTGATGCCTTGCAGCTGGGGGTCCACCATGAGGGGCCAGCGCTGACAGGAGGTGAGGATCGTGGCGTTCTCAGTGGACATCCTGTCAGCAGGCAGCCCCTCGTTCTGCCACGCCGCGATGTCCGCGCCATCCGTCAGCATGGTCAGAGGGTCCAGGTCAGGGGTCACTGGGATGGGAACCTTACAGATGACATAAACGAGTACGTATGAAGCTCGAATCATCTTTCCCACTGCAGTTAAGTCTTAAAAGCGGTTCATGCTAAGCTTCAGTGATACAGGCGTACCGCTTTTTTGAGTTAACCTCAATGATTATTGAGTAGGCTTTCATTTTTTGCTCAGTGTCTGATTTCACCCATTGATACAGCAGAGGCATGTATTTCAAGTGAGCAGGCAGTATCATGCTTTCATTACTATATTATCACTCTCCACATTTAGAGGGTATTGAATTCTTTAATTCACTCTGTAATGTAGAGTGACTGTAAGAAAAAATAGGAGACAACTGCCATGCAATCAGGAGCTGATGGTAATTACATTGTTTCAGTCACTGTGATAAACAGCAGTGATTGTGACAAGCAACAGGTTTGCAGTGGAGATGGTTTTACTCAGTGTGTCCTTCTGAAAAGGAGAAGGTAGCTGAGCGTTTTTTCAACTTGCTTCATGCTGTCTCACCCAGCGTCAGAGACTTGCTGGAGAAGCCTGAGCAGCCCATGCTGACTAATCATACTGCAGTTCTTGTGGTCTCCGTGTGTTTGCACATTTTCAGTTGTGGATTAAAATACTGCTAAAGTGGGTATTTATGGCAGTGAAAAAGGAGGAGATTAGAGCCTTCTTGCACTTCCTGGAAGAAAAACTGTTTTCTTACAACTTCAATTTTATTTTGATATCTCTGGTTTACTGTATTCGCAATGAGGTCACTAAAAAATGGCCAACAAACACAAACAGTCAGACAATTAGACAGATTGTAAATAAGACAACCTAGTTGCACAGTGGCTGCTTGTGGTATTGCAGCAAAAAAAAAAAAATCCTCCAATGCCCAAAAAGCATTTTCCTCATAGACCGTCATTGTCATTATTAAGTAGATGCTTCAAAATGCAAACATGTTCTATTATCACTATATGTATTAGCAATTCTTAATGCATGAATTGTAAAATTTTTGCAAAAATCATCTGACCACTCGTAGATGTTGCCCAGTCTGACCCCACTTCAGCAACGTCATTTACTTTGGTGAACACAGTGTTATAACAACCTGCAGAAATGAGGCGGTCCCCACCTGTGACAACAAATAGAAGACTAGAAAAACCACAAGCAGTCCAAACAAAGGTGCATGTCAAGTATCGCCCCTCAATGCACAAGTGTAATCCCACCTTCAGCTGACTGAGATAGGGCCTCCAGGTGCTGTCCATAAGCTGGAGCCTGTAGTGTTTGGTAAAGTATCCCAGGTAGGAGATGAAGGCGGTGATGAGGAGGACGTCCCCACAGAGAGTCCTCTCCTGTTTCTTGAAGTTTTCTACAGCCTCCGCCCAGCGAACGTTCTCTGACGCTAGACCTCCCACCTGAAACACAGCGACAGACCAGCAGCACACTGTTTGATTTCACTGAAACTTACATTACCACAGCATGTTCCCCACGGGCATCCTGTAAAATCAAATCTAAATGAATCCACGGCTGCCGTCATCAACGCACAGCCTCGTGAACATCAGGAAACGTCCAGAACAACAATGCTTTGCCACCTTCAAGCCCTTTTTTATTAGGTTTTCATATCCTTTATCACCTCTCCGCTCGTGTACCAACACTTCTACTCTTTACTGCAGCAATGATCCAATTTTCCTTCGGGGATCAATAAAGTTCACCTTCATATCTTATCTCTTCCAAACTTGAGAGGCTGCATACTTGGATACACACTGTAACTTCTCAGCATACACCTTCGGAAACAGTTCGGCAGTTTGACTGCATTTGCATTGATATTTGTGAGTGACGAGCAGATGAGCGCTGCCTCTCGTCCTTTTGTTGCCCCTGTCAGGCCTTTTGAAAACTTCCTGTGAATAATTTAGATTATCATACTAACAGTGTCAACACTCATCTTTTCGTTGTGCTGCTGTCAGCAGGAGATTTACACATCGGCAGATGACGGTGGGGATTCATGTATATGCGTGTGTATGTGTGTAAACATATGAATTGTGCACAGCCACACTAACAAGCAGAGAGAGAGTTTAGGTATAATGTGTATAAATACAGGTTTGTGCACTTGGAATGTAACACAAAAGCTACTCTCTGTATCTGTTTTTGTCAGACAAAATATCTGTATTTATCTCTTTTTCACATCTCACTCCCCTTTCCAGCCACGCCCACCTGATTCTCATTACCAATCAGCCCAGTATTTAAGCCGCTCTCCCACGCTCACTCAGGCCCAGATTGTTCTTTGCTCTCATGCAAGACTCTCCAGCATTTACCTTTGGACTGATCTCTTCTTGCTGAACCTGCCTTTGCCTCCTGTTCCCCTGTAAATACATCAGTCTTGACAAGTTTTGCTCTGCACAGTCTGAGATTAAAGTTGGTACAAGCTAAATCCATGTTGTGGTGGTGCATTTGGGTCCTAAACCCCCCCTGTTACAGTACAATCTGGCCAGTCATGGACCCAGTAATTTCCACCTCATCACGGGATCACTTTGAGAGGATTGAGGGAGTCCTCCAGCGCCATGAGGCCCTGATCCTTCATCTGCAGCTGCTGCAGCCAGACAATCAGCAG
The DNA here is from genome assembly GCA_037975065.1 of Chaetodon trifasciatus. Classification (NCBI taxonomy): domain Eukaryota; kingdom Metazoa; phylum Chordata; class Actinopteri; order Chaetodontiformes; family Chaetodontidae; genus Chaetodon; species Chaetodon trifasciatus. The sequence goes on along the minus strand of JBBMOE010000014.1, from coordinate 9,524,708 downwards.
TAGCTTGGGAGCTGACGGTGGACAAGTTAGCCGCACAAATCCAGCAGCTATTCATTGCCCTGACTAAGCGGGTGGTGCCGGGGCCACCTCCAGTCCAGTCCACCCAATCCTGTCTGCGATCCCTGGGTGGGAACTCCCTAACGCTACACTGGACCTGCCACTTTTTTCTGCCAGTTCCAGCCCCTGGGTGGGCTACACACCGGCCTGCTAGCCCGCTGCCAGTTCCATGAACTACGTCCACTGTCTGAATATTGAGGTTAAAATTATGCACACCTCCCTGTATTTGTTTACATTTTGACACATCATCATGAATAAGTCATGCCGCTTTGGGCGCTGTTTGTACTGTACGGACGACAACCACCTGGATTACTCCGGCGCTGAGGAAAGAGTCTGAATCTGATGACTGTGAGCCAGGCTGTGAAGTTTTTTTGTGATTTCTAAGCAAAGTTTTGAAGAGTTTGAAGAGTTATGACTCTGAGAAGAAGCTGCCTGATGTTTGTGGCAAATTTTGTCACAAATGGGGACAAATATGACTGTAAAAATTCAGATTGTGGTTTCATCTGATCAGAATAGATTATCCTTTTGTATCCAAATAATGTATTAATACTGGTTTACATGTATGTGCATCTAAGAGAGTAAGACTGACAGCAAAAACAGTTTGTGGTTCTATACTTAAGGTGTATAAATACAAGTTTGTACACATGTGCATCTATCTGGGGGAAGGAGAAAATGGGACAGATGGGAGAGACAGTGTGTTTGTGTGTGTTAGTGGGCAGCCGATGCTCTGCGTGACCCCGCTGTTGCCCTCCTCACCAGACGATTGGCTAGGGAAATGGTGCGCGCGGTTGATTCTGCCTCCTGTTGGCACTTGAGCTTGTCTGCAGTGGCTTTCTCAAACTTGGCTGTCAGCTTGGCCAGGTTCTCATTAAGGTGCTGATAGGCCGCGCACACCCACAGACACACACACACACACATGCACACAGAAACAGAGAAAAATTGGCACTTGTTAAAATACAGCGTGGTCATGAGGAATCTTCAAAGACAAAGAACAAAGATAGCTAAAGTCTCTGTGAAAGAAACTTGGGAGTGTGTGCGAAGTTGGGTAAAACTTATCATTCCCTCCGCTATGGATTTATTTGGCATATGGAAGCAATTAGCACAAGGACAAACAGGATTAATCGGTGGAGAGGCACACAGGTTCAGTAGATTAGTTTGAGGATTGCTAATTCCCCTTGGCTCCGAACCCACTCTCCGCTCAAGCGATCTGACTGAGGGCTGAAAAATGACAGTGAGAAGTCATGCTGGATCTTATTAAGAGTCGTCACTCTGCACTCTGCAGGGTTTGATGTAAGCAGCAGCCGCCGCCGCGGCGTCCCGAGCACCGTGCTCTGCTGGGGCTCTCTGGCGCTCTGATGTGCTGAATGTCAAATGCCACTGAGAAACACTTATTTACAGCTGCTTTTATCAATAGGGTTTTTAGGCTGATGGATTTGGTTTTAGATTAATGAACAGTAAAAGCTTTTAATAGCACTTACACCAGCTTTGTATTGATGAAACGCTGGTGGTATATCATTACTGGCAGAGCTCATGTGTCAACTGTCACTCAAGTCTTGATAAAATAATTCATATCCTGAATTTTTGCTTCAATTTATAGCCTCTGGTTATCATTTTTATTTTATTTTTATTGCATCAACTTCATATTATGCTACATATCTTCTGGGTTTGATAGAGTAGCTGATCCATGCCGATGTCTCAGACATCTTTTAGAGCTAGGTACAGAGATTTCTGGCTTTCACAAGTCATCTCTCAGCCCACGTTCGGCTTAGTGCAGAAGTCAGCCTGCCAATGACGCTCTAAGACGCTGTTTAGTGTTTGTGTCGGTGCGTTTTTGTGTCAAACAAATGAAAACAAGATCAGGACTTGAAAGAAAAGCAAGCCCTTTCTTTAATAAAATGGTAATGCAATTTCATGGAATGTATCCTCTGGAGTTGAGATATTAAAATTGCTTTCTGTTGAAACAAATACAGCATTTGGCATATAGCAAATAAACTTTTCATTTCCTGTATAGTCGGTCCGATGTGGCGGCTTACATTGATCTTGCTCTTGATGGTGGCAAGCTTCTCCTGTGCAGCAGCCAGCTCTGCGTTGGCCTTGCTCAGAGCCTGACGCTTGGGCTCCACCTCACAGTAAACCTCATAGAACTTGACAATGTTCAAAACCCAGGAACACAGCCCCGCCGCCGCGTTCGACTTGGAGGCCACCAGATCTGGCTGGAACTCCGGATCCTGGAGAAGATGAACAAACAGTGTGTATAAATGAAGAAAAAAAGACCAATCAAACATGCCATGACACATCCAAAATAGCATTGCTGAACTAACCCTAACCCTAGCCAAAACATAATGATACTACCCCATGTCTGGGGACCCCAGGTCTAAGAACCAACAGAAAGAGCACATAAGAGATGTGTCCAATGAATGAGGGGTTGGACCCCTCATTCATTGGAACAGCTAGCTTAAGCTAAAGAGCTACGTTAACATAACGCTAGCTGGTGCAGCAGTTACAGCTAGTGTTAAAAATTCATCAACTGCTTCCTGTTTCCTGTAAGTAACATTAAAGTAGCAGTGCTAGCTTAATAAAGCTTAATAAAGTAGTAGTAACTGCCATCTTAGCTTATAACTCCAGTGGAGTTAACACATTACGCTGTGTAAGCGACCTAAAAAACATGATTTTCAAATGTACCTTGTAGATGAATTTAATTGCATTCATTCATCTTCTATACCCGCCTATCCCTTTCGGGGTTGCGGGGGGCTGGAGCCTATTCCAGCTGTCAACGGACGAGGGGCGGAGTACACCCTGGACCGGTCGCAGGGCAACATATATAGACATACAAACATTCACACTCACACTCACAAGGGCAATCTTAGAGTAACCAATTAACCTAATGAGCATGTTTTTGGTCCAGAGTGCCCCGAGAGAACCCACGCATGCATGGGAAAAACATGCAAACTTCACACAGAAAGGCCCCCGCCCGACCCAGGGATCGAACCGGCGACCTTCTTGCTGTGAGGCAAGCACAATACCTGCTGCGCCACCATGCCGCCTGAACTTAAATCAGAATAGTTAATTAATTATAAAAATGTTAAAGAAAGGTGACATCTGACTAAAAGCTGCTGCATGTCCCCTGTGCAGCCAGTCACTGAGGCTACACGGTCCAAATGCTGAATAATGGTAAATCAAAACGAGTGGCACAAGAGTCATGAAGACAGTAAATGTCTGCAATATCCATCTAAAGTTTGCTAGCATTAGCCTCTATACATGGCTCTATGGTGCTAATGATTTCAAGAAAGACTGTGTTATATATTCTTTTAAAAGTTGCACAATCAATGATTTTTGGGTAAACTCATTTTCCCAAAAAGGCCTGTTGCACAGTTAGCCGGTTGACTGTCCTCAAAACTTTAACCCCAATTATAAAAGTCACAAAGACATTATGAGTTAGATTTGTGGGGGTGTCTTTTCTGAGACATAGAAAATCGTTCCATCAATAGTCTGAGAACAGAATCTGTGTAACGTACATGGTAAATTTAGAGTGAATTTTGGCTTTGCTGCACTGACTTACCTAGTATCCGCTCCACTGAACTTCATAATCAGGGCGGCTGTTCAATTTGTAACGCTTAATTAGCTGGTTGATTTTCTCTGGCTGTCATTTGGACACTCGGCAGCCATAATGTCATTGTAGTCATACCCCTGCTAAATTTATGACTTATTAGTTGGTCTCGCCAAGCAGCAGATATTGCACACAGTGCACCGTTAGCGCTGATTTTAATGAGTAAGGTCTAATGGAAACGCTCACCTGCAGGTAAGGCTGAATAGCTTTCAGGCAAGCCTCTGGGATGTTCTCCTTGTTGAAGTTTATCAGAGAGTCCAGGAATGCGTCCACTTTGGCCATCATCACCTTTGCGGCCTTCCAGCTGCGATCCTTTGGGACTTTGCCGCCGGGCGCTGACAGGACCATAACCGCAGCTGTGACGTTGGTCACCGCCGCCACCGGGGAGCCAAACGACTTCAACTCTGTCAGGTTGTTCTGAAGCAGGCGAGATAAAGGGAGTAATGGACAGGAAATGAAAGCTATGATTTAATTGAGTTTGAACAACTGCATATCTCTGTGGTCTGCTGAGGGGAAAAGAGAGAGAAAAAGGAAAGGATTAGAATAAAGGCAGAAGAACCTGTGCTGACTTTGAGAAGACAACAGAGAATACTAATTAGGGCATCTTTAGAGAGCTCTAAGCAGTGATTGAACTGTCGGTTCTGCTTGTTTGAACAGAGCGCACCTTTTAAACACAGAGGGTGTTTTTGAAAATCCCCAAGGCTGCTCATAAACCTACACGGGATGTGAGGATGAAGAGAAAATACCGGCAGAACATAGAGAAAACATTATTTTAGCAAAGACCCGACTAAATCCTGTGATTCAATAATCTTTTATACAGTTCAAGGCCCGTGTGGACATAACTTATTCCACTGAAGCTGGGAAAACTAAATCAAACATAGAGAAAAGAACACAACCCTCCTTAGAAAAGACGAAAACTAAGAAGAGCATGATGGAGCAAATCAATAAGACACAGCAAGGTGTAAGAGAGTAACTGACCTTATTGAGTGTGTTAAGGGCATCCTGAGCAGCAAGGAGAGCTGGTTCAGCTTTGGCTAAGTCCTCCTCGCAGTCCCTCTGTTTGCCACTGACCACCACAGCAATGGCTGCAACCTTTTGCTCTTCCTCATCTGCGACTGCCTTCTCCTTGGACACCTTCTCAGTTTCTATCCCAACCACCTGGGGACAGCACGCAGGATTTATTGCTGTGTTAATGCTACAGGTTCAGGCAGTGGCTTCGTTTTCACAGCAGGGATACAATGAAAAAATAATCTTTGTTTAAGTCAAGCGACTAAAAATCTGCACAAGGCAAGTTAAAAAGCTAACGAACCCCAAGCGGCAGCATGAAAAGTTCGACATGCAGGAAATAGGCAGAAAAACATTGTACAGAATGCTGGTGTTCACCCCTCTGACCTATCTGAGATCAATCTATAACAGAAGGTAACAGCAGATGAAGAAAGATCAGAGGTTTAAGTCCAGCCTTCTCTGAGTTTCTCACGCTGCAGTGAGCAGTTTCTGCAGACGGCACCAGGCAGGAATCTATCTGTGCATTATCCAGAGCAAAGAGGGCATTGTTCCTGGAAGGACAGGCCACTGCTGAACTTTATAAATGTCTTTTCTTTCAAATTCCATTCATTGCACTGCAGGCACTGCTGAAGACAGATATCTGAGCAAATAAAACCAAAAGTATCTGCATGGCGACATACCCCGAGAGGAGCTGAAAGTGAGAAAATACCAGCATTTAACAAATGCTAATGCCTGTTCATATCCAACACTTTCTTGCCTGGATCAGCTTGTCAGCGTCCTCGTTCTTCTGCTTGAGTTCCACTTCTTGTGCAGCCAGCTTGGCCTTGAGGTCGTCTACCTATTAGAGGATAAGACAGGGAGACCAGGAGGTCAGGGTGATGTGACCGGCTGATACTAGAGCCAAGGCTGGAGCTCTGGATGAATGAACTGTGGATCATAATCACAACAGCAGAACCAAACAGCCTCTAAAAAGTCGAATGCTGTATATCTACAGTATGTATCAGTCTACACTTCACTCAACCTTTAAGGCAACATGCTGAGTTTTCTTGTAAACAAACAGCAGTAGTGGGAAGCACATTTACTCAAGTACTTTACTTAAAGCTGCAGTAGGTAACTTGTATAAAAGTAATTTTTGGTCATATTTGCTAAAACTGTCCCTATGCCCAGACAGCAGTACATGAAACATGTAATCTGTGAAGAAAACCAGCTCCATTGGTCCCACCTACTGCTCCTACTGCGATTTGCAAGAATCTACCGCGGCCGACACAAAACAACCAATCAGAGCCACAGGAGCGTCTGAAGGAGTGTCTGACATCTGTCAATCACTACTCACACACGCTGCGAACCGCCCCCTCCCTCCGCTCATATTGCTAGCTGCCGCTCAGTCAAACAGCTCTGTGAGCGGCAACAGGAGGTTAGTGAAAGCTATGGCGGAGCAACAGCCAACCGCAAAGGAGAAACTGTCCATACTGCCGCTGCCAACAACAACATATACGGCTAAGATTACAAATAACCATAAAGCTAACATGGTGATTGTTACAGTAACACTCTGCAGCGAGTATGGTATGTTAGTGACTGTAATGTAGCGGCTGGGAAGAGTTAACTTGTTTCCGATGCTAATGCTAACATTACTGCTTGTCACAGCAGCCGCACAGATGCTGCAGGGAGGAGGGGCTTGGAGGAAGGGCATGATTGCAGTGGAGAGGGAGGGGGGGTGATGTGGAACTTGTGCTGGTTAAAATATTCAGGCTAAGTCTGCTCTCTTCTCCATCTTACCTACTGCAGCTTTAAGTAACACTACAAAACACTTCTAGTGTACACAGCATTTGAAAGTTATTGTTGCTAATTACTTTAAAATTGATTTTATATATAAACATATGTGTATATGTATGTGGTGCGTATCTAGCTATCTATCTATATATATATGTGTGTGTGAGAGATATAGGGAGTATATATAGAGATATATACTGTATATAGATATAGATATGTGTGTATATATGTATATACATGTGTATATACACACATGTATATGTATATATTCATATATATACACATATATACATGTATGTGTATATGTATATACATACATATACACATACATATACATGCTTTCCTTATGAGAGAAAGAAAAGAAGATCGATACTACTCTCACGTTTGTGTATTAGGTACAACTCTGTGAGGCCAACTTAGTGCATAATTAAAACTGGAAGCAATAGTGATAGTGTACAGATCTTCACTGCTTTTTATGCTAAGCTAGGATAAGCACTCACACAGGTGAGTGACGAAGCTCGTACAGTCTGCACGAGATGTGAGGAAGATGAGAACACATGCATTAATATGAGGGGAGTCGTCAATAGAGCGCAGGGGTGGGCTGCTGACAATAATCTACTTTTGTCTCATTAAACGGTATAAGTAGCAATCAGTGCGTATATCATGAGCGCTAATGAATCTATCGCTATCATCTAATTGAATCTCTCAGGTGGTTTTGAAGGACTGATCATTTGTTTTTGTTGTTGGCATCCTCATTGGATCTTATTAGTAATACAATCGCTGATCAAGCTCAGTGGCAATTTAATTGAAACCTAAACATCTCCTCAAGTCTTCAAAGCGATGAAACGGATTCCGTGGCTGAGGAAAGTCGAACAAATGCGCTTCACAAAGGGTCTAAACCTTTCCGGATAACATTTTGTGCTCTGAGGGATTGTGCCATGGACCATGCATGTGACCTTTAATCCATTACTAGAAAAAAAATCTTATTCTGTCCGAGCAGATAACGGGGGTGGGAAAAGATGAATGGCATGCATATCTGGAGAAAAATAAAAGCTTTAGGATCAAGAGCTGCTATCAGCACACACACACAAACACACACAAATGCACAGACCAAGGACGGTCGTAAAGAGAAATTAAAGCTGTTACAAACTCCTCATAACTCCCCGACAAATAGGGTTCTGCATTACGGTCTGACTCCATCAAAATGTTGCACTGGGGAAATAAAAACAGACTGTTTTTCATGCTTGTCTTTCAGCTAATTAACAAACAGCGAATCAGGCTGGAGGGAAGACGGCCCTTCCGGGTTGCGACGATTCCGCGCAAAAGATTCGGTCGACCATTAGAGGAGCACCAAGTGAGCCATCAACATGATGGATAGGTAAAGGGGGAAGACGGGATGGGGAGGGTGGGGGAGAGGGAAAAGAATGACAAACTAATTGGTGGGAGGCGTGGATAGTCAATACATCTGAGCGGCCTCTCGATCAGACGGAAATCCGAGCAAGTAAACACGTCTCTGTTCCCGACTGGCTTCATGAAGCAACCCGAGGTTTTTCTTTTTCCCAGTGCAAAGAGCTGTCAGGACGCAGCCTGGAAGCATCACGGTCAACAGCACTCACAGCTAACTACAGCAGGAGTTGCTGGCTGCTACTGTGATTAACTCTACTATTACAACCACCACTGGTATTACTCCTATTAGTAACTATTACTACCTGCACTACATGTGGTATTACTGGTACTACTGTTATTACTACTGCTACTATTAAAAAAGCTGCTACTGATATTAGGACTACGATTACTATTTGTCCCTCTACCTCTCCAATTCCTACTACTGTTACTATTCCTATTGCTACTTCTACTCCCACAGCTGCTACGACTATTAAGTATTAATACTACTACTGGTACAACGACTTGTACTTCTACTACTGTTACTAGTATTACTATTACTCCTGGTGTTACGATTACAATCTGCACTTGTATCCTTTGCTTTTACCCTCCTTGTGTATAATTACTAGTAGTACCAGTCTTACTACTCTTCCTCCTACTTCTTTCCTGGAGACTTATCCTAACCATAAGTAGTACTTACCCCCTAACCCTAACCTTAATCTTAAACTTAAACTAAGCCTAACCTCAACTTTAACCTAACCCTTACCCTAAGTTTACCCCAAGTCTTTATTGTAAAATTTGATTATTTAAATTATTGGGACTTTTGTTCCCACAATGTGTTAACAGCTTTAAGTCCCCACAACAAGAGTAATACTTTGCCACAACACCCACCCACACACACACACACACACACACACACACACACAGATCTTTTGCTTGAACCCTCCTTGTTTATCATGACCACAGCAGCCCCTGGTGAGTCGTGGATTCTCTTGCACAGAATGTTAAATAACAGCACTTTTAGCAGCGCAGCCATCAGTGTGGATGCACTAACAAACACAGAATGCATTAATGGCTTCTTGCTGCTGTAAAGGGTGTGCTCTCTAATTAAAAGGATCCTCGATTACCATACAGCCCTTATATGTACGTGTATGTGTATGTTGGCTCTTTTCTGCAGTAAATGGGTGACGGGGAACAAAAACACAGGACGCTCTGGGGCTTTCAGCACATTGATGTCACTTATGTGAAAAGGGTGTTTATGTATGTGTGTGATTTTTGTGCGGGTGGGTATGTGTGGGCATGTTTATGCAAAAACGTGGCGATGCACAGTATGTACGGCTGAAATTATGTATATGTGTGTCTGGTTTTACATTCACTTCTACGGTGGAGCAGACCCACTATAATTAGAGCTCCTTCACACGCAGACCTTGTGTTGCATAATTCATGCAGCTCTCTTCTGCAAAGGTGTGGAGATGGCAAACATTTGGACAAATGGATCCAGGTGTCGATATTATAAATGGAAACATCAAATGAGGCAAATGCACAAATTTCGGAAGACGAAACAAAGAAAGGACAAAAAGTCCAGCAGGTATCCCTCTGCTCTGCATACAGCTAAGTGGAGCGAACTATGACATAAATATAGTTTTGACATGGTGGCAAGTATAAAAGTACACCACTTACCAATACTAGTACTACTACATTTCTACTACTTCTCTTACTTCTACTGCTGTTATTACTATTACTAACTTTACTACTGCTACCACTCTTACTACGACTATATAACTGATGCCACAACTAGTACTTTAACTATTATTATTATTTAAAGTACTTATACTATTGACATGGCTACTACCATTATAGCATTACTACAACTACTTCTACAACCTGTATTACTAAGGATATGACTACTATTATTATTATTACCACTACAACTAATATCACTGCTACTAATACAAGTAATAATGACGGTGGTTTCCAGAGAAAGGGAAATAAACTGTATTATCAAGATAGTATAGAGCAAAAGTGTAAATGTAAAAGGGAAAAAATAATATTTAAACACAGAAATAAAGCCCAAGGATAGACACAAACTGATAAAAGAGGGTGTTAAAATAGTAGCATACAGTCTGGTGGTAACATGGCAGACGGTATTAAAGAAACAACAAGCTATCTTACAGTCGGTGAGGACGGAGAGGGACAGTATAGAGTCAAATGCACTGATTCACTAATGAAGTCTGCCCACTGGTTATGTGAACCTTTGTGTGTAATCTGTAAAAAATTTAAACATGGATTGCCACAGAAACTGATCACTCGTACAAAGAAAGAAAGATAAAGGTGGTATGGGAGCACTTGGTCTTCAACAGCATCCTGACTGCATGATTCTGCACAATGTGAAGCTCGGTTTCAGCTCCAGTGAGCAGCTGAGGGAGGGAACAACACTTAATATAGAGAATTTCTTCATTCCAAAACATGATGTCAACACCTACAGTGATACTCACCTGCAGTCACTGGCATTGCCTCTCATTCTAGCCAACTGATGGCCATCAAATTACACCTGAGCAGGAAGGTGAAGGGCATTCATTACCTGGTATGTTCGGAAACCAGCAGTACTCAAGGTCTCAAAGAGCAGAGAAGGAACCACTGTATGACTGAATTAAAGGAAAGTGTGGGTATTTTTCAACTTGTGTCCCATTGCCATTGTTAAGGTCATTCTGACAATGAATCAGTCTAACTTTACAATCTCCACCTCCACTGGAGAGATTCAGGAAACAGATTCTGGCAGCTGCTTCTCTAGCAAGCACACAGGTGAAACAGAAAGCAACCCACAGCTTCACACATGCAAGTAGATTCCTATGCAGTTAGCAAATGAAGCTAATGAGGTAGCTAATGAAGGTGGCTAATTTCTGTGTACTTTCAGTGGTACATTTTAAGGACTTCGAATTCATGTTGTTTTAAAAATTGTGATAAGATTTCAAAAATGTTAAACATATGTAACCAGAACAGCTACTGAACTGACCTTGTGGTTGGATTATTTTGTCAACTGCTATTTCCGACATTAAGAATGAACTTTTAAGATCAACTAAGTCAACGTGGACGAGAAGCTCAGCTCTTCAACCTGCAGAGGCCATGAGAATTTGGGGTTGTAAATGTGGGGCTCTAACGTCCCTGTGAGAAAATGAATTAGAGTCAGAAAGAACAACAAAGTAAAGCCTACTCCAGTTCCTGGTTACAACGGGTCAAGATGCTGTGTACAATACTGTTTTGGGGAGTGAGGCCATTATCTGTATGCGACCTGGGGCAAAAACACATCATTACAAGTTTTAAATGGGTGCTTGTGAGCCGTACCTGAGCAGAGGTGCTGTTGAGCTTCTGCAGGCCGTTCTCCAGCCGCTCCATCTTGGTGGTGAGGTCTTTGCTCCTCTGGCCCAGCAGACTGCGATACAGCTTGATCTGCTCCAGGAAAGACTTGGGCGTGGTGTAATTGTAGCGCCGCTCGTTCGCCAGGTACTCCTTGGACGTCTGATTGACGCTCATGTGGACGCTCGCCATGAATTTGCTGACTGACTCCTTTACTCGGGGCTGTGAGAATTGAAAATCACAGAGCTGGTTACTTCACATTAAAGACGGTGACTGGGCAGATGTGGCTGGAAAGCAATATTTCCTGCGGCTCAGGCTCTGAATTTAATTTTCGGGGCGTCCGGTCTACTCTTGAAATTAATATCACATTTGTTGTGTCACGGTGCCTGACATTTTAAATTATATTTTCAGAGCGTGGACATCATTTTTGCGGGTGGCCTCGTCGCTGTGTGTATATTAAAGCATGAGCTGTTCTTACTTCAATATTCTCCACCTCCTGGAGGAAGCGGAAGCTGACCGACTCCAGCGCCTCCTGTGGCCACTCGTGGAACCAGTCGATCGCCGTGCAGTTCACCACCGCAGGGAACTTCCTGCTGCGGACCCTCAGCTTACTACCCACCGGAGAGAAACACAGAGCCACCTGGAGTACACAAACGCAGCAAGGTTGAACAGAATTGAGTGTGAAGTCTGATACAGCGGCGAGATCATAGTCATTTTCTTTGTCTCTGTGAGTACGGCTCAAGTCGCAGTGTGCCTGAGGACAGAGAGGCAGGGAATTCCTGCTCTGATTAGCACTTCTTCATGGTCAAGCGGGGGAATGGAAAACTGTGAATTAATTATTTGCAGCTACATCATTAAGCAAATAAAGCCTCCAGCAAGCATGTGAATTAAAAGAGTGTGTTGAGCTGTGGGCTATGTCACACTGATTTTCGCTGTTGGAGACGAACAGCTGGCTTGTCGAGAAGCTCAGCCAGATGCTTGAGACCATTAGACTGAAGAAACAAACATGGAGAAGTCACACCCTGACACTGCTGATGATAACCAACTATAGCTGCATGCATATTTCACATTCCCTCTGTCGAACTCATTGCTCTCATCCGGACGAACGCAACATTTATTTCTTTAAAGTGTCATAAGTTTACAGCATTCATTTTTACATTCATTTACATGAAGCCATGACTACATGGGACATCTAGTCAGAGGTTGCAAGCAGGGCTGAATTATCCTTCCAGGGGGCCTGAGCTGTGGGCCTGTTCCATTTTCTTTTCACTTTTGGACAGTTGCTGAAGAAAATGCATCTAAGTGTGATCATTTCTACAGAGTTGTGTAGGTTCATGTTGCTGGAAATAATACAGCTCTGCAGCTCCTGCTTCATTTGTCGCCTTCAGCTGGGTGGAGATTCGGGCAGTGTACTCTGGAAGCATAGTTAGCAGCTAACACTATCTTTACTTGCCCAGGACTGATTAATCCCACTGGTAACTCTACCGTCAGCGCACAGGCTGCCTTCTCAAATGAGCAGCTATGTTTACGCTGCCGATGGCACTTTGTATGATACTGCTGCAAGTTGTTAAGAGTGAAGGAAAGCGAGAGTACTTCATAATTTACCAGGTCTGTCTGTTCAACCATGATCACACACACACACACACACACACACATACACACACAGAAGAGTTACTTTTAAAGATCAGCTTTGGATCTGTAGTCTGTGACATTGTAACTGTATTTGGTCCTGTTGTCCTGAGGCATGCCAGGGAGTTGTTAGCAGCTCATTCAAAAAGCGATGTTCCCTTCTCAGACTGTTTCATTAGAGGCCTGGCAAGGTAAAAGTATGTAGTATTTCACAAAGAAAAAGAAAAGTCCACAACTAAACGTTAGTTTGTGTGCAAGATTTTGAATGTTTCCTCCTATGTAGTCATCTTGCAACTCACTCGTGGGGGTTACACACAGAGACACACACTCAGCAGATTCCACGCAAACACTCTGAATCAGATTGCCAACATTTTTGGGAAAGTGCCCATTCCATCCATCCAGGCAGACAGTTTGAGAGACAGAGAGCCAAATGGTTAGACATCCACTCTTTACAAGCCTGTGCCCACGGGACTGCCTTCCCCATTTATTCATTCTCCAACCCGGGGAAGCTTGAGCTGGAAGCGAGGCGGGGGTGGAGGATGTGGGTGGCGGTGGCGGTGGTGGTGCACACTGTAATAATGACAGGATAAGCAACCCCCTGGAATCCCTCTCTCCCCAGGGGGAACAAAGCAGCTACATGTTGGTGAAATTATCTGCAGCTAAACGGCGGCTTTTCTGCTCATGCCGGTGATTTATAACGACGTCCACTGCCTCCGAACGCGTTCAAGTTCATCTGAAAGTGTCAGGAAAGCAAATTGTCTGGGGAGAGGCTTCGTCGTAAAGCCAGATGTTTATCCAAGTATGGGTTTTGTATTCTGGAATGGCAAATTAGAGTGTGAGACGGCATGCTATTGCTATATTAAGAGAGGGTGGAGATCAAATACTGACGCAGTTCTACGAGAGAGATTAATGGGAAACTTACCCCCGAAGGAGAACCAGAGAACAACTTGTTCTGGATGATTAGCAGTGAAATGCAGAGTAATAAAGAACACAAACGGCTCTTTGTCCTGCACTTGTCTGACTATCTGACTGCTTCACCTTGAGCTGTCTGCGGACCCGGTCGATGAAGAACTTCCAGCAGTTTTCCCTTGTATCCATCAATCCCGAGCCGCGGACCTCCGGCCTCACACTGCCAATGATGCTCTCCACCTCATCGTCCGGGAACAGGTCAGGAATCTCTCCTTGAATGCATAAAATGACCCACATTAACACTGGGAAGCCCACCAAGACTGTGGGAAGCAGTCACTGTGATTCTTGCTTTCTGTTAGAGAACTCAACTTATGCGAAAACTGTCTTGAACTTTCTTATCTTGTAAGGATCTGAGCTGACACTGAGACTCTTATATCAAATATATCAAATCTAGGTGTGTTAATGGAGGTGGTGGCAGGAGGAGTTCACACAGAGGGCTTATGCTAATGCAGAGACCTGCTGTGAGTCAAAGCCTCACGGAGCAAAGATGAGCAGAGCAATGCGCGCTGTACGTCTGCATGTACACAGCGTTTGAAAGTTACTATCCTGATCTCAGATGAGATGTGCTGTTTCTTTGAAACCTTTAATTCACACGGCACATCCAATTGCTTAATCGGTGCCCTGATGTCCCTCCCTGCTCAGCGCAAATGGCCCTCTGATTGGCTCAACACATGTTCTGATGTGACATTAGGGCGCAAAATAAACCTTGAACGCTAACTGCAGCCTGATAACCAGACTGAATTAGCATATAGCTTCACTTTGTTGTCCAGTCTGTTCATTTTAGCTACTTTTTGCTTTATAATTCTAAATTCTAGTAGTAAAATGCTGTCCTCATTCTTTATCTGGCCTATAATATTCTGAAAGGTTGCCTGTTGGTTCGAACAGCACTCAACGTCCAAAAGAACTGCAGATATGAATTATAATAGGTATATATAATATCATTTTAGATTGATATCTTATAAAGCCATGTGTTGCAAACTTCAAACGTTGATGTGAAGCTCAGCCACGCTCCTTCACAGTGATATGTTGCAGCTGATGAGTAACGCCGCAGAGATGGCAGCGCGGTGATTTGTTGCTGCGGCGAAGCGAAAGCATTTCTCTCTCTCAAAACATGACACGCGGTAATTAGCGAAGCCTGCTGTTACCCGATGCCAACAGATCGTTGACCAGAACGAGGAACTTCTCGTCTGCCACTTGGGCGTCAGTCATTAGGAACACGGTGCCAATATTCTTCACGCCAGCTTTGATGTAGAGGGATGCCAGGTCAGTCTGGGTGACAGGGAGAGGGAAGGAGATGGAGTGGGAGAGGGACACACATAATGAGATTGGGCTGTGAGAGGGCTAAAGATTTGTTATTTTACAGTGACACATGCTGGGACTTGAATCACCTGTGAGGATACTGTGTGGATTACCTGTACTGTGGATTAGGCTACATTTCACTCAGATACACCTTCATGTTTAAATTTAAACCTGGCAGCAAGAAGCTTCATGATACTTAATATGAGGCTAATTGAGTTGTTCAAATGGATGTTTTTTGCAGTGTGATGCGTCTTCGCCGGCTCAAACCTTCAGGTCGGCGATGCTGTAGCCTTTCCTCAAGGTGATCTGGAAAACCTCCAGATTGGAGATGAAGGCAGCCAATCGGGTCAGGCTCTGCTTGCCGCTGCCACCCACTCCGACCAGCAGCGCGTTGCCCCGTGGAGACTCCAGGATTCGGTTTATACGGCAGCTACATGTGGAGGTGCAGACGGTCGGGGGAGGGAAAGGTGTGAAGGAGGAATCAGTGGAAGGGTGAGATAAAAGGTAGGGGGAGGCAAGCCGGATAAAGACAATCTCTGACTCATAAGACAAACAGCAGAAGACAAACAAACACAGTTTCTGTCTCCTCTCTGTGCCTTTATACTGCCCATCACTCTGTTTTATTCAGATGCACCAGCACAGAGTGAAACATTAGACTAAATTGTACTGTGCTCCAGAGAATCTTAATGCCTTCAGTAAAACAAGATGAATGTTCATTGTGTCCATGTTTAAAATGAATTGACTTCATTTTAATTTCAGCTTGTTGACAAAATGAATACACCGACACACTTCGGCAGTGCCTTTCTCCAGCACTTCAAAACTTCAGCCTTTTACAGTTCAACTGTCTTCTCTTGCTTTTCAAATGACGGCTTCCTCCCTTCACGCTTCAGCTTCTTTCGGCGCTCACACGTTAAATGATGTTTTACTTGCTTGTGGACGATATATGAGGGACTGGCTAAAAATAAACTCCAGTGCCCGTGTTCATGATCAATGAGACACATGTCACCCAGTGCAAGGGTGTGGCTCATTGATGTGTTTGTCACCTGCTAACACTAACTGTGTGTTCAGACAGAACATAAAGAGAATTTTAGAGGTGGGCGAAGCAAACAGACACAAAGACACATCCGCGCAAGTTGAAAATGTTTCAATTTGACAAAAAAAACCCCCACAAAAAACAGTGAATATGCTTTATAAATGTACAGAGACAAGGAAAAACGAGAGAGACTGGGAACCAATAACAGAAAGAACCGGACTTCCTGGCGAGTTCTGGGTTCAGACTCAGGCTGAGCTGAATACAAACAGGTTCAGCACAGTCCCACACAGTCAATACACCCACTGCTAGGTAACATCTCGTAGGGCAGGCATGTCAAACCTATTCCACGAAGGGCCATGTGGCTGCAGGTTTTTCCTCCAACCAATCAAGAGCATGCAGTCTGACCAATCAGCTGTCTGAAGACTGAGATCAGCGAATGAAATGAGACAAGTCTGGTGTGCTGCTGCTTGGTTGGACAGAAAACCTTCAGCCACTCAGCCCTTTGTGGAATAGGTTTGACATATGTGTTGTAGGGGGATGAAAAAACGCAAAGGGTTCAGCAGTCATCAATCTGCATGAATGACGTGAGGGGACACACCTTGAGACTGAAATTTGAGAAACATGTATGAAAGATACACAATCTCAAGTGTTTGCATTTGATAGAGTGAGACCACCATTAAAAATGGTCATTCTGAACATCAGAAAGTTTCAGTGAAAGGTGAGAACGAGCTGGTCCAGAATAGATGTCAGTGTCAGTCAGTATGCATTAAGGGTCTTCTTCCAGCTTTAAAACTATTTGAGGGTAATTAAAGGGGAAAAACTGGATGTTTGGGGGTTAACAGTTTGTTTTCAGACTGAGGGAAAACATAACCTGTTCTCTGCATTTGTGTTAGGCCGCCATGATGTATGCTGCGAGACTTCTTACAGATTTGCCTGTCTGCTTTTGACAGTGTGTGAAATGGAACTGCAAATCCTAAAATACCTGGGAAGCCAGCTGATTTCCTTGACAGACAATAAAGGAACTGACAAAAACACCTTTTTTTTAAACTCTTTCCTCACTCCCCCACACAGTCCCCAGGGTTCCAAAACTTCCACTCACATGTGAGCCATGGCGTCCTCAAACAGCACCAAGTTTAGCGTGGCGTTGACCTCATTGTAGCTGTCCAGCACCTCTAGCAGGGTTTTATTGAGGCTGCTCCAGGACTCTGCAGCCATGTACCTGGCCTCCCCCAGCCCACGGGCAAAGTGGCAGTACAGGTTCATCTTCCTGGTCTGCTCCAGAGTCTCCTCCACGTCCTCGGGGAGGGACGCGCGCACACACACACACACACACACATATTGCAGTGGTAAACATACAGCCCCACACACTACCCCTGTCAGCATAACATTAGTGTTAAGCTTAAACAGTCTGGACAGGGACACAGCTGAATATCACAGCTGCGCAGAGGGTGACCTAGTTCATTTTCACCCTGGCAACTGTGGGGGCCCCGAATATTCCACTGGAGAGGTTTTGTGTGTCTCTTAGGGATGTTTTCTCTCCTATCTTCCGCTGCCCTAAAAGCTGCGGTAGGTGCGATGAATGAAGAATTGTTCTGAGAAATTTGCATCTACATTATGTTCCGGCGCAGTCTTCATTGTCATAGTATCAAGTGCACTTACTGACAGAGTAATGGCCTCCACAGACTCGCTTGTTTGCATGTAAAAATAGCAAGAAAACATGCGGCATATTGCTCTGTGACACAGGGGCAAACTGTCCTAAGCTTCCAGAAAGCTGCCAACTCTGAATAATATATTCTGAAGTGGGTAGCATTATTCTCTCTTCTTCTCCTTCTCTTTCTGTGGGTGTGTGTACACATATACTTGTCAGGTTCTTCATTGTGGCATGACTAGTGTGCATGCAATAGAGCCAGAGAGGGTAGTGAGGGGAGCAGTGGACAGAAAACCATTAAAATGTTTTCCAATTTGCCGGGCTGACAGTGCAGACCCTGACAGCCAGACCCCCATACCACACTGATTAATATTCTTTCCGACCCTCTCCTGGCCCTCCGCCCGCTCCCCCCCCCCCCCAACATTCCTTTTTCTCCTCGCTGTGTTGGCCACTGATGTCCAGGTCCAGACACAGAGCAGGCAGCCTAATGATTTCCCCCTCCTCCCCGATCCTCTAGCCTCTCGTTCTTGTCTTCCTTTGCTGAACTTTGTAAAACTCTCACCTCGTAGAACTTTTTCACTGTGTCGACCTGCAGCTTATCAAAGAGCTGGAAGTCCTGCTCCTCCACCAGCTTGTCTCTGTAGACCCGGTCGGACTCGTGCAGGTAGATTTTCAGCAGGTCCAGAGGGGCTTTCAGGCACTCGCCGGTACAGAAGAGAACGCCCTGGGCAGGAGGGGAGGGAGGGAGGAAGGCTTAGAGTTTCATTCCAGAGGCTGATTTGGCTGTTTTAGCACAACAAGGAGGATAACACACAGCTGGTGAGTTGAGGCGGGGTGAGGAGGGATACCACCACTCTTGTTAGTAAAATGATCAAAATGCATCCCCCCTCTCCATCCCCTGGTAGCAGAGAGAGTGCAGGGGGCACAGGGGCGGTTAAGCTGAATATTCAGTCTAGGCTGCCTGACTCACTGATCCTCTATATGACTGTGTATTGATGAATCCACAGCGCTGTCGGTGGTGCTGAAGCAGCAGATGGATTTGTAATCATGCCTTTTTCTCTTTGCCCTTCTGTCAGTTTCATCTCGGATCTATAACATTCTCCAAACCATAGCGATAAATAATAAGTTCTGTGCTGTATTGCAGCCAAGTGTGGTGTCACCTTCATGATCACAGTGTCAAGTAGCAATGTGACGTCGCAGAAGAGCGAGAGGGTCATAGAGACACACTGCTGCCTGTAGCGTTTCTATAATATTCCTAACATTTCTATGATCGTTGAGTGTGTGTGCTGCTGAGAATACACACTCACACAACTGCCGTGTTAGGAATCCCTCCTTCTTGACTACACAGTGCACTGTATTTGCTGTCTGCCATTTTATCCAAGTGTCCGAATACTGAGTTTGAACTTTGTGTCCTTTACACTGAATAATTCCTACAATGGAATGAAAAATGTGGTATGTATGGCGAGTACACTACTTTCTGCTAACAATACTGAAACACATGGATACTGTTAAGCAACTCTACAGCTATCAGCGATCAAAACGATGATCCATGAGGAGGTGACTTTGGAGCAGACTAAGAGTCTACAGCCATGCTAGCAGCTCTGTGAGTAAAATGCTACTGTTGGCATGCTAACATGTGCGCAATGACAATGCTAACATGATGTCTGAGGTCTTACTTTACAATGATCTTTAGTAAGATTACAGTGGTCACCATCTCTGTTTAGTGTGTTAGCATGCTAAAATTTGCTAACTGGCATTCAACATGTACAGCTGAGGCTGAAGCGAGCGTCATTTGGTTCAAGGTTCAGGGTTAATTTGTCATTAAATGAAATGAAATGTAAGTTGTAGTCCCATTATGCTGCACGAGAAAACTCTGGTCATGGTCATAAACCAAAGTACTGGACCTGAATGCATCACGTCACAGCAATCCATCCCGTAACTGTGGAGACATTCTACTCGAAAACAAAACTTCTACTTGAATGAGGTGCTAGAATAACAGTCAGAGTGGGAGCCATTCAACCAGCATGGCTGTAGATAGATGTGTTTTTATGTCTGTAATTCATACTCCTTTTCACCCTTTGTTCAAAAAAAAGACCAAATTAAAACAGAAAATCATGACAATGAGCAGATGAGTGTTTAGTGGACGACTGATGATTAAAGTGTCTCTGGAGGAAGCCCGTGTGACGTGTTGGCTTTCCCACGGGACCGTTCCCGATGCAGTCAGCCGCAACTCGGCGCAATCTAGATGCCTCACATAACAGGTGCCGTATAGGATGAGGACGGGGACGAAGGGGGGCCCAGGCACTGTTTGTTCCCCTCTGCGCACTGTCACCCAGGAGGCAGAGGCAGAGGCAAGCAGATGCTGTGTGTTTCCAGCCCCAGAACTTATTCCAATCAACAGAATCATCTCCGGGGGTAAAGCCAGCTGAATCTGATCTGCCTCCATATCAGAGACCACTGAATGTGACAATTGGCTGCTAAATCCACTGTGTAATGGTGCAGATGGGAGGTGTGCCTGTGTGTGTGTGGATGTCTGCGCGCATGTGTGTGTCCTGAAGATTCCATCTGAGCCAGAATTATCACCGCTACTCCAGATCTACAAAAGCCAAGATGTTTTCCGCAAGTACGTGTGAGTGATCTAATCCGCTGGCTTTTAATAGATCTGTCTTTCTCAACTCGTCGCTTAATGGTGTCAATCATGACACCTTGTATTTATTGCGTAAAAGTGTGCATGAGCTAAGGAAAACACCATATGGCAGCTCTGTATTAACAGGTTTAGCTGTACGTTTGTATCAATCGAACAAACAGCAAAGGGCCGAGAAGAAGAACTTTGTTTTCCTCCTATCCAGCTGACTTTGGCGCGCTATCTCGTCCTCCCTGTCCCTGATCTTTCATTGCTTTGTTCAACTCGGAGGAGAGGGATTAGAGAGTTCTGGGTGTCGGCATGTATCTGTCGTTCTGTCTGTCTGTCTGTCCTGCTGGGTGAGCTTTCCTCGTAGCCTGACAGCTGCTCTGAGCCCCAAACAATGCTTCCTCGGCTAACAAATGCACCCAGCTGACTATCCCCGGAACATCATACGGACATATTGTGCAGTCAGTGCAGTTCGCCTCTCTGCGCCGCAAGTCTCGCATACACTCTTTCTTTCTTTCTCTTTCCTTTGTCTCTTCCCTCCTCTTTCATTTGGTCCATCTTTCTCCCACACCCCCCCACCCCTTCGCCTCTTGAGCTTCGAGGAGCTCATTTAGGCTGACATGGTGAAGACAGGCCCTCGGATATGCCCGCTGGTCATGGCAGAGAATGAACACTGGCAAATAGAGCTCTTTGACAATGCTCCCAGTCGGATGCTCCCAAACTGTCTGTCTTGCCCCATAAGTGGAATTTGGCTACTGCACTTATAGTATGTCTAATTTAACATCCACTTGACATAATGATCGCCCTGATGCTTGGAGGGAGCAGAGCTAGAGTACGGGGCAAAGTGGTAAAAAGAAAGAGGAGTTGTTGGCCCTGACCTGAGCATTCTGTCAGCAAACAACTGCAGCGATACTTTCACAAAGATGAAACTTCCAGTGTTGTCTAATCCTTTTGTCACGTTTAAAAACACCTCTGCAAGAAGTGTTGCGAGCTCACACAGAGTCTCTGAGCTCAGTTTTCTGGCTCATTAGAGTTGATCATAATGAGACGGCTGCCTTGGCTTCATCTCCAAGTTCCAAAGTTTCACGAAACAAAGTGAATCACAGGAAGGCCCCCAATTATTTCGGCTGAGGTAAACATCTGAAGCGTCATCTGGAAAAACACTGAGTGACAACCATTTAGGCCTCACGCTCGAAATCAGAAGAAGCGTTTGTACTGTCTCACCAAATGCTTTCCCACTTCTCAAGGTGCAAAAGCGCAGAGGTACGGCGGGGGAATTACAGCTGAGGCAGAGCTGTGAGTTGAGAGGCTGCTCGCCCCTTCCCGGCTGTTCTAAGGTGTTAGAGCCAAGAGCTGAGTAAGTTAGGCAGAAAAACTTCAAACGAGCTCCACGAGTTCCTCTCTGGCTTTCTCTCTGTTCTCTCAATGGGTGGAGAAAGGCGAGACAGCTTTGACGCTGTTTCCTCTCTGTGGTAGCAGGACCGCTGCAGACACACCGTGCAGACCTCTTAAAGTAAGACCTTAATGAAGCAGGCAGAATGCTTCTTCAAATGCTGCCTTCAAAGTGTTGCGGTACGGCTGAACTTCTGCTGCGTCGAGACAGGAAGGGTCAGGAAGGTACGTGGGTCATCAGGGCTTGAGCTTTGAGATGGTAATTATGCTTAATCTCAAAGTGCAGAAGGCTCAATCCTACTACAAATCAGCTCATTAGAATCATATAAAATGCTGCAATCATAGAGGAAGTAATGGTAATAACAACATACTTAAAGACGCAGCAAACTGCCATAATTAAGGTCTCAGTATGCTTAAAAGGAAGTGGTGGTCAGATGTTCTATCAGTGTCTGACACCCTCCTCCATCTATTTGTCGTCACACAGCAATTGGTCAGGTGTGCTGAGGTGTAAAAGTATGCAGGATTTGAACC
This sequence comes from Chaetodon trifasciatus, assembly GCA_037975065.1. NCBI lineage: Eukaryota > Metazoa > Chordata > Actinopteri > Chaetodontiformes > Chaetodontidae > Chaetodon > Chaetodon trifasciatus. Next base: position 9,502,399 of record JBBMOE010000014.1, on the reverse strand, counting down.
TCTGGCTAAAGCTCTTGTTTTTCATTCTCCACACTCTTGTTCCAGCATTTTAGGTGTGCAACGCCACAAAGTCATGATGACGCTACAGGGAAAGTCAGGGGATCACCAAAGTCATCATGAGCCGTTGTCTGGGGATCAGGCCTGTTGGCAGATGTTGAGGCACACACTAAGACTGCGAGCATTGCTACCGTGAGCATGTTAGCATGCTGACACGAGCACTGTTGATGGAGGCTCACAGAGCAGCTAGATTCGCTGCAGACTCTTGGAATGCTTGCTTACTTATGTCCTTTGGGTTTAGTGTCCTGCCCTGATGGATGACCTGTTGTCAGGTCCTGCATGTCTGACACAGCAATCCGTGTTTTTAAGCTGCTTATCGGCCACAACCAACTGCTTTTACATGACACAGCAACTTGATCTATAAAATATCTATCATAGATTTATATCATATTATACTGAATATACTGAAAAATATGAATTTGAACTAGAACATTACAACAACTGTGTATTTTGTACAGTGTGTAATAACAGTTTAGTGGAGCTGCCTTCATAAACTCGTAGATTGAATTATGAAATATGAAGTTCCTATAGCTGAGTGGCTTAAAGCATTAATTATACAACGGAGTGTGTTAAATGAGAGAGCCTGCCCTCCATGAAACCGTGGAGGATTTTGACAGAAATATGGCCCCAAAAGCTTCTCCCTTGACAGCCTCCGCGCTCTGATATTATATTCATTTAAATACATTAAATCATCACTAACACCCGTGGAAGTGCAAATCCATTCTATTTTCTGTTACACTTATTTCAGACTTATTTCTAGCTTTCAGACCCAGCTCTTAAATCAATAATAATTTAGATGAGAAATTAGTGACAGAAGCCTGGCTCTTTCCACGTGGGAAGCGGAGCCGTAAAACAGAGTGAATCAAGGCGAAATATCTAACTCCTTGTCTGGAATGGAAAGAGCAGTGATATGAAAAAGCGCCCAACTTTTTCGATTTAACTTCTGACATTTAATTGTGGAAAGATTAACCCGAGGTCATTTCTGCTCAAAGAATATCAGTGTGGATCAAACTTCTTGTAGATTTTCTATCCGTGCGTGTCACCTGGAATATGTTGGAGAGGTCTCGCAGGTTGAAGATGTAGTGGAACTTGACTGCGGTGGGGAGGAAGGTGGAGGAGACGCGCTGGTGCAGGGCCAGGGCTAACTGGACCAGGGCGGGGCAGCTCTTCTGCAGGGCGCCGCTGAAGCCCTCTCCTCTCAGGTGCTGAGCGAGGATGGAGGTGTAGATGGTGCTCAGGGCCTCGGCTCCGGGAAACGACAAGGCGAAGACGGAGAAGTGCCGCTGTGGGGGGGTGGGGGGGGTACAGCACAAACAAGGCGGCCACGTAAACCAATGCTCCCCGCTAATGATGCAGCCAATTATGTTCCAGACTAAAAGCGAGGGTCACCTTGTGGGTGTTTACAGCGTTAAGTGAGGAGGAACCGCCGCTCGCTAAAGTGTGCCTTTTAAATTCAAATTTGACCATCTATAAGTTTGACCTATAATTATATCGCTCATGCTGGGAAAAATAGTTTGTCAGTGAGTGTGTGCTGTACACCCCAGAGGAGAGTCCCGTCTTTGATCACAAGCCGCACACCTTCCAATTATTCCAATCCTATTCCAGTTTTCTGATCACCCTCTGCTGTCGGCACAGTCGACTCCACTCCTTGCCAATCTGTGATGTTCAGGATGAGCCTAATTTGTTTTAGGTCCCTGGTCTGTGGAGAAAATCTGGGATTTTTGTGTGGGTCCCTGAAAGCAGCTGAACACCTGAAACGGCTGATTACTGCCCTGTGGCTTTAATCCCAAACTAACGTCTCAAGAGGCTGATCATCTCACTTCAGTCCTGATCAGTTTATGGAATCAGGAACATTTGGAACAGGCTCATAGCTCAATTTTGTCAAAGAGCTTTTAACTCTATTCAGCCCCACCTGATGTTTCATGAGCAGATCTCAGCAGCAAGCTAATTGTAGATAAATGACTTCTTTTAGTAAAATTAAATTAAATCCTACACTGTCATCTCCCAGAAAAAGCGCTCATCACCTGTTTTGTACAATTTGCACAAAAGAGTGATCTCAACCAATCCTTCATTTATAAGGAGAATCTTTCAAAAAACGTATCAGACGGTGTAAGAATAACCGTCTACAGGTCAAAAAGACAAGGACATGGTGAGTGAAAGAGTCTCAACATACAAAAAAAAAAGCCACAGTGAATGTTTTTCTCGCTGCACTTCAAGAAGTCTGGAACGGATCATCGTGTCCTTCAACTTCTTTACAAGTCAGTATGACAGAGCGGTTTGACTTTTAGTATTGAACAGACATCAGCAGAACGGCTTTATAATGACTCCATTTTAAATAAGGCAGACTTTGAGTTGAGCCATGGGGGAGACTGTGACAACGCAGCCGCGAGATCTAAGCATTCCTTTGTTCCCGCTGCTATCACAGCATTTAACAGCCAAAGTCGTCTGTGCAATCAGCAGCTAACCGGCACTGCCGCACTGTTTGTAAATGTCTAATTTCACTCTCAGTTTTAGTGCTGTGTATCATACACTTTAGTACATCTGCATACACTTCATCTTTTTGGGGTCACATTTTATGCTCTCCTGACAGGCGACTCCTTGCGGTCATGTTAATGGTGGCTGTTCCTTCACGGCTGCAAAGGCAGAGGGAGCGTGATGTTGTTACACAGCCGAAAAGCATCTTGGAGGGAGGCAGGGTGGACGCTTGGATGCACAGTCTATGCCGCTGTAATGCAGAGACAATGATTTGCATGCCCAGCGGTCAAAGTTGGTTTCTTTAACCATGAAAGCGATCTTTCCCCTAATCATAAAGACTGAGGCTGGAAATATTTCATATTTGTCATCAAATCCCATGAAGACAACAACCAACAATGCCTGCATTGTGTGGATGTCAAAGTCTGACACTGTGCATCTTCTTCCTCTGTGCCATAGGGCACCATTGTTGTGCAAAAACTATTAAAAACATGCCAGACATGCTTCTTCATAGTAGTTTAATTTGACTCACAGAACGTCCTGCTGCCCCAGATACTCATCAAGGCATCAAATATGTATCAATCCAGTGCCCAACAAATGCATTTTCAGCTGTTTAAGGACATTTTTTACTTTTAAACTTTATATTTGTGATTCATATTTAGATTTTACTCATTATACATTACATTTCACCTTATATAATCCTTTATATCCTATATTATATCACTATACTGCACTATATATCATTCTGGCATGCCTGGTCATATCTGATGGTCTCGTATTACTCTTAAATATACTACACTATTCTCACTTTGCTTCAGATGGTGCTGCACTACTACTTCAAGTTCATTAGTCA